>OZ010790.1:477567831-478772968 GCA_963932465.1 Maratus speciosus | reverse complement strand
CTTTGACGAAATTCGCGTTTATTTCCCGATCCTTTGAACAAATTCGCGTTTTATCCCCACGACTTTTGACGAAATTCGCGTACTTTTCACAATCCCTTGTCGAAATTAGTGTTTTTTCCCGCGATCTTTGACGAAATTAGCGGTTTTTTTTTCCTCGAAAATTAGGGTTTTTTCAAGATTCTTTGAGAAAATTGGCGTTTTTTCGCGATCTTTTGACAAAAGTAGTGTTTTTGAACGGATCTTTGATGGAATTAGCGTTTTTTCAAGCAATCTTTGACGAAAGTAGCGTTTTTTCACGCGATCTTTGACAAAATTCGCATTTTTCAGCGATTGTTTTTCCCGCGCGCAAAACCGTACAATCGTACTGTTCATCCGTACAATTAGAACAAAATCCGTACATTGTACGGCCAATCCGTACAAGTTGGCAGCTATGATAATGCTTTTCAATACCGTGGTTCTGAAAGTTATTCCAAAGCAGACGGAGTTTTTTAACCTAGAACCTAAAGGAAGAATATTGTTCATAGCGCCGTTATAAAAGTCAGAAAGATAGTGACATTTTTAACCTAACCATTTTAGACAAGCTGGTTTTCAAATGTGTAATTGGTCTTACTTATCAATCCCGAAAGCAACCGGAAGTTGTTATGATAGTGAAGGATGAGGCCATGCTAACCCAAACATGCCCCATTCAACCGGAAAAGCATGGCAACCAGATTACAGAAAATAGCCGCCATTATAGTGATATTATCCAATCTTCCGTAACTGGTAATATTTTTTAAGCAGGGCACATTACTATGCTTTCAGAGGCTGCGAATCCTGAACGGGGGTTGGCGGGGGTAGCTCGCAGGGGCCTGGGTTGGGCTGGGCCCCCTAGTATATAGATATATACATACCGGGTGTTCAAAAATGAACTGACGGATTTTAAAATTCAATAACTTGAAAATAGTGGCAGCTATTTAAAAAAACTTGCAAGGGGGTTATGTCAGATGTCAGGAGTTTTTTACTGTGATTCTCTATTTTAGTTGAAAATAGCAGCGATAGATGGGGCTGTGAGCTATAGGCACGAAATCGGGCCCGTTTTTTGGCCTCTCACTTCTCTCATTATTGATGCAAAAGAGGGAGGTTAACTATACTGAGTGGCCCCTAAGAACAAAATTGCACTGGCGACTAAGGACAATTCTATATATTTAACCTCCTTCTTTCGCATCAATACGGAAAGAAGAGAGAGGCCAAAAATCGGGCCCCGATCTATCTCCCATTGCTTGCAGCGCCATTTATGACTGTTATTTTAAACTAAAATCGAGAATCGTAGTAAAGTAAACTCCTGACGTCTTACATGATCGTCCAGTAAGAATTTTTTTTTTAACAGCTGCCACCATTTCGCAAGTTATTGAATTTTAAAATCAATGAGTCCAATTTAAGACATCCGGATATATTATAAATTCCGGATATATCTATTTGTTATAATTCAAGAAATTATAAATGCATGGTAATGTGTGTAAATGTATGGTAATGTGTGGGGCGAACAATTATATGCCCTTACTACTTCTCTTTAAAATAAAAAAAAAATACTTACATTTTTTATTTCTTTCTTTTTATAGAAAGTGAAAAAAACTATTCCACGCTGTATGTACGGTGCAAAATATCTAAACAAAAAAATGAAAACAAGTACAACGTAAGTAATAAAGTTTAAAAATATTTAAAGATCAATTAACGGTAAATCTACCATGAACAGTTAAATAGAAATTTTGAATCCTATTTTTTACTCATAAACTTTTCTTTTATTTACAATTTAATTCTGACAACAACTGAATTCAAACTGCTCATATTAATGCAATTTCAAGAAGCGGGGATAATTTCAGCGTTAATGATTAGTCAAATTCTTACCTTATAAAATTAAACAAAATTCTAAACGGTCTCACAATCACTTTTTTGCTGGAAAGACTAATTCATAATACTAGTATTTAGTTGAGTAGAGAGCTATATACAGGATGTCCTATAAGGCCCCGATTCATTTTAAAATTCAATATAAAATCAAGCAATTATCGTACAAGAATGCCGTTTGGATTAAAATGCTTCTCAGGATGAAAAGTTTTCTTCAAGTGAATGAAAATAATTAGTTTCAGACTTTAATCATAGATGGCGCCACTTGTTCGCATGTTTGGTTTCAAACATGCGTTTTTTCAGATTAGTTTTGACGTTGTGACACAGGAATGACGATTGCAAAGAAAAAGCTAACTGCGTAGGTTGATACATCGAAACCAAATAGAATCTGAAAATCAGAAAAATGGCCTGTTACAAACTCAACATACAGACAAGTGGCGCCATCTATGATTGAAATTTGGAATTCATTTTTTTATTCGCTTGAAGAAACCTTTTCATCCTGAGAAGCATTTTACGACACCTACTTGATTTTACATTGAATTTTAAAATGTGTCAAGGACCTTTGGGACACTTCATGCCGAAATCCCCTGATTAATGCTAAAAGTGTCTCTGATAATAAACTTTTGTTTTACAATTTTTCAGCTTTATAGTTACAACTAAGGTGCTTTTTTTAATAGTTGACCAAACATAATGATCTGTTTATGTTTTTAATTATTTGTCTCTCAAAAGACAAAATAGAAGGAAGTTGTGTTAACCTTTTTCTAAAAGGTAAACATTTTGCTCTATTCCAGGAACATTTACATGTTGAAGAAATTTGGGAATTTCACTTGAAATCAGATCGCAGGTAAACAGGCGAAAAAATACAACCCATAACAAAACCAATACAAATTCAAAAATTATGTTTTACATGTAAAAAATAATTTTTTTAGCTTCGTTGAGTTAGCTTAGCTTTTTTTTGTGTCTCTCTGACATCTAAATGAAACAATCTAGGTTTCACATCAAAATCGTTATCATATCGTGAAATTGCTGTTATATTACTCTAAGGATATTTTCAACTAATACAAACCAGTAAAAAAGAGAAACTTATACATCAAAATTCTAGAAGAGGTATTTTGGTCTCCTAAGCAAAATGGACTTTCTCTCCTGAGCTACCACGTAAATTAACAGCTAGGAACAGATGGCAAGTTTTTTCCCTACGGAATTGGCAAATTTCCAACTGTGAAAAGGTGATGTGAATAGAACAAATGACTAAAAAGAATTAAAACATGTCTAAATCAGACCGATTTTTATAAGATTCGGGATTCTTTTTACCTCTTACACTTACCATAAACAGTAAGTAATGAAAATCGAAATTAGTTTCTATAAGTTTTCCCTGATATTTCCATATTTTTCGGTCTGTGAAGAGCGTCTAATGGAGGCTGTTATTTGATTGAAAAACGATATAATTGTGCTAAATTACTGGGCTATATTCATCTTATACAATTAAGTTACGAAATTATTCACTATTCAAATAAAATAGCGGCATAATTTGAACATTTTTTTACAATTTGAAATACGTCAGTCAGTTTGTTTTTCTTGTGGCACAGGAAGGTTAGCTTATAGACCGGGAGGTGACAGCACTTACAATCACCTCAGCGAGTTCACGGCTAAAATTCCACAATTAGTTAAAACTCGATTTGCATATTAAAACGCAATCGGTCTGCCAAGTCATATCTTGGTAGAAAACACCTGAAAACTGGATTTTAGTGGTTGACTCGTAGGTTTACCATAGTGTTTTCTTGCTCCCAGTCCTCCATGTTTTCATACCTTTGGGTGCAGGAAAACACAATGACAAACCTACAAGTCAACCGCTAAAATCGGGTTTTCCACCAAGATATGACTTGGCAGACCAATTGCGTTTTAATATGCGAATCGAGTTTTAACTAATTCTGGAATTTCAGCCGTGAACTTGATGAGGTGATTACCTGTGCTGCCGACTCTCGGTCTATTATCATCATTACAATATACAGTAGAAATTGCTTATAACAAAGATAAGGAGCATGAAAAATGTTTATTATACACAGACTTCATTACAACCAGTTTCCTTAGAACATTAAAAACTTCTTTATTAAGAAAATTAGGCACAGTCAGAAAAAAAAAGAAGGAAAGAAGAAAGGGAAATAGACAGAGAGAACACTTCACACATTTATAAATCATTCGGTCAAGTAATTTAGAATTTATAAAATTTTAGAGTTTGGAACTCCTAATGTTAAATTCATTTGTAATCGTTGCAATGCAGGTAATTTTTTAAGTATACTGAAAAATTACTTGGTGGGATGAAATGTAATTTTGATTCGCATACTTCAAATTTCTAGAAATCGATCTCTGTTTTTTAAAAAAATTACAGATTATAGTTCTTTTTTTTTCCGAAAATTAATTTTAAAAATTATTTATTTTCGAAATAAATTTTCAAAAAAAATTATGAATTGTAACTAAAATTTTTTTTAGCAGAAATCGATTTTTGTTTCATATATGCGAATCCAAAATTTCAGCTCCTTCCGGTAAGTAGTTTTTATGTTATGTTTAAAAATTTACCCCCATTGCAACGATTACAAATGAATTTAACATTAAAAGTTCCAAACTCTAAATTATCATAATTTCTAAATCACTTGACCGAATGATCAATAATAATTATAGGTTATATAAATATCGCAACTTCTGGCAAGCATGGCTGACGATGGATGTAAGCAGATAGAATCTGTCAAATTTAACAGCCAGGCTAATTGACGAGGAAACAAATTTAAACGAGAACGACCGAGATGAATCGGCACATGTGGCGAACTACAGGACACCTGGGCCATCAGCGAGCAACAACAAGCCAAAAATGAATCAAACCAAAGCTACACTGGACAAATCGAAGGTAACATGCTACTCCTGTTGAAAGAAGGGACATTTTGCCAGAGAATGTCGATCCCAACAACAAACTAGTATGTTGTGGCCATCACAAAACTTTCTTCTATATAATTCACGTCAATTAAATCATTTAAATAGTAAAAGAAATTACATCAATTTAGAACCAATTCGTATGAAAGTATACCTGAATTTGAAGTTTGATGAAAATTCGTGCATTACTTATTGAGATAGAGCTGTAGGGGAAATTCTGAAAAATGCAGCATAGCAGCGCCACCTGTTGAGCGATTTGTACCAAAACACAAACAGCACTAATTCATATTAAGGTACACCGGAATCTGAAGTTTGATGAAAATTGGTGCATTAGTTCTGGAGCTAGAGCTATTGTGGAAATCACAAAAAATGCAGCACAGCAGCGCCACCTGTTGAGCGATTTACACGAAAAGGTACAAAACATCAATTCATGTCAAGGACTAACTGAATCTGAAGTTTGATAAAAATCCGTGCATTAGTTCTGAACATTGAGCTATTGTGGAAATCGTGAAAAATGCTGCATAGCAGCGCCACCTGTTGAGCGATTTACACCAAAACATAAACAGCACTAATTCATATCCAGGTATACCTGAATCTGAAGTTTGTTGAAAACCCAAGCATTGGTTCTTGAGATAGAGCTAATGCGGAAATCTCAAAAAATACAGCATAGCAGCGCCACCTGTTGAGCGATTTACACCACAAGGGGCAAAACGTCAATTCACGAAATTTTTGTAGTACATACAGTAAATTAAAATGCTGGATAGCAGCGCCACCTGCTGAGCGATTTACACTAAAAACTAATCAACACCAATTTATATCACGGACTAACTAAATATACATTTTTAGTAAATTCCGTGCACTAGTTCTTGAGATAGAGCGCCCACAAAATTTGTGCTACATACATACAGACAAACAGACAGACAGACAGAGTATCAGACAGACATTTTTCAAAAATACGTTTTTCGGAATCTCTGACATCTAAAACTTGTAAATCCGTCGACGAAAATTCGTGCATTAGTTCTTGAGACACAGCTATAGAGGAAATTCTAAAAAATACAGCATAGCAGCGCCAACTGTTGAGTGATTTGCACCAAAATGTATAAAACTTCAATTCATGTCAAGGACTAACTGAATCTGAAGTTTGATTAAAATCCGTGCATTAGTTCTGGAGATTGAACTATTGCAGAAATCGTGAAAAATGCTGCACAGAAGCGCCACCTATTGAGCGATTTACACCAAAATGCATAAAACTTCAATTCATGTCAAGGACTAACTGAATCTGAAGTTTGATGAAAATCCGTGCATTAGTTCTGGAGATTGAGCTATTTGAGAAATCGTGGAAAATGCTGCACAACAGCGCCACCTATTGAGCGATTTACACCAAAATGCATAAAACTTCAATTCATGTCAAGGAATAACAGAATCTGAAGTTTGATTAAAATCCGTGCATTAGTTCTGGAGATTGAACTATTGCAGAAATCGTGAAAAATGCTGCACATCAGCGCCACCTATTGAGGGATTTACACCAAAATGCATAAAACTTCAACTCATGTCAAGGACTAACTGAATCTGAAGTTTGATGAAAATCCGTGCATTTGTTCTGGAGATTGAGCTATTTGAGAAATGGTGGAAAATGCTGCACAACAGCGCCACCTATTGAGCGATTTACACCAAAATGCATAAAACTTCAATTCATGTCAAGGACTAACAGAATCTGATGTTTGATGAAAATCCGTGCATTAGTTCTGGAGATTGAGCTATTGCAGAAATCGTGAAAAATGCTGCATAGCAACGCCACCTGTTGAGCGATTTACACCAAAAACTAATCAGCACCAATTTATATCAGGGTCTAGCTGAATATCATTTTTTATTAAATTCCGTGCATTAGTTCTTGAGATAGAGCGCCCACAAAATTTGTGTCACATACAGACAGACAGACGGACAGACAGACAGACAGACAGACAGACAGACTCACAGACAGACATTTTGTAAAAACATGTTTTTCGGAATCTCTGACCCCTAAAACGTGTAAATCCGTCGAAAACTTGAATTCGAAAATTTTCACGAAACCAATACTTTCTTCTTGTAAAGATAGAAGAAAGTAAAAAGGAGCATAGAAAATAACGGATCGGGTGCCTCTAAACATTTTATATGCTGTATCCAGATTTTACAATATCTCAGGCAAATTAAAAAAGAACACAGAAAATTGTGAAATTTACTGCAAATTTAAGATAATTCGATTTAAGGGATTTGCATTATCTAGTTTTACTTATAAAGTAAATAACACACATATAACATTTTTTCAACGACAGATTTTTCTCGAATTGTTTCATTTTATCATTAAATTAGAAAGCATTAATATAATGCCGGCAGGTAGAGGCCTGGTCAGTAGTATACTAATAATAATAACACTAGTGAGATACATAACTAAAAATAAAATACATATTGCTATAAAGTGTAATAACTATTACTTTTCATGTTATATGATAGGAAAAAAAATTAGAAATCTTAGTTCGCATGAACATCTTTCTTTTCTCAATTTTAAACCTTTCATTTTTATAACCGGTGTATAACGCGCATCTGTAAATTTCGATCAATTTTCTTGTATCAAAAGAGCACGTCATACGTCGAAATATAGGATAAGTTATGTTAAAACTGTGCCACATTTCTCAAAATATAAAAAAGGGAAAGAAATGTTTTTATACGATGAAAAATTGAAAAAAATATAAAACTTTAGGATATGTATCTGAGTATACATCACAGAATAAAATTTAAAACTGACTGAACCATAGCAAAATATTAAACCAGTTTGTACTTGAGAAAGGTAAATTAATTTATTTAACCTTCCGTCTACCAGACGGGTCCATTGGACCCGACATGTACATTCAAAATATTTATTCAAACCAGAAATTTCTTCAAAACAAACTAAATGTATAAATCAGACAATAATAAGTTAAATAAACAAATTAAATAGTTTTAAGTAAAAATTCTGGTGTAGAATGTTTTTATAAAACTTGAGTAAAATTTCCGGTAGTTCTAGGGTTAAAACTACTCACGTATCAACTTCAAGCGATTCATACGTTACAGGTTTAGCACATACAGGGCAATACCATTTTATGAAATACTGCATCTTCTCCAAAAAATGTATGAGATCAAATACTTCTGGGTGATTACAAAAACTGCTACGACATGGTTGGGTGATTGTTTTATCATCTCCATCATCATCCTGAAATGAAATAGACAATCAGGTTTTTTTTTTTCTGTTTCCACTCTCAACACTATGAAAGATGCAATACAAAGATTTGTTGTTGCATCAGTTCAGTTTCAGATTTTCATTAATATTATATCAGGTTCATAAAAAATCAATTGTGTTTTTTGTTATTTTTAACTTTTATACTTATTTTGGAACTAACTTTTATTTAACTATGTCCTCGTAATGTACCATTTTGAAGCGAAAATTCCATTCTACTTATTTTTAGGGTTCCGTACTTAAAAAGTACAAACGGAACCAGGGGCGTCGCCATGGGGGCGGGGGGTGTTATGGGAAGGGACCCCCCCTCCAATATTTGTGAACTTGGGAAGTTTGAGCTTAGAGTTGGGAAATTCTAGATTTTCGAAAGAACTTTTTCCTTTTTAAAAAATAATAGTAAAATAAATATGAATTTATTGTTTTCGTGACTTCTTTTCTAACTGTAAACAAGTTAATTAATAAAAAGAAATACAAATCGAAAGGTGCCAGATTCAGTCTTCACGGAATCAGTGTTTCACTGTTCTATGAAAATATCATACATCCATCAGACCTCAATTCTCTACTCCTGTCCATAAATAGCTCATTCTGATCCATATAGTTTATTTCCTACAAAACTTTGTTCCTTACTGAACAATTTCAAAATAACGTCAGTAATTCTTATTAAGAATCATTGACGTAATTTTCATATGAAAAGCGATTATGATTCTTTTACAATAGAAGACAAAGAATTCACAAACTAATGCTAGTTGACAAAAAAGAGAAAGAAAATGGTCATTTCGCGTTTGATATCTAAAAATAAAAAATAAAATAAACGTTCCAAAAAAAGCATTCAACTGTCACAAACGAAAATCAGACAACAAAGTATTCACGTGTCTTCCGATTGGCGCTATAGCAATAGGTCGTTGCCAGAGCGGTTATAGAAGGTTCTTAGTCGTTGCCATCAATGCCAGACATAAATCTGCAAATATCACAAATTTTCTATTAAAATAGCATTCTATTCTAATACTAGTAAAGAAAAACACGATGTCTCTTTCCCTTTCATTTTGATCTCAAATAGTATTAAAATAAGTTGAACATACATTGCACATATTATTTGAGTCGGAAATTAGAGTAGTTTGTTTCAAGTTGGAAAAATTTTTAACCCCCCCCCCCCCCTCCCAATGAACATGTGTCGCTACGCCCCTGAACGGAACCATTATAAGATCACTCCTGTGTCTGTCTGTCCGTCTGTCACAGCCGTTTTACTCATAAACTATGGAACGTGAGAAGTTCAAATTGGGGAAAGTAATAAACACTATTAACCCACATATTTACAGATTATTAAACATTCATAAATATATTTAGGAAAAATGTAGAGGGTCTAATTAAGTTACTTGAAAAAAAATAAAACTTTTATTTTTATATCGTGTGAAAGCATTTGTAACGCTGAACTCAAAGATAAATTTATTTTAATTTTACGTATTATATTTTCAGAGATATCGTCGAAAATGTAGTGCAGAACTATGTCCCCCTCCCTTCTATTTCCGAATCTACTGAAACTAAAATTATGGAAAAAATAGAGGTAGTAGACATTAATTTAAACCTTGCAGGAAAATTATAGCGATTACCCTAGGTCACATAGTTTTTGAGAAAAATGCATTTTTCCGTTACACATAAATTTCGATTTGCGGGCATTCAGCAAAGGTATTGAGGAGCGTTGGAGGTACCATCGTAGCAGGAGTGTAAAAGCATTGTTGATTATGATTTTCGAAAAAAATTGTCGGTAATTAGCCGAGATATTAACCCTTAAAGACACGGACGGTTTGGACACGCATAATGACAGGGGCGGTGTACCATCGGTTTTTAAAGCCTAGATAAAAACTTTTAATGATATATTTGTGCAATGCAATGACCATTAGCAGTATTAAAAAAAACGCCAAACTGTTAAAAACAGACTAATTAGAATTAATCACACTAGGTGATTCGAGACTATTTAGCATTGAGTGGATCTCTCAATACGCCTCCCGTGTCTATAAAAATTAATTAACAACCGATCGGGAAAAACGCGGCCCGGACGAATGCGCGTTGCAACTTTGCAACCTTCTTTCAAAGCGCGCTTAGCACAATGCCAATTTTAAACTTTGAACAAGGCTTTTGTTTTAGCTACGCTGAATTTAGTTTTATGTAATCCAAATGAAGTTTAAATATGCGCTACTTTTATGGTCAGTACCGAATTAAGTTCATCATAAATAGATTAGGATAAGATTGAAAAAAGAGTTATACAGAATATCAATATTTAATATTATTTAGGCGTCATATTTCTTTGAGCTTTCATGGTATATCCATTCATACTTTTCTTGTATATACATCTATACCCAACACTACGTTGTATAGTTTTTTTCAAAGTCTTATTATTCTTTTAGTAACGCTTTTTTTTAATAATACAGTTAATAATTCAACTATTTATTGTAAGAACCCTTTGAGCGCGAGTAATACTCTCACTTGACCGTTTATTGATAAATGGTTTTATTATCACTATTTATTCTTGTTTATTTTAAACTTTCACAACAATGACTTAAAGTAAGTAATTTTGAGTGATTTTATTCTAGGAAGAAATATAATGAGAGCGATTTTATTCTAGAATGAGATATAAAGCAGCAGGGTCAAGAGCCTCCTTGTGTGATTGAGGACAACAAATTGAAGGTAATTATTAAAGTGGATACATACAAAAATTGCTCAAGTGGTTGGAGAAAAATTAAATGTTGGCCATTCAACAGTTATATCAAATGAAAAAAAAAAACTCGACAAATGTGTGCCTTATTATGAGCTGAACGAAAACAAAAAGAAGTGCTGATAAGATGCCTGTTCTATGCTCTTTCTTTTCATAAAAATGATCCATTTCTCGGTTGCATTATGACAACCAACGAACAATGTATTTTACATGACAACTACTGGGCCTTTCGCACAATAACTAAACAAATATGAAGCCAAAAACACTTCCTTAAAGCGAAATCGCATCAGAAGAAAGTTATGTTTAATGTTAGATGACTAGCGAGTGGAATTACACACTTCGACTTTGAACCCCAGCAAAAGTACCACATCAGAAAAATATTAATGGAAATTTGATAAAATGCAGTCGAACCGGTTAATACGAGAGGCAAGGGAAATATAAAAGTACTCGTATTAACCGTTACTCGTAATACCCGTGAAGAACTTGATATTTATATCGAGAGTAAGGGCCCATAGTGTTTGGACTTTAAACATGACATTACACATAGTGTTACCTACAGTGTTCGCTTAATCCACTGAAGAACACGACCAAAATTTTGAGCACAGACACTTTTTTCAACCTTAAATAAAATCGTACTGGCTGGCATCTCGTCAGCCCTTGTAGACTAATCGTAACTTTTGAGCAGGTCTAAACGAGAAAGCAAAGAGCGACCAAACATATAAGCTGCTGGAGATGACCCGGAAGCTGCCGTAGGACTGTGCCTGTAATTAAACAGAAATCTAGCTAGGCTTTCAGAAAACGTAATTTTCGGATTGTTTTACGGGCTGACACTGTCCATATTGATCTTTCAGCCAAACCGATTGAATTTGGATGATATGGGGCTGTTCTGATATGATCAGTACCATTACGGCTAAGAAAGTTAAAATATTCTATTCTGCAAAAGTCAATTCCGTTAACGCTGACAAAGCTTTTGAAAAGCCAAAACACACGAATAAATTCCGTAGACCTGTTATAGTAGCCTCTGAATTAGCACTTGGGACTAGGATAACTTCTAACTAGGTATTTTCACAAATCTCAACAATTTGGCTAATCATTAAAGCAAAACTATAGCGAAAATTAAATAAGCAATATATTCGTCATGAAACACAGATTCTAAAATCGTTCTAATTCCCTACCCTAACGTAACCTCTTTTTCCTTCACAATATGTGTTTTATTTTTTTAGAATAGTTATTGATCTAAATTTAACTATCGGTTATAGAAACTAATAAAAAAGTGTATTACTGTTTAGTTTTAAATTGCTTTTATAATTCTTAATTGTATGTATTTCAGTTGTGCTAAAGTGAAACTGAATATTCCAGCCTTTTCCCTCTGCGTAGGGATAAATGAAAACACGTACTCTGTTTTTCCCTCTGCGCAGGGAATTTATTGTTGATATTCTTTTCTGTGTCAGTTGAGCTTGTGGATCTCGATGAGAGTGTTGTGATCCCTAAGCGGATAATTTATTTGTGAAATTGTGAAAACTTTCAATTAAATAGTGGAAAAAGTTAGTGTATACAGTCTACTGCTTAATTCAAAAAACCTACAAGGTACATTTGGTCGTCTAAAACCGGAGTTAAAACGAACTAAGTGCAAAGAATGATGCGTATCTAAATTTCGTTCGAAAGTGAAAGCGTGAAATCATTGGAAGTGTGCCAAATTAGAATACTGCGAGAGAAAAATGGATAAAAAATTAGAAACTGATAAACGAGTGTTGAAATCGGCAATAACGAGATTGAAAAACAAATTTCTTAAAACTGATCTGAATGTGTGTGAATTAGAGCAACTTCAGTTATTAAAAAGGGAAACAGAAAAATTAGAGGAAGAGTTGAAGGTGTTGTTTAAAACGATTTTTTCTGATTGTGAAGAAAACGACATCGATTCATTTATAGAAGAAAAAGACGAACAGCAAGACATTTTTGATGAATTGATAGTAAAAATCGAAAATGCAATTACAGCGAGAAAAATAAATGTGAACAATCCGAAGAAGGAAGTTAATGAAATAAAATTACCAAAGCTTTCTCTACCATCATTTAGTGGTCAAATTAGTGAATGGTTGAGTTTTAAAGATTTATTCAATGCGAGTATACATAATAATGCAAATCTATCGCCAGCTCAGAAGCTGCAATACTTGAAATTATCTTGTCAAGGAGACGCTTTGAAAATAATAAAATCAATACCTATTGAAGATTCGAAGTATAGTATCGCATGGGACTTGCTATCTGAAAGATATTCTAACAAACGTGAATTAATATACAGCCACATTAGAAAATTATTAAATTTTCCATTCGTGCAAGGTGATGCACCCGCAGCAATACTTAATTTGGTAGATATAACAAATGAATGTGTCCGTTCTTTCGAAATATTGGATCAGAAGGTAAGTGGCTTTTCAGAAACTTTGTTGATTTATTTAATATTGCAAAAAGTTGATCATAATATTAAATTATGGTGGGAACGCCAGTTAAAAAATGACGAGCTTCCAACGTTAGTTCAATTGATAATTTTTCTGAAAGATTATGCTCGTTCATTACAATCTGCTAGAGGAAATATTAATTATAAGGAAAACAGTTATACTAAATTAACTGCAATGATTGCTTCTGTTAATAATATTGAATGTAAATATTGTTCTTTGAATAGTCATAAAATATCTAAGTGCAGTGAGTTTCTAAAGTTATCTGTTCGCGAAAGAGTGCAATTTGTAAAAAATAAAAATCTCTGCTTTGCGTGTTTATCTCCAGAACATAAATTAATTAACTGTCAGTCAAAAAGAGTTTGTTCGAAATGTAATTTGAAGAATCACAATAGCTTATTACATTATGAAAGGCGAGAAACGAATTATCCAGATATAAAAAACCAAGTAACGCCTCAATCCTCGAATCAAAATAATGAGACTGTTGGTGAATCATCTAGTAATGTAAACCTGTCAATAAATTCTTGCCTTGGTGAAATATACTCAAAATCATTTGGCATACTTGCAACTGCGCTGATTAATGTGAAAGATAATTATGGAGGCAATAAATTACTGCGTTGCATTATAGATGTTGGCAGTACCAATAATTTTATAAGTGAGCGTGCGATACAATTATTAGGAATAAAAAGAAATTCAGCTAAATTACAGATTAAATGTTTCGGAATGGGATACTCCGAAGAAACTCGTGGCGTTGTAAGATTGGAATTTTCTCCACATTTTGATAAACAAAACACACGATTAGGTACTTTTTATATTTTGAAAAAGATAACGAGTAATCAACCAGTTGTATCATATGATACTAATTCATTCAGTCACTTAAAGAACATAACATTAGCTGACCCTAAGTGGAATGAACCAGGCCCAATAGACTTATTATTTGGCGTGTCTCTATCATTATCTATAATTAGAGGAGAAAAAATATTTGGGAAACCAGGACTTCCTTTTGCAGTAAATTCGGATTACGGGTGGTTAATAACGGGAGATAGTGATACATTTTCAGAAAATAAACCAAATATTATAGTTAATTTTGCAAATGTTGAAACAGATTATGTGAAAAAGTTCTGGGAGTTAGAAAATATCCCCTCGAAGGAAATATACACAAATGAAGAAAAATATTGTGAGGAAATTTTCGATACATCCCATTCACGAGATTCGAATGGAAGATATATTGTACGTTTGCCATTTAAGAAGCAATGTAAAGAATTAGGGGAGTCAAAATCACTAGCTATGAAAAGATTTCTAAACTTAGAAAAAAGATTTAATAGAGAACCAGATTTGTATGAAAATTATTGTCTATTTATGAATGAATATCTTGATATGGGACATATGGAAAAAATACCGAAGAGCGAAATTCAAAAACCCGTTAATGAAATTTATTATCTTCCACATCATCCAGTCATTAGAGAATCTAGCACAACAACCCGTCTTAGAGTTGTGTTTGATGGGAGTGCAAAAACTACAAATAATGTTTCTCTTAATGAAAATTTAATTGTAGGACCCAGGGTTCAACAAGAGTTATTTTTTATTTTGTTGAGATTCCGCACACACGCTATAGCTATTAACGCTGATATTGCTAAAATGTTTCGTCAAATTAAGATACATCCTGAAGATCAAGATTTTCAACGAATTCTCTGGAAAGATAAATTTTCCGATGATATTAGTGAATATCGTCTCACTACAGTAACATATGGATTAGCATCTAGCCCATATTTAGCTACTAAAGTTCTTCAAAAATTAGCGTTGGATGAAAAATTAAATTTTCCATTAGCATCAAACATTGTATTACGTGACTTTTACGTCGATGACTTACTTACAGGTGCATCATCTCCCGAAGAAGCTACTAAATTAATATCAGAGTTACAAGAATTAATGAAAAGAGGCGGATTTGAATTACGTAAGTGGGCATCAAACAACATTAGTGTATTAAAAAACATTCCTGAAAATTTAATTCAGACTAAACCCGATTTATCAATTGAGAACGATAATTCAATAAAAGTGCTAGGATTAAAATGGGACTCAAATCGCGATGTCTTCAAAATTAGTGTAACCATAGAACCAACATTAAAAGAAGTTACAAAGAGATCTATATTGTCAGATATAGCCAAAATGTTTGATCCACTTGGTTGGATCTCTCCCTTTATAATTTCTGCAAAAATTCTACTTCAGGAACTTTGGAGTCTACATCTAGCATGGGACGATCCTGTTCCACTACTCATAAAAAATAGTTGGATAAAAATTCGGGAAGAACTTGCATGTTTGACATCGATTACTGTGCCTCGGTTAGCAATTATTCCCTCAGCTAACAAATTTGAAATTCATTCATTTAGTGACGCTTCCTTAATAGCATATGGTGCAGTTGTTTATTTAAGGTCCTTATCCGATGATTCAACTGTATCAGTTAGAATATTAACTGCAAAAACAAGAGTTTCACCATTAAAAACAATATCTTTGCCTAAATTAGAACTGAGTGCTGCCCTGCTGTCAGCCCGTTTGGTAAAAACTGTCCTAGATTCATTGTGCTTGGACATCTCTAAAATTAACTGTTGAACAGATTCAAAAATAGTTCTCTCTTGGCTATCAACAGAATCAAGAAGATGGCAAACTTTTGTTGCGAATCGTGTTTCGGAAATACAACAACTTGTTCCGTCAGAGTGCTGGCATCATGTAAAAGGAAAAGAGAATCCAGCAGATTGCGCATCAAGAGGTCTATCACCCTCAGAATTATCATTGCATGATCTTTGGTGGAATGGTCCGAGTTGGCTTAGTGATCCATCTTTCACCTCTCCAGAACCGCAATTAGGTAGTGTTTTGTGTGACGAAGCCTTAATAGAGCAAAGAAAAAATTATTTTTGTGCTACAGCTCAGTTAAGTGAGGAAATGCCTATTATCTCAAATATATCGTCCTTTACTAAGCTAAAACGTGTAATTGCTTGGTGTTTGAGATTTCTTACGAATTCTCGTTTACCTGTTTCAAAACGAAACTTTGGTTTTCTTACAAACACAGAAATTAAGAGTGCTTTAAAAGTGATCATCAAACAAGTGCAAAAGTCATCATTTACTGACGACATTAAATGTATGACTTCTGGTAAGTGTTTACCTCGCAATAGCAAATTGATCAATCTTTCTCCAATCCTTGATGATGAAGGAATACTCAGAGTGGGAGGACGTCTTCGTCATTCAAATCTCACACAAGATCAAATCCATCCAATATTGTTACCAAAAAATCATCCAGTGACTGTGCTGATTATTAGATATTTTCACTTATCTCACTTTCATGCTGCCCCTCAACTACTATTGTGTGTTATCAGACAGCGATATTGGATTTTAAGTGGAAGAAGTGTTGTAAGAAAGTTTGTAAAAAATTGTGTAATTTGTGCTCGTGCTTCTGCTTCTATGTCCAAACAAATCATGGCAGATTTACCTTCTACTAGAGTGCAACCTACCCGTCCGTTCCTTGTCACAGGAACTGACTATGCAGGACCTATATTATGTAAATTTAGAAAAGGTAGAGGTACAAAATCTTTTAAGTGTTATATTTCATTATTTATATGTTTTTCTACTCATGCAATTCACATTGAATTAGTGACTGATTTATCTACTCAGGCCTTTTTAGCTTGTCTCAAGCGATTTATATCCAGACGAGGCAAACCTAAAGAAATTGTAAGTGATTGTGGCAAAAATTTTGTCGGTGCGAGCAAGGAGTTGAAAGAATTGTATAAATTTGCAACTTCTTCTCTGCATAATGAAGAAGTGGCAAAGTACTTAAGTTCGGAAGAAATAAATTGGCATTTCAATCCACCCTCAGCCCCTCACTTTGGAGGACTTTGGGAGGCTGGTGTTAAATCGATGAAATTTCATTTAAAAAGAACCGTTGGCAATTCAGTTTTAACATTTGAGGAACTTTCAACTCTTTTAGCTCAAATCGAAGCCTGTTTAAATTCTAGACCCCTTTGTCCTGTAAGTTCTGATCCTAATGATTTACAGGCTTTAACCCCTGGTCATTTTTTAATTGGTGCTCCTCTTACTTCAGTACCAGAAGTTGATATTTCAAGACCTGCTTTAAGATTGACCAGGTGGCAATTAGTGCAGAAAATGCTCCAACACTTTTGGAAAAGATGGAGTAATGAGTACCTTTCGACCCTACAACAGAGAGTAAAAAGGCTTAAAGAAGAGCCTAATATTAAGATAGGTGATTTAGTTATAATAAAAAATGAAGGTCTTTCCCCTTTACAATGGAAATTAGCTAGAGTGATTAAAACACATCCTGGACCTGATAAAAAGGTTCGTGTAGTTACCCTGAGAACTGAAAATAGTGAATTGAAAAGGCCAATTACTAAGTTATGTAAATTACCTTTAGAGTAAATTTTTGAAACCCTTTCGGCTTTCAAGGCCGGGAGAATGTTTAGTTTTAAATTGCTTTTATAATTCTTAATTGCATGTATTTCAGTTGTGCTAAAGTGAAACTGAATATTCCAGCCTTTTCCCTCTGCGTAGGGATAAATGAAAACACGTACTCTGTTTTTCCCTCTGCGCAGGGAATTTATTGTTGATATTCTTTTCTGTGTCAGTCGAGTTTGTGGATCTCGATGAGAGTGTTGTGATCCCTAAGCGGATAATTTATTTGTGAAATTGTGAAAACTTTCAATTAAATAGTGGAAAAAGTTAGTGTATACAGTCTACTGCTTAATTCAAAAAACCTACAAGGTACAATTACATATGCAAAGTTGAGAAAAAAATTCTACCCCGATTTGCTTCTAAATGGTCTTATGAAACAAAACACGAATTAACTGTGGATTTGGGATATCAAGTTAATGGGTTTAATGGAAACAAATAAATAAATAAATATTGTGTAAATGTAAACAAGTTTTGAAAAAACTTAAAACACAATTAATAAGTTAGACAGAAAACTTTTAATCTTACAATAACGTCATACAGTTATCGAAAGAAAAAATTCTCCCTCAGATTTTTCGTTTTGATAATTAGCCGAGATATTAATTAAACCCGCAATAAAAAAATCGATAAAACCGTCGCGCTGGTGCATGCGGAAGCTCGTTCTAGAGCACAGAAGCAGAGAAAATCCGATTCTCGGAGAGCGCTCTTTTTTTCCGGACTTCTTTCTAAGCGCGTATCGGTGAAATTGTTCTAAATACTGAAAAAAATAAAAGATATTTTTTAATTATGTACTTTTTACTTCCAAACACCGCAATCCGTTAAAAAAATTACGAATTTTAATCTTTACAAAAAAAAAAAAATTATCGATTTCGTGGGGTGTCCCCTTATTTCGAAGCCCACATCCGACTGAATTTTCGATATACCGAAAATATCCACTTAGTCCGGACACCACCTTCTCTCCGATGGTGCAATTTGTTTCGAAAAATACGAATATTAACCCTTTCAAAAAATTCACGAGAGAAAGTTACTTCGCACTTCCTGTAAACGCTCTTTTTTTCTACACTAAATGTAACTAAATGTTTTAATACGTAATTTTAACACGTTCTTTGAACACTTAATTTATATCAGGTATAAAAATCTCAAAACATTCGGACGATTAAGAAGTATTAAGAAAAAAAAATAAAATCTGCAAAATTTTCGCCCAGAACGGAACGTGAATACGCGGGGCTTTTATTCTTATATAAAGCCAAATTCTTATATAATCTCAATTCTTATTATAAAGTTAATTTGAATTTATTGCGGTATGACAAAAATATCATCAATGTCTGAAAAAAAGAAAAAATAGTTCCGATTTTTTTCGTTAGTAAATTTACTTCTCCTCTTCCTCTTTTTAAAATGTACTTATATAATTTTTCAATGAATTATTATTTTGTATTGCATTATTATTATTAATATGGATGTGTACATATATTATGCACTTACAGGATTGACGAGAAGTATTTGGCAAACATACACATTCTCTTCTTCACATCTCTTCCTAACTGAAAAAAAAATTACATTTTAAATAGGTATGAGGTAATTTCAAAAATTCATTATACTAAAAATATAACACCATTTTTTTTTCAATTTTAATACAGTTAAAACACAACAATTTAATTTGAATCTCAAATCATGTGCAACTGGGATACATACAAATCCTATTTTCATTACAGTGGTGGTCAGAATTATAAGAACAATTGAAAACTGCATAGAAAAAATTTATCTCTGAACTAAATAAAGTGAAATTTATACATAAAAAGCTTTTTTATGCCAGAAATCATTATAGAATGCAAAACATTGGAAAATGCAAAATATGAATGTTTTTCCATAATTAACAAAATACGTCATTGTAAAAATTGGACAAAATTATAAGAACAATGAATGTTTTTGCCTGAAACACACTAATAATAAATAATCCCCCCCCCCTTCTTCTCAATCACTTTAATCAGTCTTGATGTCATGGAGTTTGACAGTTCCTTAAGAACGTTCTTGGAAATTTTTGACCAGGCTTTTTCAATGGAGGACATGAGTGCTTGTTTGAATATTGTATACCATTTTTGTATACTTCGTGTGCCAAAGTAACCCACAGATTTTCCATTGGATTCAGATCAGGGCTTCTTGCCGGTCAATGAAGTAGTTTCACAAAATTAGCATCAAACCACGATTTTAAAGTTTGGGAAACATGTACTGAGGCATTGTCCTGCTGGAAAAAATAGTCTCCACTCGTTATTAACGGAGCTTCCGGTAAAAGATTATCGACAATACATCAACATAACTCTCAGAATTCATTCTACCCTGCACAAAAACTATTGGAGTAGTTCCACCAGTTACGAAACCTCCCCAAACCATTACTGAGCCACCTCCAAATGCACGCTTTGAGAAAATTTCTTTTTCTCTACGGAGATCATACCAGAAGTAGCGAAAACCATCTGGTCCATCCAAATTAAACTTTTTCTCATCTGAAAAGACAACATCATCCCACTTTTTTCCCATAGCAATGCATTTTTTGGCAAACTCCATCCTCAGTCTCTTATGAACTTTTGTAAGAGGCGGTCGTGACATATGTTTACCATAGAAAACCCTTTTTTCTTTTTGTAAAACACGTCGAACAGTTCGAGCACTGCATTCTAAGTTCAATTCACGTTTTATTTCTGTTGACGTTTGTTTTTCGGAGCAAGCTTGCCTTATTATCATTCTTTTCTCCCGTACAGAAACAGAAGATGGCCTACCTGTATGTCTTTGCCGTCCATATTTACCGGGATTTTTAAGATAATTGTAAATAACACTTCTTGATCTATTAAGCTTAGTCGCAATTTGACGTACAGAAAGTCCTGAACTTTTAAATGCATCCACTTTCCCTTTCTCAAACTCCGAAAGCTTTGTGCCTAGCGGCATGACTGAAAAACAGAATATGACGATCCCAAACGATTACTAAGCATTTATATCGTCGCTGAGTTCCGTGTGCAGAGCAAAAAAATGCAAATTTTACTTTTTAGAACACACAAATACAGTTGTTTTTATAATTTTGTCCATATCAGATGGCTGTATAAATCCATAATACATTTTATGAATATGAATTTTCCACATATTTCCATAAAAACTTATAAAAATATTCTTCATTTTTTTTTTTTTTTTTTAGTTTCCATCCATTAAATTTGCATAAGTTTCCGCCCAAATGTAGCCAAGATTTGGCGATTTTTCCCTTGTACTTATAATTTTGACCACCACTGTATGCAATAACTCACATCCTAAATCTTTTCCTCTAGTCTGCAATGCCGTTAGGTTACGTCAACGTTCCCGCGAGCGCGCTTCCGATCGTGGGTCGTGGCCGATTGCATCACGAATGACGTTGCCCTGTTGCATATTTTATTCCCCCCTTCGAATAATGGCGGTTTCGTTTGCAGAGTATGATTTTAAAGTTTTCATGAAATTATTTTTGGGACCTCGTTTTTAGAATTTTGATTTTTAATCGTACCGGTAACAATCAGTTGAACTTGTACCCTCGATCGGTGAGGTAATGCTGATGCTTATCTGAAGATAATGCTATTATTAAATTTAATCCAGATGATCGCTTGCGAATATCTTTAAATATTCCTCCAAGATGGATTACGTTTTTCCATAATTATTTTTAGAAGCACAAGAGGAAAACAATTTATTTTAATTTATAAAATAAAGAAGACTTTTTATGAAAAAAGATGTCATAAATTTTTCCTTTTCATTTACATTTTCCATCGCGATGGTAAGAAATAACCTTCCCTCCGCCCCTGACCTTGAAGAACACTAAGTAGAGTTATTGCTGCTAATTGGTATTCACAATTATTAAAAATTTGTATAGATCACCTACTTTTAACATCGCAGTTCTACCTATGAAATAATAATTATAATGACATATTTATTAGGAAGTGTGAAATATGGATTATAAACAAGAACGACATTTTCATGTTTTTGAACAGTCGAAAAGCACCCAGACTCCTTAAAGGGATATGCACTTACATAGTTTATTTTATAATATTATGGTATTGAATTTTGCATTATTATAAGACAAACTTGTTTTAAAAAAATAAGTAAAATAACTGAGCCAAACTAAATAAGTACATTCATTATGATCGTTAATTGGTCTTATGGGGCTTCCACAAAACTTTTAGTAAAAACAGAAAAATACGAACGATTTTATATGGAACAAAAACAACAAAGAAAGAAAGAAAAAAGCAATAAGGATTTACTTTAGCAAATTGCAAATGAAGTTTGTGCGAAAATATTTCTATTCAAATTGCTTCAAAGCGTTGTAAATTTCACTAACTTTTAATCCTAGCTTTTAGAAAATAAAAATAAAAATGAAATTTTTTTATAAAAAAATTTTTACTTTTTTTCTTTCATCTGTATCTTCTGAAATTCTGTACCAAATAGCATAAAAATCAGCTTAAATGGTAAGCTGTGCCTAAGTTTAATGTGAGTAGAAATTTCATAAAAATTCATGAAGTAGTTTTTATGTGATATATAATAGTGGACAGGCTTACAATTTTACATAAACAATAGATTCCAGGGAGGAAATGGAATCCTTTGGTATTGTTGACACCCATGAAGAAATTTACAATGAATAAAATGTCTGTTTGAAAAACAAAAATTCAATATTAGTTGTAAGTGTCAAATATTGAACCAAAACTTACGCAATTCTTCAGTTTTGGACACTTTAACGACAGGATGTACTGCTACCAAATTAGATGGATCTAGTCGTTTCACTACTGAGACAATCACCTTGAATTCCTAAAAAAATACAGATATATATACATATATGAATTATTAACAATATCTAAAATTTATTAAATTATGAACATAACAAAAACATTGAGTATGAAAAATATACGCCTTCATTCAGAATATATCAAGAGCAATGAGTAGAGCATGGGTAAAAAATTGAAAGCTTGTCGAAAAAACTTGAAGTAAATGAAAAATGGGTAAATTAAGTTTTAACATATTTTAGTTCAGTGAATTAATAAGAAGAAGAGGGATGAAGAGATTAGTGTCTTTGCTTGTCTCAAGTTCTTACAATATGCAATTTCAAAGCATGTAAATTTATTAATTAAATCAGAAATAACATCAGAATTATCTCACTTGCAGGAGTAATTTTATATCCTCTATAAAAAAATTAAATTATTAATTGTAATTGAAAGTTTCATAGTATTTCCACAGTATTTTAGATACTTAAATGAAAATAAAGATCCGGTGAAACTAGTCGGATGTGCTATTCCCAAAACTTTTTTCTGTCTCATACATGTTAAGACTTCTAAAAACGTATTTTTTTTAAATTATGCACTTTAGAAGCAAACAAGAACGTAAAATCATGCGTTAAGCATAGACTATGAAATACTTTCCAATACATTCCGAACACTATAATAAAACTTCACAGTTTAATAAGGTGAAAAAGGTTGTCTAAATGCAGAGTTTGTAAAACACATAACGCATTTGAAAACACAATTAAAACAATCCCCGTTAAAAGATGAAAAAAAAAATCTGAATTTTGTTGCAGCCCTGTATATGAAGTATAAATTTATCATACAATATATAGTGTGCTAAAATTTAGTTCAATGAGAAAACGCATATCACAGTTGAAAATCCTCCTTCAGCAATTTCCATCAGTAAACGGAAATGCACTTCAGAAGTTTTGTGCAGACTTATATATGATGAGTATAATCTATATAAACACTAAGAAATAGGCAAAAAAAAAAAAAAAAACGTTTCATTTAAAAAAAAAAAAATACCACAACAGAAAATGCACTTCCAGCAATTATTGTTCATAAAGAGTATTGTAACCGAATTATTTTCTGTGTCCCTGTATATCAAAGATGCACATCATATTCTATAGTAAATATCCTGCAGTGCACCTCAGACATATACAGTGAAACCTCCCTGCAACTTAATAACCATGTAAACTTAATAACTCTTAAATGCGGATGAAATCTAAAAGTGACACAATTATTTTACTAAAAATATCACCACATAATGTTGAGCTTGGCAAGTGTAATAGAAGTACCAAGAAAATATTTCTATTTTTAATTTTACCTGTTCAGTATAAGGAAAAGTCACTTTTATTACGTTTCCTGCTTTCTTTCCAAGCGTACAATAGCCAGTTATATAGATGATGGGTGGAGACCGCAGAATTTCTTGCTGAAAAATGAAAGTAATGGAAAGTAATGCAGAATATGTCTATAAAAAATAAATTTATAATGACATATATTTAAACAAATTTACACGTGAGCATTAAATCAATGTAATAATGATACAGTTATGATCAGGGCCAATAGTCCAAGAAGCAGCGTCACATTTTGGAAAGCAATTTTAGCGTAACTGATTTTGTTATATATAATAGAATAGATGTTACAGATATCGAAATTGCCAATCAGCTGACGCACCAACGCGGGAGCGGAGGAAGCCCACAGCAAAAACACACAGCTTTCTATTAATGTGAAATGTTGTATCCGGCAGCGGTAAATTATTATATTGCATTTGGCAACATTACGATTAAAAAAGAAAAAACAGACAATAATTTTTATTCGAATAGCTGAATGTCAAATTAGTTCAAAATTCGCCCGCATCTGAAATAAACATTGTTTGTGCATCAAATTTTCAACTGTTTTTCCTGCCATCTCATAAATCCATTTATGACAGTTTTGGCGACGAGGTGTGAAGTTTTTTATTTAATATTTGTTTAGTTTTAAATTGCTTTTATAATTCTTAATTGCATGTATTTCAGTTGTGCTAAAGTGAAACTGAATATTCCAGCCCTTTTCCCTCTGCGTAGGGATAAATGAAAACACGTACTCTGTTTTTCCCTCTGCGCAGGGAATTTATTGTTGATATTCTTTTCTGTGTCAGTCGAGTTTGTGGATCTCGATGAGAGTGTGTTGTGATCCCCAAGCGGATAATTTATTTGTGAAATTGTGAAAGCTTTCCATTAAATAGTGGAAAAAGTTAGTGTATACAGTCTACTGCTTAATTCAAAAAACCTACAAGGTACATTTGGTCGTCTAAAACCGGAGTTAAAACGAACTAAGTGCAAAGAATGATGCGTATCTAAATTTCGTTCGAAAGTGAAAGCGTGAAATCATTGGAACTGTGCCAAATTAGAATACTGAGAGAGAAAAATGGATAAAAACTTAGAAACTGATAAACGAGTGTTGAAATCTTCAATAACGAGATTGAAAAACAAATTTCTTAAAACTGATCTGAATGTGTGTGAATTAGAGCAACTTCAGTTATTAAAAAGGGAAACAGAAAAATTAGAGGAAGAGTTGAAGGTGTTGTTTAAAACGATTTTTTCTGCTTGTAAAGAAAACGACATCGATTCATTTATAGAAGAAAAAGACGAACAGCAAGACATTTTTGATGAATTGATAGTAAAAATCGAACATGCAATTACAGCGAGAAAAATAAATGTGAACAATCCGAAGAAGGAAGTTAATGAAATAAAATTACCAAAGCTTTCTCTACCATCATTTAGTGGTCAAATTAGTGAATGGTTGAGTTTTAAAGATTTATTCAGTGCGAGTATACATAATAATGAAAATCTATCGCCAGCTCAGAAGCTGCAATACTTGAAATTATCTTGTCAAGGAGACGCTTTGAAAATAATAAAATCAATACCTATTGAAGATTCGAAGTATAGTATCGCATGGGACTTGCTATCTGAAAGATATTCTAACAAACGTGAATTAATATACAGCCACATTAGAAAATTATTAAATTTTCCATTCGTGCAAGGTGATGCACCCGCGGCAATACTTAATTTGGTAGATATAACAAATGAATGTGTCCGTTCTTTCGAAATATTGGATCAGAAGGTAAGTGACTTTTCAGAAACTTTGTTGATTTATTTAATATTGCAAAAAGTTGATCACAATATTAAATTATGGTGGGAACGCCAGTTAAAAAATGACGAGCTTCCAACGTTAGTTCAATTGATAATTTTTCTGAAAGATTATGCTCGTTCATTACAATCTGTTAGAGGAAATATTAATTATAAGAAAAACAGTTATCCTAAATTAACTGCAATGGCTGCTTCTGTTAATAATATTGAATGTAAATATTGTTCTTTGAATAGTCATAAAATATCTAAGTGCAGTGAGTTTCTAAAGTTATCTGTTCGCGAAAGAGTGCAATTTGTAAAAAATAAAAATCTCTGCTTTGCGTGTTTATCTCCAGAACATAAATTAATTAATTGTCAGTCAAAAAGAGTTTGTTCGAAATGTAATTTGAAGAGTCACAATAGCTTATTACATTATGAAAGGCGAGAAACAAATTATCCAGATATAAAAAACCAAGTAACGCCTCAATCCTCGAATCAAAATAATGAGACTGTTGGTGAATCATCTAGTAATATAAACATGTCAATAAATTCTTGCCTTGGTGAAATATACTCAAAATCATTTGGCATACTTGCAACTGCGCTGATTAATGTGAAAGATAATTATGGAGGCAATAAATTACTGCGTTGCATTATAGATGTTGGCAGTACCAATAATTTTATAAGTGAGCGTGCGATACAATTATTAGGAATAAAAAGAAATTCAGCTAATTTACAGATTAAATGTTTGGGAATGGGATACTCCGAAGAAACTCGTGGCGTTGTAAGATTGGAATTTTCTCCACATTTTGATAAACAAAACACACGATTAGGTACTTTTTATATTTTGAAAAAGATAACGAGTAATCAACCAGTTGTATCATATGATACTAATTCATTCAGTCACTTAAAGAACATAACATTAGCTGACCCTAAGTGGAATGAACCAGGCCCAATAGACTTATTATTTGGCGTGTCTCTATCATTATCTATAATTAGAGGAGAAAAAATATTTGGGAAACCAGGACTTCCTTTTGCAGTAAATTCGGATTACGGGTGGTTAATAACGGGAGATAGTGATACATTTTCAGAAAATAAACCAAATATTATAGTTAATTTTGCAAATGTTGAAACAGATTATGTGAAAAAGTTCTGGGAGTTAGAAAATATCCCCTCGAAGGAAATATACACAAATGAAGAAAAATATTGTGAGGAAATTTTCGATACATCCCATTCACGAGATTCGAATGGAAGATATATTGTACGTTTGCCATTTAAGAAGCAATGTAAAGAATTAGGGGAGTCAAAATCACTAGCTATGAAAAGATTTCTAAACTTAGAAAAAAGATTTAATAGAGAACCAGATTTGTATGAAAATTATTGTCTATTTATGAATGAATATCTTGATATGGGACATATGGAAAAAATACCGAAGAGCGAAATTCAAAAACCCGTTAATGAAATTTATTATCTTCCACATCATCCAGTCATTAGAGAATCTAGCACAACAACCCGTCTTAGAGTTGTGTTTGATGGAAGTGCAAAAACTACAAATAATGTTTCTCTTAATGAAAATTTAATTGTAGGACCTAGGGTTCAACAAGAGTTATTTTTTATTTTGTTGAGATTCCGCACACACGCTATAGCTATTAACGCTGATATTGCTAAAATGTTTCGTCAAATTAAGATACATCCTGAAGATCAAGATCTTCAACGAATTCTCTGGAAAGATAAATTTTCCGATGATATTAGTGAATATCGTCTCACTACAGTAACATATGGATTAGCATCTAGCCCATATTTAGCTACTAAAGTTCTTCAAAAATTAGCGTTGGATGAAAAATTAAATTTTCCATTAGCATCAAACATTGTATTACGTGATTTTTACGTCGATGACTTACTTACAGGTGCATCATCTCCCGAAGAAGCTACTAAATTAATATCAGAGTTACAAGAATTAATAAAAAGAGGCGGATTTGAATTACGTAAGTGGGCATCAAACGACATTAGTGTACTAAAAAACATTCCTGAAAATTTAATTCAGACTAAACCCGATTTATCAATTGAGAACGATAATTCAATAAAAGTGCTAGGATTAAAATGGGACTCAAATCGCGATGTCTTCAAAATTAGTGTAAGCATAGAACCAACATTAAAAGAAGTTACAAAGAGATCTATATTGTCAGATATAGCCAAAATGTTTGATCCACTTGGTTGGATCTCTCCCTTTATAATTTCTGCAAAAATTCTACTTCAGGAACTTTGGAGCCTACATCTAGCATGGGACGATCCTGTTCCACTACTCATAAAAAATAGGTGGATAAAAATTCGGGAAGAACTTGCATGTTTGACATCGATTACTGTGCCTCGGTTAGCAATTATTCCCTCAGCTAACAAATTTGAAATTCATTCATTTAGTGACGCTTCCTTAATAGCATATGGTGCAGTTGTTTATTTAAGGTCCTTATCCGATGATTCAACTGTATCAGTTAGAATATTAACTGCAAAAACAAGAGTTTCACCATTAAAAACAATATCTTTGCCTAAATTAGAACTGAGTGCTGCCCTGCTGTCAGCCCGTTTGGTAAAAACTGTCCTAGATTCATTGTGCTTGGACATCTCTAAAATTAACTGTTGGACAGATTCAAAAATAGTTCTCTCTTGGCTATCAACAGAATCAAGAAGATGGCAAACTTTTGTTGCGAATCGTGTTTCGGAAATACAGCAACTTGTTCCGTCAGAGTGCTGGCATGATGTAAAAGGAAAAGAGAATCCAGCAGATTGCGCATCAAGAGGTCTATCACCCTCAGAATTATCATTGCATGATCTTTGGTGGAATGGTCCGAGTTGGCTTAGTGATCCATCTTTCACCTCTCCAGAACCGCAATTAGGTAGTGTTTTGTGTGACGAAGCCTTAATAGAGCAAAGAAAAAATTATTTTTGTGCTACAGCTCAGTTAAGTGAGGAAATGCCTATTATCTCAAATATATCGTCCTTTACTAAGCTAAAACGTGTAATTGCTTGGTGTTTGAGATTTCTTACGAATTCTCGTTTACCTGTTTCAAAACGAAACTTTGGTTTTCTTACAAACACAGAAATTAAGAGTGCTTTAAAAGTGATCATCAAACAAGTGCAAAAGTCATCATTTACTGACGACATTAAATGTATGACTTCTGGTAAGTGTTTACCTCGCAATAGCAAATTGATCAATCTTTCTCCAATCCTTGATGATGAAGGAATACTCAGAGTGGGAGGACGTCTTCGTCATTCAAATCTCACACAAGATCAAATCCATCCAATATTGTTACCAAAAAATCATCCAGTGACTGTGCTGATTATTAGATATTTTCACTTATCTCACTTTCATGCTGCCCCTCAACTACTATTGTGTGTTATCAGACAGCGATATTGGATTTTAAGTGGAAGAAGTGTTGTAAGAAAGTTTGTAAAAAATTGTGTAATTTGTGCTCGTGCTTCTGCTTCTATGTCCAAACAAATCATGGCTGATTTACCTTCTACTAGAGTGCAACCTACCCGTCCGTTCCTTGTCACAGGAACTGACTATGCAGGACCTATATTATGTAAATTTAGAAAAGGTAGAGGTACAAAATCTTTTAAGTGTTACATTTCATTATTTATATGTTTTTCTACCCATGCAATTCACATTGAATTAGTGACTGATTTATCTACTCAGGCCTTTTTAGCTTGTCTCAAGCGATTTATATCCAGACGAGGCAAACCTAAAGAAATTGTAAGTGATTGTGGCAAAAATTTTGTCGGTGCGAGCAAGGAGTTGAAAGAATTGTATAAATTTGCAACTTCTTCTCAGCATAATGAAGAAGTGGCAAAGTACTTAAGTTCGGAAGAAATAAATTGGCATTTCAATCCACCCTCAGCCCCTCACTTCGGAGGACTTTGGGAGGCTGGTGTTAAATCGATGAAATTTCATTTAAAAAGAACCGTTGGCAATTCAGTTTTAACATTTGAGGAACTTTCAACTTTTTTAGCTCAAATCGAAGCCTGTTTAAATTCTAGACCCCTTTGTCCTGTAAGTTCTGATCCTAATGATTTACAGGCTTTAACCCCTGGTCATTTTTTAATTGGTGCTCCTCTTACTTCAGTACCAGAAGTTGATATTTCAGAGGTACCTGCATCAAGATTGACCAGGTGGCAATTAGTGCAGAAAATGCTCCAACACTTTTGGAAAAGATGGAGTAATGAGTACCTTTCGACCCTACAACAGAGAGTAAAATGGCTTAAAGAAGAGCCTAATATTAAGATAGGTGATTTAGTTATAATAAAAAATGAAGGTCTTTCCCCTTTACAATGGAAATTAGCTAGTGATTAAAACACATCCTGGACCTGATAAAAAGGTTCGTGTAGTTACCCTGAGAACTGAAAATAGTGAATTGAAAAGGCCAATTACTAAGTTATGTAAATTACCTTTAGAGCAAATTTTTGAAACCCTTTCGGCTTTCAAGGCCGGGAGAATGTTTAGTTTTAAATTGCTTTTATAATTCTTAATTGCATGTATTTCAGTTGTGCTAAAGTGAAACTGAATATTCCAGCCCTTTTCCCTCTGCGTAGGGATAAATGAAAACACGTACTCTGTTTTTCCCTCTGCGCAGGGAATTTATTGTTGATATTCTTTTCTGTGTCAGTCGAGTTTGTGGATCTCGATGAGAGTGTGTTGTGATCCCCAAGCGGATAATTTATTTGTGAAATTGTGAAAGCTTTCCATTAAATAGTGGAAAAAGTTAGTGTATACAGTCTACTGCTTAATTCAAAAAAACCTACAAGGTACAATATTCCTCCTGATTGACTTTGCAAATTACATTAGCCCTGAATTGAGCCATCATAGATGCTCAATAGTTTAAAGAATTTATGACAGAATTTTCAACTCAACAACAACACTTTTTTGAAAGATTTATGCCTGTTCAATTCTCAGATACTTCAACGCGGAATTGAAATACTGAAACAGTTCGGGTAAATCCAATTTTATTACAACCTTTAGAATATTTTGATACTAAGAAAGAATCATTTACGTATTATATTTAACGTTTTGAAAATTATTTAAAAATGAAAAATATTTTTTCTAATAAACAATATTGTGCGCAAATGATTTAAAATTCTATAGGAGCAACAAATTACAATACATTGCCGACATTGGTATCTTCTAAAATACCATTAGAATTAACTTACGCGGAGGTAGGAAAAGCTTTCGAAGAACACCTTCGCCCCAAGAAAAATATTGTGTCGCAATATAAGTTTCTTTCAATATATCAGGGTGAAAATCAAACAATTCCAGATTATATTGCTACACTTAGATGTAACAGTGAATTTGTTTCTTCTGGTAATTTAAAGTGTCTATCGCTGATATATTTTTACGTGCTCAATTTATCCATGGTATTTACGATGCTTCTATTCGCGAGCAAATTTTACAGTCAGACGTTAGTACATTTGACGATATAGCTAAAAAACATTTAGCTTTGAAAGTTTCAAGAATTGATAACCGTGCATTGTCGAAAAATTCAAATATTGCAACCACTACAGGTGAATCTAATACAAGTGAAGTAAAAAAGGTTTCGAAATATAGACATTCCGATGTGACTCGAATAATTCATCGATTTTTCAACGCTCCAATTCTAGGCCAAAAGATCGTTTTAATCGAAGATCCAGTTCACGATATCGAATTGATTACGAAAAATTGGGAATAAACAATTTATGTCTTCGATGCGGTAAAAATAATCATACTGCAAAAACATGCAGGATCGATCGCAATTCTCTTAAATGCAGAGCATGGTCAACAATAGGTCATCTTGCAAAAGTTTGTATTCGCAAATTGTTAGGCGGAAAACGTAAAACTACACAGATAAAGTAAATAATGCGAACTATATTTATGTTACGGAAAAGGGAATATTTTCTCAGTACGATGTGAATAAAATAATAGATGTTTTTCAAAATAAAAAGGGCAAAACTACAGATCTCAAAAAAATATTTTGCTACAGTGAGTATGAGGGCCACAAGGTACCGTTTGAAGTGGATTCAGGTGCAGGATTTACTTTTGTTCCCCGAAATAAATTTTATAAAATGAATATTCCTATTTAACTTCAAGATTTAATCATTGCTTTCAGGTCATATACTGGTGATGTTTTTCTCCCAGATGGAAGGGTCGCCTAGTAAATGTAGAATACAAGGAAGAACGTCATGTGAAGAACTCTATACCTTTTTTGCTGTTGTTGTTCAATTGAATTTGAGAAGTAACTCGATTATTGATATTACTCCGACTTCCAACACAAAGATATCATCACAATCCGTTTATTCATTTCACATAACAACGGGTGTGTGATATTGTTATAGCAGTATCCCCACTAGAGCGCCAGCTGGCTGCCATTTTCATTACCTGTATCATTTTATATATCACATGTACTAAAATAATCGACGCTAAAAATGGTTGTCAAAATGTGATCCTGCTTTCCGGACTACCAGATTTGACCTAAAGAATTATCCTAAAAAGGCTTAAGTTTCCTTAATCCTCAATAGCTGTTTGGGATACATGCGTCCGTAACTCCCAGTTTTCTTTCTTCTTATTAGACATAAATTTAAATTTTTCTTTATTATTTTAAAACGTAAAGAAATCCATTTTTTCTGTAGTAATCCTGCAGCCCAACGTAGCAGACCAGTTCATTAAAATTTTTGTAAGTAAAAACAGTAAAAAAATAACTTTTCAAGTACAAAGTCATAACTTTCTAGGCAAGTTTTAAACTGTGTTAGTTTCTTAGCATTTTGCTAAAGGATTTCGTATTCTACAAAAATATGTTAGTAAGATTTTCGCTAAGAACGAATCAAAAATGAAAAATTATGCATCAGGAATAAATTATGAAACACTTTCCAACACTAACATAATATTATTAAGAAATTTCTTCTTTTTTTCCCTACAATGAAATGAGCTTTCTAAATGAACAACTTAAAAAAAGTCTATATAACTCAGTAAAATTCTATTTTCAGCAATTGCTGTCCACATCTGTAATGTGTGTGGATTCTTTCGTGTAATCCCGTATGCAGTCAACTATAGAATTTACACACACCATCTAATACACTTAAAATCTCTTCAGTCCTGGTGTCCTGGCGTATAGAGGACAGACACTATACAACACGCTTTAAATTAATTTTAATCTTTCTATAGTTGTTAAAATTTCTTCTAGAACTTTTTAAATAACATGGGTGCGTATCATAAGCATTGATTTATCTACTCGCACATCTTTAGAGCTGTTTTACAGTTATTACCCGACTGAAAAGAAGGGTTATGTGTTTCACGCGTATCTGTGTATGTGGATTTCTTTATACCCTCGAAACATCCCAACGGCTGGATGGATTTTTATGAATGAGGTCTCTATCGATTCGTCTTAATCTTCCGATGGTTATAGGCTAGGTTTTGTTTTTATAAATTCAAAATGGCGGCCGTAAAATAAAAAATGGCGGTAGAGACGAAAAAAAAAATTTGCGCACCCTATTGAGTGGCATATCATTGGATAGGTCTTTCAAAATGAAGACGGTGTTTCATTGACCATTTTGTAGTCAGAAGCTCCGTTTAAATATTACACAACCTGTAAGTTGTGTACTTTGGATCGCTACCTTTACTGTAACTCTAACCTTCATAATAGACATCTATGGGCCTCATCAAAAGAGTGTTTGTAGATAGGAACTAATAACACAACTTAAAAGTCATCAATACCAGTAAATAAAAAAAAAGGTAAGTAATGTAAAAAATAGTTTCACATTGATGAGAAATAATTAATTAGTTCGCTTTTTACGCAGTCGGGTTTTTTGATTTTTTAAATTTAATATATTATTTTAAAACAGTTTTTGTGGTCTCAGGATTGAAGAGACAGGAAAATGTCAATAAGGAATTTCTTTTAAAAACAATAGAATACTGTTGTTATGATAAAATTTTAATCATTAGTTTTATGATATAGTTCATTTTTTGCATGTGTGGAGGGAGTACAGGAAGCAGAGAGGGGGGAAAGGGACCGCACCCCCTTCCTAAATGTTTGAAAATGTATGAAATTTGATCACTTTTGGCCAATTTTAACAATTTGGCACCCTTTTAAAATGAAAATCCTTATTATTCCCATGGGGCCCCTAAAAAGGCGGGCCTGCGGTGGCTGCCCCGCATGACCCTGCATTAGTCAGGCCCTGTGTACGCTGCAAGTACAAATATTCTTTGTGGGAGCTAACGACAGTGCCCTTTTGATAAATCCACTATGTCCCTTAAAAGGGAAAACAAGAACGAAAAATCATGCGTACGGCATAGATTATGAAACACTTTCCAACACATTCAGAATACTATAACAAATTTTCACAGTTTACTAAGGTGAACGGTGATGTCTAAATGAACATTTTGTAAAATGATTAATGCATTTGAAAACCCAATTCTTGCTACTACCATGAATAGCCGGGGAAAATATACGATTTTTTGTGCAGCCCTGTACATGATCTATAGATATGTATGTTTACTACATAGTATGCTAAAAGTTTGTTCAGTTAAACACATATCACTGCTGAAAATTTCCATTCAGCAATTTCCGCCAACAAACAGATGTTAAAAACTTTTGTGCAGCCCTGTATAAGGATTTATATAATTCATACCCACTGAGTACTATTTAAAAAATAATTAAATTTAAAAACGCATATCACAACTGAAACGCATTTCCCGCGATTATTGTTCGTAGGCTTCAATAGTTCAATTATTGTTAATTTTTTTCTGTAGCCAAATTCTTTTGTGTGTCCCTATAAATGAACGATAAATTCTAAGCTCACCACGTTCTACAGTAAGAAACTAGTAGTACACTTCAGTGATATATATCCATTTCAGCATGTTTAAAATAGTATAATACCATTAAAAAACACCGCAAACGATTTTTCCTCATAGACCGTAATGTAATGGAATTCTTTGGAGTGTCTCTGTAAATGAACTGTAAATGCTACACACTTAATTTTAAATACCGAATATGCCATAGTGATACCCAATAACATATATCAGTTTCATGGCAATCGGACTATATTTACGCGAGTTAGAGCACGGACAGACAGACAAGTCAAATTCATGATTACTTTTCAACTATGTTGGAAGCTAACTTATATTAATGCTAATTTTTGTATACTGGCATCACCTGCATGGTTAAATCTCATGCCAAGAAATGGATTGAATCGTCAACAAATCCACTGGTTTTATGTTTACAAAAATATCAATTTAAACAAGCGAGTTAATACATACCTCAGCACCATCGTTTACTTGATAACAAATAGTTGGTGAATTCCATCTTGTATTTCCTTTGTCAATAAATAATAATTGGACATCGTAACTGTATCTTCCGCTTTTTCTGAAAATAAAATTAAATTGTTTTTTTTTAAAAAATACACAAATCACTTAGAAATAAACATCTAAATCAGTAGAATGATAGAAAATTGTCTCATGCATGTATGTAAAGTTACAGTGTCATTAAGGACTGATCTCATATATGTGGATGTGGCTTGCGCTTTCCAAAACATCCTAACCGCAGTAAGAGGGTGCAGCTAATTCCCATCAGAAATAACAGAGCTTGCAATTTCTAAAAGACAATAAACCTGATGACTTAGTGATTTTGAATCTTCAGCCTGAGAGCGAAGATTCGATTTAACTTCAGAGTTGTTTGGCGGGCTGACTTGGAAAGACGTCCAGTCAGACTCCCAGAGCGCGCCGAAGTATTGAAGGTTGGTAGATTGCGGCAAAAAGCCCCTTTATCCCCTTAAAACCTGTATATAATTTGTATGTGTCCTGTAAATATAATTCATGCCTTATTCCAGACATTAAAATCGTGTTATTTCTACACCATCGAGTCATCAATTAGAAGTATTTATTACCAAAGGTCAATTGCAGTCAATTCCACATACATATATTTTGCAATAAAAGACTAAGGAATCAGAAGTGTGATGTCATGGCATTAAACCGTAGTTTGTATTGAATAATGGGGAAAATAATTAGAAATCTCTTAATAAAATTTCATTAGAGGAAAGGATGAGGAATGGTCAATATGTTTCTATTTTATTTAACAATTCTTTTCTTTTTTTTTTTTTAAGAGTATAGTTAGTGCAGTAAAAAAAATGATTAAAAGTTTTCTTAAAAAAATATAAAAAACACCATAAAAAGAAAAAAATATACTATATACGCCGGAAGGGAATGAATCCTCTGTCATCAGATTAAAACAAGCAGCAAGCTACCTGTAAGAACAGGAGCAGGACTGCAAAGAGAACTTTTTGCGCTTTAGCTTTTAAAAAAAGAGCAGGAGAATACACAGTTCTTTTGTAAATAAATTCAACTTCTGTATCACAGTTCTTTTGTAAATAAATTCAACTTCTGTATGCTTTAAGTTTTTAACCAGTTTTGTAAAAATTTATAGAGTATAAAAATAAAAACATGAACGCCATTTATCCAAAAAATGTAAGAGAATTTTTGTTTAATTCATAAGTATTGTAGGAAAATCGAGCAATATCTAAATGCGCACTAAACTCAATGGAGTAAAAATATTCGCGAGTTAAAATGATGATGCATAATGTGATTATTACAGTAAGGTTCGTCTCGAATGGAAAAGGAGAAGTTTCAGTTTTATATAAGTCTTGGCTAAGTTTGATGGTTATTTTTTATGTGAATTAGCAAAAGTGCTGCCAGTTAAATTAGTAATGTAAACTTGGCATAAGGTAAAATACCCAGTAGTTGACACTGGACCAATAGTTGACACTTTTGTAGAAAAAGTAGTATAACAAGAAAACGTCAGAGGTAGGAACATGAGAGACACAGAATTTTTAAAATCTATCACCTTGCGACAAAACTGAGAACTATAAACAGTCGAGCCTAATTCCAATATGGCGGAAGACAACAAAGAAGCATGTGTGCAAAGTTGAATTTTTCGAATTTGTCTTAAGAAAAGTGATAAGGATCGCACGTTACAGTAAGTATTAAAACCCGTAATTTATCTTAATTTCTGGTTATGTTTTGATTGATGTTGATTGTTTCGATGTCCAAGAATTGTATTGGAATAAAATTGATGCATTTTGTGCAAAATAGCGGGAGTGAGTGTGAGTGTCAACTATTGAATATGAAAAGAAACAGATTTTCAAAAGTTGACACCCAATGTCAACTACTCGCTCATGCTGGGGTTTTGTTAATCTAATTCAGTGCAATGAAAATAAGCTGGAATCTACCAGATAAATTCATGACTGACCTTTGAAAAACTAAAAATGCATTTAAACCAATAGATGACACAGGGTGTCAATTATTGAAATTAGGGAGTGTCAACTGCTAAAATTAATTTTTTTTTTTTTTTAGATGCCACCTACGAAGGGAAATTTTAGGAATTACACGGAAAAGAGCATGAGAGCTGCCGTAGAATACGTTGAAGTCAACAAAGCTGGGTACAAAACAGCGGCTAAAAAAATTTAACGTGCCTAGAATAACTCTGAAATACAAATTTGAGGGAAAAACCCCAATGAAAAGGTAAAATATCGGCCGTTAGTGCTTGATTTCGCACTAGATCTTTCATTAGGGTTTCGTTCATCTCACGAAACCCTATTCGTCTCGCTCCTCTGTCTGTCTGTCCGTCACAGAGCCCGTTCTCAGAAACTATACATGTTAGAGACTTGAAATTTTGGGTACTTATAGCTGAACACCTCACATCAAACAACAAATCATAAAATTTTGAAAAAGTTGGTAATTAACCGAATTACGGGCTAATTAACTTCTAAAATTAACCAATCCACCTTTTTAACGCAAATTCAAACGGACTTTCTCGAAATCATCGGTGTTTCTCCTAAGGGTTGCCAGTAAAATCAGCCGAATGCACGGTTACCACGGAGGAAATTAAGCCGAAAAATGAAGTGGAGATTTTAAAGCGAAATCGTATATCAGAAAATATTGGTGCGAGAAATTTGTAAATGGAATAGACAGACGCAGAAAAAAATCTACTTTCATTTGGTATAAAGTTCACATTTCTGCGATCTGTATAAGTTAAAATATCCACTAAAAATCGATCGATAAAAATTTAATTTCTTTAATTGGAAAGACAAGGAAATAAAAAGATTTCAATTCGGCGGGAAAGCAGGTAGACATGACGACGCTGCGGTTTTCCATAATAGCATATTTTAATACGAAATTTTAACTTTTTAAATATTAAATTTTTTGATTAAATTTTTTGGCATCCCGATGTCAAATTTCTCGCTGATTTCATTGATACCCATATCTAAGTCCTATCTTAATTACAAGCTGAAATATTAATTATTATTTAATTAATCGGTTTATTCCTATCAAATGCATCGATTAAAATGAAGAGACACTTATTTAACCACGAATTAACTTAAATTAGGAAATCTAATAATTTGCCTGGGCTTTTTGAACAGCGATATGAGATAAGTATAACTCATTCATCATCAGAAAGTTTACTTCATACCACTATTTTCTAATAGTAATTTCAGGAAATATTTTGAATTATTGGTTAAGGCCGCCACTCAGTCTGTTTGAAACTTTAAGATAGTTTATAACACATAGAAAAAAGTGTAAAAAAGAATGGAGTGTAATATTTCGAGGAGGGGGGGGGGGGAACTAGAATTATTTTTAAAATCTTAGCGTTTGTTACCACAGCAAATATTTTAAATTCTTGTTTAAGACCGCCACCATCCCGACCCATCTATCGACGGAAAGATTGCGTAAAGGAGTTTCGTTCAGATATGCTTTTGTTAAGAATACAGTGCATTCCCTGGTGGTGGAATGTGGAACTAACATAACGCGATTTTGTTAAAATTAGGAAGTCTAACAAGTCGATCTGTTTGAAACTTTAAGATATTTTATAACACATAAGATAAAGTGTAAGAAAGAATGACACGCGAAATTCCAAGGAGGTGTGTGTGTGGGGGGGGGGGGGGGGCGCTAGATTTCTATTTAAAAAATTAGCGTTTCTGACCGCTTTAGGTGACTTTTTGAGGGAGTCCTGAGATATATGCTACTTATTTAATATAAAATTGTCTAAAGTTTAGTTACCACTATTTCCTAATAGTAATTTCAGCAAATATCTTAATTTCTTATTAAGACCGCCACGACCTCGAGTAACATATCTACTTATAGGTTGTTTAACGGAGTTTCCTTCCGATACAGTTTTGTTAAGACTAGAGTGCGCTCCCTGGTGGTGGAATGTGGAACTAACATTTTTGTTAAACTAGAATTATTTTTAAAATCTTAGCGTTTGTTACCGCAGCAAATATTTTAAATTCTTGTTTAAGACTGCCACCATCCCGACTCATCTATCTACGGAAAGATTGCGTAAAGGAGTTTCGTTCAGATATGCTTTTGTTAAGAATAGAGTGCATTCCCTGGTGGTGGAATGTGGAACTAACATAACGCGATTTTGTTAAAATTAGGAAGTCTAACAAGTCGATCTGTTTGAAACTTTAAGATATTTTATAACACATAAGATAAAGTGTAGGAAAGAATGACACGCGAAATTCCGGGGAGGGGGGGGGGGGCGCTAGATTTCTATTTAAAAAAATTAGCGTTTCTGACCGCTTTAGGTGACTTTTGGAGGGAGTCCTGAGATATATGCTACTTATTTAATATAAAATTGTCTAAAGTTTAGTTACCACTATTTCCTAATAGTAATTTCAGCAAATATCTTAATTTCTTATTAAGACCGCCACCACCTCGAGTAACATATCTACTTATAGGTTGTTTAACGGAGTTTCCTTCCGATACAGTTTTGTTAAGAATAGAGTGCGCTCCCTGGTGGTGGAATGTGGAACTAACATTTTTGTTAAAATCAGGAAATATAACAAGGCGATCTGTTTGAAATTTTACGATAGTTTATAACACATTAGAAAAAGTTTATAAAAAATGGCGCGTGAAATTTCGGGAAGGTGGGGAGAGGGGGAGGGGCAAAATATTTCTTTTTTGTTTCATACCGTTTCAGGTGCGTTTTTTGATGGAGTCCTCAGATACATGCTACTTATACTTATTAAATATAAATATGTCAAAAGTTAAATTACCACTATTTCCGAATAGTAATTTCAACAATTATCTTAAATTCTTGCTGAAGACCGCCACCCCCTCGAGTGGGTCTATCTACTAATGGGTTGTGTAAAGGAGTTTCGTTCAGATACGCTTTTGTTAAGAATACAGTGCGCTCCTTGGTGATGGAATGTGGAATTAACAGACCGCGATTTCATTTAAAGTAGGAAATCTAACAATTCAATCTGTTTTAAACTTTAAGATACTTTATAACACACGATAATAAATTATAAAGAAGAAGGGCGCGTCGCATTTCGAGAAGGGGGGGGGGGGGTTGAGGGAGGTGCGCGAACAAAATTAGGAAATATAACTGGACGATCTGTTTGAAACTTTAATATGGCTTATAAAACATAACATAAATTTTTAAAATCAGGCCGCGTCAAAAATCATGGTGACCATCTGCCCACTCCCACCCAAGGGGGGCACTTTTCTAAATTTGGCAGATACCCGTCATTTGATATATCGTAGCATTTTTTTTTCGGGGGGGGGGGCGAACAAAATTAGGAAATATAACAAGGCGAATATGTTTGAAACTTTAACATAGTTTAGGATGTGTTTGCCAAAATTTAGAAGGTATTCCATGGCGATAAATGTACTGGACGTTTTGAAAGGAATATTAAACGAAACCCTTTGTGCGATGTATGATCACACTTACCCACTTGTTTTTGTTATTTGAGATTAAGTAAGTGGTTTTATGTTATAATTTCAGATCTATGGTGACTTTTTTTATTTTCATTAAAACTTCTGATTTCTTTAAAAAATTTTGCTAATTAACGGTTCTTATCATTATGTCTTCATATGGGGCAATTAATATAGTAATTAGAGATGCAACGAATATTCGGCCGAAGCCGAATATTCGGCCCATTCGGCCTGTCTGCCGAATATTCGGCTTCGGCCGAATATCAAGTCCATTATTCGGCCTTGGCCGAATAATACACTGTAATAAATGCTTTTATATTTACGCAGTATAATTTTTTAATTTGACAATTTATATTCATCATATATAATGAAAATTTTATTTGAAATTAACTAACACTTTTTTTTCCATTAACTTTCATACTCCGAATGGGTTTTATCTACCCATTTTTATATAAGAGGCTAATTTAGGAATCATGTTAAAAAAAAATTATGCTGTATCAGTAAGTACAAAAAGTATCTGTAATAAGCTAACATAATCTGTTAAATTTAAAATTAATCTATTCAAAATTGTTTTAATACAGCTTTAATACTAATTCTTTTTTTTTTTTTTATCACAATGGGAAGTTTAACATTTAACCCTTGTTACATAAAAAATATTTCTTTCAATAATATTTTGAATTATCCCTATAAAGAACATAAATATATGATTGATTAGATATAGATGTATTATATGTATAAGATATTTAAGTCGTATATGTTGCAATAGTTAAGGGTTTTTTTTAAAAGTAAAATACGCTTAAAAGTGAAATATAATTTAAGTGATTTTTTTTAAGCCTGTTACTATTTCTTATTAAATAATGAAAGAAATGTAAATACTAAATTCTTTTAATTAGTATGCATTTAGGTTTTAGATATTTTTTTCAAGAATAGCATTGTAATGCCTTAAAAAACAGTTAAAATGTTTTCAATAAACGTAGATTGTGATGCAGAAATAATAATAATCAGCATTCTCAGATGATAATCTCTCTTTTTTTTTTTTTTTTTTTTTTTTTCGTAAATGTTACCTGTTTCTGAAAATAACCTCTCACTATATATGGTACTTCCTGGTGCAGAAAGGTACTTTTTGGCTAATTGTGAAACGTTTAGAAAGTCTTCCGAATTTTTCGCCCACCACCCCAAAGGACGCTGTTGTCTTTCTAGTAGTGGCTGGGAAAGAAAATTACTAATTTCTTTTACTCTTCACATTGAGGCGCACTTTCTAAAGAGGCTTCACTGCTGACAGCAAAAAAAAAAAAAAAAAAAAAAAAATAATAATAATAATAATAAAGATAAATAAAAATTTTGTTAATTGTGAGCTTTATAAAGTCTACAGTGATTTCTTTCCACCATTTTAGAGGATATTCCTTTCACCCTTTCTATCAGTGGTTTTTCTTAAGATATTAAGATTTCTTATTTTTTATTTTATTTCATCTGAAAGCTGAAACTTATGTTTCCTAGTACTTTTAAAATTTTGTCATTATTTTAAAATGTAACAACAACACATATAATATCTATTAAAATGTAACTAGACAGTACCTGATGAGGAACTTTTGCTAAGAATTTTTTTTTTTTTGGTGGGGGGGGGGGGGGGGGTGTTCTGAATTATATTATTGAGGCAATTTTTAGGCCGAACATGGCCGAATATTTTTTCAGAGTAAAATAATGCTTTAAAAAATTAAAAATTTGTATATAAATAATTTTTTAAAAGAAAACAATACATTTTAAATGTGAAATATACAAGAATTGTGCATATAGTGCATACCATATTTTGTTTTTAGGCAAAAATAAGTTCATTATTCGGCGGCCGAATAGGCCGAATATTCGGCTGCAACTTGGCCGAATATTCGGTATTCGGTTATTCGGCCAAACCACTATTCGTTGCATCACTAATAGTAATATAATAATAAAGAGTATTTATTATTATTAATTTAGGCCCCGTCGCAGTCAGTGTCAATTACTAGTTCACGAAGGTGTCAACTACTAAACTCTCACGTTCACGATGGTGTCAACGTCTGGACAAAAATCATGTTTTCATATCGCCTAATAATTTTTACAAAATGTATTCATTTCGGGACATTAAACGTTATGATTTTGTGGAAAAATGTTGAAACCCCCTAGTAATGATCAAACTGTTTCCCTTAATTGAAACTGCACGAACCAAAGGCGACGAACGCCGAAAAATTCCTTAAGGTGTCAACTACTGGGTACTTTACCTTATATGGCCGTGTTAAGTTGTGTTAATACACTATTCAGTTATTTATTGATTACTTCTCCATGCAATGTACGTTAATTAAACGTATACGTTCACCTTCATGCCCAAGTGTAAATATTTGAAATAGTGGATAAGCTATTATACTATGACCTAAATCCCAGAGAACTGTAAAATATTACTAGATAATCCAAAAACAACATTTTTGTAAGCTAATAAATAAATTGCTGGAGGATTTTGGAGGATTACGGAGTTTGCTAATTCTTAAACAACTGCCAAGCCAAAAACTTCTGGGAAAGGTGGAAAGTGACATGAATTATCACCAATCAGCAACATCGACCCAAGCTCCAAGCTCATCATGTTATAACTAGCATAATAATCATGGGCTGTGGAATTCGGCAGATTTTTAAAGATAAAAGGAGTTGAAGTCGCTAAAAACATGCAGATTCGTTGGATAGTTTGAAGTTGAATAAAACCAATTATTATTTAATTTTCAAATTTATAAACTGAATTATTACTTTTATTTTTGGAATTTATCTATCTATCTATATTATGACGCAAAATTATGTACGTCATTAATGCTGGTATCATTATTGACGGTGGTAACGGCTTGATATTTACAATTTATAGCTAACTTTTAACAATTTTTAAATCCCACGCTATTGTTTATATAAATCATTTTTTTTCTAATGCAATGTTTTTTTCTGTTGCCATACCCTAAAGATCAACGTAATATTGAAAAATAATGATAACATGTGTTGTTTGTCTTTATAAACCAAGACAATGTCAGACCCACTCGCTATATTTTCGTATCAGACATTGTCAACATTCTGAGCATATAATGCGTATTTTTCTCATATAAATTTTACAAATTTTACTGTAAGTGCGTTAAAATGACATAGTACCTTGAATAACGTGAATTTGGAATTAATACATCTACTGATATACCAGGGTTCGCAAAAACCCGGGTTTTTCTGAAAAAAACCCAACCCACGTGGGTTTTTTCGGGTTTTTTCATGAAAAACCCAATTTTCCCCGGGGAAATTCTGGTTTTTTCAAAAGTATAATGTATGCATAATTACATTATTGTATACTATATTTTCTATATATTATATAGGCTATACATAAAAAAAACACTGTTCCCTTATATATAATATAATTGTAATGCTATTTTACAAATTATAAAATGTATAAATTATATGAATTTAAATTAATTAAATGTCAGTGTTTCTCACAAATTAGTTTTAAATATAATAGAAGATATAAAATTGTTAATTTGCTTTAAAATCAAATAATGACTAAAATATTAAAATTTAAAATATATAAGTAGGAAGAAAAAAAGGGGTAAACTAGTTGGATGTGCCAATTCCAAATGTTTCTTCTATCTCATACATGTTAATAATTGAAAATTCGCTATCACAGTACCAAAATTAAATGACAATTTGTGCCCATCATGAGGATTGTAAAATATAGATTTGTTGAATGCACTTAACAAGGAGATATAAGTATCATCTGTTGTGTAATTTACAACAAAACCTGATCAGTAACAGTTTATGTCGACGTCTAACTGAATCTGAAGTTTGATGAGAATCCATGCATTATTAGTTCTTGAGATAAAACTATTGCAAAAAGTGAGATAAATGTAGTGCCACTGTTGGGCGATATACACCAAAAACTTTTAGTTTTTGGTGTATCCAGTTTATATCAAGGCCTAACTGAATCTAAATTTTTATTCAATTCCGTACATTAGTTCTTGATAAGTGCTGAAATTGGGGAAAATGCAGCATAGCAGCACTACCTGTTGGGCGATATGCAGCAAAATTTAATAAGCAACAACTTAAATTGTAACTGAATCTGAAGTTTTATGAAAATCCATGCATTAGTTCTTGAGATAAAGCTATTGCAAAAATTGAGATAAATGCAGCATAGCAGCGCCACCTGTTGGGCAGTATACACCAAAAACTAATCAGCACCAGTTTACATCAAGGCCTAACTCAATCTAAAGTTTTGTGAAATTCTGTGCATTAGTTCTTGAGAAAGAGCACCCACAAAATTTTTTTCACATACAGACAGACATTTTCTAAAAACCATCAAAAATCGTCTTCTTTTTAAAACATATAAATCCATCATAAACTGGAAGTCGAAATTTTTCACAAATCCAATACTTTCTTCTTGTAAAGGTAGAAGAAAGTAAAAATACATATTTTTTAATTCCATGAACATAGTTGATTTGAATTTTTTTTATAAAGAAATTCTTATGATATAACCTTTACCTATAATTATGTACTATGTATGTTGCCTACTAGGTTCTATGTTAGTAAAGTATTTCAATGTGCTGGAATATATTTTTATTTTACTTCAGATGTGTATGTAATGGCTTTTATATATTAATTTTTTTTTCAAGTTTAACTGAAATGACTTAAACTCGTTAAATGTATATGTTGTTTTAATTTTTAAATTATTTCTGATAATTGAAAAAACCCACATTACGGGTTTTTCAGTGGGCTTTTTCAAGTGGGCCCATTCTGAAAAAACCCACCGGGTTTTTTCGAACTGGGCCCAGCTTTGCGAACCCTGTGATATACAGACATTAATTTCAAGAAAACGATCATTCACATTTCTACTCATGCCCATGGTTTTTAAAACAATGAAACCAAGTAATGTAATAGAAAACATCCCCAAAACAGGACAAAACTACACCATCCACAGGCTACTGGTTGAATGCCCCTATGGCGGCCAAATACACTTCACACACTACGCAATTCAAAATTAGGCAAAATTCCCAGTTTTGGGGCCATATTACACGCCTTGAATGATTTACTGTACCTGTACTTGTTAGGTGTTTTTTGGCTTACTGCAGACGTTAAACTTTATCCGTTGTTGTGAGCAATAACTTATTGGTTCTTAACACAGGATTATTTATCAATACATCGCTAAAATATTGACTTTTTAATTATTGCAATAACAATATCTAAGATCTAACTCTAGCGCTATATCCCAACAATATTTTTTCCCCGCGTCGCTACTTCGAACCTCGAGAAAAAGAACGCCGAATATTCCGTACCAAGTATTCTGTGTTTCCATTCCGCCGGTACCATTAGTCTCGATATATTGCAGTATCTGCATCAATCCTTTCTTACGCCCGATCCATGCATAAATCGCGGCCCCGCTTCATTCAAACCAGAATATCACCTTCCGGTGATTATCTCTCTTTCGTTAATATCTTAGTGTAAATAATATCCCAATGTATCAGAATATAAGGGGCAGTCAAATGAAAACGAGACTGACTAAATAACGACCATGGCGCGAAAGTTGGTAACGCAGATAGGTGTGTATACAGCAGTGCCATCTATAGGGAATCAGAAACGAACACTGCGAGTGGTCACCGCTGTGCCATTTGTCTATTAGATGCGCTCGAAGTGAAGTGAGCGAGTCGTGTGTGCGTCCGACATAATTATGGAAGACAAGAAAGAGGAACAGCGAGGTGTAGTGCACTTTTTGACTGCGGAAGTAGTGTCAGGAAGGGAAATTCATGCCCGAAAGTCTGCTGTGTATGACGAAAACAGTATGTCACGTGCGAGTATGTTTTAGTGGAATAAACGATTTGGAGAAGGTTGGGTGCATCGTTAACGAAATATACAGGGTGTGCATAAAATCTCTTTCCAAATACAGACGTTTATTAAATAAAATACTGAACAGATACAAACTTGAAAATGATTTTATTTTAAGATGAAATTACTATTTTTTTTTTTTTTTTTTTTTTTTTTTTTACAGCAATCAATATGTGAACCATTAGTTGCGCAAGCACATCAAGGCTATACTCGATTTCCAGCCATGTCCTCTGCAACAAAGTGCTATCAATGGTGCTGGTGCCTATGGCGTCTATGATCCTTTGCTTCAGGTCAGTGATATCCCGCACCTTTGTTCGGTATATGCGATCTTTAACATAACCCCACAGAAAGAAATCCAGGGGCATATCAGGTGAACGAGGACGCCAGGCAATTGGGCCATCTCGTCCAATCCACCGACCTGGAAATGTTTCATCAAGGAAATTATGAGCATCCCGACCCCAATGTGTCGATGCACCATCTTGCTGGAAAAAAGACGTTTGGCTGAAGATTATATAACTGTGGTTCCACAAATTTAGTTAAAAGGTCTAGGTACACACCCGCAGTTATTGATTTCTCTACGAAGAAAAATGGTCAAAATTCTTCAAAATGTTTTCTAAAATACACAAAACAAAGGTTAATAAAAACTTTAATAGTAACCTGAGCATCTATAACAAATTTAATTTTCATATCGCATCAAAAAAAATGTTTATGAATTTTTGAAGTTGGAAAGAGACGTTGTGGACACCCTGTATATTTATAGAACCGTCTTTCTTCATCATTTTCGGAAAATACGATATAGCCTGATTGTATTGGTATGAGCCATTAAAAAATATTTTTTGTTCACTTTCGGTCATTTCAGGTAAATCTAGTAAGTCTAGTGAAAATAATTTAATAAAATGCTGATTTCTACACAACTAGCTATTCAGTTCAATTCCAGCCACTAAAGTATTTTCTTCATTTATTTTGGATATCATGCGACCAAGTACTTCATCTGTAATGTCGTTATAGGAAATTAATCTTTTGCGGAATTTGTTTAATATAATAGTCCAAGAGCTGACAGCACAAAAACCTATGTTATCAAGCAGAAGAAAAAAACCTTTATTCTATGGAAGAATAGAAGTAGGGGAATCTAATGATCCATGTCTGCCGGAAGTAAAGTGGTGAATAAGCCAAAAATTAATACCACCAGTGGTTGATTCGAAGGTTTATCATTGTGGTTGTCCTACAAACAAAGTTGTGAATACATGAAGGATAGTTGTAGGACAAACACAATGATAAACCTACGAGTCAACCACTGGTGGTATTAATTTTGAGTTTATGCACCACTTCACTTCCGGCAGACATGGATCATTAGATTCCCCTACTTCTACTCTTCCATAAAATAAAGGTTTTTTCTTGTGCTTGATAACATAGGTTTTTGTGCTGTCGGCTCTTGGACTATAAGCAAAGCTATCCGGTAACAGCTTTTGACTTTTGGCAACACTTTGTTATTAAGTAAGTTATCCAAAAGTCGGTATTTTTCTTTTAATTCCTTAACAATCATTATTATTATTATTTACACTATAAATTAAAAATAAGGACAGGACACCACTTATTTTTTACTAAAATAGTTGGCTTATATAATCGAAAAATGCCTGATTACAGTTACAATCGAAGATTACAGTTAAAATTAAGCGGTATTCAAAAGCTTTTAGTAATGAAACAAACTCTTTTTGCCCGTGCAGCATTCGGGCAAAACTATTAAAGAGTTAAAATAACATATAAGGCAGTGGAGTACATGGTAAAAATGTATTGAAACATGGCAAAAATGTATCGAACGAGGCAAAAATGTATTGAAAAAAATAAATTTGGTAGCCATGTATTTAGTGCCCTCAAAAAAGCCAGTCATGAGCCACCCCTGATGTACGGATTCCACAAACCAGATATATCTATATTATAAAGGACAAACATATCTGTGCGTAACACATACGTCATTTTGCGAATGGCAACACTTTGAAATTTGAAATAAAATTTTAGTTTTGCAATTTTCTCTACTGCAAATTTTTAAACTTCTAAACATCGCAAATTTAAAATTTTTACACCATCGTATAAGGAAAAAAATGTTCTTTTAAATGCAATTTGTTTGAAAGCTGTATCTTAATTTATTTTTGAGATATTAATTTTTTTGTAGTTTTTAATACCATTTTTCTTATCGTGGCAACAAAAGTACCCTATTTCTATTGAAGATTGAAAGTAAACGGAAAATAGTTGAAAATAGAAGATACTGTATCTTTTTGTTGCCTTTTTCTCATAACCTGAAAAAAAAGTTGAAATTAAAATAAGGGCTATGTCAAGAATATTGTCTGTTATTCCGTGATAATGACGTCATATGCATACTTTTCTATAAGTGAAGTTGTAAAAGTGGATTGCTTTAACGGATGCAAATGACGTCATTTTTTAAAAAGCGTGTATTTTAATTCTTAAATCTGAATTAAGTTTTGTAGAAGTGCGTCATTTTCACAGCCCAGCTGCTTTGAAATTCTTCACTGGTGAAAATGCTTCACTTTTGAAAATTATGTAATCGAAATCACACACTGATAAAACGCAATGTTTTAAAAAAAATTAGAGTGTCTTTATAAAAGAGAGGTGAAATGCAAATAATGGCGATTTATATTGCAGAAATTGATGATTCTTGCCTGGATGGATTTGCTTCGTCGAGTTAGACAAGCAAACAAATAATTCGTGCTTTAAAATAATATCATGTTCCTGAAGTTTTTGTCCAAAATTCTCTCCAATAATAAAATTTTAATACTATTCTTTAGGACATTCTACTATAATTTTATCAAAATAACATAATGTGCTTAATTTAATTTTTTCTAATTTTATATAATCTATAGATTTAAAACACAAGTGTGTTTTTTAGTCATCCGCCCTGATCTTTCTGCTGAACCAATTTTACTAATATATTTTTTAAACTGAAAGCTCTTCATTTGTAGATATGATCGCACTATCTGTTTTTTTTTTTTAACATCCCCACTTCTATATTTTAATTTTAAAAGCATTTTATGAAATTTCTTCAAAATGGTGAAAATTAGATAGTTTCCATTATTGCAGACAAGAGAGAAATAATGAGGTAGTTTTATCTTTATTCATACTATTTTCTGATTAAAAGTTCAAAATTGTTGATAAAAATTGTTGTATAGGGTTTAGTGGCGCAAAATCCCATTAGGAGCAGAATATTATATTAGGGGCATAATAACGCCACGCATTTTTCCTCATAAATTTTCTACATTGTTTTTCCTTCTGCATGTGTACTGATACTAAGTTTCAGACACTAGGCGAAATGCTTATTTAAGTGATAATGAAGTCATATTTAAAAGAAAACGATCATTTTCATAGATAAAACTAACCATTTTAACACAAATGCGTCTAAAAAACACGGAAATGTTTACTCTCCGGAATTGAGATTAGAATCTCAAGTAAAGAGCGCGTCTGTTCACATAAAATATGTTGCTGACAATCGTGACTACAAGTTTTGAGTTAAAATGATTTTTAAATTATCAAACAAAGTACAATTTTTTTAAATGATGAATATGTATATGAGAAGTGCGTATGCAAATTTTGAGAAGGTGAAAATTGCTGTTTTTCATTCCGGAATACTAAGCATAAGAGCCTCAATTGATAACCCCATTCTAATAACTTATTTTTAATATATTTTACTGATTATGTATCTATCTATATTATAAAGAACAAACGTATCTGTGCATAACGCTGACGTCATTTTGCGAATAGCAACACATCACGATCAAATTTCGGTCTTGAAATTTTCGCTTCTGCAAATTTTTTAATCTTCTGACCATCATATATTTTCAATTTTCGTCGCATAGGGAAAAAATTTACTTTCAAATGCAATTTGTTTAAAAACTGTATCTTAATTGACTGATGTATTATATTTTCTAAAATAATTTTTAAGCATGATTTTTTAAAAGTTTATCTTATCACGTGCCGGTTTCAATACATAATAATAATAAACAATTTGCAGAAATCAGTTTAAAAAACCACCAATCTAACATATTTGTGAAAGACAAATTAACGAAATTAATACTTCTTTTATAAACAAATAAAAGAATAATATTGAAAAAACACAAATCTAACATATTTGTAATCGTACAATTCAAATCTTTAGATCACCAAATAGCATTTTTTTTTTTTTTTTTTTCAAATGGAATTTGTTTGCAAAGTTCATCTCAGTTTACTGATTGTCTATCTCTATGGTTTTAAAAACAATTTTAAAGCATGAAATATTTTTTAATTTATCCATATCGCGCGGAGCTCGATTACGAAAGATTAAATGTTTTGCCCTTAAAACAAAATAAAGAGTTCATCAGTTTCTTACGGCTAATATCCATTTAAAAAAAAAACTTCCCTATGAATAAATAAATAAAATCATATAAATAAAAAAAAATAGCAAAATCTTGGTCAAATAACTCTTAGCATGCGGCTAATAAAAAGTATCGCTTTTGATAAATTTCAAAAATTTATTTGATTGTATAATTCGTATTTTCCACATGAAAAATGCTTTTTTAATGTAAGTGATGAATCTAAAAAATTTATTGCATATAAAAAAATTATTAGTTTTCAATTAAAAAAATTGTTTTCACCTATATTCTTTAACCCGGGAAGCCCGGGTAAGATCCCTAGTTGTTTTTAATGTTTAGTTAGATATCTTAACCCGGGAGAACTCGCTGCATGAGATTTTCTCTCACAGTCGTACTTTTTTAAGACTCTTATTTAAATCATTTTTCATATTAATTAAAATTTCAAAATGTTTTTCAATTATTTTATCTATTTTGTGAATAAAAGTACTAAGCCAACCAAAAAAAAGTTGATATTATATGAATGTAAAGTAAAAGGAAAGCAATTGGGCATTCTCACTAGCGAGTTCTCACGGGTTAATTACCTTGTTAAACGGCGAAGTATTTTTAAGTAATGTGGAACTGTTGGAAAGGGTTTCATAACCTATGCTTGATGAATTATTTTATTTATTTATTTTTAATATTTACATGCGCCTAGTATACATCACACATAGTTTCCAATTTAAAACTACTATGGTTTTGAAATGAACAATGCTCTAGGAGTAGTGCAATATACAACAATAATTTAAAAATATAATAATTTTGATTATAAAAAATTCAATGATCTTAACACGTTGAATGCCAAGTCTATGTTGTCTGTCTTTCTGTTTGGGCCACGAAATAAGATTCCCGTTACACAATCTATAAGTGTCGGTTACCGATGACTGACGCAGCCTAAATTGAAAGTTTAGTGACAGTCACCGGTGACTGGCCTGGCACTCAACGTGTTAATAACACCAAACATACTGGGCATGAGAAATATGGTTCTTTTTCCTCCAGAAATTTTGCAAATTCCTGCTATAGTTTCAAGCACAATTAATGAGCAGTCACTAACTACCTTTCCCAAGTCTTGGTAATTTCTGTAGGGAAAAGACTTCCTTTCTCACCATCTTATTTTATTAAAAACTAATATATAAAAAACACTAATTTTTGTTTAATGAACTGTGTTCTTACTTCTTACGAAGTTGTGGGAGCAATCGATTCGGAATCTTCACGTTGAAAATGCCTTCTGATGCTGAAAATCCAAAAAATAAATCCAAATGATATAAATATCATGCAAATTTTTAAGACAAGTGAAAAAACTTTCATGTAATGTGAATAAAATATGAAATTAAATATTTTAACAAATATTACTCATTATCTAAACCAGAGGTTGTTGTTTTATTTCATCTATACAATCCATATTTTCGTACTTTTGTTAACAGTATAATTTTTCTACTATCCCATTCACAGAATTAATGCAAATTCATGGTGAGATAAAAGCAAAAATTAAATGTATTTTAATATCTAAGATTATTTTGTATAGTTGTGCTTCAATATCTATCGAGTTGAGCAAAAGCAATGGTTAGGACGTAACATTCTGCAACTCATAATTAAAACTTGTCAAATTTATCTAAAGATAGTTACATGAACCTCACTCATGCATGCAGAGACGCAGCAAAATTTTTGGCGCCTGGCGCAAAAGAAACAAATCGGAAATTGTATGTCAAACGTGGTTTAAATGACTCCGTACTATAGTTTTATAAATATTCAGATCTTGGTGAAATAACTGTTGCACTCTTACGCAAAAATGCATAAATACAAAATTTATTACGATTCTATATATTAAATTCAGTAATACGGAAATAATATAACTCTATCTTAAATAGGACGTAATCAACCTAGAATCATTACCTATCATGCGATATTATTGAATTAATTACGTATAACAGGATTTATTAGAATGAAGAAAACTTTTATTCGTATGTTTTTAAGTTTTGATTCGATTTTCATAAAATTTGAAATGACTCGAGAAAATTCTGCAACAACAATTATATGTATTAAATTTCAAACCATTCGCTTGGGTAGTTTTTGCGCTGTTGTATGAGACAGACAGACGGACGAACCAGACGACGACTATAGATGCTAAATATTTATATAATTACGAACGCACCTAAAAACTAAAAGTTAAAAGTTAATTATCATTTGGCGTTCTTAAAAAAAAAAAAAAATGCTATCAATTTTTTAAACTAAACTTCCCTTTTCTGTCACATATTTAATAAAAGAAAGAAAACGACGTATTTTAAGATAAAATAAAATAGTAGAATAATGTCGTTAAAAGATAATAATTATTCATATAAATATAACATTTCATGAAAAATAAAATCATAAACGTAATTGTATATACAGTGAAACCTCTCTAAGGAGACCATCCATTAGACCACAACAAATCGGTCTTTCAGAGAAGTGGTCTCTGAATAGAGGTGATGGGTGAAGCAAAGTTTCATGAAATACATACTACAAAAAAATAAATAAATAAATAAATAAAAAATAAAAAAAAATTATTGAATTAGTTTATTATATTTCATGTCTATACAGCTTTAAAGAAGGAATTAATTGAAGTTTGTTTTGATTTTAACAATTTCTCATTAACAATTTTTGTTTCTAAACATTCTTTGATCTCTTTAAACAAATTACTTATTTTAGTATCATCTGTAATAGTTATCGAACTTTCTATCAATCTATCGATTTCAAACAGTGCTTCTTGACATAAAATAGACAGTTTAACTAGCGGAAGCTCGTCGTCTGAATCAGATTGAGCTCCTAAAATAGATTTTAAAAAATCTCGATTGTAGTAACCATTCCTTTTTATAAATGATTGTATAATTTATTTTTTAATATAAAGTGTAACCTTTGTCGAGGTTTTTATAATACGATTCTCCCAGTCTTCAGATAAATCATCGTAACATTAAAAAGCTTCCACATATTCATGTGATTTGGGATCTTAATAAACTTTAACTGCGTTTGATAGCTGAATCACTTTATCTTCTAAGGCACTGATATGGCCAATGGATTTTTCTCTGGATACATTGCTTAGTCAATAAGTACTGAAGCAATTGACAATTGTTCGTGTTTTTACGTTATCCCATGCACATTTTATCTATGGAATAGAATCAAGTACATTGATGGATTTCACAATGTCGGATGCATTTTTGGTCTTATCTATTAGCGGCTTCATAAAACTATGAGCTTTCATAAAACAAAATGGCTGTATTCCAACTTGAAACAATAAATAATTCCCTGATCTAACAGCTATTTTGGATGTTGTGTTAGGAGGGAGAAATTAAAGTTTCACACTTCTCAGCTGTGCATCATACAACTGACATGGAGCGTTATCTAAAATAAGGATAATGTTTCTACCCTGTTTGGTCATCTTTTTGTCAAAGTCACGTTACCAGTTTTTAAAAAAATGGTGGAAGCCATCAAGGCCTTCCTGTTAGATTTCCAAATCACTCCCATTTTTGTCACATCAACATTTTTTAAAGCAATGAGGCTTGAGTCTTTCATGCTATGATTGGTTTTTCTTTCTCTTCAGCGGCATTGCCACAAAGGGCCACAGTAAGTCGCTGTTTGGCCTGTTTCCCTCCTTTTGCTTCATTTGTTTTCTCCATAAGAGTTCCAGTGGGCAAGGCACGGAAGAATAATCCAGTCTCATCCAGATTATAAATCTCACGATCCTGCAAGAATCAATGGAACATGAGATTTCCACTCAACTAATACCTCTCATCTACATCGCCCGATTATCCATAAATATATTTGAAGACAATGTTTGAAATGTTTTGAAGACAAACCTTCTACAGCCACCCATTGCTTGCACAAAAATCTTTTTCTCCAATAGCTTGTGCAATTTGAATGGCCTTTTCTTTCATGAAAGTTCCACTCAATGGGACCTTGCACACTTAAACCACTGCAATACAACTTCGTTAAGCTCGCTAAATTTTTCCTTCCTTTTTCTTTTAATTCTACAAGATTTGAATTCCTCATACTCTTTTAACAGAAAATCTTTGTTTTTCAACGTATTGTTTCGTTGCGTTTTGCTACAATTAAACTGTGCCTTGAATTTCCTCTCTGATGTTCCATTCTCGCGTACTCTTAAAACTTTCACTTTGTCTTCCAAAGTTTACACAATTTTCTTAGACATCATCTAAACTGGTATACTAAGCACACAGCAAGAAAAATACGATATGCACTTCGATGCGAATAGGCACTGTGTTATAACTTCCACTGTTAAACAAAACTGAGTTGATAACAAGTAGCAATCTTTCCACGAAAAGCAACAGAATTGAGATAAACTGGAATGTAGACCGCCACTCATCCTCTTGAAAAAGATTCCTGCACTTTACAGGTGTCTGTTACTTGGTCAATTCCAGGAAAAGGGACAATAACACTTCTCCCACCAACACCAACTATCCTTCCATAACCATACTGACATTAGAACGCGGTAATGCCAAGAACCAGCTTTTACCCCTAAACAGGAGGAAGGGATGACCTTGAATTCCCAGGCCCAAGGAAGTAGACTTAGCTGAGCGTGTTTTCCGGAGAGAAGTGGAATTTCGAGATTTCCCCATGGAAAGGAAAATAACGCTACTCTTCGACTGAAAAGTTGAAAAATGGTCTTTTAGGGAGGGGGACGGGAAATAGTGGTCCTTTAATGGAGGAAAATTAACGTTGATCCTATAGCCAAAAATTATAGACCATAAATAAACGGTCTTTATGAGAGGTGGTCTCCTTATAAAGGTGGTCTTTCAGAGAGGTTTCACTGTATTTTTAGAAAAATATAAAAAATTCCAAGCAACAGAAATTCATAACTATGCTTAAAAGTTTTAAAAGTTGTAAAGTGTGAAAAATATAAAATTAATTTTTAAAAAAGGTCACAAGGTAGCATCGAACGCTGGCCTTCCAGCCAGCATCACTAAATCAGCGTTAAGAAGATGGAATTAATAGGTATTTGAAATGTATTTTGAACTTTGACACACAATTTCTCAAAATCTAAGGTCTATTTGAAGAATCTCTCACTGTATAGCAGGGCTGCCACAGGTGACTATTCTTCAATTCTAACTCGCACCACTTTCTCAAAACAAAAATATTAGACATACAGTTTGACAACATTTGCAAGAGAAATATACTGCAAAAGTATTTTTTTTTTTTAAATAGTGGTGCGAATAGAATAGAAAAATAATCGCCCGTGGCAGCAGCCCTGCATAGTTATTAGCTCTACAACATACTTTAAGATCAGAAAAATCGGTGAAAAACATGTTTGGTGGTCCTCTTGTTAGTGAGAAATGTCTGGGCAGATTCCTGCTTTATTTATATTATCTTTCAAAATTCATTCTAAATTCACACAATGTCATTTTGAATAGTTTGTAAATAGATATTTTATTTTTAATTTCGTAATTATAGAAAATGTTAAAACTATTATTCTGGGCTTTTACTTACCCTTTTATTTCCTGACTTGTTTTAGAAATCGTATTTAAGACTCCTTTTGAACAAAATATATTTTTTTTCAATTTCAAGGAACTTCGTGTTATCTATACTAATAAAAGAATACATCGCTCTGTCTGTCTGTCTATATGTGTGTCTGCGATGGCTAGCGAAATCTACGGCACGTACGAAGCTGAATTTTTTTGCGAAGGTAGTCGAAGACCTGCCTGGTGTACCCGAGTTTCAAAATTTTAAATTTCTAATAATTAGTTGGGAAATTAACTAAAAACCCCAAATTAAAAGATTGGAAAAATATTCATAATACAACAAAAGCATACATTTATTAAACCGCAGAATATTTCTTCAAAAACTGGAAGAGAGGGTGAGGGGTTAATGTAATTACAGCACTGCCAAGGCGATAAATGTATTGGGCTTTTTTTTTATAAAGGGATGTATCTTAAATTCTACTGGAACTAAAAACTCGAAAATCACACAGCCAGATGCAGAAAAAATTCCCCTTTCAGAAATCCTAAAAATTATTTTTATACTTCTGTAAATAGTTGAAAAATCCATTAAAAATCCATTTATAAAATCTCTTTTATTTCCGTTCAAAGAAACACAGATTTTTGAGAAATCTTTCATAGCCAGAGCGGGTGTTTGCAACGCAGACGACGACTGGCTATGGAAAACCCCAAACCGCAAAAGATTTTTATACTAGGATTCTTTGGAACGCCGTCAATTTTTTTTTTTTAAATACACCATTTAAAGATTTTAAAGTTATGCATCTAGACTAGACCTATCTTTAAACGCTGTTTAACAATACATATTTAAATTTTTATAAAAATCGACCTACAACTTTTTGTTTTATAAAAAATTCGATTTTTAAAAAGGAAAAGAAATGCTTTGTTGAAACGCGAATCTAATATAGCTACGGGTATGTTGAAATTTAGAAAACCGACGAACGGATCGATTTGGAAGTTTCAGATAGTTTATAACACATAACAAAAATTTAAAAAAGTATGGGGCGTCAAATTTTGGGGGGAAAGGGGAGGGCGATAAAAAAAATTATAGACCATAAATAAACGGTCTTTATGAGAGGTGGTCTCCTTATAAAGGTGGTCTTTCAGAGAGATTTCACTGTATTTTTAGAAAAATATAAAAAATTCCAAGCAACAGAAATTCATAACTATGCTTAAAAGTTTTAAAAGTTGTAAAGTGTGAAAAATATAAAATTAATTTTTAAAAAAGGTCACAAGGTAGCATCGAACGCTGGCCTTCCAGCCAGCATCACTAAATCAGCGTTAAGAAGATGGAATTAATAGGTATTTGAAATGTATTTTGAACTTTGACACACTATTTCTCAAAATCTAAGGTCTATTTGAAGAAATCCTCTCACTGTATAGCAGGGCTGCCACAGGTGACTATTCTTCAATTCTAACTCGCACCATAAAAGGGGATAATAAGGCGCATAATAAGGGGAGGGCGATAAAAAAAATTTGGGGGAAGGGGGTGCACGATCAAATATTTAAAACCTTACTTTTCTACCGTTTTAGATGCGGTTTTTTGAAAAAGCCCTGGGACAAATATTACTTATTTAATATAAAATTTTCAAAAGTGTATTTACCACTATTTTCGAATAATAATTTCAGCAAATCTCTTAAATTCTTGTTTAAGACCTACACCCCTTGACCAATATATCTACGGGTAGGTTGTTTAACCCCTTGAAGAGCACCGGGAAGGGTTTAAAAAGCGTGCGGGATTTTGCCCTCTTAACGTCTTTCAAAACCATAGAATTCTTCCAGGAATATTTTTCAATTTTTGTGGAAGACCGGAGTATTTTTTTCTGTTTTTGCGAAACTACGCAAAAACAATTCGCCAATCGACTGCGGAAAAAAATCACGAATTTTACCGATTGGACTTGAAAAAAATAGTTCCTTTGGCAAATTAGTCCCGGAAAAAATATAATTTACTAAAAGAATCGTGGAAAAATATTGCAAAGATCGTGGAAACAAACAGCGATTATTGTCAATCGGTTGCAGGAAAAAAATCTCAGCTTTCAACATTCGATCGCAGAAAAAAAATAAAATTTGTCCATCAGTTGCGCAAAAAAATATATACCAGTTAATATCAATTGCCAAATGCCACATTGGCATCAGAATTTTGAATTAATTTTTTCTTTATATAATCTACGCCAAGAAAAGCTTTTACTTACTTTCTTATAAATTTGTTCATAAATACCGGTGTCATTCAATCATTTTAACATTTTTGAAACAGAAGTACTTTGCCCCTGAAGGGGTTAACGGAGTTTCGTTGAGAAACAGTTTTGTTAAGGATAGAGTTCCACCCCTGGTGATGGAATGTGGAACTAAACGATTCGAGATCGGTTTTTTGCAAGATTTTGCAGTCCGTACGCAGCACGCCTGCTGTGGTATATTATCGGAAAACCCTCGGACCACTCTTTCATATTATGAACCTTTCTACACCCATCACTCAAATTTGTCTCCCTCATGGGTGCCAATTTTCTAACTCAGCTCCTAATTAAGCTACAGCAAAATTCGACCTCATTTGAAGACTTGACCGAAGGTGAAACTCTTCACTGGTCTCCGATTAATGAGGTCTATTTTTGACCTCAGAGCCCAGACTATTAGGGGGCATTCTCGCCGTGGGGGAGGGAGGATGGACATGAATTTTTTCATGTGATATATCGTTTTAAAGCTTTTGGGCTGTACATTACTAAGCACTCACTCCTCTCCTCTTAACTCATTTTTTCATCAGTAGAGGGCATTTTAAAGTTTTAATTTGTTCATTACCTCCAACAATTTTCCAAAAATCTTGAAAAAAATTTACATAACAAATCTCAACAATTAGCAGCTTCTCCCCCATTTTCACACAGTGAACGGGTACGTATTTCAGACAAAATCGAGTTAAAGATATAAAATCATACAAATTTAAGGTTAATTTAAAAACATTACCACGGGCCCGGGCAACGCCGAGAGGATCAGCTATAGTATTTAATAAAAAATACACTGAATTTCACTTTTTAGATTAGAATTTCTGAAATTATTATGGCATTCACAATAGATTAATTTCACTTGCATAACCAAGACTAGTACAGCCCCGATTATCCGCGGAATTGAGTGGCAAGGGCACCGCGGATAACAAAAATCGCGGATAACCCCAAAAAGACTGAAAATGGGGTGAAAACACAAAAAAAAAACAAAATTCAACATAAAAACTAAGTTTTAGTGTACAAAAAACATAATAAAACGTTTAAAATACATACATATGCACAGTACGCCAGAAACCTTTGCTTTAAGTCTAAATCACTAAAATAAAGAACAGTAAACAAGAAACAATGCATGCCGTACATACTGTACAAAAAGAGGTTGGTGAGTTATATCTTTTTTAGAAAATCAGTCACTTGTTTTTGCTTCTTGCTTTGGAAACACTTTTTCTTTATTCTAAATTGTAAACGATTATTTTTCTTTTAGTATGGAATATTTTTTATCTCAAAAATGAAGTTATTCTTGATATGCTCTCCTGGAATTTATCATAATAGTCTTATTTAATTGTAAAATATTTTAATTGCTGTGTTTACGTTTGGTTAATAAAATCAAGGAAAGACATCAAGACTTTATATTTGATATTTCATACATGGAAACCGAATCTAGAAATATTCTTCTGTTACTTTCGAATACACGAATTTTGCTGTTTATATTAATTAGTAGGGCTTATTGTATTTTCCTTGCTGTTGGCTTGAATTAAAAAAAAAAAAAAAAAAAAAAAATCGCTTCGCGAAAACCGCACTGCGGATAATCGGGGCTTTACTGTAGTTGCCAAAAATAGAAAATGCTAACTTCGACTACTAATCTGCTAATAACTTTAATAATAATAATAATGTGTAACAAACACAATTATAAATTAGATTCGTGGTTATATTTTCTTATTACACACAGATTTTTAAAGATATGTTTATTATGGAATGTATTATATAAATATTTCAAATGTATATGGAAGCGTCAAGTTGTTACATTTTAAATTAAAATACGCACTCAGGGAGAATTCCACATTGCCGTTACATTTATTTTAATAAAATTAAACAAAATAAATATTTAATTTATTTTTTTTCCATGCTTTTTAATTCTTGTTAGGAGATGCGTTGATAGATATGGGCAAAATGAAGTAGGGGATCAAATTTCCTTCTCCTACAAATCATGTTGTTAAAAATGTTTTTTTTTTTTTTTTTCAAATTTTTATACACGGTGACCAATAGCAAATTCCTAAACCGTTAGTTTTAGATGTATATTTCCAATTGCCAAATTTTGTCAATTGTTGTTCTTTATCAAATAAAAATCGATTTATGTCAAAATAGTTACGAAATTAAACATTTTTTACGATGCCAGGGTCGTATACGTTTTTTTAGAAGAGGATTTTCTATGTTCTAACAGCAATTCTAATGCAACAGTAAACGTTCATTCTTCTATGACCAAAGTTTACAAAGCTATGATACTTAGAATTTTACGATTTTCTGCGTTTTATGTCACTAAAAATGGAAAACATGTTTTATGTGAGAAAACGCTGAAAATTAAGGAAATTCAAAGTATCATAACTAGGTAGGTTTTGTCACGCAAAAATTTTATTTTTTTCCATGTAAATAGACTTTAATGATGTGGATTTATCTCAACAGAAAACAACGCCTACGCTTACTTCCCAAATTTATTTTAAACATTTTGCTTAAAGTCCTTTTAATTAAAATTTCCTTTGGCAGTATACATAGCGATTGGTTATATGTTACAAAAATAACAAGAAACCTGTTACCAATGCTACTGAGGAACGATGTAACCTATTAACCAAAAGTAACTATGTCCCCCATGCAGGGTTCGTAAATATCATGATATTTTCGAAAATATCAAAAATATCCGATATTTTGATATATATCCGATATTTTCGATATATATCCGATATTTTCAAAGCAGCCAACTTACCGCTGATAATAAATGTTTCCGAGCATAATATAGATTAGAAATTAAAATATATTGCACTTAACATGAAAACTTAATCAAAAATAATATAAAATGCATTTTTCTTTTCTTCTTCTATTTTTTTTTTTTCCACTTAGAACAAAATTAAAGATGAAATAATTAAAAACAGTAACAATTTGATTTCTACACTTATAAAAAAAACTAACTATAGGATTCAGCATCAAGACCAAGTATAAAAAAATCAGATATTTTCAAAACAAAATTTTAAATACAAAAAAAGTTTTTTAATTGAAAAATTTTAACATAAATGTAAGTATAAAATGTTTTATTTCATATTTCCTAACATGCTGTATAGTTCAAACTCAACTGAACCAAAACTTGAAAAAATATTTTCTAATGAAGCTGTATATAATTGCTTATTTAAATTAACCAGTTTATCTTTCAATGGTTGTTCTGAATTATGTCCCACATAATTATTAGTTCAACATTAGATTTGAGGCATTTTTTTTTTTTTAAGTTTGAAAAATATATTTTTCTTTTTTGGCTAAAAAAGTCGCATCCAGAAGAGACAAGTTCTTTATCTACAGATTCACAGTCGATAACAGTTGAAAATTTATTTCATTTACACTGAAATATTACAAATTACGACTGAAAATATCAAAAATATTTTGCACACATTCATATTTTGAAAATAAATATCAAATGCAGAAAATATGAAACATCTTGATATATTGAAAATAAATATCAAGTAATATGAAATATTAAAGATCTTGATATTTTGAAAATAAATATTGGATATATACCCTTTGATATATATCAATGAACCCTGGCTGTATATAAATGATTATCAAAATTACATTTTATCTTTCAATGGCTGTTCTGAATTGACTGTCTAATATAATTATTAGTTCTACATTTAAAAATAAAAGTTTGAAACACAAAGCTTGGAAAAGATTTGTTTTCTTCTTTTCCTAAAAAAGTCACTGCCAGATGCAAAAGTTCATTATCTACAGAATGACACAGTCAATAACAGGTGAAAAATTCATTTACACTTGGTTTGAATGTGAAAAATATCAAAATTACTTTGCACGGCGATATTTTGAAAATAAATATCAATATACAAACTATCAAACATCTTGATATTTTGAAAATAAATGTAAAGAATTTGAAAATATCGAAAATATCAAAAATCTTGATATTTTAAAAATAAATATCGGATATATATCAAGATATATATCATGATATATATCCATTGATATATATCAACGAACCCTGCCCCCATGTATAATTAGAAACCTTTGAGCAAGAAGATTCGCAGATTCTTTAAAATGTAATAATTGTTACTTACTAATTGTGTCAGATTTCAAAACCGCAACTATTTCGAAAAAAGGTGACTTGGGACTATCAGCATGGGGTATAACTGTTCCATTTGAGGTCACTTCCGGCAATTTTTTCCGCCTCCTGTCAATTTTTTCTTTCTTCATCTCACTGTTGACGGTAACACTTATAATTAGAAAAACATTTACACCACAAATAATAATAAAAAATAATAATTAATAAAATTAATAACATTAATACGTTAAAAAACAAGAAAGAAAAATCTTGACTATGATCACAATAATACTTTCCAAGACTTCTTAATATTATAATCATTTACGTAGATACATTTAATCTACTTTTTCATAATTACAGTGAAACTTGCGAAAAGGAAGCCTGTTTATAACGGAACCCTTTCTTAAACGGAAAATATGTCATGTTTCCAACAGAATAAATACCAAGCAATTATACATATTAGGACGGAAACATGTCTAAAATAGATTTTTTGCCAGTCACTTGCGATTCCGTTTACAGATGCTTTACTGTATCATGCCTCTGTTTAGTTAACATTTATTATTGGTGCATTAGTGTTAATATGCATCTGATATCAAATTTTTGTTATTTTTACAAACTCAAAATGTCTGCTTAAAAAAACCTTTCCGTACAGGTGGTGTTTCTCTCGCAAGTGATAATAAAATCAACAAATCGATTCTACAACCTAATAAATAACAGTTTGCACGCAAACACAGAAGCTTCAAATTTTTACAATCTCATGTAAGGGGAAATACAAAAAGTAACTGGTCGTACTAGTATTCGTTTTTTTTTTTTTTTTTTTTTTTTTTTTTTTTATACGGATTACACTATTGGAAAGAAAGTTCCCATTTTATGTTTTTTTTTCGTATTAGTAAAAGGAATCCATTTCCAATCTTTTCGCCCATAATAGTAAACGTTATCTTCTTTGCAATAAAGTTTATTCGTAATTCGTACAGAGATTTTTGAATTTTTCGCGAACTTTTCTATGCGACTTTTAGAGTGCTTTCGCGTTCAACGGCGAAATTTTGATATTCGTTAAAGGAACTCAGTTTCAAACTTTTAGCCTAAAGTTGTAAATTTTGTCGTCCGCGATTTTTGAATTTTTACCGATTGTTAATGCATTTTTTTTTTTTTTTTTTTTTTTTTTTACATTTGTGAAAGAATTCCGATTACAAAGTTTTAGAACACTTTAATGAGTTTTGACCTTTAATTTTTTTAATTTTTGGCGATTTTTATGTTCTTTTTAGCAATTTTTATGAGTTTCGCGACGATTTTTGCACATTAGTGAAAGGACTTCGGTTTCCGTTTTTAGTCCAATATAGTAAATGTTGACCTCTTTTCAATAAAGTTAATTCGGAATTTGTACAGCGATTTTTAGGTGCGTTCGTAATTATATAAATACGAAGCACCTATAGTCGTCGTTCAGTCCGTCTGTCTGTCTGTCCGTCCGCATATAACAGAGCAAAAACTACCCAACCGAATGGTCTGAAATTTTAAATATATAATTGCTGGAAACTTTTGTCGAGTCATTTCAAATTTTATGAAAATCGGATGCATAGTTTAATTACAGGGACAGTCAAAAGTTTTCCTTTACATTACGGCCAATGGGAAAAAATTATTTCAAGCGCATTTTAATGATGGTACAGCCTTTCGAACAGAATGAAATTGATATGCACTTATGAACTGCACTAAAATATACATTCACTACAATGTGCGATGCAAAAAATATTTATAAAACTAGTTATAGTACGAACGCACCTCATTTGCCACCTTTGACGTGCAATTTCCAACTTGTTTAATTTTCGCGTTCTGAGGCAATTTTTTGGCACTCGTAAAATGAACTTGGTTTCATTCTTTTAACCGACCAGTTTAATAAATGTTTTTCTTCCTTAAATAAAGTTTATTGGGAATTCCTGCAGTGATTTTTGAATTTTTAGTGATTTTCAATGCGATGTTCGGCGTTCTTTCGCCTTTCGCAGCGATATTTTAACATTCGTGGAAGAACTCCAGTTAAAATGTTTGAGACTATTCTAGTATATTGTCACAGCTGCAATTTTTGAAACTTTAACGAAATTTTTAAACTTTGAGATGATTTTTTCGCATAGTTTTTTTCAGTCACTAAAACCGGACTAGGCGAACCAAAACGTCTAAAATTGGACCTTTCTCTAAAAATGGGACTTTAGGGGGATAAGCATAAAAATACGATATTTAAGAATATGTCTCCCATTTTTTCGTATTTCCAATTATTTTACCGATGAGCGATGAGCGCTTCGAAAAAAAACCGAAATGAAAAGCTCCTCTAGCACTTTTGGTTCTTCTCTGCTTTTTACGCTCCGTAAACTGGGTTTCAGCCGCACCCTTGTTACGTTTTTGTCAGCAAGCGCTTTTTAATTAATATCTCGGCTAATTAACAAAAAATGAAAAATCTGAGTTTCAGGTGAATTAAGGCCTACTTTGGACAATCACCTTCCAAATTTTCAGAATTCTACATGTGGTAGATTTTGTTTAGTCATCACATACACACAGACAAACATCTTCCTTCTATTAGTTCAGATTCTTATACACAATAGTCATTCAAAGAATCAGGTAATAGAGCTTCTTTGTATAATACATACATATATACAGGGTGCGTCATAAGTTCATGCAAACTGAAAAAATTCATAATAAAAGAAGTACCTAATGCTCGTAAAAAATTTTGGTTTGCGCGAATATGATCAGAGGGACATTGGATTATTTTTTCACGTATAAAAAAAAATAATTCCAAAAAACCCAGAAGAAGGCACTCACACGTCATAATAAGACGTTTTATGTAAATCAGGAAAACACAAACAGACAATGAAACAAATCACAATAACATGACACTGCGCATTCATTTTAAAGTAAAAGATGTTCAACATGGCCACCACCACCAGGTATTATGCAAGTGAGATGCTTTTGCGTGACCAAGTTGTGCCTGCATTACAGGAAAAACGTGGGTTAATAGTCGTCACCTTCATGCAGGATGGTGCCCCGCCCCAATTTGCACTGGAAGTCAAGACTTTCCTGTTGGACATTTTCACTGTAGACCGAGTGATAAGTCGTAAGTTTGAGTGGTCCTCACGACCTCCAAACTTGATCCCGGAAGACTTTTGGTTGTGGGGATATTTAAAGTCTCGTGTGTACCGGAACTCCCTAGCCACTTTGGTGGAACTGAAAGATGCCATTCGACGGACCATGGGTGGCACTACATGTTACATGCAGCTGTAATAGGCGTATTGACGCGCCTCACTTGCCTAATACATTGTGGAGGTGGAGGTGATCATGTTGAAAATCTTTTATTTTAAAATAAATGCACAGTGCCATATTATTTTGATTTATTCTATTGTCTGTTTGTGTATGCCTGATTTGTATAAAACGTCTTAGTATGACGTGTGAGCGCCCTCTTTCGGTTGCTTTTTTTTGTATACATGGGGAAAAAATCCAATGTCCCTCTGATCATATTTACGCAAACTGAAATTTTTTCCTAGCATTAATTACTTCTTTTATTATGATTTTTTTAAGTTTGCATGAACTTACGACACACCCTGTATATGTGTGATATTTCTGAAAAAACCTAATTTTCTCCAGAAAACTTGATTTTTTTAACCAAAAAACCCAAGTGGGTTGGGTAAAAATAAAACGGCCTTTTTCTGATCCTACTTTTTAGGCCTGCTATTTTGGGAGAATAAGTGCACATTATATACGCATAAATGCAGTATTTACCCACATTTGGCTAGGGCATACTACAAAATTTTACTGAAGTATTTTCGACTCATAAAAATCTGTCTCAATCCTTGGTTGATAATTGATAGTATATAGGGGAGACTGGGGAGGCTGAAGTCACACTTCAGTTGTCATATTTAAAAGAATTTCAGATTTTTTCCAAGTGGTAACCAAAGCTACTAAAATGCTCAAACAAAAGTCTTTGTTACGTGCAGATATTTGAAACAGTTGTGGAAAGAATCAATTGCGGGAAGCTTTCAACTTAAAAGATGTGTTTTTTAGAAACATTTTTTTAAGATTTTGATTGTCACAGATAAAATATAACGCATAAAAATTTAAATAAGTAGGTTTTAAATAATGCAGAAATATTGAGTTTTCATTCCTGGCTTAAAATTTGTGCAGTAAATTATGATTAACATAACAACCATGTGAGCGTCATTTTTTACAAAATGGCTATGTCTGACCTAATAAGTGTGGGGGAGAGTTGGCCAGTTCGTCAAGGTTCCCTGATGTTTGGAAATCTCTTTGTTATACACTGCATATAATGAAGGATTAATGGTTATATTTGTAAATGTAAATTTATACTGTAAAGCTACAGTAAGTGGGGTGATAGAAAGGTAAAATGTTTTAAATCGATTAAAGGAAGGTGTAAAATGTTGCTGTAGTATCTAGGAGAGGTGGGGGAGATATGATAAATTTTTTTTCTAATTTTTTATAACCCTTAGAAAGTTATTTTTAAACATTAATTTCGTGTTTTCTTATAAAGTGACCTTTTATTTATTTATTAAAATATAGCCAATTAAAAAATGAATCATTCAAAAAATAGTGAAATGTTACTATTGTATCAAATCTCCCCATTCTCGGGAGGATTGATACACTTGTAAGGGAGATTTGATACAGTGTTATGTAAATAAAAAAAAAAAAAAAAAAAAAAAAATGCAGACGATTCAATTTTTGTGTCATACAATTTTTTATGATAAATCTTAAAATATTTTAGTAAAATTAAAAAAGAAATGACTTTGACATATTTTTGTTTCAGAAATGTTTATTACAAAAAAAAAAAAAAAAAAAAAATTAAACAATCCTTTATAAACACACTTTTTCGAGAATAAATCTCTAACTTTAAATTATTCATCAAGCCTTTTTTTTTTTTTTTTTTTTTTTTTTTTGGCAATCATATCAATCAATATTAAAGATTTTACTTTACGTTTTCCACCCTTTGTGGTTGAAGCTGTTAATTTGGGATAAGTTCCAATATCCTTGAGACCTTGGGAGATTTGTAAATTTGGTATGCGACGGCCCTGAATTTTCATCTAAATATTGTTTAGGTGTCGTGTCAGTAGCATATTTAACTTACTGATTTCGTGGAAACGATCACAAGAAGATGTTCAGGGTAAAAAAAAAAAAGTCCTTCCGGCCAGTACCGGGAGGAAGAGGCAGCTTTCATATTCCTTATTTTTAAAAAGCAAGCTTATATTATTCAAACACACGAAGCTCAATTTAGTGGAAATCGATTATAGGAGATTCATTACTAATTTTTATCAATACTAAATCATTATGAATGAGAATTTCGTGAAATTAGTCAGCTTTATCCAATCTGCTTTTATTTAAAGTAATTTATATTTGGTTGCCAAATTCGGCGATATCGTGAAGTTCCTGCCATTTTAAGACAACATGGTGGATGAGGCTAACGAGTGAACTTGGTCGAGGCCTTAGTAATTCCTGTGCACATGCTCACTCACATCGGAATCGGTTGATATATAAAAGTGCTGTCGCAGGCAAAAAATCAGATTTTTCAAAATGTCAACCACATTCGAAATTCAAACTGCTATATCTGAGCCATTTTTTAAGATAAAGACAAAACAAAAAATGCTCCGGAATCCTTATATCATGGTCAAATACTTAAGAAAGAAATCTTTTTCAATTTCTAATTTTTTTTTTGCACCTCACTTTAAATATATATATATTTTTAATTTAATGGCCTCCATTTTGAAACAAGATGGCTGATGAAGCTGGCCAGCGAACTTGGTCGAGACATTACGATATACTATCCACATCCACATGCCTTCTTGCATCGAAATAGGTTAATAAATACGCGTGTTATCACGTGACAAATATCAGATCTTTTCAAAATGTCAGCCATGCTAGAAATTCAAAGTGCTATAATTCAACCATTTTCTAAGATATATACGAAACAAAAACTGCTCCGGAATCTTTGTATCAAGGTCAAACACATAAAAAAAATCTTTTTCATTTTTCAATTTTTTAATAACTTATTTTAAATTTAATTTTTTTTAAAAAAAAGGACAGCTCTTTTGAAACAAGATGGCGAATGAAGCTGGCCAGCGAACTCGGTCGAGACAATGGTATGTACTCAGGCTCGGACTGGTCCATCGGCCCGAGGGCCGGTGCGCCCTCGTCCAAGGAAAACTTCGCGCCCCTAAGTGCCTAAGCCGTTCCAGTATTTTTTCCTCGTTGTGCACATACATTCTCATTAGTGTAGTAAGTTAATTTTCGAGAATGCGTTTAGGGAATAATCGTTAATTAATAGACAGACAGCACACGAGAGGTATTTTTTATTATCGCGAAGAAATTAAACCGAAACAATTTCAGGATCGGAAACCTAAGTAGGCACCTTTGAATGGGTTTGAGAGAGAAAACATGGAAAACTGTAGTAGCCACGGCGCCCTGGGCTAGTTTCGATTTTATCCAAATATTTTACACATTTCCTGTGTCTTTTAGCTTTTAACATAGGCGTAACCAGGGGCGGTTCCCTGGGTGCCCGGGCACCCCCCCCCCCCCCAACTTCCGCAGACTCAAGCACGATTATTTAAAAAAATCGAAATCTACAAAAGAAGAAAGAAGAAGAGGTGAAAGCAGAGTTCAATTAGTTTAGTTCAGAAAACTAATAGCCTAAGTTTTGAACCGTGATAAAAGAAGAAACCCACGTTCTTTTTTTTTATATTATGTTGTTTATCTTTTTTAAAGCTAGAATATTTACAAGAATTTGTATTAGTACGTCAAAAAGGTAGTTTTATAATCCCACTTTGCCGTCTTTTGTTTGTGGCAGATTTTTTTTTTTTAACACTGTTCTTTTTATTGCATGTTTCTGCAATTTCATGAGAAATTAACACAAGTTCTTGACGAGGATAGAAACATAAACTATTTGTCTCTTTGCTTTCGTAGTCTGAAGTCTAGAAAGAAGCAAAAAAATTTGAAAGAGAATGCAGATGTGATAGTCCAGGCATTTTGTGATTGAACATGGGCAAAATTGCAATAGAAGCTTTTTACAGAATTTTTTAATCAGGAACTACTGCTTAATAGCATACTAAAAATCAGACAAAATCTGAGCACGGGAACACCCCTATATACGGATTTCAAAATGGCGGAGGGGATTTTCTGGAACTAAGGCAGAGAATATATCGCTTACGGAAATATATCGCTTTATTTTCACAATTTAACTTTGAAGTTTAGTCAAAAACGATAAACAGTACGCAAAAGTCTACTATTTCTGACAAATTACTGCTTAAGTTCATTTTTACAGAAATGTTCCAGTGAAGAAAAAAACGTATCAATAGTTTTCATCATATTTATAGTTAGAAGTTAGGTAGTTCTTGTTACATCCATTGACTTGGCACACCCCAGAAGTTGTAGAACAGGGCAATCAATTACGCTTGCATCAGCATCGTAAAGTAGCACAGTTTGTCTTTCAAGAGCATGGAATCATATTAAGTAAATAATCTGTAGCTGGTAGTCACTCGCAGAGTATTGGGTAGCACGAGTGTTCTTTTACATACCAGCCCCATTCTGCTGGCTTGGTTCTTTCTTCCGATATTTATTTGTAAGTAAGTGTGATAGCTATGATATTTTGTAGAAGAATCGGTCGGAGGCAAACGTTCAGGTATAATAAATGATTTTACTGTAGTTACTTTCCTTACCAACATTTGGTGACGTAGTTTGTCTATAGAATCCAGTGCCTTGCAGTCATAAAACAGAAGCATTGCTTTTCTTCCAGCCTCAGCCATATCTGAATGTAGGCTTGAATTTGAACAAAATATTTTTGCAATAGAACGGAGCTCTGTCTTGTTCATCTGTTTGAGAAATGATGAGGATTTCCCAATCGAAAAAAATCTGGATGTTGTATCGCAGCCCGTGAAAGCATGCAGAAACAGAAGGAAGTTGCAATTTTCACGACCTAACAGAGATTGCATGTTGAGGATATGATAGACTGGTTTGGAACATGATCCTTGTCTTATGTCACTGCGATAATATAGCTTGAAGCCATTATCCTTTGCCTGTTAAAGAAGGAGAATCAGCAAGTCGGTATCTTCACCTATTACTGTGGTATGTGCATGTTCTGAAGATGAGACTGGAGCACGAACAATGTCTATATTGGCATCCCCATCTGTGTTGGGAACAGTACAGCCTTGTTTCTTAAGCAATTCGCCTATGAGGGAAGTCATTGCTTGCTTGTTTTATCATTGTCCAGAAACTCTTCCTTTTTTTCCAATAAATTTCACGTATGGGCTGAAATTAATATCTCTACTGTTTTTTTTTTTTTTTTTTTTTTTTTTTTTTTTGTAGCGTCATCTGTAAGCCACATCATTGATTGTTGGATACCCAATGTAATTATCAAAAACCATGATAGGTTTTCCATATTGTCTAACAATAAAATCAGCGTAAGATATAGCAATGTTTTCATATGTATCATTTTTTTACACCAGGAAATGCGACGCAAGAAAGATCCTCCATCCAATATGTACCTTTCTGTACTTTCCACGTTGTCATATTTTTCATTGTGTAAATTTTTAATGTGTTTGACTAGTGCTTGAGCTAACTGAGATTTGTCTGAATTCCTCATCATACTTGGTAATTCAAATAATGCTGCAGAGTACGCACACAGTTCATAACGCATGACATCTCCGAGATTCATTTTACCACAAGTGCCAGTAATCATTATTCTTTGGAAGAGGAGCGCTGGATCTATTTGTATATCTAAGTCATCTTTATAACTACAAATGGCGGCAGCAGATCCTAGAGTTTTCACTTTCTTTGACCTTTTAGCCGAATACCTAAATATATCCTTCCCTATCATTTTGGAGATGATGATCATACCAAATAAGTGCAACTCATCAACATTAACTTCTTTTTTAGCTGTTACGCCTGTAACAATTTTGCGTAGAGTAGAATCAGAATGAAATGGCGATATGTGTTCCAGTACATCGGCCACTTTTTAAATGTCATTGCTGCTCCTCTTCTGTCTGCTGTCTCTTATAGGTATTTTTGATAATTTTATAAAAGTTACACACTCCCAATGTTATTCCTATGGGAGTTTGAAGCTAAAAGTTAGCATAGAACACAATTTTTAACTATTTTCAAAACATCATTTAGTACACTTAAAATTGATATTTTGAATTGAAACTGGCAACAGAGCAAAGTATATACACTTACGTTAATAAAAAGCACAGTATGGAGCTGTTTATAGCATTTATTATGTACGTTAGAGGTTAGAGATTAATTAAAAAAGGTTAACATTACAGTAATCTCCACAGAGATGCATTATTAAATGGCCGCCAATGGTAAAGCAAGTACTTTTCAGAGGCTCGTTAAAATACTAAAATTTATAAAAAGAATCTAAAACTCACTCACTAGTATTGTATAAGCTTCAAATTACACAAATAATGTAGCAATCCGCTGTTAAATAATCATTTAACACCATAAATATAATCTTGAAAAACACTGACATGACAAACTACTCTGGTCAGATCACAATCACAGCACAGCATGTATAAAAAATATCGATACCTTTGCTTAAAGTCTCCTTAACAAAGTAAATTGGTGATGAAATGTCCATAAATGCAGGGGTCGTGCGCGTCCTGAAATTTTATAGCCAGGAAATTTTTCGGTACCAGTATTTTCTTAAAGAAAATTACTTCTTAAATAAGGCGAAATTTCGCGCGTTTAAGCTAGATTTATTCTTCTATTAAAAAATACTGATATTTGCCCTGAAAAATTCCCTAAAGCATATTATTAAAAATGTTCCGATGCCTGGGAAAGTTATACACAACTAGCATTTATAAGCACTGGAATCGATTCGGAGCCAGTTGCAATTGTGGATACATGAGATAGAGGAACGGGATTAACAGAAAGTAGAGAAATTTAAAAGAACTATATATCGCGAACCACTGGACCGATTTTGATGCGGTAGGGCTTAAAATGTTCAGGAAGACTTAATATGTAGAAAGAAAATATAGTATAGGGCTTGCCTGAGGCCGGAGATATATCTCCCCATCGCCGGAGCTTGAAAAACTCACCGCATACCGGATGACTGTTAGGAGATCGGTCTAGTAGTAATACAGTTTAGAATGAGTTACAGATACTTTACTTTATCTTGTTCCAAAAGCCTTATTGGTTGTCAGTTGTTCGATAAAAAATGAATATTTGCAGTCCAAATTGTTTAGTGCTGCCCTCTTCCGTCTCAACTAAAAGCTATACAACAGCACAATAACGCAAAACGGCATTTGATTCAGTCCGTTTTGAAATCCGTTTTTAAGGGTGTTCCCGTGATCGGATTTTGTCTGATTTTGGTTATATTTCTCAGTAATGGTTACGGATTAAAAATCAGTTAACAGAGCTTCTATTGCAATTTTGCTCGGGTTGAAGGTGTATTTACTTTAATTTGCCTGGACTATGAAGCAATAGTTCTAAAATGTGATTAGCCAGGGGAAGGGGGAGGAGGTTGTACAGACCCTACCTCCTTTGAAAATGAGAAATAATAGTACAGAAAATTCAAATTAATCTGGAGGTTGGTTGGTTGGTTAAATTTAGTGTTTCGCGACCATTTTTTGACATTCGTAAAAGAAATTTGGTTGCAGTCTTTCAAGTCAATACAGTACTTTTTTTCCTCTGAAAATTTTTATACGATTTTTGGAGTTTCTTCTCGTTTTGCGGCGTTTTTTTGAAACTAGGAAAAGGACCCGGTTTTAATCTTTTATCCCAGTGCAGTAAATATTGAAGAAATTCGCGAATTGACTCTGCGATCATCTCATGATATTTACAATTTTTTCCCAAAATCGTTTGACGAAATTCACGCCTTTCTACGCGATATTTTGTCGAAATCCGCACTTTTTACCACTAACCTTTCACAAAATTCGTGTTTTTTACCGCGATCCTTTGACGAAATTCGCATTTTTTACCGCGATAGTATGATAAAATTGTTATTTCTTTAGCACAATCCTTCGGTGAAATTCGCGTTTTCTTTCCATGATCTTTTGACGAAATTCAATTTTTCTTTCCGCAATCTTTTGACGAAATTCGCGTTTTCTTTCTGCGATCCTTTGACGAAATTCTCGTTTTTACCGGGATCCTTTGACGAAATTTGTTTTCTTTTGCGACTGTTTGGCAAAACAGATTTTTTTTTTTTTTTTTTTTACAGGGGTCATTTGTCGACATTCGAGATAGTTTTGCGCGACCGATCGTGAAAATTCTCGATATCTTTCTCTACCGATTAAAAAATTCTCTACTCTTTTCTGTGACCTTTTGACTAAATTTGCAACATTTTTTCTTCAATCGTTTATCGAAATTCGTGATTTCTTTAGCGCAATCTTTTGCGAAATTCGTGATTTCTTTCTGCACTCTTTTATCGAAATTCACGATATTTTCCCACGATCGTTTAAAGAAGTTCTCAATTTTTACCGGGACCGAATCACGAATTGATTTTGAAAAATTCCATAAAAGAAATAAAAATCGCAAAAAAAAAGAAACTTACTGAAGAATCACAGGTCTGTGAAAGAATTTGGAGTGGGGGGGGGGGATATTGCACAGCATTTTTTATTATGCGGGACTTTTTCTTTTCTGTGCAAAAATCGCGCGATCCCGCACGTTATTTAAAACCCTTCCCGTCAAAGAAAACTTTATTACTAGTGGAATTTCACTTTTTTTTTTTTTTTTAACAACTATAGAATTAAACAAATCTAGGATTATGGGGGAGGGGGGACTGCCTTCGGCAACGTACTCCCGAGCAAAGTACGACCACTTCTGTCTCGAAACAAACGAATACTAAATTATTGCGATTTTTTATTTCGAGCCAAATTAAATTTTCAGCTTTTTTGTAAGAACTGATTCTACATTCTTCCAATTCGAATTTAATCATGGCAGTTGCAAAAAATTACAGGAATGTTTTTTCTGTTTCAAAAAGGTCAAAAAATCGCCTCAACGCACGAAAACCCCCGCTAAAAATCGCATTACAAATTCGGAAAAGCTTAAAAAAACACTCGAAACGAAATTAACTAATTGGGTAAAAGATTTAAACGAGATTTTAGATCTCATGCAATGTCCCTGTGCCTATAGAAGTTTCCAGCATGATTAAAGGCCTTTTTAAATCTTTATAAGAAGTTGGGGTGCCAAAAAGTTTTACACTTGTGACCACATTTAGTCACTGATCTTATGTCACTGCTGCAGGGAGATTTACATTTCTTTTTTTTTAACTATTAGATTTAGTTTTGAAGTTTTGAGCCTCCCCCCCCCCCCCCTCACGCAAACAAAAATCGCGTTTGAGCTCTTTTTAAAAGAAATGAAACACAATTATACATTATAAGATGAAAACCTGTCTAAAACGAAAATTCGACCGGTTTCATGGAGTTCTGTTGTAGCAGGTGTTACTATATAAGATATTGTTTCTATCCAACATGTTCAGGCTAAAAAGTATGGGCACCCCCCCCCCCGTTTAAAAGGCTGATTACGCCTATGTTTTAGTACCTTGCCCCTCCCTCACCCTTCTAAGTCGACCCTGGATGCACCTATAACTGAAACCGTGCTTTTTGAAAACAAATTGAAAAAAGTAAGAGATAAATATCAGAAGGCAAAAACTGTTTGTGGGTATTTTGTTGTTGATTGGAAAACATGATCTTTCTTTTCGAGGAATACAAACTTGATGATTACAATCCTGTAAGCTGTGGAAACCTTGGTTAAATAACTATTAAGAAATTCTAATATGTATTTTGAATAAAATTGTTTAATTTAATCAAGGAAAAATATATCATGAAATAAAGCGATGATTACTATTTAGAAATTATGACAGGCTTTTTAAATTAAAAAACGCTGGCCATGGGATCCTGCAACTTGCATGAATACAATCCCTTGGGCATTTCTCTCAATTATGGAAACTTAAATATTTCCCTTGATCTTCAATTATGATAAGTTTTCAAATCATGGGTAGAGTCTACTTAGAAGGAAAAAAATACTCAATTATTTTAGACAAACAAAGCTACTTTTTTGGTGTAATATTTCTGTAGAAACCCTTTAATAATTAAATATCAATTCAGCATTTTATGGAAACATAAAGTCAATTTTTAAGAATACAAAATACTTCTTCCTACAAAATACCTGACTCGCAAAAGTAATTGCTGCCAGATTGTAACAGAAATTGAATTTATCTCATTTTTAACCAAATGATATTTCATATTACATTAAAGAAATATACTTGAAAAAAAGGTGGAAGACATTAGCGGCACCGCAGCAACTCTATTTGGCGACTGGTGCAAAAAACCTTGTTAGTTTTGCTACCGATTTTCAGTCCATGAAGGATGGTGATAAGTGGGATAGAAATGGTTACCTCTTACCTAATTCTGCAAAAAATAATCATTAAACAATTTACATCAACCAATCGGCTGAAAAAAATGTCTACTAATTATTGTTATGTATAAATTATACTTCCGAAGTCGTCTACATATTAAAAATTCTACCAATTTTGAATTTTCAAACAATAACACCCATTGTTTACACCTCATGTTTCTTGGATCGAGATAACACGGAAAAAAGTGTTTAAATACTTATATTAAATCTTGATAGAGTTAGAAGAGTTTAAATTTGAGGATGCTAAAGTTAAACACATTTCAGAAACATTAATTTATATCTTCATAAAAGTCATCTGATTGTTTTTTTTTTTATTTATTTATTAAAAAGGTACACTAATTAGACCCTAACATGTTAAAGACTTTTTTCTCTATCTCTATTTAAAATATATATATTTTTTTTTAATCGCGTAAACTATTAATAAATTCATCGTTAAAAAAATTTATGAATTATGAACTACATTAATTTTTGCATGCAACAAACCGCCATCGTTAAAACATCGATGTGTAAGTTTAGAACTCATTTGAATAGTTTGTTTTCGAGATGCAGAGAAATTTTGCCTTTCAATAATTTAAGGGGACCGTCTTCTTTTATCAAAAGAGTCACAGAATAAAAAAAAAAGTAGATATTTACCAGAAATACTTTGTAGGATTTTCTTTAATGTAACGTAAGTTTATAATAAATTTAAAATTCCTGTATAATTTTACTGGTGGCTAAATGGTGTTTTTGGTACTGGAAATTTTTGGAGAAACCACACTCTTTGTTTTATAACTGTATTAATATTTAAGAAAATTGTATAAACTATATCTCTTTTCTGGCTAGCACGGAATTCACTTAGGGTGTCAAAACTGGATGTTACTATTTGAAAAATGAACGTTCGTGCATTTTTTAATATGTAGACAATACCCAAAGCAAAATTTATTAATACCATTTAGCAGTAGATATTATTCCCAATCTATTGGTACCTATGTTTTTTTATGTTGTCATTTGCAGGAGAATTAGTAGAGTGTGATCACTTTTTTTTTTCTGTGACTCTTATAAGATATGTATTGAGAAAAGAATAAAATAAGAAAACCCTAGCCTTGATATCAGTCATCTACAACGATCATATTTGTTCAACTGGCTGGAACTTTTAGCTATTACATGATTCGTTTTAGAAACTTGCATAGCATTATGTAAATTTGATGGAACTTTAAACATGCAAGGGGAATATAGCGAAGTCTTCTAGAGTCAGAAATGAGAATGTGCTCAACCTTGTCAAGCCAGATACAACACAAACAAGTAAAATTGACGTTAGTTCGTTAAATTTTTTTGCGCCCTCTGAAAATCCAAAGTCTGCGCCCTTTTCCCTGGGCCAGTCTGACACTGTATGTACTATGTACACACCAAGTTACATCTAAATCGGTTCATAAATACGCCTGTTATCGCTTGACAAAAATCAGGTCGTTTCAAAATGTCAGCCACAATAGAAATTCAAAATGCTGTAACTCAGCCATATTTTTAGATATAGACGAAACAAAAACTGTTCCGGAATCTTTGTATTAAGGTAAAACACATATAAAAAAATATTTTTCATTTTCCAATTTCTTGGTACCTCATTTTAAATTTTAAATTAAAAAAAAATTTAAATGTCCGCCATTTTGAAACAAGATGGCGGATGAAGCGGGCAAACGAACTCGGTCGAGACATTGGTACGTATTATGTATACAGTAAGGTACATCCAAATCGGTTCATAAATACGCCTGTTATCGCGTGACAAAAATCAGGTCGTTTCAAAATGTCAGCCAAGCTAGAAATTCAAAGTGCTATAACTCAGCCATTTTTTAAGATATAGACGAAACAAAAAATGCTCCGGAATCTTTGTATCAAGGTCAAACACATAAGAAAAAATATTTTTCAATTTTCAATTTTTTAGTACCACATTTCAAATTTTAAATTAAAAAAAAAATTTTATGGCCGCCATTTTGAAACAAGATGGCGGATGAAGCTGGTCAACGAACTCGGTCGAGACATTGGTATGCACTATGTATACACGAAATTTCATCCAAATCGGTTCATAAATACGAGAGTTACAATGTGACAAAGATCATATATATATATATATATATATATATATATATATATATATATGAACTTTTGAACGGAGGGTGGTTTCGGGGTCTGGGGGTCATGATCGATGAAAATATACCAAAACTTTTTGAAATCGCTTTCCTCCGAACGGCTGCAATAGGTTAGCTTTTTGTAATGAAAGCTACCTAAAATAGGTATTGTCGAAACAATTAAGATCAAAAGGATAAATTTCAGTCTTTTTAAATCCAGGTAAAATAAAATATTTGTTAGACTAAATGATTTCGGAAAAGCTTTACCAATTAATCCTCCTTACCAATTTCAGTAGCTCTTGCTGTTAAACAATAATGAATGTTACAGTCCTATATTAGTTTGCAACTTAAAAAAAGTCCTTCCGGCCAGTGCCGGGAGGAAGAGGTAGCTTTCATAATCCTTATTTAAAAAAAGCCAACTTATATCATGCAAACACACGAAGCTCAATTTAGTGGAAACCGAATATAGGAGATTCAATACTAATTTTTATCAATATAATGAATGAGAATTTCGCGAAATTAGTCAGCTTTATCCAAGCTGCTTTTCTTTAAAGTAACTTATATTTGGCTGCCAAATTCGGCAATTTCTTAAAGTGCCTGTCATTTTAAGGCAACATGGTGGATGAGGCTAAGCAGTGAACTTGGTCGAGACCTTAGTAATTGCTGTGCACATGTTCACTCACATCGGAATCGGTTAATATATAGGAGTGCTGTCGCATGCAAAAAATCAGATTTTTGAAAATGTCACCCACAGTAGAAATTGAAACTGCTATATCTGAGCCATTTTTTAAGGTAAAGACAAACAAAAAATGCTCCTGAATCCTTATATCAAGATCAAATACTTAAGAAAGAAACCTTTTTCAATTTCTAATTTTTTTGCACCTCACTTTAAATATATATATATATTTTAATTTAATGGCCGCCATTTTGAAACAAGATGGCTGATGAATCTGGCCAGTGAACTTGGTCGAGGTGTTGATGAATACTATCCACATGCCTTCTTACATCGAAATAGGCGAATACGTGTGTTATCGCGTGACAAATACAAGATCGTTTCAAAATGTTAGCCATGCTAGAAATTCAAAGTGCTATAAATCAACCATTTTTTAAGATATCAACAAAAGAACAAATTTTCAGAAACAAAAACTGCTCCGGAATCTTTGCATCAAGGCCAAACACATAAAATAAATCTTTTTCATTTTCCAATTTTTTAATACCTCATTTTGAATTTTAAATTTAATTTTTTTAAATGCCAACCCTTTTGAAACAAGATGGCGAATGAAGCTGACCAACGAACTCGGTCGAGACATTGGTATGTACTATGTACAGACCAAGTTACACCCAAATAGGTTCATAAATACGCCTGTTATCGCGTGACAAAAATCAGGTCGTTTTAAAATGTCAGCCACAAGAGAAATTCAAAATGCTATTACTCAGCCATTTTTTTTAGATATAGACGAAAGAAAAACTGTTCCGGAATCTTTGTATTAAGGTCAAACACATACAAAAGAAATCTTTTTCATTTTCCAATTTTTTGGTATCTCATTTAAATGTTTTTATTTTTTAATTTTTTTAAATGGCCGCCATTTTGAAACAAGATGGCGGATGAAGCTGGCCAACGAACTCGGTCGAGATATTTGTATGTACTATGTACACACCAAGGTACATCCAAGTCGGTTCATAAATACGCCTGTTATTACGTGAGAAAAATCTGAACGTTTCAAAATGTCAGCCACGCTAGAAATTCAAAATGCTATAACTCAGCCATTTCTTAAGATATAGAAGAAACAAAAACTGCTCTCGAATCTTTTTATCAAGGTCAAACACATAAGAAGAAAATATTTTTTCAATTTTCAATTTTTGGTACCACATTTCAAATTTAATTTTTTTTTTAATTTAAATGGCCGCCATTTTTAAACAAGATGGCGGGTGAAGCTGGCCAACGAACCCGGTCGAGACATTGGTATGTACTATGTATAAACAAAGTTACATCCAAATCGGTGCATAAATACGCCTTTTATCGCGTGACAAAATTGAGGACGTTTCAAAATGTCAGCCACGCTAGAAATTCAAAATGCTATAACTCAGCCATTTTTTAAGATATAGACGAAACAAAAACTGCTCCGAAATCTTTGTATAAAGGTCAAATACATAAGAAAAAAATATTTTTCCATTTTCAATTTTTTGGTACCACATTTCAAATTTTAAATTTTTAAAAAAATTTTAAATGGCCGCCATTTTGAAACAAAATGGCGGATGAAGCTGGCCAACGAACTCGGTCGAGAGATTGGTATGTACTATGTACACACCGAATTACATCCAAATCGGTTCATAAATACGGCTTTTATCGCGTGACAAAATTCAGGACGTTTCAAAATGTCAGCCACGCTAGAAATTCAAAATGCTATAACTCAGCCATTTTTTAAGATATAGACGAAACAAAAACTGCTCCAGAATCTTTGTATAAAGGTCAAATACATAAGAAAAAAATATTTTTTCATTTTTAATTTTTTGGTACCACATTTCAAGTTTTAAATTTTTTTAAAAATTTTAAATGGCCGCCATTTTGAAACAAAACGGCGGATGAAGCTGGCCAACGAACTCGGTCGAGACATTGGTATGTACTATGTACACACCGAATTACATCGAAATCGGTTCATAATTACGGGAGTTACAGTGTGACATAGGTCAGATATATATATATATATATATATATATATATCAATTTTGAACGGAGGGTGGTTTCGGGGTCTGGGGGTCATGATCGATGAAAATATACCAAAATTTTTTGAAATCGCTTTCCTCCGAACGGCTGCAATAGGTAGCTTTTTTGTAAAGAAAGCTACCTAATACTATTAAACTTCAAATATGCAAGTGTATCATTTCTCCCCAGTACTGATATATCATTTCTTTCAATTATGCCTTATTGGATTTTCAATCACTTTTTATAAATGCAGTTGCAAAATGACAATCTACTTTCTAGTAAAACTAGTCCTAACAATGTGTTTTATTTAAAAAAAAAAAATTCAAGATATTATCTTCACAATAATAAGAGTTATGAAAGAAAATCAGTATTTGAAAAATTTACATTGACATTCTAAAAATTTTCAAAATTAAAAGAAAAGAAAAGTTGTCAGTTCTTCATTGATTAGTCCAGCTAATGATCGCTTCTGCAAATAAAAGAAGCCTTTACATGTATTAGAATAGCTGTTAATGTCATTTGTTGGGAAAAATTGCCAAAGTATCAAACCTCCCCTACCAACTGCAAGAAAAAAATTTATGGAATATAAATGAGAAAGTTGATACGATCTTTTATTTCATTTAAATATTGCCTACATGATGTAAATAAAAAGAATGGAAAAGACCAGAAAGAATGAAAGCAGCAGTCTTAAAAGTTGTTAATGATAATATACGGGTTTATGCGTCTGCAAAAAAACACAGCATTGATCGAAAAACTTTAGGAAGGTATGTGGGTCATTTTCAAAATCTGTCCATGTTTTGAACAAAATCAAATTTTTAGAAATAATCAGAAAGTTTTAATTGTTTGTAAATAATTACCTTATCTCATAAACATTAATATACAAGCATCAGCAGAGACCAAATTACTAATTTAACATTTTAAAACTAATTTTTAAATTTTAATGCATTTGGTTGGGTTGGGTTGATTTTTGACGGCCAATTATCTACACGAGGGATATAGGCCCGGGGGGAGTGCCCTCCGTGGGGGTCTTTCTAAGGGAACCTAATCCGTATTAACGCATGGAAGATCCACGGCTCGAAGAAAACCACGAAAACTCCGAACGATTAGGCCGACGGGCGCGATTGGGATCGAACCCAGCACCTCCCGTCTACCAGCTTCGAGAGCAGAACCTCTCGGCCACTGGTGTTAATGCATTTGGTATAATGACATAAGGAGCAAGTAATGATAAATTAAGCAAAATATTTTTACTTTTTCCCCAGGCATAAATGGCAGCCACTATACCTTCTGATCCATACAATGATTTTATATTTATTTTATAATAAAATCACATTAAGAAATAAAAGTTCATTTAATAATCAATTAAAAGTGGGTATGGCAACTGACTTACAAAAAAATACTCACCAAAATGTTCAAAGTCTTTGCTTGTTTTATTGAAACTATTAAAACTATTTACTCTATTCACCTAAACCTGATAACAAGTTTACTTTTGAGGAGTATTTTTGCCTTGATAAAAAGACATGTGCTGCCTTTTAAAAAAATTCCAGAAGAACTTTTTGTCAGAAGCATGGAAATGACTCTTAGGACACGGTTTTAAAAAAATATTAAGAATTACAGATAAGTTTAATTAATGAAAATAACTATTTTTTTAATTAGTAGCATCTTAATAAATAAAAATGTGCAAAAAAAGCTATAACCATCTGTTTTAAATAGAACTTAGTCAAATCTTTACGTAACAAATTGCTTGTTGGGACAAGCTATGGTAAAGACATTTTGACTACAAAAGAAGATAATTCTTATTTTTGAATTTTTTATAAATAATAATATATCAGTAAATCATAATTAAAAACATGATAGTTAAAATGCAATAAATTAAATTATGATATTTAACTATTTTTCTGTGAAAATGTTAAAGGACAGTAAAACACGACAGTTTTTGAAAATCACCCATGTAGACAAATTTCACCAAGATGAATACAGTGAAGCCAACCTATGTGACAACTAGTGTTGCCAGATCGAGTGTCACAAAAATTGGAACAAGGAGACAAAAAAAAAAAGCTTCTATACAATTATACCTGTTGAGACAAAAGTCCATTAAAAATGAAATTTTTCTCCTGTGCTTTGTGATTCCGTCTAAGCTGGTTTGTTTAAGCATCATATTTTCACAAATAATTTTAAATAATAATCAAACCATGTAGCGTAAAGTTATTCTGATTTTTTTTTAAACTAATTTTATTTCTCTTAACAAACATTTCAAAATAAAATAAAATCAAGCCTCCAATATGTGGAGAGCCTTGACCCATTATTTACTCATCAATCATTTTTCAAGTTTCTTACATGTTACACTTATATTGCAATTTTATTTTGATAACTGATTGTATAACGAATGAAATGATACATGAAACTTTATTTTAGGTTCAATATTTAAAAACTAAAAAATAATTTTGTAAACCTTCTCCCCCCCCCCCCCCCCCTCAATATATATAAAGGGAGAAATTACCTTTCCATTTTATATATCCTTATAAAAAATGTCAATGGTATACCACTCTTGAGTCTTGACAAATTTCGTAAAAAGCCGATAATTTTGTTCTGCATTTCAGCCTTCCGCACATTTTTTCTTGCGCGTTCATCTATCATATCATAGCACTTTCGAAGTTCTATTAATCGGAATGACATGACAACCTCCTGTAAAGAAAAAGAAACGGAAAGATTACACTTCAAAAAGTTATTTTAGATTCAATGTATTTAGCTGAAGCGGCACAGAAATATTAATCCATATATTAATCCACCCGGTGCCCTTGCCACCCAATTCCGCGGAAAATCGGGGCTGTATACTGTATAAGTGATAATAAGTAATTTATTTGAGGAAAATCTATAAAACTCAATTAAAATTTCGAGAATAATTAATTTAAAAAAAATTAAAGTATATGTATTTTTTTTAATATTTCTTCCTCGCTTGAAATGCTTTGCGCCTTTATTATTGTGGCGCCTGTGTGCGCCGCACACATTGCACAAGAGGTCGGCGCGCCCCTGCGACTACGCACTATCATATCAGAGCTTGTTCCATAATTAGCATTATCTGTTCAAAGTTGTATTTCAGGATAAAGAGAAAGACATTAAGATCCCAATTCGGGACCTAGCTGTGTCGTTTTCTCGTGTCGTGCTCGAATTAATACGGATGACAGGTGTTGTGAAAATCATTTGAACATTTTTCGATTTAGAGCAGTGATTCCCAACGTGGGGCGCACGCCCTACCTGGGGGACATTTGATTCTTTAGGGGTTCAATTTCAAATTTGTAACTCAGCTTTCGCTCACCTTTTTTTTTTTTTTTTTTTTTTTTTTTTTTTTTTTTTTAAGAAAAGTTAGGTTTTAGACTAAAAATAAAAGTAAAACATGCAAAATTAAAAAATAAATAGGTATTTTTGTTGAACGTTAAAAAGCTTAAAATCAAAATGTTAAAATGGAATCAATGCCAGAATAATTATACGAGCATTTTTTTTTTTTTTTTTAACTATGTTAGCATCACCTTCTTCCCCTTTTGTTACATTTAAAAATTTCTATAACTTTTCTGGTTACTAATATATTTTACAATTTTTGAAAATTATTTATCGAATGATCTATTTTTATCTATTCATTCTTCTGTATGCAGTCGCGTAGGAACTTTGTACAAACAGGGGGAGCCGGGGCATATTGCGGAAAGCTAGTGGCGCGGATCATTTCGTCCATTTTGGAGGGTTCCTTCATAGTGTTGCACGTTTCACAAACAGAAGTATAAAAGAAGCATATCAAAAGATCACTAACTCTTTAATCCAGTTAAAATAATTTTTAATTGATGTACTTGATAGGAAACTTAGTTTATGTGCGATCCCGAATACAATATTCAAATTTAAGGCTTCTCCCACTTCCATTTAACGAAAATGAAAGTGCTTTCTGTTGTTTTGCTTACAAATTCTTTACAAATCTCTTCAAAATCAATTTTAAAGGCCTCCTCTTTATAAATATGTTATCGGTGTAGGTAATTTGTAGTAGACCTATGTCAGACCCCCTTTTTTTCTGGAAATCGGGAGGATTGTAAACAATGAGAAAAAGGGTGAAGGCACAAACAAGTGTGCTCACCACCCCTCTCTCTCTTCTCTTTGTTGTTTACTGTGTGAATTTCCTAGAAAAAGTAGACTTTATTTTTTAATTCAGCAATGTATCGTAAACAGATGTGGTGCGAGAATTTTTGCCGGGGAAACTGAGCCCGTCTGAAATATTCCAGGGGGAGCCACAACTCCCCCGGTTCCTACGCCCTTGTCTGTATGTAACATACAGAAACTTCTACACTTGAAATTACTTAAGAGTATGTTTAAATCTTATTGTCTTTAACATATTTAATAGGGATGCAACGGATATCCGGCAAATATCCGATATCCGGCACATCCGGCTGATTTTTCAATATCCGAAATACCGTCGGATATCCGAATCACAATCACCGGATATCCGACTTCTCTGCCGGATATCCGGCAGAACGCAGCAAAGCTTATGTATGGGAATAAGAGAAATCGTTTGACTCCAAACAATGCCGAACAACTTTTGTTTATAATGCAAAATATGAAATATAGTAGGTTCACTATTCATGAGTAAAAAGTAATTCTCAAAAGTTTAACAAATTGCCAGCTTTCCTAACATTGATATTTGAATTCTTTAAAATAAATTTAAAAATTTGCGTTTGCATACATCTTTTAGAAAATTGTACCTTTACTTTCAGATTGTAAAACAAAATTTGAAGTTGTTTATTAAAGTATGACTTTATTAATTTTCTTTCTTTCTTTTAAGTTTAACAATTAAATAGGCCTATTTTTACTTTCTCTTCAATAGAAGAAAGTATTGTAATCGAAATTTTTTTTTACTTCCAGTTTTTGACGGATTTACACATTTTAAGAGTCAGAGATCCCCAAAACATGTTTATACAAAATGTCTGTCTGTCCGTGTATCGCCATCGTACCATCAAAAAGTGTATGAAGTTATGCAAAGAATTTAACCAATTTTTTAAAAAATGTTTTTGGCTATGGCCAGCAGACCCTCCTTCAATATGGAAATATTCCACTGGAAGAGAATGCTGTAATTGCAATTTTTGTGCCCTTTTCATTATTGTACCATCGAAAAGTGTATGAAGTTATGCATAGAATTGAGCCAAATTTTTATGTATGTTTTTGGCTGTGGCCAGTAGGTCCTTCTTCAATATGGGAGCATTCTGCCAGAAGGGGGAACTGTAACTATTTTCTTGCAGGGTTGCCGGCTTTTAGCCAGGCCAAAAAAAGCCGGCCGGCTTTTTTTGGTTTTAGCCGCTTAAAAAAAGCCGGCTTTAATTGAAAAAAGCCGGCTTTTATTTTTCAAAAAGGTGGTTTATAGATAATTCATATAAAATTTGGATTAATTTATTTTTAATACACTTATAAATATTTTCTACGAAAAAAATATAAACTTCTATTAAATTTTGTCAAATAAATATGACCTTATAACTGCCAGGATGCAACTGTGAAAGCATTATGTATGTCTGGGAAAAAATTATGAATATTCAGAAGAATACATTAAATTAGACTTTGTATTACACATTTGATTAGTGTTGGTTTGAAATTCTTTATCATGGCTCTACACAAAGCACACATTTTGAATATTATATTATGAAAAAATAAGAAAATGTCACACAATAAAATAGAAAATTCTTACATATACTGATATTTACTTTTAAAATTGATTAAAACTAAATAGCTTATATGTGTTTAATAACTGAAATTATCTTAACTTGAGCAATAATAAGCAATCGATAATAAGTAATAAGCAATCGATATATAAAAAATACTTATAAAAATGATCGACTTATAAAAATTATATATGTAAAGTTTTTTTGCTACTAAGCTGTTATGTAACTTATTCCAGATATGTCCATATGGACAGATTAAAATCATAGAATAAACAATGTTGAAAGAGAAATTAGGAAGGATATAACATTTGAGGAAATTTTAGTACATGGAAGTGCATAAAATAAAGAGAACAATTAAAAAAAAAAAAAAAAAAAATTCTCCAAATAAAACTTGTTGAATTAGAATTTTGAAAAGCTAGTTGCTATTGAAAATAGTGCATATTCATGCATAAATTAATGCATATGTTATTCATAATACTGTTTTAATAGAGAGAAATGATGTTTTTATCAAATGACTTTATGTGTGATTTTAAATAAATGTTTATGAAAAATAAAACAAGACTTGTATTATTAATATCCCTTAAAATTAGTTAATAAAATATATAACTAAGCAACCATTGTCCTTTTTAATTATATAAAGCAATAAAAAAAAAAGATTGTTAAGGTCAGTGTAAACCAGACAAAGCAATTGGTATGACCTTTTATTCCAATATCAATGTCTTCATTACTGAAAAATTGGGTTATATTGAATTCTACCTCAATTAAATGTCTTTAAAACAAATTAAAAAACACATCAAAATGTGTCGTTTATAATTAAAATGCTTCACTGCATAAAAGCCAATTTTGGCCAAAAAGGCCAATTTTGGCCAAAAAAAGCCGGTTAAAACCAATAAAAACCACCGGCGTGGCTTTTTTTAATTTTAGCCGGCTTTTTTGCAACCCTGTTTTCTTGTGGCATTTTCATCATTGTACCATCGAAAAGTGTATGAAGTTATCCATATAATTGAACCAAATTTTTTGTGTATGTCTTTGGCTACCTGCAGCAGATTTTCCTTTAATTTGGAAATATTTCGCCAGAAGGGGTAATGTACAGTCACTGTATATTAATAATCACTGTAATAGCAGTTTTTGTGTCACTTTCATTCTTGTACCATCGAAAAATATATGAAGTTATGAATAGAATTGAACCAATTTTTCGGGGTATGTTTTTGGCTATGGCCAGCAGGTCCTCCTTCAATTTGAAAATATTCTGACAAAGGGGGCTATAATAGCGATTTTTGTGTTTTTTTCATTATTTTACCATCGAAAAGTGTATGAAGCTAAACACAGAATTGAACATTTCATAGTACAAATTAATTAATTATTAGCATTAGCAATTATCAATATAGTCAATCCAATATCAATTATCAGCATTTTATTGTACAAATGAACAGAATATTTTAATGTTTAAATTACATTTTTTATACAATAATATACATTAGAGGGCTTGAATTTCGAGACGGTATGGCAGGATTCGTGCCCTAAAGAATATTGTGGGCGGGAGGTTCCTGTTTCCAAAAAAATCCTTTTCTGAAAATTTTTCTTTGTAAAATGCTGATCAAGTCTTCGGACTGACTGACAAATTTCATGATATTTTCCGCTATCAATCGGCAGATTTTACAGTTTCTTCTTACGACAGATTGACAAAATTCATGATTGTTTTATTGCATCTGACTGAAAAATTTTGCGATTTTTCTCCGCGACCGACTGACGAATTTCGCGATTTTTTCTGGAGATCGATCGGCGAATTTCATAATTTTTTTCTTGCGATCAATTGACAAATTTAGCAATTTTATTCGATTCAGCGAATTTTTTTTTTTTTTTTGGCAAATTTCCTTGTTTCTTCTTGCGACACTGATGAAATTAAAGATTGTTTTTCTGCGTCCAATTGAAATATTTCACGCTTTTTCTCCACGACGGGCTGAGGAATTTTACAATATTTGCTCGTGACGAACTGGCAAATTTCACGATATTTTCCCGTGATCGATTGACAAATTTCATGATATTTTCCTGCTGTCGATTTCTCGCCACCGTTCAATATTTATTTAAATTTATTTTCGCCATCATTGACGAAATCAGCAATATTTTTTCTACGACCGATTTACATATTCTGCGACGTTTTCTCCCTGTTCCCAAAATAATTAAAAGAGCAGTAACGGGCACCAGAGACTGAGACCAATCAAATTGGCCAATAGTTGGCATTAAACAAGATTATTTTGTGGTGCACATGAAGAAAAAAAAAATTTGGTGAACTTAAAAGAAAAAACATATTTGAAATAACAAACTAATTTGCAATTCACATGAATTAGGACATGACTTTTTGAAATCAACCATTTCTCGTGTAATAGAAGAAATCAATTGACTACTTCCTTTTCAAACTTTGGATATGGATTTAAAATTTAGTTCAGTTAACGCAAATACAGGGATTACAGTTTTGACTGGAATTCCATTAAGGATATAATGAGGAATGCAGAATATGTCCGATCTGGCGATCTAGGATCGGGGGAAATTTTAACCACCTGGGGAAATTTTGCAGAAACATATACAATTGATTTCGATTTTAACAACAAATTCCCTGAGATAGAAAAATTTCTCTACAAATAGAAAGATCTATATGGCGACCTTCACAAATCGATCTCAGAATAATATGTACCGTATATCAGGGGTGATTCTGTTCCAAATTTTCCGAAAATTTAAGGCATTCAGTTCCGGGAAAAGAAAAAAAAAAAAAAAAAAAAAAAAAAATGGTCATCAATCTGAAAATTCGGACATAAAAATGCCACAAACTTTGTCAAAGATTTACGGAAAAAAACGCGCTTTTCGTCACAAGTTCGCAAAATAATCACAAATTTCGTCAAAGGAACGCAAAAAACCCGCGAATTTCGCCAATAGATCGCAAAATAACCGGAAATTTCGTCAAAAGATCGCGAAACAACTGCAAGTTTCGTCAAAAGATCGCAAAATAACTGCAAATTTCGTTAAAAAATCACGAAAGAACCGCATGTTTCGTCAAAAGATTGCGAAAGAATCGCAAGTTTCGTCAAAAAATCGTGAAATGGGCACAAATTTTGTCAAAAAATTGCGAAACAACCGCAAATTTTGTCAAAAGATCGCAAAAACCGCAAATTTCGTCACAAGATCACGAAACAACCGCAAATTTCCTCAAAAGATCGCGAATTTCGTCAAAACATGGCGAAAGAACTGCGAATTTCGTCAAAGGAACGCGAAAAAACTCGCAAACTGCAGCAAAAGTTCACGAAATGAACGCAAATTTCGTCAAAAGATCGCGCAATGAACACAAATTTCGTCAAAAGATCCCGAAACAACCGAAAATTTCGTTAAAAGATCGCAAAAAACTGCAAATTTCGTCAAAAGATCACTAACCGACCGCGAATTTCGTCAAACGATCGCAAAACAACCGCGAATTTCATCAAAAGATGGCAAAACAACCGCAAGTTTCATCAAAAGAGGGCGAAACAACAACAAAACTCATCAAAAGGAAGGCGAAATAACTACAAATTTCGTCAAAAGATCACTAAACAACGCAAATTTCGTCAAAAGATCACAAAAAACGCGAATTTCGTCAAAGGGCCGCGAAAAAAACAGTGCTGCGATGGGATTTCCCCCTTCCCCCACTCTGCTGTAACCTTTCAGAAAATTTTCTGTGAATTTCAGAATTTTTTTTTTCATTGAGAATCACCTCTGCCATATTTACTCGCTCATAAGTTGAGAAATATTGGAAAAATAAATTTTCTAAACCTACGTTAATACAGCATTTACCTATAACATACCGTAAAATTTTGGGGAAATTTTCATGTGGATTGGGGGAAATGTTGTGAGTAGAATCATTTTCTGCACCCCTGGATATAATAAAACAAGTTTGTTCAGAAATGACATACAATCACCGAAGGATATTGACACTACAATCACCGATATGCATTATTCATGCAAGTAAGTTAAAAATGAATGCACATCAGATTTTGCAATGTTTTCTAAAAAATTTTAAGAGAGTATAACCATGTGTTTCCGATAATTTTTAAATTTATAAGTTGCTCTGTGCTGTTTGTCAAACGTGTAACTTGTGAAAGAGGCTAAAGCACACAAAATGGAATAAAATCTAAATTAAGAAATTCATTTAACAACACAGTTGTTAATTACTCATAACATTAGGTGAAAGTTGAAAAATAGATATGGTATATATAAAGCTTGATAATGTTCTCTTGTTTTAATAAAAATAAACATTTTGGGTAATTATCTTAAGTTGTTATGGTAGTTTGTCATGTCTGTATAAATGTAATTCTTTAAGTGCTACGTAAAAAATAGCAGGGTTTTAAGATATTTTTTTTCTCTTTCAAAAAGTTCAACTCCCCTGCATTTATAAATGTTGGGAAGGAAACTCCCCTCCTAGGAAAACTTGAATTTCAAGCCCTGATATTCAAAGAGATATAGTTTTTGAAATTATATATTTCAATACATTTAAAAAATTTTAATGATGTGAAACATGTTTGTAAGTACTTGTTCTGAGATGGCATTATATAAAAAAATAAACATTCACCATATAACTAAAAATATATCTAGTGCCGGATATCCGATCGGATATCCGGCCGGATATCCGAATCCGGCAGGCAAAGGAGCTTCGGATATCCGGTATCCGATATCCGGCAAAATCAATATCCGGTGCATCCCTAATATTTAACATAAAAAATATTTGAAATAACTAAATGTGGTACTAACAACTTTATAATTTTTTTAAATTTTTAATAGCATTAAATAAGAAAATGGATAAATTGTAAATAACTATGGCTGTAGTGCAGGCCTCCTACACGGTAAATGAACGTATAACATGTACACGTACAGTTTAAATTTGAAAATGTCATAATACAGGCAGTTAATTAAAGATAATTAGGAAGGGAAAAAGATAAATGGGGAATAATGTCTACTTAAACTTGATAAAGGTCAGAACCTTGAAATGCTTCTTGTGTACTTTGTTATCCATAGAAAGGAAATTTGGTGTCCAAAGATTTTCCAACAACTTTCAATAAGTTACTAAAATTCAATGTAAAATGTGTCATCGTTTTCAATTTTAATACTAAATATGAGAGTCTCTTTTGTCATTTTGGGACAATAAAAATATAGGCATATAACACTTTTGTTAAACATTCAGGTAAGTTGGGAAGGCACAACAAATCTATTTTGGCATAAAAGTGAAGATTTATAGCCTTAATTCCATTTATAAAATTACACTAAAAACACATTTGTGGAAGAAAATTCAGCTCTATGATATGTTAAGAAATGTGAAATGAAAATGAATAGTTATCGTTAAAACACTGTTAGGCTTCCTTCAGGTGAATACAATTCGATTTTCGAATAATAAGAGATATAGGCTACAGAATATTTGTGTGAGAAGGGGGGTGGGAGGGGGGCATCGTGATTTTTCAGATGCTTCGGTGGGGCGTGGGCAATAAAAGGTTGGGAAACACTGATTTAGAGTAAACAGCCTTTTCAGTGCTGAGTTTGTTTTAACTAAGGATCTAATAAAACAGGTTTTTAAGGCCGAAACCGAATTTCGATAATCTTCCTATTTACGGCCAAAAACGAAAACGAAACCCAAAATGTCCAAAAAAAAATTTTAAGTATTTAAATTTTATGTGTTAAAGAAATTAATACATACATAAATATACATAATTATTAATTAATTATACGTATTTATTAAATATGCTTAATTATTAATTAATTATGCGTATTTATTAAATATACATAATTATTAAATAATTATACGTGTGGCCCAAATTGGCTCCCTGTGCCTTAGACCCAAAACTTTTTATTTTCATTTCATATAAAATAAAATGTAATTAATTCATCAACGACACAGAAAGATTTTCTAATTATACGAATTTCATTTAATTAAAAATATTTTAGTTTTATGTATACGCAGACACACCTCGATTTGTGTTTCATAATGATTTCTGTAAATGATCATCTGTTATGGTAGATTTTTTTCTCAAAGAGTATTCGAAACACTTCTGCTGTTTCAAACTGAAAATTTTCTATTATAGCCCAGTGGTAGGAGAGGAAAAAAAGTCCGAATTCGGAATTAATTAGGGGAAAACTGGAAATTGTTTTAATCCATTTAGTTTAGGTCTAGATTGAATATACTAAGAGTAGGTGAGCGTTAGAAAATATGTACAGATTTATAATCGAAAACCAGGATTTTTTTTAATTACCATAACAATATCTTAAAAAAAAAAAACTAATTCTATCAAAAACATTGTCAATATAAATGTTGTAGAGATTAAAATTTTGAATAAAATACCCAGACTTAATATTTTTGTTGAACATTAAGCTCACGATTCTACTGCAAAGTTTAGCCTAAATCGCTAATCAAGAGCTTAAAGCCAGAACAGACCCGGTTAACGGTCCACCCTGCTTCTAATTTTTATATACATTTATTTGTTTTTATTTATTTATAGAGGCAGTTACGACGTTTTTGTAATTATTTGAGCTCATTATTTTGGATATTTTGAGAATTACGATTTAACCTCTTGATTACGGGCCCAGTGGTGGCAGAGTTCTAAAAAACCCGGGGGTTTTTGTTAAAAACCCAGCCCGGGCGGATTTTATTAAAAAACCCGGGTTAAATGGGAAATTTTCCCCGGGTAAATTGGGTTAAAATGCCAAAATGTGGAATATGATTCCACCTTCCTCCCAAATAATAATCTTCAGGGTTGCCACTGTATAGGAAAAACTGGAAAAGTGAGGGAATTTAAAAGTGAATATTCAAAACAAGAAATGTTACTAAATTTTGGTACTTTGCAAAATTTATCCATTGAAATTTTGAAAATTCTCAGAGGAATTACTCAGGGAAAATTTAATTATTTGCTTAGGAAAGCGCAAGGAATTTGATTGCCGAAATAAGTGGCAATCCTGATCTCAAATACAATCTTTGTGAACACTTCATAGTCTAATAAATGGGAATGACTTCATAATCTTAATAAGGATCTCAATATTTTTCTCTGTTCTTAAAATATGTATATATATGTATGATCCCTTTAATTTAAATAACAAACAAATTTTAAATTGCAAAGCTATCAGTTGTGTGTTATTTAATAATAAAATATAAATATAACTTTTAAAAAAGCTTGCTCCTTTGAAATTATCATAAGATTAGCAAATGTTGATAAAAAATATCTTACAACAAAAATTTTTCTTATATGTATATACAGAGTGTCCACTCTCATCGGTGTCCAATGGCTAATTCCTAAACCGTTAGTCATAGACATATAGTTCAAATTACAAAAATGTTTTAATTTGAGGCAAAGAAATATTTTAAAAGCGATTTGGGTCAATAAAAACATTTCTTAAAAAATTACGAAATTTAAGTTTTTATACGGCCCCCAGTCCTATAAGTTATATTTAGTAAAATTTTCCTATTACACTGACAAGACACACAAAAAAAGTCCCGTTCATATAACACTAAAATTGACTGAGTTATGAAACTTTAAAAATGCATGACTTATACCACTTTTCTGCATCTGAACACAAATGAGTTTGGCCATGCTTTGAGGGGTCATATCCTAAGTGCTTAAAGTATTCGAAGAACTTTTCACGTGTATCTGCACTTTAAACAAAATAGTACAAGTGTTAGGATTGAGTTAACTTTTATTAAGTTTCAGATTGGCTAAAATTATTGTATTTTAACATACGTTTTATTTTGTAAGGATTTGAGACTTTCTTTTCATGATTTCTTTTAACAAATATTATGTTATTTTATTTAACTTTAACGATCGTATGCATGTTTTCCTAGTTCAAAATTTGTACTCGAAATTTAACTCACTTTCAAACATCTGATTGAGATTAAATTTTACATGTATACTGACGTAAATCTGATAACAATCTAATATTATTATTATTTTCAGTGGTTACCATTCATACTTATTTTACAGGATAACACAAAAAATTTCGAATAGATTACTGCCAAGAAGTTTAGGAAAAAGTTTTAGATTTGATAACACAAGACTGCGATGGTTGTGTTTTTTAACTTTTATGTTTTTTTTTTTTTAGCACTGAATCCGAGAATTACCTTAATTTTTAACCATCATCTTAGGATGTTTTGCAAATCATAAATTGTCAAAGTTAAAAAATAACAAAAATCAAATACTATAAAATAGAGGAGACGGCTGAGTTTTTTAACTTTTGATAATTGATTTTTATGTACTTTTTAGCACTGAATCTGAAAATGACCTTCATTTTTAACAATCACGTTATAATTTTTTTTGCAAATCGTAAATGTCAAAGTTAAAATATAGCAAAAATCTGATACTATAAAACAGATGTAAAACTTTTTTTATTTAATTTTCCTGACGGGATGGTTAAAAATGAAGGTCATTTTCGGATTCAGCAGTAAAAAATGATACTATATAAAACAGATGTAAAACTTTTTTTATTTAATTTTCCTTACATGATGGTTAAAAATGAAGGGCATTTTCGGATTCAGCAGTAAAAAGTACATAAAATAATTTAATAAATATAATAAGTTTAGTAAATATAATACTCTTGAAGCTAACTGAAAAGCTTAAATTTACGTTTTAAAATTATAGGGTTCCCAATCTAAAAGTGCAAGTAAATTAGAACAAATATATTTTCTAGGATTCAAAGAAGTGAATAAATAAAACAAAATAACCATAAACAACAAATACATCATTTGTTTCTTTCCAGAAATATATTTTAAAAACCCGGGCTTTGTAAATGGGTTTTTTATAAAAAGCCCAGCCCGCGCGGGCAGCTGGGCGGGTACCCGGGCAGCTACCCACTACAACCCTGAGTGGTAGGGGATGAAAAAAATGCCGAATTCGAAATTAATTTGAGGAAAGCTAAAAAATTGTTTTAATCCCTTCGACATAGGTAAGAAATTAACAAAAATGCATGTTGTATATAAAAATTGGAAGCAGGGTGGACTGATAACTTGGTCTCTTCTGGCTTCAAACTGTTGACTAGCGATTAAAGCAAAATTTTGAAATAGAATTGCAGCCTTAATATTGAACAAAAATATTAATGTGGGTACTCATTTAATTCAGAATTTCAGGCTGTACAACATTTATACTGACAATGTTTTTGACGGAGTTAACTGTTTTGAGATATTGTTAAGGTAACTTGGTCTGTCCTGGCTTCAAATTCTTGATTAGCAATTAAGGTAAAAATTTGAAATAGAATTGCGACATTAATGTCGAACAAAAATATTAATGTGGGTACTTATTTTATTCAACATTTTAAGCTCTACAACATTTGTATTGACAATGTTTTTGATGGAGTTAGCTGTTTTGAGATATTGTTAAGTTAACTTGGTCTCTCCTGGCTTCAATCTCTTGATTAGCGCTTAAGGCAAAATTTTGAAACAGAATTGCGACCTTAATGTTAAACAATCATATTAATGTGGGTACTCATTTTATTCAGTATTTTAAGCTCTACAACATTTGTATTTACAATGATTTTTATAGAGTTAGCTGTTTTGAGATATTGTTAAGGTAATTAAGAAAACGTGTTTTTCGAAAATAAATACGTACATATTTTCTAATGTTCAACAAGTACGAGGAAGCAAATATAGTACGTTCATTTTAGACCTAAACTGAAGGAATTAAAACAATTTCCAGTTTTCCCTTAATTAATTCTGAATTCAACCCCCCTGACCACGGGGCTAAAACTTTGAAGTAGAATTGTGATCTTAATGTTCAACAAAAATATTAAGTGTAGGTACTCATTTTACACAGAATTTTAAGCTGTAACCATTTGTATTGACAATGTTTTTGTTTGTATTGCCAATGTTTTTGATAGAGTTAGTTGTTTCGCGATAGTATTATGGTATTTAGAAAAGAACGTGTTTTTTGACTATAAATCTATACATATTTCCTAACGCTCACCTAGTAAGAGGAGGAAAACATAGCATATTCATTCTAGACCTAAAATGAAAAAATTAAAACAATTTCCAGCTTTCCCCTAATTAATTCCGAATTCAACCCCCTACCCACTGGGATATTACTATAACAGTAATAGCAATCTGCAGCTTTTAATGAGCACGTGAAAAAGTTTAGTTATATATGCATTGCTTGCTTTATAATTTGCATTCACGTTTTGAGTCAGTCATGACTGATAATTATAAATAACAAAGTTCGTAGCGATAAATAGTCTCATTTGAGCCGATAAAGCTCAAATCGGTGAGTAATGCTGAAATTTTCCGAAGGAAGAAACGAGATTTTTGGAATACTGATAGTTTCGGTCCGGCCAAATTTTCAGTCGCATTTTCGTTGAAAATTCGTTTTCGTCGAAACTTTAACCTGTCAAAAGAGAATTTTCTTGAATCTAAGACCTAGCTAGATTATTTTCTCGTACAGTAAACGTCGTTAAAGGACCATGTTCCGTTCCAGTAAAAATTGATAGCTTCGAGAAGTGGTCTCTTAATGGAAGTCATGTTTAAGTCTAAATTTTAATTGTTGAAAAAAGATAACTTCAATTAATGTTACGAAAATTTATTTTTCACATTAGAAAAAAATATAAAAATTTAAGTATCAAAAGAAAATTTAATTACATAAGTTAATTACTGCAGAGTTTAAAAAATGAATATACAGTGAAACCTCCCTGTGCGACCACCACCTCCCTGAACGATCATTTTTTCATGGAACGAAATTTATTCCCATAGGCTCAATACTAATTTTACCTCCATTCAGAGACCATCCCAGTTGAACTCCCTCCATGAGCGACCCATTTCTTTGAAGAAAATGAAACAAATTCCTTTTTTATCCTGGTCGCTTGAAGAAGGTTTTATTAGAAAAGTAATTCTGGAGGGCGCATTATAGATCAAACTTCTAAATTAAGTTTAGATTTTTTTTTATTATTATTATTATTCCGGTAACTTTTAAGTGTTAAGCACTTAAAAACCACTTTGTGCCTTTTTAGGCAATGCATTGAACGCTAATGACGAATTAAGAATGACAGTCAATAAACTCCCCAGCCCTATTCTGTTAGGAAACTCTCAAAGAAATAGATAAATTAATGAAATCGTCATTATTTGTTCCCGTCCAAAAAAAAAAAAAAAAAAAAAAGCATTTATTTACTGAACTTCGAAAGGACTTGATAATAAGTTATGAAAGATTAAATCGTAAAATCAAAGCAAACGTCAATACAGTAAAACCTCCTTAAAGCGACCACATTCCGTTCCAATAAAAATTGGTGTCTTCGAGACTTGGTCTCTTAATGGAGGTCATGTTTTATCTAGATTTTAGTTGTTGAAAAAGGGTAACAATTAATAATTAATGTTACGAAAATTTATTTTTCACATTAGGAAAAAATATAAAAATTTAAGCAACAAAACAAAATTAATTACATAAGTTAATTACTACAGAGTTTGAAAAATGAATTTATTGACGTTTGCTTTGATTTTACGGTTTTATCTTTCATAACTTTTATTTCCAAGTCTTTTCGAAGTCCAGCAAATAAAAATTCAATTTTTGCAATTTAAATGCATTTTTTCCTTTTGGACGGGAACACATAATGACGATTTCGTTAATTTATCTATTTCTTTGAGAGTTTTCTAACAGAATAGGTAAGGGGAGTTTATTGACCGTCATTATTAATTCGTGATTCATGATCAGAAATACATTCATCTAAAATACATCATACATCATCAAAAAAAAAAAAAAAAATCTAAACTTACTTTAGAAGTTTGATGAATAATGCGCCCTCCGGAATTATTTTTCTAATGAAACTTTCTTCAAGCGACCAGAAAAAAACGGAATTTGTTTCATTTTCTTCAAAGAAATGGGTCGCTCATGGAAGGAGTTTAACTGGGATGGTCTCTGAATGGAGGTAAAATTTGTATGGAGTCTGTGGGAATAAATTTTACTATTCGGTAAGAAATAGTTACTATTAGAGGTAATAGAGAATAGTAGTTACTACTAGAGATAGATAGAAGTGAGATAGTTATTCGGCTGGCCAAATATTCGGCATTCGGTCTAACAGTTACTATTCGGCTATCCGAATATTCGGCCAAAATCACTATTCGGTGCATCCCTATTTCAGACACACTTTTCATTAATAATTACTTTGACTAATTTCAAAAAGAATAAAACTACTGTATCAATTGATTCTCAGCGGTGCACATCAAAATAAAAAAAATCCCCCCCCCCCCCCCAAGTACAAAGAAAGTTTTGAAATGGCGCCCCGGAGTAAAGCTAGCTTTTTTTTTTTTGTTCTTTTGGCGAAACACGACAAACATAGTGATGTAGTGGCATAGTGCTGCTGTACTAAAATTATGAAACTCGGTCCGAGTGTCAATCATTGCTGCAGTATCAAAAACGAAAACCTAGATTTGTTCTTTTAATAAAAAAAAAAAAAAGTGAAAAATTTTACAATGGACTGTTTTAAAAAACAATTTTTAATAATGTACCTTTAAACTTTCAAATGTCTGCCTGAAATCCATATTCTTGTTGAATTATAAACAGTTGCGAAAACAAAACAAAGCAATCCTTGGTAAATAACAATAAACCCAGGGGTGTTGCCATCTGCCATATTAAAATCACCAAATCATAGAACTAAAAAACCAAACGACTTTTATTGCAGACGTTGAGCATGCGCATTAGCAAATGTTTCCAATACCACATGCTTGCATGATATACTATTGATACGGTGGGCAAGATTTAAAAAAAAACTACTCAATGGATCATCCTGATTTTTTTTTTATTATTATTATTAAAGCTTTTTTAATTGCCTTTGATATGAATTAAAGCTTTTGCTAAAATTATTTTTAAAAAAAGTTATTAACAAATAAGAACGAATTTTTTTAACAAAAAAAATGTTTTTTTTTTTTTTTAATCAGCCATTACATAACTTTTTTTAATAAATTTATGGGTTCCTTTAATTTAACTAGAAGCTATACTCACGAAGTTTACGAAAAAAAATTATTTTTGTGTTTCAGATAATTCTGCAAGGCGCTGTCACGCCCACCGTTCAGACGAAATTTTGCAAAGCAGTTGAACGTATTTGTTTATAACTTAGAGTAGAAGCAACAAAATCTAATAAAAAAAAACTCTTGTGTATACCTTAAGATATGTACAATAAACTGTTAAAATTTCAAAAAGATCCATCATGCAGTTTTCTTACAAAAAAATCATTAAAAAGGTGCTTTTTTTTTTGTCTCCTAATGTAGAAGGTCCCCTTAATTACTTTATTATAGTGAATATTTTCTTTTATCTTTACACTTTAAAAATATGGTGCATTTTTAATTCTTATTTAACCCTGTTCCTGTTCTCGTCAGATTGTTTGGGGCTTGGTGAGCTTAGCTTGTAGGCGGCAGAGCCCCCTAATATTTTAAACAATCTTAGCTTAGTTCTTAGTATTGCGGAAAATTTATTATTAGTTATTGCATACTTTATCATTCCAGCTACACAGACTTGCATAGGAAAAGATAATCAATACCACACAATTTATTATAAAACGTCTACTCATTTAGATTTCCTCATTGTGAAATAATTATTTAAAAGTAAATTAATGATTATCAAATTTAATTTTTAATGGATTTTAAATTTTTATTTTTTTATTAAAGTCAAAACTGGTTATCTTAGTAAGTACCTTTTTCAGTATACCGGGTATCCCAAAAATGACTGATGGATTTTAAAATTCAATAACTTCCAAACGGTGACAGATATTTAAAAAGTTCTTGCAGGAGGGTTATGTATGATGTCAGGAGTTTTTGTACTGTGATTCTTGATGTTAGTTCAAATTTCAAACAATATATGGCGCTGAGAGCAATAGGCGCTCAGTCCAGACCCGATTTTTGGTACTTCGGGATCTATTCAATACATTTTAATCTCCTTTTTTCGCATAGAAGAAGAGAGAGGCCGAAAAATCGAGCCTGGATTTAGCGGTTATTGCTTGCGCGCCATCTATCGATGCTATTTGTAACTAAAACTGAGAATCGCAGCATAAAAACTCCTGACATCTTACATAACACTCCTGCAAGAATTTTTTTTAATGTCTGTCACCGTTTGGAAGTCATGGAATTTTAAAATCCATCAGTCATTTTTGGGACACCCGGTATATATATATTTTTTACTCAAATCCCCTGTAAGCATCGGAGCAAGGGGGCCCCCGTAAGCATCTGTGCCCCGGTCCCCAAATTTGTAAATCGGTCCCTGCACTGTGCTAGCGAATTTTGAAGTATTAACGTGTATGAGATAGAAGAAAGTTTTGTGATTGGCACATCCGACTAGTTTTAAGAGTGGGGTGATGGGGCGTTTTATATTATTTGGGTTTTCTCGGAAACGTTTGGTCAGAATAGAAAGTTTAATATATCTGTCAGAAATCACTATAACGGGCTCCCCTTAGTTCGTTTGGAAAGATCTTCATTTCATATGTAAAATATACAAATTCGAGGTTCGTTTGCGAAAACAGATACCGGAACGAGCGCAACACTTCCGGTGTAGGCTTAGGGCTCGAAATGGAAAAATCCACGAACCGGAATGCTATTTCAGAATTCAAAAAAAAAATTATGAAAGTATAGACAAATTTGTATCTAAATATACAAAAACAATTTTAAAAATGCATTCAAGATTTTAAACAATAATGAAAAAGTTACAGAGAGCAACAATAAGCTACATATAAAACTATAATAATTTGTTTTAATAATTTCACGAACTGGAACGGTATTTACGATAATTTCACAAACTGGAACATTATTTGTCATAACCTCATGAACCGACATATCATTCCGGTTTGCCCCGGTCATTTCGAGCCCTGTGTACGCTGCTGAATCTGGTAAGGCCCCTAAATCTAGGTTCGTTTGGATAGATTTTCGTTTAAAAATATAAACTGATACAAATTCAAGGGTGTACGCTGCGAAGGCAATGGAAGCTCCAACTCTACATTCGTTCAGATAGATTTCATTTAAAAATATAAAATCAATGCAAACTCGAGATTTGTTTGCAAAAATAGGTCGGAGCATGTGTGGTAGTAGCATCCCTGGTGTACGCTGCTGTAGGCAGTGGGGCCCCCAACTCTAGGTTCGTTTGGATAGAGTTTCGCTTAAAAATATAAAATCATGCAAATTCGAGGATGTACGTTGCCAAAGGCATAAAGGCCCCAACTTGAGGCTCGTTTGAATAGATTTTAGTCTAAAAATATAAAATCATACAAATCATCATCATCATCATCCGGGCAACGCCGAGTAGGAAAGCTAGTTATTAGAATATAAAAATAGCTGAGGTTAAAATTAACTGAGAAGCTTTAACTTCAGTACTATAATTTTGCCTAAAGAGAAAAACCGTTTAAATAAAATATAATTGTGTGTTACAATTTTTTCTAGCTTAAATTATTATCCATTAGAGGGCATTTTCAAGTACAGGGTGTCCATAATTAAACGACCCTACTTTAAAGTTATCTACAGACCATACTATTGTTCATAAAGCTGTGAAATTTTGTGAAAGACAAAGTAAAGGGATGCGAAATTGTTTAAGCTAAAAAAAAAAAAAAAATAGTTTAAAATTTCACTACCAGAAGGCGAGTTTTATTAAGTTACGCATTTAACTCGCTTTGTTTGGCTGTCTCTCCGAGCTCTAACTCTCGTAAATAAACTCGGATTGCCCAAAATTTTTTTGTTTATTACTGAAATTTACTACAGAAATTTCAGTATTAAAATTGGTCTAGCATTCATAGTTTTACGGAGACAAACAAAACATTTCCGTTAGATATGGTCTTCGTGGGGAAATGCGGTGCATTATATTGATGTTACGATACTTCAAATATAATAAGATTGATATGCATGACTGAGATGGACTACTATAACACGCACTTTATCAGGAATATAGAATAAATAGCATTTATAGTTCGTTTACAGCGTTGCACAAAAGGATTCCATTACATCATGATCTAGGGGGAATAATCGTTTGCGGTGCCTTTTATGAATGTAACGGTGGCATCATTTTGCACAATTTAACAAATAAAGTTTACGGTCCCGATGAATTCGTTAAATCGGGGTCCGACTGTATTTATTACATTTTTCCGCGTATTGTCAGGGAAATCGTATAATTCTGTTACACTTACTAAAGAAAACAAGCGTTTCCGATTTTAAAAGCTGAAACACTTTACTATAATAGATCAAAATGACGTCTTTTTTCCTGAAATTCAATTTCGCGAGTTTTAAAATTAAGTTTAAAAAAATTGAGGTTTTTCACAAACTTCAGATTAAACTTTATTGCATGTTAATATTCCGTAATCGAGTTACATGCTAAGTATTTGCTAAAAACCTGAATGGTACTATACATTTTTAAGAAATAGTTCATGCCATAAAAGGTGTAAGTCACATTTGTTAAAGTGCGCCAACTAGCGTACAGCCTGATTATCAAAGATTAACCCATTTGCATTTACAAAGATAAAAAAAAGATCACCATTTTTTTTTCGTTTAATTTTCCATCGCAAAATTAGAAGTATATTAGGAATTTTAAATTGTTGTGACAATAAAACGCTCGTTTTCATTTCCTCCGCATTTCTTGTTTTTTGCCACAACTTTTCATTTCCGGCCGCACATTGCTTTTTAAAATTGCCTCTTTATGTCCCTTACTGTTTGGTCCATGAATTCGGGACACCCTGTATAGATTTACTTTTATCTTTGAAACTTTCATGTCGCCTTAGCTGAAGTCTTAACTGGAACAATTGAAGCAAAATTATAATTTATATAATAAGTTGGAATAAAATGAAAAGATTATGAAATATTGTGATTAGAGAATAAAAATAAAAGAAAAAATATTTTTTTGCTAAATCATTAGTTCGACTGGTAATTATATTCTAAACGAATTTTATATTTTCTTCCTCTTTAAATTACGCAATTTAACAAATGATTAAAACACCATTTCTACCAATTTTAATTACACTCTCAAATGACGGTTTTTATTTATTTAGGGTAAAGTGCCCATATTTCGTCCCCTCTCCTAATTTCGTCCCCCTTAACATCTCCGCTTCTGCGAAAGTGGCGCCACTTATGACGCAAGGCACAGGGGACGGGAGGTAAAAGGGGTCAGTGTTGAAAGTTTCGTTCGCCAAGACGCATACATAAATTAAAGACGAAGAATTTCATATTTTTAGAAGACTCGAGTTCTTATTACGTCGTTTGTAGAACATTACTTACTGTACTATAAGTATTTATTTCTTATTCATTGCATGTATTTTACGTTGGTAAGATGTTGACAGTAGTATACAGTGAGTTTTAGGACGCTCAGTTCATCTTATGGGAACTGAAGCTCCGTCATATTGAGAAGTAGCGTGGTCCCAATTTCGTCCCACTTGCAGTTCTTATTTTCGTCCCAGGGACGAAATTAGGAATGCTTTTTCATGACTTTTTTTCAATTTTTTCCTCATATTTGGATGGCTAATGTTTCGTTATGTTATTCTTCCACTGATAATTAATACATTTCTTTGTGCCTTACTTTAATGTAAATTAAATTACTTACTCATTTAGAAATAAATTTTGATTTAGTTATAAATTAAGCCTCGGCGTATTAAATTTTTTGGGGGGGACGAAATTGGGGCCATTTTTTTTCTTTTGCATTTTTTAGATACTTTTTAAAAAACAATTTTTCGCATTGTTAAAATTTTTTTTGTTCGACGTTTGCCTATGTTTCTATGTGCGTGGGTAGTTCGTCTATGTAAAATCCAAATTTGGTAGATTTTCACTGAAAATTACAACTTCCAAGGGCTGGGGGACGATAATAGGGCACCTTACCCTATAAAATTCTTAAGAATTAATGTAAATCAAACATCAAACATGTAATACTTTCATTTTTTTTGTTAACCCGGGATTATACGCGGGTATGACATACCCAAGGTACACACGGTTATTACACTTCTCACCACTATTTTTTGAGAAATAATTTTCAAATTATTTTATCGCAGAATTTGCGACCAACGTTAACGAATAAACGACGATTTTTATTTGAATTCATTGTTGTCAAAATATTAATCGTACATATCCTGGGTATGCGCGAGCATTCCCGGGTTAACGTTTGTATAAGAATCAACAGCTCCATGGCGTCTCAGCACTAGGCGCATCGGAAATTGTTGTACAAAGCGCCGCACAAAATTTATGTGACGCTATTATGCAACAATTTTTAAATTATAGTATAATTAATGTTTTTATTTTATAAATTTCCAATGAAAATGTTATAACTATATGTAAATGTAATGTTTTATGCATGTGAAAAAGAAACATAATATTTAACAAAAACCACAGAGTTCTAAGGTTAATAGAGATGAAACATGCCGCCACTATAATAAAAAATTCGGCTTCTGGAGCTCTATCCACGGCCTATTTTAAAAGTAATTGCTGGATTAAGAATTCTATTGTTATACATTTCGACTGAATAAGTCATTGTTTCCATGGCAAAAATACTTTTATCTTAAAGGTATATATAAATATTATACAGACATACACACAATAAATACAATAAACCCAACTGGAGTGAAAAAATTAGCCAGAGCCAGGAATCGAACCCGGGACCACAGTATACAAGACTGCTGCTCTAACCACTGAGCTACTCCGGCCGATGCCTGAGTCTGCAATTTCTCACTAATAAACCATGTTGGGGGAAGTCACCAGCCATCTATACGGCAGCCTTGGATGACCGGACAACGATGAATAGATTTTACTATTACATCGATCTACGATAATTATAATAAAGCACTCATACTACAATATACATTAAAACACACATAAATAACGCCTGCATTCAACAGTTAAAGGTATATATAAATATTATACAGACATACACACAATAAATACAATAAACCCAACTGGAGTGAAAAATTAGCCAGAGCCAGGAATCGAACCCGGGACCACAGTATACAAGACTGCTGCTCTAACCACTGAGCTACTCCGGCCGATGCCTGAGTCTGCAATTTCTCACTAATAAACCATGTTGGGGAAGTCACCAGCCATCTATACGGCAGCCTTGGATGACCGGACAACGATGAATAGATTTTACTATTACATCGATCTACGATAATTATAATAAAGCACTCATACTACAATATACATTAAAACACACATAAATAACGCCTGCATTCAACAGTTAAAGGTATATATAAATATTATACAGACATACACACAATAAATACAATAAACCCAACTGGAGTGAAAAATTAGCCAGAGCCAGGAATCGAACCCGGGACCACAGTATACAAGACTGCTGCTCTAACCACTGAGCTACTCCGGCCGATGCCTGAGTCTGCAATTTCTCACTAATAAACCATGTTGGGGAAGTCACCAGCCATCTATACGGCAGCCTTGGATGACCGGACAACGATGAATAGATTTTACTATTACATCGATCTACGATAATTATAATAAAGCACTCATACTACAATATACATTAAAACACACATAAATAACGCCTGCATTCAACAGTTAAAGGTATATATAAATATTATGTAATAGTAAAATCTATTCATCGTTGTCCGGTCATCCAAGGCTGTTGTATAGATGGCTGGTGACTTCCCCAACATGGTTTATTAGTGAGAAATTGCAGACTCAGGCATCGGCCGGAGTAGCTCAGTGGTTAGAGCAGCAGTCTTGTATACTGTGGTCCCGGGTTCGATTCCTGGCTCTGGCTAATTTTTCACTCCAGTTGGATTTATTGTGTGTATGTCTGTATAATATTTATATATACCTTTAACTGTTGAATGCAGGCGTTATTTATGTGTGTTTTAATGTATATTGTAGTATGAGTGCTTTATTATACTTTTATCTTGTTGTATCCGGCACTAGCAATACCGAAGTCAAATTGACAGTGCTCAGATGCTCAGAATCGGACCTTAATTTTGAGTTTGAAACAATTTTAATCAATTTAAATTTTGTTCTAAACCGTCGTTAAATTTCATTCATACCTATTTATTTCATACATATTACAAAAATTTAATTTCCGCGCTTTATTAAATTTATTCCATAACAATTTCCCTTCTAAAATTATTCTGCAATCCTAGTTTATTAAATTATTTCCTATCTTAAACAATATTCCATTCATTCCGTTTACTTAAATTCATTTCTGTTTAAAATGCGTATTTTAATATTTATTCCCTTTCAAAGTATTTCTAAAAGACATTTCCCGTAGTTATTTTCTTTCTGGCCTTTTTATTTCTCAATCTTGAAATGCCGATATTTATTCTATTAAAGTTATCTGTTTTTTAACTTTGGGGAGCCCCATAGATTCAGTTCGAATGCTGGTTTCGGCCAAGCAAATATGCACGAATTCGCGGTACAAAAATCTATTGTTTAAACGACTGACATAAACTCTCCTCTCCTGCCAGTATATGATGTTTAATATCTTTGTAATCTAACTTGCTTTTTTGTGTTTTGCAGTGTTCATTATTAACCAAGAGTGTCATTATTTAATAAAAGGAAGATTGCTTAGAATTTAGTGTCATTTATGAAGAAAATTCCCTCTCATACAAACAATGAATCATCACACAGATTGATCAGTAAATAAAATTATTTTAAACTTTTCAGCTATTTCAACGCTGGCAAAAGAAGAAAGAAAGCTCTTCGTCTACTTACCAGCAAAAGGTAAGAGAAAATTTTGATACTCTATTGTTTTTGATATTTTAATCAGTGTGCATCTAAAGCTACTGGGCATTTTGCGCAAGCCACAAAACTCACTATAAACTCCCTTCAGTTTTTCAACCCTGTGACAAAGCGAGACTCCTGGAATTATAGAGTGGTTGTCGTACCTCTTTAAAATGTAGTGCAACTGCAAGTAAGGCGACACGATTAGCTGTTATTTTAGCAGTTACCCAGATAGCATGAACATTAGCAGCAAGTTTGATTTTTTCTAATATTATTTTGCCGTGACAAATTTGAATTGATATATTTGCAGCAAATTTCCCGCAAGGTATACCATCCCCCACTTGCATGAGTAGTTTGTTGTGTAACTGATGGAAAGACTGTCATTAATTCACGAAAGCAGGGCCGAAACTAGGGGGGGGGGCAGAGGGGGCATGTGCCCCGGGCGCCAGAACAAAGGGGCGCCAAATGAAGGATTGAAATGGATCATTTTCTTCTGATGGACTGATGGCTACTATTATTATGAAACAGCCATTATAAATGAAGTGTTAGGTGAAGATGAAAGAGCAGTCGTAAAAAGTTAGAACTCTGATTTTCTGGTCAGTATGGGAAGAAAAAAAATGGCCATAATTTTTTTTTTTTGGTCTGTTTCATAATAATAGAAGCCATCAGTCCATCAGAAGAAAATAACTCCGTTAATGCGGAAACTCCGATAATCGGGACTCGGTTAAGCAGGACTCGTATAATCGGGACTCTACTTGTATATTTCATTTTTAAAATGATCTTTAGAATATTTTCGTTGGTGTTCAGAGGGGAGTCATGACTCTCGTGACCTCCCCCTTGGATCCGCCACTGTAGATTACGTAGTTCAGTATTACATATTTTAAGATTACATATTTTAAATTTTAAAATAAGTAAAATTATCTTTGTAAAATACTTTGCGGAAGAGGAGGGGGGGGGGCGCCAAAATCCATGCTTGCCCCGGGTGCAAAAAAGGCTAGTTTCGGCCCTGCACGAAAGTCACGAAAGCAAAAAATCCCTCTGTTGAGAGAATAGACAATCAGCACATACGCAGAAATTGCAGAAATTTTATTCCGTTGGCACGGGTTTTTCTAAACGCTATACTTATAAAATACAAAAAAGGCTCGTATTGAAAAGTAGAAATATTACCTTAACTTGCTTATGGTGATGAAAACGATGCATGCGCCTTCATGCGGTGTGTTCGCATCAATAGACCTGATAAGGTCTATGGACCCCTCCAAAGGGGTTAAACTTATAGTGTAACAGTTGTAAACAGATAATGGGGCGTGGAAAGATTACTACTTTGCAGTATTTTTGATTACTTGTTTGCAGTTAATTTGCAATAAATTTGATATAGCATGAATTTAACTTGCACGACAAGTTAGCTGCAATTTCAAAGTTTGGTGACTTCGGCGTTTGCGTTATCTTGCTGCAGTCTTGTTATGAACTTTCAGCCTTGTCATGCTAAGCTTGCTGCAACTTTGTAGGTTTTCAAAGCAAGACTGCTGCTAATTTTCTGCAAATTAAAAATGCTATCTGCGGAAAGTGTCCAACTAAAGTATTCAACTGTGGCGGATGCCGACTGATATTATATTTAACTGATGTCTAAATAAAGTGCTTTCAACGGAGCAATTTATTCTCTTTTACTGCGGAAATCCTATTGATTTCGAATCCATATCAGAACGGCTACTCGACTACAATCAGCTGTTGTAGGAATCTGTACTTCAGCAAGTATCTACTAAATAAATAGTGGCAGTGTTGAATTCAGGGGGTTGTCCGTGGGGGCCATTCCCTCAGAGCAATGAGATGTCCTCCCCGGAAGATTTGATATATTGTGTTTTCAATGGTCAAAAACTGCAATTTCCCCCCGGAAATCTATAATGCCCCGCCCCGGAGCCACAGAAATTCCTCCCGGAGAAAAGTGTCTAAATTTAACACTGAATAGTGGTAGTGCACAGGTGAAATTCCTGAATTTGGAATTATAAGTGGGTTTTCGAGGAGAGTTCTAATCAGTTATAAAGTGAATTAAGACTACGACTTCAGTTTCATCAAAATGTTACGAATAATCATAACATACATATAAATGTATATGACAAAACCGTAGTTATAAAAGTGTATTGATTTTTCACGGACACTATATCGAGATTCCGCCGCAATTTTTTGTAATAAACATACATATATAGAATAAGAACCGTCTGTAATTTTTTCAAATTTTTCTGAGTATGCGCTTATGGAGACCTTCCTTGTTAGAAAACAGTTGTCCAAACTCAATGTGAGGACAATCTCAAACGCTTAGTAATAATTTAGAACACAACAGTTTTATAAGAGCTTTCATCTCCAATTGAGGAAGAATTTTTTTTAATATAAAGCCTTGAAATAGTTGTAAGCTGAACTTTTTCTCGTGTTAATACTTTTCTTTATGTTGTTTTTTATGCACCACATACCCATCACAACAAGAAGATTTTTAAAAAATCTTATCAATGTTTACATTCTTGGGACTTGGGAGGTCTTTAATTTTTTAAATCCCCTCCTCCCTTTTTCTCAACATCTTGAGTGCGCTAACGTGAAATATTAACGTGCTATTTTACTTTCTTTAAATCATAATCAGTGCTGCAAAGAATAGGAAAAAATTCAACTCAGGCCTGAGCTTTGATTTTTTTGAAAAATTAAAAATGAAAATGATGAAATCTTAAATGTTCCATAATTGTTTGAAATGCATTAAAGAATAAATATAATTAATAATAACAATGAATAATATTGATAGAAAATAATTTGTTAAATATTATAAATAAATCAGTTTCAATGACGTCCACACCCCTCTAGCAACTAACTTGACCATCTGTGTTTGCCCGTCGGTTTTTCCGGATTTTCTCCACTTTGATTGGCTAAGCCAAAATATTTTTAAAAAGTCTGTGATTTTGGTTGGTTAGTGAAAACTTGGTGGACACGTAGTTGCAACTGATCTATATTTATAATTTATTTAAAATAAAATATGTATCTATATCTATACTAATATTATAAAGAAGTAAAGTTTGTTTATTTGTAGGAGGTAATCTCTGGAACTACCGAACCGATTCAAAAAGTAATGGTATCAAAATGATGGTGTTAGTTCCACTTAGAACATAGGCTATATCTTATGTTCGTGCCACTGAATAAAAGGGGGTGCAGAAGCAAAAAACATTCTAAAAAGGCGATTTTTGTGTTACTGAAGGGAATAGAAACATGAAATTTGAAATGGTAGATACTTATAAGATATAAATGATCTCTAAGAACATTTCTTTAAAAATTCGAAATTTAAAAGGGGTGAAAATGCGCGAAAAGCGTTCTAAAAAACGTTCTAAATTGCGATTTCTACGCAATCTCAGAAAGTACTGATTCGATTTTTTTTTTTTTTTTTTAATGGTGTGAAAACGTCCTCGCTTCAACATAGGCCATATTTTATGTCAGTGCAATTGAAATTAGGCATGGTAGTTACTTATGTGATATAAATGATCTCTAAGAACATTTCTTTAAAAAATTCGAAATTTAAAAGGGGTGAAAATGCGCGAAAAGCGTTCTAAATTGCGTTTTTTGTGATACTGCAGGGGCTAGCAAGTTGAAATTAGGCATGGTAGTTACTTACCTGATTTAAATTATGTCTAAGTAAATTTCTTTAAAAATTTGAAATTTAAAAGAAACTGCGCGAAAAGCGTTCTAAATTGCGATTTCTACGCAATCTCAGAACCGATTACATTAAAAAAAAAAAAATGGTGTGAAAACGATGGCGACAGCCCTCGCTCCCACATAGGCCATATTTTATGTCAATGCCACTACCCCAAAGGGGGTGCAGGAGCAAAAAACGTTCCTAAATTGCGTTTTTGTGATACTGCAGGGGCTAGCAACTTGAAATTAGGCGTGGTAGTTACTTATATGATATAAATGATCTCTAAGAACATTTCTTTAATAATTTGAAATTTAAAAGGGGTGAAAATGCGCGAAAAGGGTTCTAAAAAAGTTCTAAATTGCGATTTCTACGCAATCTCAGAAAGTACCCAACCGATTTCAAAAGTAATGGTTAGAAATTGATGGTGACAGCCCTTGCTCCAATAAAGGATTTATTTCATGTCGGCATCCCTACCACCTTGTGGTTGCATTTTTAAAAAGTTTTATATTGTGATTTTTGTGATACTGAAGGGGTTAGCAACTTGAAATTTGGCATGGTAATTACTTATGAGATGCAAATGTTCTCTGAGAACAGTTTTTTTTTTTTTTAATTTGAAAATGAGCGAAAAGCGTTCTAAATTGCGATTTCTACGCTATCTCAGGAAATATAAACCGATTTCAGAAGTAATGGTTTCAAATTGATGGTGACAGTCCCCGCTCCAACATAGTCTATATTTTACGTTGTTGTCACTACTACCTGGGGGTTACAAGAGCAAAAAATGTTCTAAAATGCGTTTTTTGTGTTACTGAGGGGGTCTAACATTTTAAATTTGGAATGGTAATTACTTCAAAGATGCAAATGTTTTCTAAGAATAGTCGAAAGAAAATTCCAAATTTAAGAGGGTGAAGTAAGCGAAAAGCGTTCTAAATTATGATTTTTATGCAATCGTATGAAATACGAAACCGATTTCAAACACAATGGTTGCAAATTGATGGTGATAGAACCTGCTGAAACATAAGCTATATTTTATGTCGGTGCCACAACCCCTAGAGGTGTTGCAGGAGCAAAAAACTTTATAAATTGCGAATTCTGCGGTACTGAAGAGGCTAGAAACTTTAAATATAGCACGATAGTTACTTATATAATATAAATGTCCTCTAAGAACAGTCGAAGATAAATTCGAAATTAAATAGGGATGAAGCGAAGGGAAGGAGCGAAAAGCATTCTAAAAGAGCTCTAAATTAAGATTTCTATGGAATCTCAGGAAATAATAAACCGATTACAGAAGTTATTGGTTGCGAATCGAGGGTGATAGTCCCTGATCCTATACGAGCTATTTTTTTTATGCCGTTGTCACTACCACCTGGTTATCAGGAACAACAAGAAAGCCTTTAAAAACATCTAAATTTTGTTTTCTATAGAATATTAGGAAATACCAACCGATTTCAACATTAATGTTGGCAGATTAATGGTCACAGTCTCTGTTTCAACATTTTTCGAGACATTCTATTTCAGCTCTGTTTCGGCATTTTATGTTGGTGCCACTAACACCAGAGAGGTGGTAGACTGTTAGACAAGAAGCTTGGAATCTGACATGATGGTTAATTTTAAGATGTAAATTTGTTAAGATGGTTTCTAAAGAATTCAAAACTTCAAATGAATATTGAAATGAGCATAAATGTCTCAAAATACTTTCTAAATTATCATTTATTAAGAATTAGTTTTAGTTCGCCTATTCTTATTAATTAAAATCCAATTTCTGTCTATTGCAGTTTTATAATGACGTTCAGTCAAACTGTGTCTTAATTTGTAATTTTTGAATTATTCCAGAAAGTGTTCTTCTAATAAAATATAGTCATACAAATATCACTTGGCATATTTCAACTATTACGCGAGCAAAGCCGATGGGTTTGCTAGTATAATATAATTTAAAAATTATTATAAATAATTTATAATTAATAATAATTATTATATTTATGACAATAATTAATGAATAGTATAATGATAAATATTTATTAGAGCGCTGGAATCGCGAATTTCGCGATTCCATCGCACTAATACGCTATCTGGTGGCAGACGTTCTAAATATTTATTTCAGTGGACTTTACCCATGTGACGTCAGCCGCGGGTAAAAAGAGGAAAAACACCAATAGGCGTGAAGAACATTTTAAAACTGCTCCCCTTTCGTCCAATAAACCGTCTTTATCAGAGGGATTTTCCCCGCAGAGGCGTGGCTGTTGCCATTCGTGGGTAAAGTTGAGCGAATCACAATACATAGAGCAAAGATAAACAAACTGTTCAGCGAATCTTAATAAGGTAAATAACTGGAATTACTCGGCATTATTATTGATTTCAGAGCCACCTGCAGGAGATTCGAAACGCGATATTCGCGTTTCAATTAAAAAGTAATTTGATTTCGTATGACCGCAAATAGATGACCGATTAATTGGGACTTAAAACGTCGTGTAGAGGCGCTAATCGCAGCCGTCGGTACAGGAAAATTGCCCCTTTAACTGATGCTGAAGTGCCATTGAAATCTTTCTTTACTGTGAATGCGTTTGAAAGTTTTAAATATTCAAATTTGGATAATTTTTATTTTGCCATATAACACAGAACACAATAATAATTCGGAACAAATTAAAAATACATGAAATTCAAATTCAATGTGCTTGTATGGGATTTCCCTGAAGCAACAATTGGGACTTAAAACAGCCTATAGAGGCGCTGCTCGCAGCCTTTGGTACAGGAAAATTGTCCCTTTAATTAATGCTAAAGTGCCATTGAAATAATTCTTTATTGCAAATGCATTTGAAAGTTTTAGATATTCAAATTCGGATAATTTTTACTTTGTCATATAAGGCAGAACACAAACGTCACAGGAAATCTGAAATTGTGCAAAAGAATAATCATTCTGAGCAAATAAAAAATACATGTAATGCAATGCGCTTGCACGGCACTTCTAGACACTGTAACGGTATCCTGAAGCGAGAAGTTAGATCTTTTCTCCCCCAGATGGGGTATTCGAGCGCTTGAATCGTCAATTTATATCTTTTCTCCACCAGAAGTCGTATTCGAGAGCTTGAATCGAAAATATGGAAAAACAACAAATAAATAAAATAAGATAAAATAAAAGAATTTTATTTTTCGATAAATCACGAGAATTTGCGAATAAAAAATAGCTTGGATTCTTTCGTAAGGCTCCGTTTTTACAAAGTAGTAACGTCTTTAAATGCTTTCAAGACATCCACACACAGTAATCGAGGCGCCTCTAGCGACTAGATCGTTGATGGTTGATCCCAAAGAAGTTGTTGATCCACGAAATTTGGAGGATGTTTGATTCTCCATCCAGTCCGGTCCGGTCCGCTTCTTTTTTCGTTCATGGTATTGGGGGTCGCGGGAATATCGGATGCACTTAAATTGACAAATCGGAAGTAGCTTGTCATGTGATCGCCGCCGCGCCGTCGAAATTAGATTTGGCGAAGTATTGCTAACAGATTTGGCAAAGTATTGCTAATTTGACGAAGTAAAAAAATACTGACATACCTAAAACAATTTATTGAATTTTGGTCGTGTTTTAATAATGTTAATTCTATCACTTATTTATTTTATAGGGGTACAGTAAACAATTTTCCAAAATGTATCATGAGAAGATGGTCTAAACCCCAAGAACAATAAAAAAAAAATTAACATTTTTGTAAAATATGTAATGTGAGCTTTAAAAAGTCCACAGTTTTACTTAAAAGGCGACTAAAGTAATGAAAAAGATGTTACAAGTTTAAAATGTACATTTTATTTAAAACTTCTTTTAAAATGTACATTTTATTTAAAACTTCTTTTAAAATGTACATTTTATTTAAAACTTCTTTAAAATATACATTTTATTTAAAACTTCTTTAAAATATACATTTTATTTAAAACTTCTTCAAATTTGTAACATCTTTTTCATTACATTAGTCGCCTTTTAAGTAAGATTGTGGACCTTTTTAATTTTCACATTATATATTTTATGTTGAATCAAGGTGAAAATTTGCGTTTCGTCTTATGATATATTTATTAACATTTTTCTTTCAGCCTTCAAATAGTCGGACACTAGAAATTTTGAACACAGGTAGAACCTGAACAGTAATTATGCTTAAATATTCCAGTTTAGGAAATTTCAACTTGTGGGTGTCCCCCTCCCCGCCTACAAAAAATAACATTTTTGATAATGTGCCTTTAAATGGTCATAGATACTTGAATTTTGTACGGAGGTACATTCTGAATACAATCATACTTAAGTACTCCTTTATTTAAAAATTCAAAATAGTCTAGAGTCTCCCCCCCCCCACACACAGACAAATATACATATATATATACATCTTTTAGCATTCAAATAGTCATGGATGCCCCCCCCCCCCCATTCCCTGACATAAAAATAACACTTTAGTTTTTGAGCCATCAAATTGTCATAGATTTACCTGCATACAAAATTTCAAATGTCTATTACTATTTGAAGACACAAAATCTAAAATGTTATTTTTTTTTTATTAGGGAGGGGATCTTTAAATTATCTTCTCTTAAAGTTTTCGATAAAGGAATACTTAAACATGATTACTATTCAAAATGTACCTGCCTACAAAATTCAAGTATCAATGACAATTTAAGAAATAAAACTGCATTTTTTTTTTTTTTTTGGGGGGGGGGGGGTGGAGGAGGAGGTATCCAGAGCCTCCATAGATAATTTTTAAGAAGTGTTTACTGTACCCCAATAGGAGAAATATGTGATTTAATTGTGTTTTATTTGTCCGTACAGTACCACAGTTCGCATATTTTGAGAAAATTTTATGAAATGATTTCTCCAGTGTTTAATAATGAACAGGAAATTAAAATCTTCCAATCTACAAAGATAATGTCGAGAGGTGTAGTGGAGGGTATACAGTGGTATGCACCGTATACCTTCTGGATTTTCTTAATGAGCTCTGTATACCTTATGTTTCTCAAATAAAGCTATAGCGCATACTCCAGCAGTGAACGTTCATTAATCTAACGTATAACCTCTTTTTTTATGGCTACAACACTGATAATGCCACATACAATTGTTTTTGCTTTTTATGTAAAAATATGCCAATTTGTCCTGTTTAAAAATGAATACTCAATTACGGGAGATTAAAAGATATCACAGTTTATTTTTAACACATTCAGCTGATTCAGGGTGTCTACAGATCAGGGACAAACACAGTAAAAAAAAAGGGGGTAAAATTCCAGTATTTTCTTATAGATAAATTCATCTTGTTTAATTACGCGAATAAATAAGGCAAATTTTCTATAAGTAAATACTGGTATTTTCTATTTTATTTTACTGTGATTTTCCCTGATCTGTCTACACCCACTGATTGGTAAGTAAGTAATAAAAGTAGTAACTTTTCTAACCGAGTGAAAATTTGTCCAGTACAAGAACCCAGAATCTTTGGCTTTAATTGAAAATTCTCTACCATTTAAGTTATCTGATACCACCAAAGTCTACACAATATTCAGTCACATAGCCCATTGGTCATTTCAGAGTCAATATTGTGTTAACTGGGATGTCAACCAGATTGTTCAATTAGAAGTGCATTTACAATTAAAGCCAAAGAGTCTGGGTTTGATTCCCGTTCTGGGTACATTTTCACGGCGCCACTCAAGCGACTGAACAATTAATTTGCTTTCAGTTCGATTTTCTTTTGTGAAAGTAGGATAATTTTTAATTGGCTGGTTTATTTTTTTTATTTAGATAGCTAACCCGAATAACAAGAATTTTTTTCTGTTTTTAGCTAACAAGCATCAGCTTGAGGTTTTGTTTGTTTGTTTGCTTTTTGTCCTCTATTGTGCACAAATATAAAAATCACGTTTGTGATTGATTTTTCTATTTATTTTATACCATGAACGCTGCCATGCTAAGGCTCTGTTCTGCACATTTATGAAGTCAGTTTCATTTGTAAATAGATGTAATTGCCATGCATTATTATTCTGATAAAATGCAATTTAACAGTATTTCCTCTTTTTCTATAAAAGCATCGAATCTTTCCGATAACGGTGTCAAATTTTTAATTTAATTTGATTTTCAGGGATTCACCACAAAAGATTGTTATGCGGAAAGGAATCGATTATAGTTTAAGATATGCACCTTTTATAGGAAATTGAAAAACATTGTTCCATTCTTTAGAATATAAATATTAATTTCTGTAAATTTCATTCATTTTTTCATAAAAATGAATAGCTGCAAACTATCCCTTTTTGGCATTAACACTATTTCCGAATCATAAGCTTTACCATATTTAATTGCAGAATTCTGTAATTAATAAACATTAAGATTAGGCAAAGATTGCTATTCGTAAGGAGTGATAACTAAAAAGTGGAATAGTTGACAGCTAAGTATATGCTGATAGATATATTTAAAATTTTTATTTTGCTAAAGAAAAAAAAATGGCTTTAAATTTTGCAAATAATATATGAAATATAGATATGTAGATTGGAGTAACAGAGAGAAAAACGATACAGTTGCTAGTGCCGGTACCACAGAATATTAGGGCTCCAAAACTTCCTTTGTTAGAAGTTAAGTCCTGCCTGTACCACCTTAATTATTTAAAATTTTCATTTTGTTTTAATATTCACTTGTACATATATTTTTTAACTGAAAATTTTTTCAACCCTCGTAATATACAGTTATGTTAAAAATTTGAAATTGCAACGAAAAATTTTAACTTGATGCCTAAGATATTTAAAGTAGGCATCAACTGACACTTACCTTTTAATACATAAGAACTTTATTAATTTATATTTTGTATTCTTTTAATAGTTACATTTTAACGGATTGAACACAATGCAATCACCCTATTTAGAATTAGTATAGCTATATAACCAAAATCTATTTCTGTAAAGTTGTTTCTATTTTTTAGAGAGAAAATAATGCTAGCTTCTTTCATCTGCAGGAAAAAGATCGCTTGTTTTTGTTCAGTCGAAAAAGCAATAACAATAATAAAAACAATTCAATGTCAAAAACAAATTTCGCCGAATCTTTAAGGTTTTCGCACGATTTTGACGAATCCATTCTTTATTATATTTTGATGTAAATAACTGCTACAACCTGCTCTATTTACCATTGCAACGTGTTCTGGTAAACCTTGCTTCAGATCAGCAATCGGCAGGTCATTTCCGGTTTGTCAATTTAAGTGCATCCGATATTCCCACGACCATGGTCCATGGTATTGTGCATGATATAAAAAGAAAATCCCGGAAAATCCACGGTCGGTTTTATTGACAGTCTACTCAACTTACCTCGGCTACATAAGATAAACAAAAACAGACGTTTATCGCAATCGCTTCAAATTCTAGTTATGTGTTGCTTATCACTGTTAGTGTGTGTGGCATTTTTATTGATCCAAAAATAATATTGAGCAGCCGCCAAGTGAAGGGAAGCTAAAAACCTCATAATCGAGCGTAGGCTCCGATATTTAATCAACCAATCAATAATATTGAGTACATTTTTTTTTTTAACTTATAATATACTTTACGGGCATTTATAATGTGTTAACAATTATTTAATATAACTGCGATAAGTTTTCTTCTCTTAAAAAAAAAAAAAAAAAAAAAAAAGGGATTAAGAATTGTGTAATTGTTTTTCATCATGACATTATCGAGCTTGTTTCGTGGATCAAAACATGCACTTCTTTATTCGAAATTTCGCCCCTCACCTCCTGTTGAATTCATAGATTCTATAATTAAGAATGTTAAGAGTAAGGTATATTTCACCAGTTTGACTTAATTTCTCATTTTTAATATGTGTGGTTAGTTGTTAAAAATCGAAATTTTATTCTTCACTTAGCTTTTCAAAAGATTCTAAATTAATTTTCTGCTTGTATAATTTTCATAAATAGATAATATCATTCACATCTTTGCAGGGACATCAGAAAAGTAGGCATCTTTATGCCTCAAAAACACTGATAACATATGTCTGGGATAAATTTATTTCTTCAAAGTGAAGGATGCTTCGTATGTATTGTTTTTATACTGAATTCAGGAAAAATATGCAAAAGATTCTACCATGTAAAATTTCTTAATCGAGAATGGTTAGTTGGTAAATTATAAATTTAGCCATAAAGACACCATACAATAATTATCATGACAGCAGACCATAGCTTGTCGCTGTAAATACTGGGAGAAACAAATTTAGACTATGGATTGGAAGGGATACGAGAAAGGTGGGTTGGTATGGGGTGCCATCTCTAAGTATAGTATCCTTTGAAGATAGGGTCAGGTGGGGGAAAGTGGTGTTAAAATCAAGCTTTTTTTAGAAAAGGCCCTAAAATCAAACTATTAAATTTATTTTAATGAAACTTTTGATGCATTTTCTATACATTGGATTCATATAGATTAAACATGAAGCATAACTACTCAATTTTATTCGATTGTTTTCTGACAATGATACATTTAAAAGAGCATGCTTTGATACCACCACTTTACCCCATGGTGGGGGAAAGTGGGGGCAGTTCCAAAATTAGTGTATATTTAAATAAAAATGTGTAAATATTGTTTTTTAAATAAAAATACGCTGAAATAAATGTATCTTAATTATTTTTAAAGGTACAAATGCACAAAAAAAATATTTTTCAGATATTATTTAATTAAAGATAATGTCCATGGCTATCAAAATTAAGTTCACTTAGTATATAGCATATATTGCTGAACTCTATATAATCTTCACCACCAAATAGCAAGAAAAGTCTAATAGTTCCCCAATGGTGACTTATTCAAATGCTTTATGTGATATAATGTATTAATTTTTATCACTTGGGCGATTATTTTAGCTGATCGACATTTTGACGGTATGCAATGAGCATAAACAAGATAGTTTGTAAACATTAATTTTGTTTCCAGTTTCTAAAACTAAAATAAGAATAGTTGCCATAATCTCAATATATGTCTCTAAAAAAGAATTAACAAAATATCTTAATTTAAAAGAGAAAATAGGTTTTTTTTCAGTATACCCCCACTTTACCCCATGGGCCCACTTTCCCCCACTTAACCCTATGTAAAAAATAACTTTTAATTTAATTGTATTATCAGATTAAGATTAAAATTTATAAATAAAGCCTATTTTTTTTAGATTAATACTTTTATTGCAGCCCATTTTTAAAAATTAATCACATCTACAGTCTAAAATTGAATCATCATACAACATTGAGCTAAGCCTAACTATACCACCACTTTCCCCCACCTCAGAAAAAAAAAATCATGAAAAATTGAAATAATAAAATAATTCTTACCTTGATGCATGAATCAGTTTTTAAGAAGTTCTTCTACTGAAATGTATCAAAATATACTAATTTTTTCAAGTGAGAAAGGATCAAGAACAAATTTTATCAATACCATGTGTTAAGAACAAACTGCACATATATGTAAACAAGAAGATAAACAACAGTAAACTTGTTTCCAGATTTACAAATCTTAATGGAAATATTTGTCACAAACTCCAATTATGTATTAATTGAAAAAAAAAAAAGTAAAAATATGTACATTTATTGTGAAAAAAGTGCATTTTTTTAGATTACCACCACTTTCCCCCATCCCACCACTTTCCCCCACCTGACCCTAATCAATTAAAATTAAATTATACAGTAGACTCCCTCAAATCCGCACAGCTTGGGACCAGAGGTTGTGTAGATTTTAGAATTTTACAGATTTCAGGTCATAGTTTTGTTTACATTTTTTACACAGTAATTTGAATGTAATAATGCAATCAAAGTTATAATGAATGCTTGTAATATAGTAAAATATTAAAATAATTAAGTAAATTAATAAACTAAAATGATAAAAAGTAAGATAATTGGTACTTCTTAGTTATCCCGTCGACGAAATTACTGTCGCCAAATTGTAAGATTAAATGCCAATAAAACCATTAATTCAACGTTTTATTTGTATTTTTATTAATGTTTTACTAATTTATTTGTTCTTCCGTTATTTAAGATAAAAATTATGTTAATATGTATAATTTGGCGAGTTGTTTGGCGATTTATATAATTTGGTGAAATTGGTCGACGGGATAACTAAGAAGTGCCAGATAATTTTAAAAATGATTAAATTATTAAAAGTAAAAGACAAGAAATAATTAATAATGTATCATTAAATATGCATAATAAAGATGAGATATTTTCCTTGAATTATCCAATGAAACTTTCCTCATAAAGGTACCCTATTAATTCACATCAAAATCATAAAGTAAGGAAGCTTTATTTCAGGTTTTGCCATTCTTAAAAACAAAAAACCTTGATTATACATAAATATACTTGGTAAAAAGATTGTGATTACCAGTGATATCAGCAATATCGATTTTTTTTTTTTTCAAAAATAAATTTATACTTCCTTCATGAAAAACCAAGAGTTCAGTCATATTATCAAGAAATATATATTAAAATACATACGGAATGGTATAAAACAAAAAAAAAATTCGTTCATTTCATACCTACATCTGAACTGAAAGTTTCATTGTTTATATCAGCTATGTGCAGATTTTAGGCGTTTGCGGATTTGAGGGAGTCTACTGTACAAATATGATTTGAATATATATGAAAAAAAAAAAAAAATCTGAAATGCAAGTGTATGGTGAAAATGGCCTTATGTACTACTAATATCATCATTACAATATTACAACCAGGGCCTGATTACCAACGGGACACACTTACACCAATAAATTTTAAAAGAAAAGTTCGACTTATCTAAACGCCGTATTCATGTAAAATTTCTGCCATGAATGAGGCAAAATTTTCTGTTTATTTTTAGTGGTAGGAATTTGCACCGTGGGTAATCAGGCTCTGATTACAACTACATGTAATTTTGTAAGCTAATACAGGGATGCCGCGGACGCGCTATAGCGCGTAAATTACGCGAAAAATCGGAGATGGGACGCAAAAAAATAGCTCTTACGCGTCCTACGGGACGCGTAATTTCGTCAAAAAATCGCGGGAAAAAAGCCGATTTTCGTCAAAGAATCGCGGAAAAAGTGCAAATCTCATCAAAATATCGCGCAAAAACAGCGATTTTCGTAAAAGGGCCGCGAAAAAATAGCGTATTTCGTTAAAGGATCGCGAAAAAAAGCGAATTTCGTCAAAAAACCGAGGAAATAAGCGCAAATTTAATCTAAATATTGTGAAAAAAACGATTTTCGTAAAAGGGCCGCGACAAATTAGCGTATTTCGTTAAAAGATCGCGAAAAAAAGCGAATTTCGTCAACAAATCGCTGAAAAATGCGCAAATTTCATCAAAATATCGCGGAAATAAGCGCAAATTTCATCAAAATATTGCGAAAAAACGCGATTTTCGTAAAAGGGCCGCGACAAATTAGCGTATTTCGTTAAAAGATCGCGAAAAAATAGTGAATTTCGTCAAAAAATCGCGGAAAAAAGGCCGAATTTTGTCAAAGGATCGTGAAAAAAACGCAAATCTTATCAAAAAATCGCAAAAAAATAGCGTATTTCGTCAAAGGGTCCCCTCAAAATAGCGAATGTCGTCAAAAAATAGCGTAAAAAAGCCGATTTTCGTCAGAAGGATCGCAAAAAAAGCACAAATTTCATCAAAAAATCGTGGAAAAAACGCTATTTTCATAAAAGGGCTGAGACAAAATAGTGTATTTCGACAAAAGATCGCAAAAAATAGCGAATTTCGTCAAAAAATCGCGGAATAAAGCCGAATTTTGTCAAAGTATCGCGGAAAAAATACGATTTTCGTGACAGGATCGCGAAAAAATAGCGAATTTCGACAAAAGGATCGCAGAAAAAACGCGAATTTCGTCAAAGTAACGCGGGAAAAACATGAATTTAATCAAAGCACCAAAAAAGATGTGCAAACTAAACTTATAGGTAGAAAATTCATAAAATGTTTTTTTTTTTTATGAGATTCTTAAAAATACAGCATGATTTCAGTGTACTTTGATAATGTATTCAGTAGGTATACCAGTCAAAATCCCCCCCCCCTCCTTCTTACTGCATTGAAATGTCTGCCGCCTTCAGAACATTTAGGATTTGATGCTTATTAATGATTTAGATGTAAATTTCCCTTCCAAGGAAAATGTCCGATTCCAACACAGATCTATGCTGACAAATAATTCAATGGGAAGTATAATGAAAGCACCCATTCATTCAACAAAAAAATACACCTTTACTTAACATAAGTATTCTTTTTTTCAGCAAAAATATCTTCTTCAATAAACCCATCTTGCCCCTTTTTAAAAGAAATGCGAACATTAGTGATACTTGTTAGTGGAACTTGGTATCTTCTACTCTCAAATAAACATTATTTTACAGTTAAAATTGTATCTTGCATTTTTACTTTTAAAAAAGTAAAGAATTTCTCTTAATATTGTTTAAAAATATCTTATTTGAGTGCAAATAATACTGGTTTTAATCCATTATTTAATTATTATTATAACAATAATTAATGCATTTCATTTATCTTTTCCAAATAAACAAGTTTCATTTATTCCTTTAAAATATAAATTATTATTGATGGGGACCCGCTTTTGTAAAAAAGGGACCCAGATTTTTGGAAATCCTGGGTCCCAGGGACCCAGGTTTTTTCAAGTACAGCGGCATCACTGTAATATATTTGCAAACTGTAAAATGCAATTTAATGAAGACAATTCTACGTATATAACAATATCTTATAATGAGAATTGAAAAAATATACAAAATATTGTGTTCAAGTTTCTTGTATAATAATGACAGGAAATTAAAAAAGAAACGAAATGCTGAGGAAGATGTTAAAATATGTTATAGTTCTCTAAAATGATTTACTGTAACAGTATAGTAAGTTGGTTAATTTAAAGTATGACGTTTTTTGCAGATAAGGGTTAAACATACCCTTATTAAAATAAATAGCTTCTTTATATTAAATAAATTTCATAAATATTGAAAAAAGTGCTTGTGTGTGAAACAGTGAATAGGTTGCTAGAAAATATATTGTCAAATTTCCATGCAAAGACATTACTAATACTCATAAGTAAAAACAAAATAGTGGAGTAGATTTATTGATAAAATGTATTTGTCTCAATCGCCCAGAATGGCAAAGCTGTCACCAGCTTTTGGTATTTAAGACACAAAAGTTTTTGAAAAATAGAAGAAAGTAATATTTCAATTTTTCTAAGGATAATTATTTATCATAGTTGATAATGAAAGTCTCCAATTCTAGCAGCCACTAATATGTTATAATATGTCAATCTTTTAACAAATTTAAATAGTTAGCTGTATTTGTTTAGATAATTAAAATCTGATTCATGATTTTTCACAATAGATTTGTATTATCTCATTGATCGCCTCACAATTTTATGATTAATGTAGATGAGACAAATGACTCATAAAATTTTGCTAAATGAAACCCTACACGCTGGCTATGCCACTATACATGGTTACTTTGCTAGACTTGTTAAGATTTACATAATCATTCTTGAATTGTATAGAATATCAGTTAATCAAGATTCTGTCTCAACTTTCTTTCAGTTTGATAGCAATTTAAAACAAGCAGTAGATATTGGCTGTGGAAGTGGTCAAAGTACAATTGCTCTTGCCCCATATTTCAGAAAAGTTATAGGATATGATATTAGTGAGTCGCAGATTAATTGTGCTAAAATGGAACGTTCTGCCTGCAATGTTGAGTATAGGTAATTAAATGGTGTTTTTCATAACTATGCTGATTTTTTAGTGAATAATATCATTGTTTTAATACATTAAAAGTTTTTTTTTTAATATTAACCTCTATTGGTAAATTGAAAATTAATAATCACAGGGTTTATACTCATTTTCCCCAATAAAATTCACAGGGCTTTTCTAGAGTACTTTTCTAAAATTAATCATTTTTCTGCATCAACGTGACCAATGGCTGCCAGCCTAATGTGTACTTTAAAATTGGATTGGATATTTTTCCAGAGTAACGTAATGGTTTTTCCAGGTTTTGGAAGAAATTACAGACATTTTCCTGATATTTTAAAATCAAAACAATCTCTCCTGTTTCTGAGTTTCTTTGAGGAGTTTGAAACCTGAAATACTACATAACATGACACAGTAAAACTTCTATTATCCGTTAACTACTATAAATAATACAGGTACTACAAACAATGATCATAAAACTAACTGATTTTCCTAACATAAATCAGTTTGTTGGTTTTCTTGATGTTTGTAAATGACTTTAAACATATCAGGGAAAACAGTGCATTCAATGTGAATAATTGACTAGAAATTTAACCATCAGTACAATACGATAAAAGTGTCAGTAAATTTAAACACAATAATATTTTTTACTGTACATACGTAGAGCTATGAAGCTAGTAGTAGTAGCAGCACAATCAATTTTCAATTCTAATCTTAATTCATTGTTGCCAATATTTCAATATTTTTTTGGAATGTGACTTAAGTCAACTAAACATGTTTTGAATTGGACGTTTAACTTACATAAGTACCACAAACAACATAAGCACCACATTTTATTAATACATTTTTTGGTTTGAAACATATACATTTGTTCATAGTCAAACTCCAGAAGAAAACAATTCTCTAAAATTATTTACTCTAACACAAGGCTTGAAATGGAAAAATCCATGAACTGGAATGCTATTTCAAAATTGTCAACTTTTTAAGTACAGTAAAGTCTCAATTATCCGAGTCCCACTTAACCGAGTTATTTTCTTCTGACGGACTGATGGCTTCCATTGTTATGAAACAGCCATTATAAATGAAGTGAATTTTTTTTTTTTTATTATGACCATTCCCCCCCCCCCCATTCTGACCAGAAAATCAGAATCCTAACTTTTTACAACTGCTCTTTCATAATAATGGAAGCCATCAGTCAACAGAAGAAAATGATCCATTCCAAAGATATAAGTTCGATTGAAAAATAAAACTATTTAATACTTTGAGCAGAAAGAAGAGGCTACACCTGCAATTTTCATGACACTAATAGAAGCATATATCTACCAATTGGTACAGTTTTGTTATCTCTAAAATTGAAGACAATTTTTTGCCATATTTAATCGTTGACAATTGTTAGATTTCAGCAATTGAATTAGGCAAAATTTATTGGTAAGTTTTAGAGGTATGAAAAAATCTTAGAAATTGGTAGCTATGCAGTAACGTAATACTGCAGCAAAACTGAAATTTAACAAACAAAAAACTATCAAGAGGTTTTTCAAATAAACAATTTCATTCCCCGTATTTCTTAAAAATAACGGAAATGTACATCAAAGAAATGTTACTAGTACCATAAAAATGAATGAATGAAGTGAAAATTTATATTTCATCTCCTTTGTTGGTGACGATTTGTGTAAATCCGGTTTATATGAGTTTTTTGCTTATCCGAGGTGAGCTTGATCCACATTAACTCGGATAATCGGGACTTTATTGTATAGCAAATTTATATTTAACCGTAGAAGAACCAATTTAAAAAAATGCAATCAAGATTCTAAATAATTCGAAAAGAAAGTTACAGAGAGCATAAGTAAGCTATATGTATGAAACTGTAATAATCAGGCATGAAAGTGGGAAATGGGAAAAAAGGTGAAAATTTTTTTTCCATCATTACAATAAGGCCAAACTCGTATCATTTAGACACATTTTAACAGTTATTCATATAATAAAATAAATTATAACTGTGCATATGATTGTTATTTTCTTTTTGTAGCTTAGAAAGTATTAAAAGAAAATAAATAAATAACAATAAATGTATAAATTCATTAAATCAAAAAAGAAAATTGGAAACAGTTTACTAAAAGTATAAATCCATCCTTATGTATCTGATGAACTCATGTGAAGTACAGAGATTAATTTTTCAAAATAAATGTATTATTTGGAATGATTTGACTGTTTAAGACTTTACTTAAAAAAAAAAAAAAAAAAAAAATCTATGCTAAATATATGCACGCCAAATTGATCTTTACTCCAGAAATACATTTCAAAATATGCATCACTAAAATTACCCAGAAGGGACTAATTCATATAATAAAATATTCTATTCTAAAAAGAACCGTGTGAAAACTTCCTTTCCCTAGTTAAAGAACTTAATTTCGATGACTTTCAGATGCTTATAATAAAAGCTTGCCTTTAATTTAATAGTACATCAATTCAGAAACAAAAGGATTTGAGTAGAGAAATTGTCTAATTATTAAGTTTTCTAGACACCCCTCCCCATATGCTTCTAATATTTTCTTTGTATTTTTGCATCAATTCAGAGAATGTCCAAATTTACTTTTAAAAAGTTGGAATTCCTACTTTAGGAGGAACACTTTCATGCCTGAATAATATTTTTTAATAATTCCATACTGGAACAATACTTTCCATACTTTCACGAACTGGAATAATATTTGGCACAATTTCACGAACTGGAACATCGTTCCGGCTTGTTCTGGTACATTTCGAGCCCTGCTTTAACAGTAAAGTATGTTGCTTAGTTTAAAGTGTGACAGATGTTTTTTGCAGATAAGTGTTAAACAGACCCTTATTGAAATTTTAAGTGATATACTTTTGTATGGGAAAGGTCATTTTGATGATCCATTATGAAAATCTGAAATTATTGATGTAGACACAGCAAGAAATGTTTTTGGTATTTCTCAAAATATAATAAGAGGGCTGGGTGTTCTAGCATAAATATGTATGCCTCAAGTTTGATGAGAAAGAAAATTTGGTACTTTTCCCACTAGACCTTGGAGGTTTTTTTTTTTTTTTTTTTTTTTTTAAAGCTTGGTGCATTTGGGGCATCAGAAAATGACAGTTACCAAATGATATAAATAGCTATGCAATCAAATCTAATGAAATTTTATGCAGGAATATTGGCAACTAAATTTGATTTGTATTCTTATGATATGAAACCTTGTCCTGAAATTTAATGTTCATCAATCCGCAACATTTATTGTGAGGAGCTGCAAGGAGCATTTCTATTATGCTTATTATCCATCACAGCAATGGTCACATGACTAATAGGTAATCAAAAGTTTTACTGTACTTATAATATTAGTTGACCTTCTTTCTTAATAATATATAATAATTAATATGGAGGATATCTTCGCTGACACAATAAAATACTACTTTAAGCACAAGAAACAGGCGTCATTCCTGAATATATGGTTATATTCTAAGCTATTTACATATTAATATTTACAAAATTACTAATACATCTTAATTTTGACTTTATCATCGTTTACACATATCACTTCGTTTTTATGCGTCTTTTAAAAGAAAAAAACATTTCTGCACACCTCTCTCATTCACCACCAAAACATAATCTAATGTTCTTTCCTCTCCAACTCACTTCAGTTCCCGCTCGCAATCAGCGTCTGTTGTACCAAAGGTTAGCTCTAGCGTGCATGCATTGGGCGGAACTGCTGTCACCAATTGCTAGACTGTCTTTAAATGGCAGAGTTGCGTTCTCAAAAGAAAATAGACAGGACTTAATAGTGGAAGGAATTACTTCCCACATTAATGCTTTGTATTAATTGAATACTGATATTGTGTTGAAATATTAAGCATGACTGAAGCCTTAATTCATACCCTAAATGAATATTAAAGGGTACTTGCAACTGAAGCTCTTCCTGTGTCTGACAATTACAGGATCTGATTATAGCAACCAAAGGCCTAGGGCCAAATGGATTCTTTGGGGTTATTCCCTCACCACAAAGTACATTAACAACTAATTTACATGTATTAAATAGTTCAGGGATTCTAGGTAAATGCCTATTTGCTGTTGCGATGTGTTTTTATTTGGAAAGTACATTATCTCATGTTTACTTTTAAGAAAGGGATAGAAAAGGGAAAAGGTTAGAGTATGGAGAAAACAAAAATAAATAGGTGGAGAAAAGAGACATATAGAGAAAAAACGGAACAGAGAGAGAGAAAAAAAATGAGGACACTAGGAGAAAGCGAGAGAATAAAAAAATTGAGGAGGGAGACTGTAAAGGAGAAGTATTTATTATTCAAAAATCATAAAATTGTCATAATGAAAAGAACGAAGTTTTTTCAACTGGATAAATCATATTCAATGGCTGGCGTAGCACTGTTGAGATTTTTCCAACAGAGCGAAAAATGTCCAGACCAGGAATCAAACCTGGATACCTTGGCTTGCCGTGTCAATGCTTTACCCTTTATCGATTCCTGGTCTGGGCATTTTTCGCTCTGTTGAAAAAATCTCAACAGTGCTACTCCAGCCATTGAATATGATTTATCCAGTTGAAAAAACTTTGTTCTTTTCATTATGACCTAATTACGTGGTATACAGGAGCTTCCATGTTGTAACATACTTTCATCGTGTAAATGCTATAGTTATAGCTCGGATGAAAGAAACTAGCGTGGCAGTTTGCAGCCATGTCCAACAAATAAGAGTGAATTATGTCAGCCAGGTATCGTCCGGATAGCTTAACAGGTAAAGCATTGGCAGGGCATCCAGGTTAGATTCCTGGTCTGGACATTTTTCGCTCTGTTGGAAAAATCTCAACAATGCTACTTCAGCCATTGAATATCATAAAATTGATAATTTACTTGCATAACAATATTTGCTTAAAATTTTAACAGATGCTAAATTCTATAATTTTTTTTATGTTCCTATTTTTCGCAAGTAAAACATTACCATTTTTTTTTTCATGTTCATAAAATGAGTAAAAACGAGCAGTAAAAAGGGAAAAAAAAATTGAATAAAAGAGAGTGGATAACAAAAATTATAATTGTGATATTTCATAATTTCCTTTTTCTTTTTAAAGCTATTTTTCATTCAGTGGGGTTATAAGTTGATTTTTTTATTAGGTTTTTAAAATGTTTTTTCTTAGTTTATAGAACAACCATTATTACATTACAGTGTTTTTAATAAAGGAAGCCAAGCATTAAATATGAGTAAAATGTGTAAAAATTTAGCATTTTTAGACTTTTAGTAAACTGACACTTTTACTGGCTAATACGTTATTCTCATGGTAGGTTTGCTTCTTGATTTGGATAAATGGGGTGTAGAAGAAGATAAAGTTTTAGAAATAATGTAAATTGTAATAATTTTTAATTGTGCTTTTTTAGTTCTAGAAATGATGTAGATTGTAATTTTTTTTGTGTTTTTTTATATGTGTCAATACAGTTTTATATATATTAGACAAGGTTCTGAGATAAAGAACCATAGAATGACTTAGGCCACATGGACATACACTCTTTTCCTATAGGCTATTCTTAATTTGTTAATTCCATACCTACATGTATTAACATTTCTCGTAGTAACCCATTCAATCTCTTATTTTACAATATTAATATCTTTTTAACATCCAGCATTTAAATCTGCACTTCTCTGAAAACTCGGCCTATATTTTGCCATTTTGTAACGTTACTGATACTAATTGTTTAAATATGAGTTGCAATGATAAATAATTTTACCAACAAATCATACTTAATGATCAATTCATTTAATCTGTAAATAAATAAAATAAAATTGGGACTTTTGTTAAATAAATGAGATATATTTCAAAATTATTATGGTGCATAAGTGAAAAAAAAAAATTACTTTGTAATATGTATACAAAAAGAGAATCTTTTTCATGTTGTATATTTATCATCATATTTTGCAAATGGTTTATAATTTATTTATATTAAGTAAAAATTCTCAGTAACTTAAATGATTAAATTTTATGAGAAAATTTAATGGACTTAAATATTTTGTCTGGATGAATATACTTTATCATCGTTAAAACAGAAAAGTTATTTTCTCTAGAATTTACAAGGTAAGGTCTTTTAAAGAAACAAATGATCTCATTTTCATAATTGCCTCCAATATGAAGAATTATACTTAAATATGTTGATGATTTGATTCTCAAAACTATAAATTTTAAGATTTTTTTTTGTGTGTGTGGGGGGGGGGGGAGGGGGGATTTAATAATTGACATAACACATATGGAAACAGTATATCAATCTGCACAAAGAGAACATGGCATGATGCTCTACTAAAATGACATACGTAATTGATACTCACAGACCAAAAACTATATGCTTGACAATTTTTACTAACTTCATCTATTTGCTTAAAATTCTTAAAGTAAAACTTAAAAAAAAAAAAAAAAATCTTTACAAGATTTTCATATTTATTTAATCTTTAATAAAAGATCCTGTAAAGTACCCACAGTTCAGTACTTAAGGTGCTGGCCACAAAATGAAGAGCTTGGGAGACAGTAGCAATTAAAAAATAAATAACAAGAGCTCAAAAGTGATTTTCAAATATAAATTGAAAGATTAGGATTATCAATTTAAAAATAATAAACACTTATAATAATAATGAATCATTCAAACTTATTATTAAATACCATTATCGCAAAATCAATATTTTCATTATTTTAGATAAAATTTCAAGATTCTGAAATTTAGAAAGTTATAGTACCAAATTAATGAGACAACAAGGTGAAAATAAAGTTCTCATAAAATAAAAAAGGCACATACAGTAGAGTCTCTAAAGTCTGCACGTCTAAAATCCGCTTGCATTTCAAAACATAAGCAGTGAAATTCCCAGTTCAGAAGTATTCTTTACAACTTTTATTCCAAATATCAGTGAATGAAAATAAAATTATTTTTAACAAATTTATGAGAAAATAGCAATGAAACTGGATATTACGCAAATAAAACACTTTTATTTCACAGAAACCTACACACAACAAAATGTAAAACAATAGAAATTGATGTGAACCGTAAACAAACCCACAAAGGTTTTAGTAATGGCACCATCTATCGGCCACTATAGAAAGTAGCAAATTAATTTATTTTATATTTCATGTAAGGTTGGCAACACTCATTTCATTATTATTTTGCATTTGCTTTGAGTTGTATAGATCAACAGCAAATAATTGTTTACAGAATTCAAAAGAAACTTCATTAAGAGAAAATGAAAGTTCTCAAGCAAGGAACTATACAAGAAATGTTTAAAAATTGTAATAAAAAATAATTTTGGGTATTAAAATTATAATGTACAGGTAAATAAAAGGGATTCAAGTTTTGATTTGCTTAAATTGAATTATTACAAGCTCTTCTTGTAAATGGATACAGGTAAGTTGAAAAAAATAAATCATTTAATCCAGAATCTGCAAAACTCTAAAATCTGCAAAATTCTAAAATCCACACAGCCTCTGTTCCCAAGCTATGCGGATTTTTGAGACTTTACTGTAATCGTATTTTGAGATTAAAATTTGCAAGAGTTAAGCCTCCTAAAACTGCTTAGTAACTTTAATAGGAAAGAAATGAAACTGTAGGTTGTGAGTTTTCAATATTATAAATAAAATTAGTTCAAACTAAAAATGCAGTTGCTGGGCTGACATTGAGGATCCTGGTTTTCAGATTTACACTTAGATGTTTATTCAATATTTACAATGCTTTTTTAAATGTATGTTTCATTTCATTCAATGTATGTTCGAATTCATTTGTTTTTCAGAACTGAAATGAATTATTAAACATTAAAAATAGAATACAAATTTGGGACAGTTCATTTGACTTAAAAAAATTAGCCTTCATTTAAATACGAACTCAGGGTTCCCAGCGTCATGGAAAATCTGCAAAAGTCATGAAATTTCAAAGTAGTCAGGGAAATTTCAAAATATATAGGAAAAGTCAGGGAATATATTTTCTAAAAAGTCTTGGAGAAAAAATTAAAAATGACGTGGAATTCATCAAATAGTCTCGGGGGAAAAAATCGCTAATTTTGACAAAGGACTGCAAAAATAAGTAGCAAATTTTGTCACATGCCTGTTTGGTCAGGGAATTTTTTTAGATTTTGTCATGGAAAGTCAGGGAATTTCCCAGTCTTGTTTTGCTGGGAACCCTGGAGCTTGAGTCCCCTCCTTCAGTTTGGAGACTAAATTTGCAGAATCAATACAAGTGCTTTGTGCAAAGCTTTTCGAGTTTTGCACTTAAGAGATTAAAAATTTAAGTTAATTTTTATTTTATGGCAATATGGTTAAAACTGGTCCATACACAATTAAGTCCTTTTTAGATGCAGACTGTTCTTATCTTTTAAACTACTTCACAATATGAAAATAGCCAAAATGCAGTTTCAATTTTATCTATGTTTTTTCTTCTTAAATAGCTTTTATATAATAATAAGAAAACATGAATGAAAAAAAAAATGAACTTTTTTTATATCATTGAATACAGTATTTTTTTCAAATTATTAATTTTTTATCTATCCCTGGTCTTTTTTCTTTGATAGTGTGTCTGATTGTGAAAATTTATCCCTGCCTGATTCATCAGTTCAATTAGTCACATGTTCCCAAGCTGTTCACTGGTTTGACACATCAAAGTTGTTTGATGAAGTTAAAAGAATATTAATACCAGATGGTATAATGACAGTCTATGGTTATTGGATACCTTTTCCTAAAACAGAAAACAGTGAAAAGAATAAGATGTTAATGAGTCTAATTGATGAGGTAATTTTAAGATATTTTCAGAAACTATATTTGAATAATGAATATTTAACATAATACAGGGTGTCCTAGTGTTTGCATTTCTTTTAAAAAGGAACAGGGCAGATTTATTGAAAAGGGCATTTTTGTTCAATAAAAGGGCATATTTTGTTGAATGAAAGGGCACTAAATATTCCACTTAAGGAAACATTTACCATGCTGGGGTGATTTTTAAATGGAAAATGCATTGCAATTTGGTAATACAGTATGCAGTTGCGACACCTGTTTTTCATTTGGATTTAGGACTTGCGACATATGATTCAATCAGAGCAACAGAACTTCTGCTTCCAAAAGCCCACGTTTTCACGAAAAAAGACAAAAAATGCGAAATATTTTGAAAGAGTAGAAGGTTGCAAAGAAGATACTGGGAAAAGAGGGAAGACATTTTTTTGATGCCTAAAAAAGGCAGGGTACATCGGCACTTTAAACAAAAAGGGCAGGGTGCTGCACCATTTGAAAAATCATGTCTAATAGGAATGTTAGGATGTTCCAAAAAGATTCAAACACACTTTTACCTGTTGGAAATACATAGGCAATGCAGGTATATCAAAAAATGCTCAAAGTAAGGTAAGAATTAAGATTATATTGATGAAATAGTCCTGTCATTAGTTTCAGAAAAGTTACCATTTTTAGTTTCCAATATAGTCTGATTTTTATAAGTTGTATTTACAAAATTCTTTTCCATCCTCTGACAAGTAAAACTGTAAAAATTTCTTTCTTCTACAACCAAAAATCTCCAAGTTATGATATTTGAATTTAATGAAATTTCAGAGCTTTTCAACATTAAAAATAGTGTCTCTATTTTTAGTGCAATAAGCTCCAAAATTTCTTATTTTAGTGAGTTTTTTTTATAGAAAAATGTAATTTTTACTGTTTTATTTGTCAGAGCATGGAAAAGTTTTCTAAATATAGCTTATAGGACCCACGGACATAATAAAAATTATAAAAAATTAATGGCAGAATTTTTTCATTGACATAAACTTAATTCCTACCTTATTTTGAAAACTTTTGAAATTTACATTGTGTATGTAACTCCAATAGCTAAAAAATTAAAGTGTGTTTCAAGGGGGGGGGGGGGGACACCCTGTATACTAAGCCTAATAAGCTGCTACATCCATCATAAGCCTAGTAAGTTTTACAATTTAAATCTCGTATTTTTTTTAAAATTATGTCTCTTATTTAAAGATGCAGTTGTAGTATAGTCTTACTTGTTTAAATGCATAAGATTTTATGTAATACAAGAAAGCATATTGATTGCATAAGTTACACTATCAGCATTGAGTATAATCGATTAATTTGTAACCAGTTTAATAAAATAATGCACAGTTAAAGTAATTGGGATTTAAAGTAATCATGATTACTTCATAATACTTTTAATCGTGGCTACTTGTAATCATTCATATTGATTATAGTAATTCATTAATCGAGAAGACCAGAAGTGTAGTGGTCAGCATGTCCAACTGCCACGCTGCAGGTCGAGTTTGTCTTCTGGCTGGGCACGGTCTCAGCCTTCTATTTCTTCGGAGTCGATAAAATGAGTACCAAGCTTCCTTGGGAATTAAACACTGAGGGTCTCCCCTTAGGCTGACCACCTGACCGGACATATGATGTATAGCACCTTGGAAACCAGGGTCAAGAAAACAGGAATGGGCAATGTAGGCCCTAATCCTTTATGGATCATATAGCCACACATTCAGTTTTTATTTCATTAATCATGATTACATAGATTACAAAAATCTGTGAATGCATTTTTAGTTGGCATTTGTTATAATACAAACTATGGAAGGACTATGCATGTTTTTAAAAAGTCATTAAGTAGCTGTTTTCACCAAATATCTGAATCTCATGTTTGCAATTAGAATAACTGTTTTTGGCAATTAAAAATCCTTTCAGCATATCTGTAGAAAATTTTTGTAACTAGACTTTATGCTTATTTCAAATTTCGACGAAAAATTACATCATTAATATTATCTCTGTAAATAAATAAATATGTATGTGCGCACAAAAACATTTTTATTTGCCTTAAATTAAAATAATTTTTATTAATTTTGATACATGACAAAAAAAAGGATGGGAAACATCTTATTCTTACCAATTGATGAGACCAGATTTTAAGATTAACTGCTTTTTATTGAGTATAAAACATTGCACACTAACAGATATTTTCTAATCACTAATATAAAAAACATGATATGAGAGAAAAAATATAACTGAAAAGTGTTCTTTTATAACTTTACTCCTGTAACTTCTGGATTTTGTCAATGAAAAAAACATATACAAGAAATAATTAAAAATCACTAAACAAAGCAATATTTTTTCTTTGCTTGATTCTATAATGATTGAGAAAAAGAAATTCTTATGAGAAAATATAAATTCTGATAAATTCTTCTTAATTAGATTTTACATTGCATGAAAATTGATAACAATAAAGCATAATTATTTGTAATGAATGTAACATAGTTTAGTTCAGTATATAATCAAATAAATTACTCCCATTTCCAAGTGCCTGGATTGTATAATTGCCAGAGCACTAGAATCTTTTCCCTCTCGGTTCTATCTCCTGACAAGATTTTTTTTTTCACAGACAAAATAATGATCAACACTAAATATTCATTATTTTTAATTCTACACATTTGTTTCACATTACTTACCTTGTTTTATGGGTTTCTTGGAGAGTTTGGAATCTATAATAAACTAGAAATTTTCAGTTTACGGTGCCTCAGCCTTTCACTAAATTTCTTACTATACATGGCATGTTTTAATAATCTTTCTAGGCATGCAAGTTGGTCATTTTTCTCACCTGTAATTATTATTATTTTTTTTTATTTATTTATTTTTATTTTTTACAAAAAACTCACTTTTAGTAACTTTTGTTGAAAGAAATTGTACATAGCTTTTATGATTTTGCTTTGTATGCACATCAAACTACTAGACTTCATGGCAACTTCTCTAGAAACTTGATGAAACGCTTCTGGTGACTTAACACCTTCACGGTGAGCATCCTGTACACAAATTTTAATATTTTTGCACCAGTATTTCAAAATAAAAATCTTTGGCTAATTTAACTGCTAAAGTTTAGTGATAATTTCTATTTAAAAATACTGATAGGAAAAATTAAGGATTATATGTACCCTATACAGTGGTGGCGAAAGTAGACATTTTTTGAAATTTTCATGTTTTATAATTTTCTGTGCTTGAAGACTATAATAAATTTCACTTAAATACAAATGTTTATACATATCAAATTCAAGGAAATTTAATGTAGAATTTAATTAAAAAAATAAAATATCTGCATTACAAAAAAAGTTACACTTACAAAAAATAAGATCTATCTTAGATTTCATTGTATTTTAAAGTTACGCTTACACATTCAATATTTAGTAGGATAACCCTTGTTTTTTATTACAGCTTCACAGAGTCTTTTCATTGCGAGAACTAGTGTTTGGAGTTCATCCTTTTTAATCACATGATGCCAAAAATCAATTATAGCTTCAATAAGTTGCGTTTTATTAGATGGATGCTTTTTTTGTACAAGGATTTTCAAATGCTGCCACAAATTTTCTATAGGATTCAGATCATGGTTGTTCCCTGGCTAGGGTAATAACTGTATGCTTTTATTTTTAAACCATCCTTTGCATATTTTTGCCGTATGGCATGAAGTTAAATCTTGTTGAAAGATAAATGGTGTTTTATTGGGGAAGAGATCCCCGATGGAAGGTATTAGTTTTGGTTCCAGGACAGTTTCAATGTATTTTTTTTTTTTTTTTTTTTTTTTTTTTTGCATTCAGAATGCTATCAATTACTTGAATGCACCCCACACCATCTGCAGATATACAGGCCCAAATCATGACATTTGTTGGGTTCTTTGTAGTTGCTTCAATGCAATCAGGATGCAGCTCTTCCCCTACTCTACATTTCACATATTTTCGCCCATCACTACCAAAGAGCAATATTTTACTCTCATCGCTCCAGATTATTTGCTTTCACTGATTTTCTGACCAATTAATGCATTATTTTGCCCACTGAACTCGTTTCTTGTGTTGCTGAGGATTTAAAAATGGTTCCCCCCCCCCCTCAGAATTCTACCTTTCAGTCCAAAACCTGCTAATCTTCTCCTTATTGTTCTTGAACTAACTGAAATACCCATTGCATTCATTTCACATCTAATAGCATCTGATGAAATTCTATCTTTGAGGTATGTCCTTTTTATCTTTCTATCGTCAGAACCACTTGAGCATTTTTTTAGGCCTTATCTTTCCTTATTTATCACTGATTTAGCTTCTTCATAACGTAAACAGAACTTTTGTATGCCAGGTAAAGTGACTAATCCACCAACCTGTCATGCAATTTCAGCATAAGAGACCATTTTCTCTCAACATGACAATTCTGCTTCTTTTTGTAGGTGTCCAATCAGTTCTTCTTGTGATGACATTGTTTTAAATTATTTGCATTAAGAAAAAAATAGAAATATTAAAAAAAAAAAAAACAAAAACATTCTATTTAGTTACACTAGTATTCACCTTTCTGCAAAATTAATTCCAGAAAAATACCACCTTTACAAATAAAAAAATACTACAGTTTAGTTACTGACACTTGATTGGTTCTCAGAACAGTCATTGTGATTGACTAGGAAGCTTTTATTACAACACACTTCAGCATTCATGACTAATTGTGTTTGCATTTTAGACTAAAGTAACTTTTTTGTTATGCAGATATTTTAATTCTGTTTTTTTATATTAAATTCTACATTAAATTTCCTTGAATTTGACATATAAACATTTGTATTTAAGTGAAAATTAATATATTCTTCAAGCACACAAAGTTTTAAAACAGGAAAATTTCAAAAAATGTTCAATTTTGGCAACCACTGTACATCACATATACACAATGGTTGTTATGCACGGGTGAAACCTAGATTAGAGGGAAATCTTGCATCTTAAACCTTTTGGAAATGCTTTTATTACAGCCACAATATTAGTGACACTGTGTATTGAGGATATTTTCATTAAAGTTTTCATCAGTGTGACTGATTTTGTAGTTGTCGGTAATTATGCTAGCTATTCTTAATAATAAGTTTATAGATGAATGTAAATGACTGCAGCTTAACCCTTTGCGACAAGCATCAAGTGCTCTTCTTTTAATCTTCAAGCACCACTATTATTATATAATATTTGCCTTATTTAATCGCTGAAATATTGTAATAAAATACAGTAAAAGTTTCTGTAATAAAATACTAGAGTTCAAATTCAAGGATTTGCCTAAAACAATTATGCGAATTGATCAACAAGGATGTCACTTGTTTGCAATTGAGAATACAGCTGATGATATTAAATATGCTTTTGTAAGCAAAGTTATTAAAAATGTTCATAATTTTTGTTTTTTGTACCAATGGTTATGCAGAGGGAAAAATTTTTTCGAATAAAATGCTCACAGGTGTGAAAACTCAAATCATTTTAATTCTTATTTAAATATTATAAAGTTGGCCCCTGCTTGCCTAGTAATATCGACTTCAAAAGACTACTAATCAACAGATATCAAGTTTGAATTGTGGTCAAGATATTCATAGTAGGTTGAATTCCACATTAAATAGAAGTTCCAATTTGCTTAGTGTGCTAAACATGACTATAGATCTTCAAGACAACAGCAGAACTTGTGCACGGTTAAAAAGAACAATACTTTCACTTCTTCACATTGCTTACAAAAGCTAAAACACTTATTCAAATGAGCTAAGAAGACTAGAATATTAAAAAAAAGCTACTGAAGAAAAGCAATGTCATTATTTATAACTTTTTAATTTTTGGTCACTATTTAGTTACTTTTTTAAAGGTACTTGGCCAGTTGTATGTCTGTATTTCTCTAATTTGGGTAAAATGTTTAGTAGGAATATTCCTTTATTTATTAGGAATTGCATGAAAAACAACTTGGAGAATACTGGAATAATGAACGGTACATTGTTAAGAATTGTTACAGAGATTTAACCTTTCCTTTTAAGAACGTACAAAGGTAAGGAAAATAACATTTCTAGTTGCTAGTTGAAATATTTTTCTGAACTTTTTCTTAAAGTGTCATACTTGTTTAGTAATAATAATATTAGTAACGTTTAGTCACAGTTTATAAATAGTATGATGCTTTTGAAAATAGCTGATGTTTTGATATACAGTAAAACCTTGTTACAGCATATTTTAAGGACCAAATAAATATATTGTTGTAGAGGGGTATATTGCTATATCGAGGGCCTACATATTTTGGGGATTTAATAAGAGTTTTTTTTTTTTTTTTTAAAGGTATATGCTACAAAATTTATATTCAGAAGAAATTAATTAGCAGAGTGTTATTAGTAAGTGGTTAAATACTACAAAAAAATTAAAATGAATTAAAAAAGTAAGCACAGAAATATTGACATACCTGAAAACCATTTTTATTGAAAAGAATCCAAAGTTTTAGTTTGTTTACTCATTCTTTTAACTGTTAAGTCAACAAGGTATGCATTGAGTCTAGTGCATGAAAAGGATCTTTATTCGTCGCCGAAAGGCTTGAAAAAAAAAAGTCCTCAGATTGGAGAGCTTTCTGGGATGACAATAAGAATTTTGATGGACCTGTATCATCATCCTCTTCTCCATCATTATTGTGGGAAAAAGTTTATTCCCAAGAATTTTTTATTTTTAATTTTCCATTAATTTATTTGTAAATTTACCTGGCCTCTTATTTCATTTCATTGCCGCCTTTCCGGCATTTGTTTACATTTTTGATCGGCACAGTTGAGTGGTTGTGTGTCGCGTTTCGATCATGGACCATATACAGCAATTTCACTTGCGATTGCATTCGCTCGTATCCATTTTTTTTAGATAAGTATTTCAATTTAATTAAAATAAAAGCATTTTTTAAAGTCATTTTTATATTAAAGTAGTTTTTCTAAAGTTATCATAATATTTATTAAATGTTATTCAAATAAAAAAAAAATGTTAATTATCTTCCAACTTATGCAAATTGCACAGTCAATTGCAATTGGCTGATAGGTTTTTGTCCTGATTTAAAAGGACAGCAATTTCACGTTTGAGGTAAGTTGATGTTGTTCTTGATCTTGTATCTTGTTGATCTTGATGAATTGTATGGCAATGTGCCGAGGTAGTTTTACGAGTTGATAATGGGCAAAGCTTTAAAAGCATATTTTTTTTTGTATGGAGGAATTATTTAAGCATAGAAATATATTCTAAATTGAAGTACTTGTAATTAGTAATCAACGGAGATAGTTTAAGTTTAAAATTAAAACTGCAAGCTGTAAATTTCTCAAAGTTTTAATGATGATTCTTAGAGTAATAGTCGTCGAGTCCAGGTGGACTATTTTCCTCAAATGTAAATCTTTTGATTATGGAACGAAGTGAAGTTCCTACCTGTATGCTCCTGCCAATAAATTGTGTCTTCATGGGAAACCTCCTAGCTTCTTTATTGTTGCATAGTACTGTAAGTACAATCTTAAATACACTTATCTTTTGATTAAAAACAAATTTTTATACTATATACATCACGAAATGGTTTATGCACATATTTTATTGATACAAATTGCTCAGTTCAGATATTTTTCAAGTTTTCATGCCTCAGTTTATTTGACAAGACCACTCTGCTAAATTTTGGTATTGGGTTTAACACGTCTTGTGAAAGTAAGAGGGGCATCATAAACCCACAATTATTTTCTATCTCATCAGTAATTTCAGAGAGAGTATCTTCATCAGTAGCTCCTGCAAAAACCATAAAGTCCTAACCTGCTGTTAAATAGTCTTTTACGCTAATTCCAGACTTTTTCTGCTTCTTTCATCAAGTTGGGATAAAGATTTTTGAAGGTTCAAAACACATTCTTGATCATCTGAAAGATCACTGTCTATGGAATTTTCATCACAATCAGATTTCTTATCTTCCATGACACAAAGACCGGCTTTTTCTCACAATTACGAATGTTTTTTTCTGTTACTTCCAGTTGTGTCTGCGCAACTTCTAGCAATATTGTCACAAACTTCCTTCACATTTACAGCTTTAAAAAGGGTCTTCTACTTTATTTTCAATGTTTACAAGTATCGACTCTACCAACCGTTTTCTGTAATATCCTTTAAAATAATTACACCCATATCTAGAGGCTGCAAAATTGAAGTACAGTTGGCAGGAACCATTTTAAAACAGCACCCTCAATGTTTTCATTTGTCGCAACTTTCAGTCGTTTTCACTGTGGGTTAATTGCATTTGAACTTACAGCATCTTCGATCTGCTTCCTTTTCTTTAAGAATGTTGCAACTGTAGATTACAATAACCCGTATTTCTTAGCTGCAACAACCTGCTTCCTTCCTTCATCAATATCATTGATAACGTTCAGTTTATCTTGAAAGGATAGTTGTTTTTGCCCTGCCATCTTAGGAAAAAATACACTTGTGAAAGGAAGAAAATCAAATGTTTCGTTTAGAATTCAAAATCGCTAAAGACTCAAAAATCGTCCAACTAATGCTTTCTAAAAGCTTCGAACTCACTTATCAGTACCCGCTCTTCCTCTAACAAAGGGAAGATGCCCAAACCAAATGATTTGGCATCTGTTCCGTGACAAGGGTGATGTATGAACAGACATGCCAATCTTCTCCTGATGGCAGTCGCTCGCTCTCCATCCTTATAGGGATTTAGAAGCTCAGTGCTGAGAAGTGAGACTACATGTACATTTCAACTTCTCCCATGCATTTCTTAGCAGGGCTTTAGGTAGTCTCCACCTGTTTTAAAATCTGAACAATAGCCATTCTTACATTAAAGGAATAAGTTGAAAATCAACAGTGAGTTTCCTTGTGAGAAATCATCCGTTGTCAGAATAGACGAAAAAAATGGCAAAAGATTTTTTTTTTCTTTGGTATTTGGAAACCAAAATATCATTATAAAGGGAAAAAATAACGTCAAAATTTAAAAAGAAAAATAGTTTTACAAGGGTTTATTGCTCTATAGAATATCGTAATATTGAAGGGAGGTTAACATTAGTTTATATGAAAATTCACCGGGACCACGAAATATTATTGTAGTAGAGGGAGTTCTTGTATTGGATATCATTGTAGCGAGAGTTTACTGTATATTCAAATATTTATGATAACAATCTGTTATTGATTATTAAAGTTTTTCAGGCATGATTATACTAATCTTTTTTTGCATTTTACAACAAATGATTTTAATAAAATAAACTTTGCTTTTTGTACATATTGAAATCTAAAATGCGAGATTCAGTTTTAAGGTTAATTTTAGATAAGAGAAATTTAAATATAAATTCACAATTTACTGCAGCATTTGAACATACAAGCAAGTTATCTGCTTTTTCACCTCCTGACTGGTTGTGCAGATTACTAAGGAGTTGCATTCACCTAAAACTAAAAAATATGATCTTCAATGTAGTTGAACAAAAAGCTATAATTATTTGGTTAAATTAAACAATGTCTTTCAATGACAGCTCCAATTAATGCTTTCCCACCAAATTAAGATTTAACATAAAAAAATTCTCCAAAGCAAGTTACTAATTATTATAAACAAATTTGTTATAAACTTATTTGCAGCATATGATGCTTTTTAAAATGAAAATAGTTCTTAGTGATTTTTTTACCAACTTCAACTGCCTGCAGTGTTAAGACGATTTGTCTCATTTTATGTTTGGGGGTTTGTTTTGCAAATTTCAAATGAGATGAAAACAAAGAAATTGTTCCGATATTAAGAAGAAAAAAAAAATGTAGAATGCTTAAGATAATTTCTTCCATCAAGAACATTGTTTCAAATTTATTCTACCAGATTTGAGTACATGACATGCCTCAATCACAGAAATGAGGTACTTTTCACAAACTCAAATTTATTTTTATTAATGCTTTCAGAATTAAAGCATAAGTTGTTTTTAATACAATTGTATGATATTATTTCAGAATTATGAAAATAATTTTTTTATCATAATTTCTATACAATATAAAAAAGAAAAAATTCTTTAGGTAGAAACTTGTGTATTGATCAATTATAAGTTCGTCCCTCGACCCTCCAAAGAATTTTAGGTTTTCTGCCTTTTTATGGTTTGGTAGTAAAAATTCTCCAAAATCTGCAAGTATTATCTGCTAGAAATCCCTCTTGAAGGAAAGCATGGATATTGCTGCTTGGCATTGATAGTGGCATGACTGCATTCAAAACTTCAGGTTTCATACATTAATTACATCATTTTATCCCTCCCTCCTTCTTCGCCACACGTTGTCGCAATCAAGAGATACCCCCCCCCCCCCCCTCTGTTCTGGAATTGAATGTTTTGCAACTATTAATTTAAAATTAATTTTATGAAAAAAAAATTAATAAAATTATGATCTGTTACTGCTATAAGTACTATAAAATCATTAAAAATCTTGTGTGCTTTCACTTCTTCGAGCTGTTGCAATTCAAAGAAAAGGGAAAAATATACCAATACTTCATGAATAAAAATGAATAGTAGTAAAATCTGCATTTTGATATTTTTTTAGTTGTTACTATCAATGCCAAGCAATGAAATGAATGTTTGTGGATTCCTTATACAGCTAGAAATTAAATATAGAATATTTTATTTAAAATTTAATATAGTTTTAAATTTTATTACATACACATTACTTAATAATATTCTGAACAATAATAATTTTGTTCTTAGGATCGATTTAACTAAAAGGGTAGAATCTACCTTAGCTGATTACATTGGCTACCTTAGCACATGGAGCGCTTACCAAAAACTTTATAATGAAGATAGTGAAAAAGCAGAAGCACTATTGAAAAATACTGAAAGAGAGTAAGCCTTTCTGTTATTTGTTTGTCACTAAAATGTATAGTAACACGTTGACTGCCATATGATTTACACTACATTGTAACACATCAATGTGTTGTGTGAATCATTTTTTCACATTAAAATTTGCATTTCAAGCTTCATAGTGATTCATATCTAAACGAAATTATTATGAGTAGTAGACATGTGAGGCCGGTTAAATAGGTTTATGTAGTTAATGTGGCAGAATTTTAACTACATGTACACAGCACTCCCAAATTATGAAAACATTGTACTTATTAAGACATACTTTATTTGTAGTGCATTGTATAAGGACAATATATATTACAAATATAGTGTTCAGAATTTGGACACTGTGGCTTGTTATAGGAGTCGTATATTCCATATAGACACTATCGGGGTTCAAGAATTTTTTAAATAAAAACCAAAATAATCGATTTTTTTGGAATTTTCCTAAAAAATCTCACAATTTTACTGTTTTATGTGACTTTTTTTAAAATTTATAAAATAGAAATTATATACACACACATGCATGCATGTTATAAGTATTACCAATATATATTAATAATTAGTATTGATTCTAAGCTGCTTTAGCAGGGCGCAGCACCCGGTGGCCCTTTTTATTTCTATTTCAGGCCCGGCGGCCCTTTTTATTTCTATTTTGCACCCAGCGGCTCTTTTAAATCCTTCCGATGCACCCGGCTGCCTTTTTAACACTTCCTATGCACCCTGTGACAATTCAGTTGATCCCAGGAAAATATCGCAAATTCTAGGGACTCTAAACAAACCAGTTCAAAATATTTTTATGAACAAGGTACAAGTGTGCCCTTTTTGAAAAAATGTACCTTTTTTTAGAATAGTGTCTCCTTTTTGAAAAATTCCTGCCTGGTGGCCCTTTTTTTCTAGAGTCAACACTAAATAACATTATATAATTTACATAAATGATTAAAAGGTAACATTTTAGATTACGGAAAAATCTATAGTACACAAAATGCATGGAAAACTACAAATCACATGTTAAAAATTAATTTAACTTTAAGTATTTTAGTTTAAAATAATTGCAGGACATAAAATTTGTAAACAAATTTGGAAGCAAACTAAGATATTAACTTTTTTTTTTTTTTTTTTTTTTTTGCTGTTAAAGTGCTGGATCAACAAAACAAGTTTATCAGTCGATTCCTAATTTTCGAATGTACCAAAACAAAAGGCACAACACATTCGTTCTACTAAAGCAGATAAAGTTATTGTAGTAAAAAGCTTGTTGATAATGAATTCTATCTTTTCGATAACTGTAACAGGTACCTTCCACCATTCTAAAGCATTACGATCGAATACATTAGATTCAAATGAAAATTCATTGAATGGTTCAGATTTTGCTCAATCTTTAATACAAGAGGCATCGCCAAAGTACAGCACACAAAGTCATACAATTTTATCTTACCTCAACTTGCAGAAGTTTCTAAATACTAAGAAACAAATATTCCAATATTTAATATATTCCTGCTTAGATTTCCTTACTATTGCAAGATTATTTTATAATCTGATTCAAATGAAATTTTAAAGCATTTTTTTTCTAAATTTTACATTGTACTTTACTTTTTGACAAAGATTAAGCTTTTTCATTCTAAAAGCTGTTTATTATCTGTGTATTATATAAAACTAAATTATATTAAAGTACATTATTAAATTGTTATGTTTGTTTATGTCTTGAATTTATTTAAAAAGAAAAAAACTGATTTAAATCAATGATTTAAAAGAAAAATTGATTTAAATCAGCGGACCCTGGACAATAGATATGTCAATGCCGGGCAATTTATAATAATATTCGTCATTATAACAAATTTATTCCACTGGATAAAATACATATTAACTGCTTGTAAGAGTCATGAATATGGAAGTATGAACTTGTCTGCAGTGCATATAATGTGTGCGCTGTGAAACAAAGTGATGAAGAAAAGGAGATAGCTCGGGTATCGTAAATTTTTTTAATATTATGGCAGTCAATGTACTAAATTGTGTGTCTTTTCCAGAAGTTGCTATTTTTGTCATTAAGTAATTTAGCTTCCACTTCTCTTTTTTCTATAATTTTTCTACTTTCATCTTAATAAAATGATATTTTTAGTTGAAAAGTACACAAACATATACAAAATTAGAAAATCTCATGATGCAATACAGATGAGTACACAACAAACATTTAATTAAATAAAATATTGCAAATAGTGAAATGCAGTTAGATTATGGACTTTTCTGTAATAAATGTTTTACTATTTATTTAATAGCTAGAATTAGGTTTATTTTAGCTAATGACATATTAAACAACTCTCAACCCTATTCTTTATTTACTGATGCGGTGGTGAAGCAAGTCAAAGTTTAGATTTTTTATTTTTTTTTGGAAAACTGAATTTATCCTTGTATAGGTTAGTTTATTATCAGTTTGCGTGTAATTTCAATTCAAAACTCATAGAATAACTTCTGGTTACACACTTTCTTTTATTATTTTTCTTAAATCAAGATGTTCCTTTAAATTGTAATAATATTTATAACAGGGAACAAGTCATTAAAACATTGAACAGTCTAGCCCTGTTATATTTCACACATTATAAAATTAATCTTTATTAAAATCTCATTGTAATGCAACCACCTAATAAACACAATAACCTAAACTTTAAATTTGGGAAAATGTATGATTTTTAAAATTTCACTTAAAATTAAAGAGGTTTAACCAGATCTGGAATAAAAGGATGATGCAAGCGGTGTCTCAATACCAGACACCAAGCCTGATAGGCATAACACATCGGCTGATAAGTTCCCGGTCTGACACACAAATGGCACCACAAATAACAGAATTAATATTCTGTTTAGTAAGTACTAACCTTAAAAAGGTAGCTGTAAGCATTTTATGACGATCTGACAGTTGCTTTAAAAGTTTCAGTGGTGAACTTTTTGTATTTTCAAAACAATGAAAAAAAAAAGAATTTCATGTTTTGATAAAACATTGCTATTTGATGGGGAAAAGCACTGTTGAAACAAAAGCTTGGCTTGATAAATGTTATCCATCCGGACTTTGCACCAGGAAAATCGACCATTATTGACTGGTTTGCTGAATTTAAACGTGTCCATACAAACATCGATCATGCCCAACACTCTGGTTACCCAAAAGTGGTGGTTATACCAGAAAACAAAAAAAAAAGTCTACAAAATCGTTTTAGAAAACCGTAAAGTGAAGTTGCAGGAGATAGCTGACACTAAACATGTCAAAAGAACATGTAGGCTTTATTTTGCGTGAACATTTGTCTATGAGAAAGCTGTTTTTGAAGTGGGTGCCGCGTCCCCCCCCCCCCCCTGCCCCGTCACAGGTTTTTGGCTACGATGGCAAAATTGCATGAATTACACTTCGAATTGCTTCCGCACCTACCCTGCGACTTTGACCTGTTCACAGACCTGAAAAAAATGCTCGCCGGCAAGAGATTTGGCTCGAATGAGGAGGTGATCGCCGACACAAACGCCTATTTTCAGGCCAAAGATAATTCGTTCCTCAAGAAAGGTGTTGAAATGTTAGAGAGGCACTGGAATGATTGTATCGCTCTTAAAGGAGACTATGTTGATGAATAAAATCGAATTTGACCAAAAAAGTTGTGTTTTATACATTAGACCTGGAACTTATCAGCCGATGTGTTATATTGGTGACGTCAGTCATTACTGAAGATCGGCAATATGCAGAAGACAAAAGAAAAAAGATTCATCAGCTGCTGTGGCATTGAGTTAAGTAAGATTTTCAGAAGATAATAATTTAATGAAAATTAAACAGTTATTACTTGACAGTTAAATTTACAGTAGAAAATAAAGTATTCAAAAAATTTTCACGCACCTCTTCAAAAAGAAAGAAAGAAAAAGTATAGTGCAGTACATATTTAAAAAAGAAATATTGTTTCCAAAAGGGGTGGTCCAGCAAATGTTAAAAAAGAAATGGGGAGATAAGCATTGATTTTTGCCTCCTTAGATAAGTTTAGTGAAAACATTAAATAAAACTTTAAAATTACTCATTTTCTTGAATTTGTTCTACTTGTTACACTAAAGAAACAAACTCTTAAAGCAAAAGTGGAATGATATTGATAAAAACAGTTATTTTTACATAATTATAAAAAGAATACAAATCTCTCGCAATGAAAATTTTAGGGGTTGCAAGAAGCAGCTTTTTTAGCTAAAAGTATCTTTTTTTGTAAAGATTTTGCTTTATTTTCTAAGTATTCTTGTATTTGTCCGTTGTAAATTTTAACATTGCAGACTATTCCTGAAGAAAGATTTTTGAGTTAAGGGAACCAGAAAGCTTTGAAATAACCAAAAAATGTATTTATTACTGTTTTATCATGTTTGAACTTTTAAGAATGTCATACAGCTGGTCCGATAGGAAAATTCCTACAGTTATGATCATACAAATCGTAAGCATTGGGCCAGGCAGATCAGCAATACCCACGAAGATAAAACTTTAAACTCAATTATCTCGAAACACTGTTTTTCAACAGTTTTGCTATGACTTTTGAACAAAACAGATTTAGATAAGTTTCTTTTTCTTTTTTTAACGAAGGAAATTAAAACCTCTATGAACTATATCCGAAAAACAATTTTTTAAATTTTATTTTATTATAACGAATATAATCTATTTAAAATTTTTTTTTTTTTTCTAAAGGTATAATTGAGAGACAACATAATAAGTAGTATAAAGAAATAATGACTTAAAAATATGAAATCTGGACTTCAAAATCATAGTTGGTTTGAGAGATTAATTTTGTTGTACAATATTAAAACTTTTGTTAGTTTTTTTTTACAACAACAAATATTTTTAATTTCTATAAAATATAAATAAATGCAAATAAAAAAATAGTTTAAATTACAGGTTTCAAAATGCACTAAACCTCAGTAATTCGTCATTTCAAAACTTTCTGACTCCCTTAATCAAGTTTGTTGCATTATTTTCTCACACAGAGATTACAATACGAACTGACATGGATGTTATCAATTTTATTTTATTGACTTTTGAAGAATGGTTGTAAGATTATAAATTAATCCAAATAATACATTAAATATTATTTTTCAGAATTTTGAAGATATTGGACACAAATGAGACACCAGAAAAAATTACATTTTCTCTTCATACAGATTTTTTCATGTTAATGGGAAATACTTGAAAATCGCAAGACTAGTCTGTGTTATTTTGATAAAAATACATTCTCTGGTTACATTACAAATAGTTACTTATTAATACATTGGATTAATCAGGCTTAAAAATATAAGTTATTCATAATTCAGAGATAAAGTGTATTTTGATAGAATTTGGACAAATTTATATGCCACCCAGTATGAAGATACAGCTACTCTGTTATGTTATATTATTATAAAACAGTTATGTTGTTATAGTTATTGGATATTTAAATAAATATAAACATTTAAACAATAAAATTTTTTATCATTATTGTTCTGTAATATATTTTATTGAGTTGTTTACAAGGAATATTTTTGGAATAAAATATGTAGGATGCTCAAAATGTCTCTGCAGTGGCAAAAGAGTCTTCCACGGTTCATACAGAGTTGGGAAGAAAAAATCCAAGGAGTACCCAAAAAATCCAAGGAGTCTAAAAAATTTTAAGGAATTGCCAATTTTTTTTTTTTTTTTTTTTTTTTTTTGTCGATGTTTTTATGTGCTGCATCGTTATGTCGTATGCACACTCCAATTTTTAATGTCCAATTTGGAGAGAAAAACATTTCAAAAACAAATTTTACTCTATTAGAATCTAATTGTTAGTGCTGAAATTGCACAGTATTCACAATATATTGCTTATTGATTTCATAAGGTTAACCTGGGAGAACTCGCTAGTGAGAATGCCCAATTGCTTTTCTTTTACTTTACATTCATATAATATCAACGTTTATTGGTTGTCTTTGTACTTTTATTCACAAAAAAGGTAAAATAATTGAAAAACATTTTGAAAATTTAATTAAAATGAAAAATGATTTAAATAAGAGTCTTAAAAAAGTACGACTGTGAGAGAAAATCTCATGCAGCGAGTTCTCCCGGGTTAAATAAAAAATCGACAATCTACTTTTTTATGCAGTGACCAATGGTCATGTCATAGAGGTGATTCTGAGTAAAAAAAAAAAAAATTCTGAAATTCACAGCAAATCTTCTGAAAAGTTACACCAGAGAGGAAGGGGGATGGGGAAATCCACTCACGACACTAACTATACGTTTTCTCCGTGGCTCTTTAACGAAATTCCTGTTTTATCGCTATTTTTTGACGAAGTTTGTGGTAATTTTTAGCGATCTTTTGACGAAATTTTGGGGTTTTTTGCAATCTTTCGACGAAATTTGCGGGTTTTTTCGCGATCTTTTGACTAAATTTGCGTGTTTTTTCGCGATTATTTGACGAAATTTGCGTTTTTTTCGCGATTCTCTGACGAAATTTGCGTTTTCCCCGCGGTCCTTTGACGAAATTGATGATTTTTCTGCAAACGATTGACAAAATTTATTTTTTTTCGGCGCCCGAATTTTCGGATTGGTGACCGAGTTTTTAAATTTTTCGGAAATGAATGCCTTACATTTTCGGAAAATTCGGACTAGAATCACCCCTAGGTCATAAATAGAGATTAGTCAAACCCCAAACACTTATGTTATCACACACATGATACATCTTAAATAAAATTTTAAAAGGAAAAAAAAAAAAATGCTAAATGCAACATACAAGAAAAAATATAACAAGTTTTGCATTTATTCTTTTAGAACAGCGGTAATCGCTTTCCTTGAAGGTGAAATTTTGACGAATTCGCATTTTTGTTTGCGATTTTATGATGAAATTCGCGTTTTTTTTTCGCGATTTCATGATGAAATTCACGTTTTTTTCGTGACCATCAGGTAAAATTCGCTTTTTTCGCGATCTTTTAATGGAATTCACGTTTTATTTCGATTGTTGAAAGAATCTGACTTTTTTTTCGCGATCTTTTGATGAAAACCGCGTGTTTTTCGCGATCCTTTGACAAAATTTGCGTGTTTTTCGCGATCCTTTGACGAAATTTGCGTGTTTTCCACGATCCTTTGACGAAATTCGCGTGTTTTTCGCGATCTTTTGAGGAAATTCACGTGTTTTTTGCTATCTTCTGTGAAAATCCGCGTCTTTTCGCGATCTTCTGATGATGGATTTTGCATTTTATTTCGATCGTTTGACGATACTAACTTTTTTATGGATCTTTTGATGGAAACCGTGTGTTTTTCGCGATCCTTTGAGGAAATTCGCGTTTTATGCGATCTTTTGAGGAAATCTGCTTTTTTTCTCGATCTTTAACAAAATTCGCGTTTTTTCGTGATCCTTTGAGTAAATTCGCGTTTTTTCGCTGTCTTTTAAGAAATTCGCGTCTTTTTAAGAAATCGAGTTTTCCCGCGATCAGTTGGAGAAATTCGCGTTTTTTCACGATCCTTTGACAAATTTTTCGAATTTTTTTCGCAATCGATTGACGAAATTTGACGGTATTTTTTTTGGAACATATTTGCGAAAAATGCGATTATTCCGAGATTCTTCGCTAAATGCCAAACATAGATAAAATTTAAAATAAAGGTCGGCTAACAGTGTCGAAAAATGGACTTTACGGACCTAATAATTGAAAAACGGACCTAGTGGGAGCCCTGCTATTAAGATTAATAATCCTACCCAATCAATGTTGTTCTTGAGATGAATGACGTGCATAAAGGATTTCCGAGCGTTTTTCAATCACGATTTTTTTCCTCGTCAGCAATATAGCTTGTGTCCGAAGCCGCAATAGAATATAAGGAGTTTCTAAGTAGTGGTTTGCTTCTCTAAGTAGTTCTAAGTACTACTTGGGAATGTTTTCATTTCTAAGGAGTTTCCAAGGAGTCTAAGGAGTCTGTGCGAACCCTGGTCTTCTGACAAGTACTGACCAAGACTCCCTTATCATATTATCAGACTTCACAATTGCTAAGTTTCCTTTGACCGCAGTACATGTGGTCTGAAACCACATGGTTTTCCTGCTACTAGTGCCATCTAACCTGAGGAATAGAAATATTTTTTAATTTGTTTTTTATATCTGTTTTCGCATTTTTTTTATGATATGCTGTATATTTGTAGTTTACAAATGATAGTTGTTAATTTTAAAAAATTCATATATTCTCGACATTTTTTTTTTAATAACGTGGACTTATTGTACTGTTAAACAAAGAAAAGTTTATAGCTGAATTCCGTTATGTAAATAATAATAATCAGGAAAGGAATTCGTCAGTGATATTACATTAGCTATTGGAATAAATGGATAGCATCTAGACCCCGAAAAAGTTAAATATTTTAATATATTTTCTCATTTATATTTTCAAATATGTGATTTACTTTATTACTGTTGTTTTGCTTCTTTTCACGGTTAATTTCATGTTACACTATTAATTTAATATCGTTCCTTCAATTTTTTAAATGCGCACTTTTATTTATTTATTTATTTTTTTGTCTATGATTGTTTTATTTTTGAAGCGATGTGGGATCATTTCAGCTTAACATACTTTAGGCGCAAGCTTCACTGTTTTCTTCATATAAAGTTTGTATTAATACATGAAAAGTTTCATAAATCGGGTTCACAGCCAATTGGCATATCTTGGCGCATAATTAATATCCTTGTTGTAACTCACATGTGTTATGTTTTTTTACTGTGTATATGAGAACTTATGTACGTCTATGTATGATATACGAAAGTTCAATGCACTTGATAATGTACTAAAATTTATCTAAGCATGAATCTTGCAATACATAAATTTCGCGACAATCAAAGTATTTTAGGAAAGTTGGAACACGGATAGGACAAACAAATGGACTGAAGCCATAAACCCAGTAGCAGAAACAGCGCAGCACGGAAGTGGGCGCTGCAGATTATTTTAAACCTTGCATATTAATCCACCAGCTTAAAAAGAAAGGCTGCACTTAAAAATAGCTAAAATTTACTTTAGGACTAGCTAGATTTATGTTTTTTGTTGTATTCTTTTATTATATTTTCTTTATAAATGGAAATTTTAGTTTGCTGCAGATTGAAACAGAAAATTCTGCTCCTGGGGCCATAAACACTTTAAAAAATTGGAAACACAAAAAAGTTTGGCACAGATGTTATATAACGTATTGGCGTGATTTTTGGCACAGATGTCATATTCCCCCCATATTGGTGTGATTTTTTCCTGACGCGAATGTCATATACACCAGCTACTTAACTGATGCCAATATGTCGTTATTTTGCTTGATATGGTAACCTGGATATAGATCATATGGTAACGAGGTTTTCGCCAAATTGGCATCAGAAAAAAATCGTGCCAATATGGTGCGTATATGACATCTGTGCCAAAAAGTTTAATAATCACTTAAATTTATACGTGTCCCTCAGCTTTTACCCGAAAAGATAAATTATTGTCATGCTACGATTTTGCTGTTTGTAAATCTTGGTCTGGGATTCTGTATTAATAAGACCTACAGCCAATTAACTTATTACAGTATTACGCCCGCTTTTTACAGTAAGTGTAGTTTGGCGCAAAAGTAATTTTATTTTTAAACCGTGTAAATGATGCCACATTGTTCCAGCATCGGGCTTTTTGCAGCTAACTTTGGCTCTGGAACAGATTACATAAAATTTGCCAATACTACATTATATAATAAAAAATCGGTACTTTTCAATCCTTGGCGAGAGAACGAAATTTGGCAACGTAATTTCTGGAAACCTATTCACTGTTTCATGAAGCAATATTTTTCAATATTTATACAATTTATTTAATATAAAAAAGCAATTTATCTATTTTTATATACAAATACGTAAATTGTATATAAAAAACAATAATAATATCTATAAATTAAATTTATACATGTAAATTCTTATAAAACAAGCTAGCAGTTCATAAATTTTTGTTTTCATAACTGTTTGTATCATTTGGCAACAAATCTCACTTTTTGAAGACCAAATTGCGCCAAGATTTAAAAACCATTTTTAAAAGCCAGAAAATAACTGTGCGAAATAATTTAAATTTACGTATTTATTTTAGTGGAATTCAAAAATTATTTTTTAATCTCAGTAACACAATATTTTCCATTTTTCACTATACATTTGTTTACGTAGTATTACCAGTAGTATGCACCAGGTGGCATAACTTACGGGCCAAAGTCAGTTTATAAGTTGGCAATTATCGGGGACAATTTCACCCATGGACTTTCACCGGATTGTCAAGTCTGATAATATGATAAGGGAGTCTTGGTACTGACATTCATTGCAGAGAGCTTTTCCGAAATCACTTTACAAAGAATATTAATTTAACTACTTGTTGCATATTCTAGCAGAATCAGATTGTTGTTAAAACACTAAATAATAAAACATTTTAACATCATTTAATAATTTCATTTTATTTCTAGAAAAATAGAATTACAAAAATATAAAAACATTGCAAATGATTTTTAAAGGTCAATTTTGCAAGATAAAACTTTATCAACTTACAAAAAACAATGTTTTATTTAAAAATTCAATAATCAAATAGAAAATTATTAATGGATTACTTATCTTCACAGTTTAAATATTTAGTTGAACATTCCTTTTGGGACAATAAAGTAAGTTTTACATAAAGCAGATATGCTTTCACATTAGTTTGAAATCATATCTAATTTTTGTCAATAGATATTGAAAGAATACAAATGTATCTTACATTTTTGCTTTAACCATGTTTACTAGTTTAACTGCATCTTCAGCAAACTTTCTAATGCCTTCAGATAATTTATCACAGGCCATCTTATCATCATTTAATTCCCACCGGAATTTTGCTTCACTAAAACTGACTTTTTCAATAGCCATATTCTTTGCTGTAAAATGAAAACAATTATTAAGTTTTGTGAATTTCATTGAGTTTTCCAATCTTTATTTTATTGGACAAACAAATAATTTTATATCATTTAAAAACAAAGCTTTAATTTTCTTCATTTAATAACAGTAGCATGTTACAGTATTCCCATTTATCTAGAAAGTAGGAGAAAATTAATATTTTTTTAAAGGCAGGAAAATAGAACTTTTCTATATTTTGTTTGAAATAAGCATTTTTTTTTCTACCTTTCTTCAAACATCTCTCTCAACAAAAGAAATTTTTCACAAACATCTGCAAATACTCTAGCGCTTATGAACAATTTCTTGCCTCCCTTCAAGTTTACTCTTTTGTTTGTCTCAGACTTTCCTGTAAGGGATCTTCAATAGAGCCAGGTTGCGTTGGAAAAAAGTTTGGATGTTGTTGAACTTTTTGAAATAATTAAAATATATGTGATATTATTGACAACAATGCATCAGTATAAAATGTTTTTTTTTTTTTATTAAAAAAAACCAGAGCTTCCAACCCAGGTTTCCCCGAGTTACAGAATATAGGTGGAAACTTTTTTTTAAACAGATTTTCCACATTTAATATACAGGGTGGGCCAAAAGTCCTGCATCATAGGCGTTTAATTTTTTTTATTTGAGTGCTACTGAGTGCCATGCCATAACACCAATCTTAGTGGCCAACAGTCTGAGGAAATGAATGATCGCCTACAGTTGTGTTTTGACAATGGAAGCAACCATATTGAGAACATATTGAAACAATGCATGTTTTTCCTATGATCCAGGACATTTGGCTCACCCCGTATATTTTTAGATTGGCCACTAACAACATCAAAAGGATTTTATACGAAATATCAATCATACATTCAAATAAAGTTTTGAAATTTATTAAAAGCGATTAGCTGCATCTGAAGAAATTGCCAAACATTTCACTATTTACAGAAACCTTTTTAATTAAGATAATTTCAGTGGTTCAATTATATGTCTCTGTTAAATTTGTGTCTTAGTTATATTATTTTATTTATTTATTGATAAAGTTTTATTCTCATTACAGTATATTAGCTGAAAACAAATGCTAAATGAACTATTTATATTGTTTTAAGAACAAATGAGTTAATCTTTCATAATCAGAGTGCACATGATATAGATTATTTAAAAAAAAAAATTCTTAAAAATTATTTTAAAAACCATAAAAATCAGGAAATTGAAATACAGTTTCAATCTTTCATAATCAGAGTGCACATGATATAGATAAAAAAAAACTATTTTAAAAACCATAAAAATCAGGAAATTGAGATACAGTTTCAAAAAAATTGCATTTGAAAGAACTTTTTCCCCCGGCTATTTGATTTGTGTAAAAATTTAAATTCCTGGAATGTAAAAAAATAATAGTAAAAGTGAAATTTATTGGCCAGGCACTGCCACCGTTAATATAACGCCAGCATTTCTCACAAACATGTTTTCACTTTATAATATAGATTTTCTCTTAGAAAATATGAGAAATAGAGCAGTAGCTCAGAGCAGTTTATGATACAATAACAGCAGCTAGATGCATTTCAGCATTCCTAAATGTTATCTGTAGAGAGGAAGTCTAGAGAAGATATCTAAAAAATTAAATTTTCTATTTTAATAATAGGCCAGTTAAAATAGGATTTTACTATTCGAAAATTCGCGGAAAGCTGGAAATTGTTTTAATCACTTTGTTTTACATCCAAATGAAGGAATTTGAAGTTTGTCCCATTTTTCCTAGTAAGCTTTAGACGTGGCACTACAAAATCCTCAAAATTTTCGGTCTTTTTTCAGTATTTCGCAAATAACTCAAAAACTGTTCACTATACTGAAATAGTCCTAGTTTATAAATTGTAGAGCACAAAAATTTTGTGTCGATTGAGTACTACAGACTAAAACTTACACCAATAATAAACGAAATATGATAGATGAAAAAGTGCATTTTTCCTAATTTTTCTAAAAAATGCATGAAATTGTTTTTTGCGTACCAATTATCAGTTAAATGAATCATTTCCCTCACAAAACATTAGAACTGCATAAATTGCCGAATTGTACTGTTTGATTAAGAACTTCAAAGTTTAATTACATCAATATGGGAATTTCACCAACCTTTCCAACAGATGATTACACTTGAAATGCAACCCATGTCTCCAAATTAATTTTAATTCTGTCCTTTGTAAGCAAACTATTTTTTGAGGTGCATAAATGATTATATAACTGTTTGATAAATTTGGGATGAGGAAAACTCGAAAGTCGGTATTTTATGATTTGTTCACTCCCCTTGATAATTTAGAACAAACCATACAAACTGTACATGTGATTGATGGTGGCTTCCTCCTTCATCGAGTCAGTTGGGAGCTAAGAGAAAAGTTCTCGTCAGTTATTTCAAAGTACATTAAATATTTGAAAAACAACTACGGTAAAACTGCTACCATTGTATTTGACAGAATCATCAGAACATGGCACCAAGTCTGCTGAACGCTTCTGTCGAAAAAATAAATACATTGCAGCAAGTGTTGACTTTGACGAAAATTTGGCGCTCACAATGCAAAAAGAGCACTTTCTTGCAAATGAAGGCAATAAACTCCGTTTAATAAAAATTCTCATTGAAAAAATGAAGCAACACAATTTTACTGTAAAACAAGCTGTCGAGGATGCAGATGCTAGCATCGTGATAGAAGCCATCCATCTTGGTCAGGTTAGCAGTCAGAACGTGTCATCATAGTTGGGGAAGATATTGATTGGCTTGTGCTGTTGATTGCATTTGCTCCCAACTCATCCACGATATACTTCTTGAAACCTGGGAAAGGACGCTTGGGCAATGTTTTCTATTCACCATTAAGTTCCAAGTACTCGCCAATTGTGAAGAATAACATCCTATTCCTACATGCTCTTAGTGGCTGTGTTTCTACATAAGTTTTCTTCAGACAGGGCAAACAAATTCGTCAAGCTTCTGGAAAATCATGCTCACCTACAGGATGTTCCAACTGTCTTTAATAGCCAATATGCAACACCTCAGGACGTAAATGTTGCGGGGAAGAAATTTATTGCCACCTTATACAATCCCCAGTATGACGAATCGACAACACTGCACAAATTGCGATACAACACATTTGAAAAACACCTTATGAAGACCCAATTTAACCTTGCTTCTCCACCGTCAACTGAAGATGCAGCCAAACAACATTCATACAGAGCTTTTTTTCAGATCAACATCAGGAGGGAAGGGAGATGAATGTCACTCATTGGGGTTGGAAGTCATTCAGGCATGGTATACTTCCAGTCACCACAAACGATGTAACTGTGCCACCAGAGCTCCAGGGATGTAGTGCAGGGTATATGGTGGTATATGCTGTATACCTTCTGGATTTTTTTAAGGAACACCGTATACTCTCTGTTTCTCAAAAAAGCTATAGTACATACACTGTAGGTTACACCCTCTGCCTTGAGCGTATACCCTCTGCTTATTTTACGACTACACCACTGCAGAGCTCCTAAATACTCTATCATGCAAATGTGCAATGGGTTGCAAAGGCGGTTTGTGTTCTTGTAGGAAGAACGGGGGTCAAATGGTCAATTATATGTTACCACTGTAAAAGTGCGTTGTGTACAAATACCGCAGAAGAAGACTCACAAACCGGATACGACGAAAAAGTAGATATGGATGAGGAGGCCTTCCATGTACAGGAGGAAGAAGAATGGGCAGACCAAGGTCCAGCAAAAAAAAACGCTCTAAGCTCAATTTTCCTGTATTTCGTTCAAGTAACTTGAGTTAATTTTATTACCATTGCTTATATACTAATTTTTTTAAATAAAGTAATTTTCTTGATTTTCTGCTATATTATTGTTCCCTAATATTTTATAAAATACATAATTTTTTTTAAATACACATGCAATTATTTCATTTTTAAATTACCTATCCCTTTATATTCATCTTAACATAGAATTTTCAAAATATAATCATTTATGCACCTCAAAAAATAATTTGCTTACAAAGGACAGAATTCAAATTAATTTGGGGACATCGGCATTTCAAGTGTTGTTGTCAAGTGTTGTTCAAATCTGTTGCAAAGGTTGGTGAAATTCCCATATTGATGTAATTAAATTTTGAAGTTGTTAATCAAACAGTACAATTTGGCAATTTATGCAGTTCTACTGTTTTGTAAGGGAAATGATTTATGTAACCGATAATTGGTTTGAAAATAACCAAATGTAGGTGTTTTTTTTAGAAAAAAATTAGGAAAAATGTACTTTTTTGATCTATCATATCTCGCTTATTATTGGTGTAAGTTTTAGTCTGTGGTACTTAATCGACGCAGAATTTTGTGCTCTTCAATTTTAAATTCGGACTGTTTCAGTATAGTGAATGGTTTTTCAATTACTTGCGAAATACTGAAAAAGTCAATTTTTTGAGGTTTTTGTGGTGCTACGTCTGAAGCTCCCTAGAAAAAATGGGACAAACTTCAAATCCATTCATTTGGATGTAAAATAAAGTGATTAAAACGATTTCTAGCTTTCTGTGAATTATTGTATAGAACTGGCCTATAAGTATACTAGTCTCTTGTAATGAACATACTGTATCTCAAAACTGTACTTGATTTGTATACTGTATGTAATTAGAAGTACGGCAGAACCTCGATTATCCGAAGTAACTGGGACCGACCCTCTTTCGGAAAATCGAAATTTTCGGATAATCGAGAATGCTTCAATTTTAAGATTAAGGAGAAATGTATGCAATATTTCAAGTGCTTAATAAAAATAAAGCAATATATAAATAGAAACAAGAATAAATTACATGAATTTTAATTTTGAAATTAAGTTCCTTTTACATATACCACAAGGGTTTGAAAAAATGTTTGTCGCAGTTTTGATTGCCTTTGCCTTGAAACTCTATCACGGAGTTTTTTAATATTGTTAGTTCACAGTCTTTCTGCTGCTCCAGCCATGCCAAACCTTTTGCAAAACATTCAAAATCTTCAGAATTGCTAATTTTTTCGTTTTCTTCGTTCCACTCCGCAGATTACTGGACCTCAAGTTAAATTCAAAGGAACTCTAAGAAATGGGATTGAAAATATTTATATGTACTTGTAGTTCGGAAAGGACCGCTTGCACACAAGGAATATGATAGTAAAAACTTTCAAAATGGATTTGCACACAAAAAATGTTATTGTAGGAAAAAAAAAAAAAAAAAAAAAAAAAAAAAATCTAAATGGATTGCACATACACGGAAAGTAAAAAAGGCTTTAAAAATGGATTTCGGTTAATCAAGCGTTTCGGATAAAAGAGGTTCCTCTCTCTGTTTTTATTACAAGTGGTGTAAGAGGACAATCACTATTGACATCTACTTTGAATCACCCAGTATATTAAGTTCAAGTGGCGATTATTTTAAATCCAGATTTAAATTATTCTTAGATGCATTCACTTTCATATGTTTCATTTTATCTGCATTAAATGTTAAAATCCTAAACAGTCTTATTACCATTTCTAAATTACTTTTTTAAACTATAGTTGCCTTTCAGAGTTCGTTTCATATTGTGCATCAAATGTGTGAAATATAATAGTATTTTTGCTCATTTCTATTTCATCTAGAATGAAACAATTTCATGGTTGTGCTTGATCAGGTATATTATTGAATTTAAGTCAGGAAAATAGATTGATTTGGATGGGAACCCTCCTGTATTATGACTATACACAATATCAAAAAGAGTAAAAATTATTCTTAAGCATTTCTAATGCATAAACCCAAACATTGTTTCTTGCCTTAATGTAAAAGTTTTAAATATTTTTCACATAAAAGATAAAAAAAAATTTATAAATGACGGTCGTCAATTGGTGGATGCAAAAACAACCAGTTGGAAAGCTATAAAGAGCAGATCTTGTACCTGAACATTTAAATACAGTAGAACCTTGATTATCTGAAGTAATTGGGACAGACTCTTTTGGAAAATTGAAATTTTCGGGTAATCAAGAATGCTTCCATTTTAAGGCTAATGTCAGATGGACATCTTTTTGTATGCTTTTTTACTTACATACGATACCTTTTACATATATCACAAGGGTTTGAAAAATGTTTTGTTTGTCACAGTTTCGATTGCTTTTACTTTGAAACTATCATTGAGTTTTCTAATATTATTAGTTCACCAGTATCACAGTCTTTCTGCTGCTCCAGACGTGCTAAAACTTTTGAAAAATATTCAAAAGTTTCAGAATTGCTAATTTGCTCGTTTTCTTCATTCCACTCGGCAGCTTACGCGAGCTCAAGTTAAATTCAAAGGAACTCTAAGAAAGGGGATCAAAAATATTTATATGTATTCATAGTTCGGAAAGGAACACTTTCACACAAGGAATATGATAGTTAAAAAACTTTCAAAATGGATGTGCACACAAAGAATGCGATAGTAGAAAAGAAAAAAGCTTTAAAAATTGATTTCGGTTAAAAGAGTTTCAGATAAAAGAGGTTCTGTTGTATTTATAATTTTCCTTATAGTGTATATACACATATATATTGTTTTCTGTTTTTAGTTGAAACTATGAATAGTTTTTCATGTGACATATTGTTGGCACCATGGCAAACTATTCAATGTGCAAACAGTGGACTATTTTTTTTTTTAAAATTCAGATTTCTTGATTGGCACTACTTTTCTGAAAAGGTAAAATTCCCCTTGTTAATTATCCCTTGTTGCCTTAATATGTCATTAAATAAGGCGAATTTTACTATTTCAAAAAAGTAGTGCAAATCAAGAAATCTGAATTTAAAATAAGTAGTTTTCACATTGGATAGTTTGACATGGTACTGACTATATTGCAGAAACTCAATCAGTCGATTCAGACTCATTCAATAAATAGTCGAAAAATTTGTATAAAATTCTAAAATTCTTATAAATCAGAAAAGTTATAGAAAATTTTCAAGTATATAACCTTATTTAAATAGCTTTAAAAAAAATTCGCAAAATTATTCAGGTAGTTATTGTATTTGGAACTTTTGATGGAAACTTTATAAAAATTCAGTAAAAAACTTATTTTTCAAATTTGAATATGAAACTTATTTTTAATCTACAACATTACTTTAACAACAACAAAAAAATATAGAGGTTCATATAAATCTGAAATTGCCCCCTGAAAAGTCAAATAGTGTGGTGTATGCAGATCTGCACGGGCCGGCCCGAAGCCCAAGCCAGACTAAGCCCACAGGCTGGGCTCGGGCCTATTTTCATTCACAGCACTCTGGCTGGGCCATACTTTTTTCTGAAGGCTCGGGCCTTACTTTTACCAGAAGGATCGGGCCGGTCCGGGCCTAACTTATTTTTTTCTGTACAGAGCCAGGACTGGTTTAATTCATAGTCTTCAGTCCAAAATTTTCAGTCCTAGTTTTGACCCAGCTCGTATGAAATTCATTGTCTCGGCATGGCCTGGTCCGTTCAAAGGTCAGTTAAATTAGGCCTGGCCCAAAAATTTTTACACAAAATGCGTACATTTTTAAATCGCCATTATTCTACAATGAAACATTAAAATTTATTATTTTTAAAGAATAGTAGATTTCTATGCTTTTTAAAATAAATATGGCTAAATTAAAATATAGTAAAACATCGAAAAAGAACCTGCCAATGATGGGATCCTGTTTTAAGCTGAAAAATGTGTTGATCCATGCAAAATTAATATACTAATACGCAAAAAAAGAATATATCATATAATACGTTTACACTTGCTAAGAAAAGAACTTGCCTGTAATGCCTTTTTTTTCTTTTCTATGCGATTCCGTCTTGGAAGATTTTACTGTATAGCATTTTTCAGATTTTTAACACTTCAATACATGGAATATGCATTAAAAATATTAATGATAACCGAAACATGACACTGAATTAATGACATATTAATGATAACTGAAACATACAAGAAATATAGATTCGTTAGAAAAATAAATATCGCAGCCTGCAGAACTTTTATAAAAATGAAGATTATAAACATGAAAAAAAAGTTAAGATAAATATTTTTGGTCAGAACTCCTTGTATGAGACAAATTTTTAACCGAATCGACATAAAAATCAATGTTTTGTAGAAATTCGCTCGGGCTGAGATTTTAACTTTTTTATCGGGCCTTGACGGCCCAATTTTTTTTTTCTTATGGGCCGGGCCGAACTTTTAATTTTTTTATTGGGCCGGGCCCGGGCCTAGAAATTTCGGCCCATGCAAACCTCTCCCCGTGTTAGGAACCACTGGACGAAGCCAAGACGCTTTGTGAACCGTGACTGGTTAATAGTGTATGGCATGTGAGATACGAGATTCAGTGTTTGAAACTTTCATTTTCTTAAAATTTATAATTTTTTACAATCTTTTCAAGAAAGTTTTTAGTTATAAATTTTTCCTGTTATTATATCTTATAATAGGTTTCATATTTGACATAGTCTAGCGAAACAGAACTGTCTGAAAAAACATACATCTTGAACCTTGAAAAACTGAATATTTGGCATACCACAAGATGGATCTTAGGATACCTGAAAATCAGGACGACTCATGTGAATTGGGACACTTGAAAGCAAAGAGTTTTAGATAGATATAAGAAATTAAATATTAGTACATAAAATCCTGTCAATACAGGGGGAAAGATTTAAAAGAATCTATAGAAACACAATAGCCTAAACAATTAAAAACAAGCTTTACCACAAATGGAATATTTTATACTTTATAGTACAGTAGTGCAACATCACACTTTCAATGCCACATTGTATGTTAAGAAATCTTTAAAATGTACCTAACTGACACATGAATTTCAGTTATAAAAAAATATTCAGTACTAATCTTGTATTTAGTGAAACAATTGTTTTAACAAGAAAAATAAATTTAAATGTTTTAAAATTCAATTTTATAATTATACAGGATGTCCTACAAGTCTTCCCCCGATTACAAAATGTACTCATATTCACTATATACTGATAGACATGTGAAACTGGTACCAAAATGCTGGAATATTAACAAAGTTTTTTGTTGTAGGTTCCATAATATGGCTGTAGTGCAGCAGTGTCAGTGTCCAGGAAACTGGAAATGTTCACAAATCAGGAGAAAACTCAATGTGTTCTCTGGTATCGCAAGACCCTTTTGACATTAGTAATTCATATGAGGTCATATGCACCGATTTCTTAGGGCATTGCAAAAAGCCTGTCTCACACCTGCATTTAGCTGAGGTTGATGGTCAACCAATTCTCACAAGGGAACCACTTTTGGTGCTGCTCGCACCTAGCATAGAGACCTGGTGCATTTTAAAGTCCTATATTACAAAGTTTGAGAATCGATAGCATTTTTCTGTTAAAATAATAATTCTTGATTTTACAGCAGCATAACTTTCTGAAAATGCAATTTTCGAGACCACTTATTGGAATATTAACATTGAAGTTTTTTAAAGAAAAGCATTTAAAAATAAAACTTTGTTAATAAGTATAAAATATTGAAAAAAGTTTAAAAATTTCTTCAAGAAACTACAAATTTGATTTCGAAAAATTGCAACATTATATTCACATTTTTGGCGGAGAAAAAGTTTGCGTTTTTTTTTTTTTTCAAAAGTAGAACTCTCCGGCAACCCTAGCCAAATGTCATAGCTGCTTGTCTTGTGTGAGGAGTGGAATGGACTTCAGTAGAAATTGTAATGTCCGACCTAACTAACCACAGTAATTTTTTTTAATTTTGTATAAATATTAATTTATTTTATGATTACTTTTACGAAAGGACCATTTAATACAGCAACATTTCATTTTAAACATTCGAAACTTTATTGCATTCGATTTCAAAAGAAAATATTTTGCTTGTTTAGTATTTCACTAAAAAAGTTTTCAATGACATTGAAAGCTTTTATAGAAATATATTTATCGTCTGCATAAAAAAAAGAAAAAAAACCTAATTCTTGTTTTTTATGCTATCAATTTATCACACAAATCGCAATATGATAATTCTAATATGTAATGTACATTTACTCCCAGGATAAAGCAGGTGGAAAAATTGTATCGTCATATTTGATGGCTTAACTCACTTTTAGCATGAAATAAATAAAAATTTAATAAAAAAATTAAAAATATGAAAAATTGTGTAAAACAGAAATTTTATCGGTTCTATAACTTTTATGTATAGGGCTACAAAATGCAAGAAGTCTCGATGCTAGGTGCGAGCAGCATCAAAAGTGGTTCCCTCGTCAGTACATGGTTCGGTTTTCTGTTCACTGGCACTGCTACATGACAGATTACGGAAACCTGAAACAAAGACTTTCTTACTTTTCAAACTCTTTGGCACCAGTGTCACTACTATATAGCAGATATGAATAAATTTTGTGATCAGGGAAAGAGTTTTCAAATACCCTGTATTAGTCAATACCAGAAGTCAATTGGAAGTCAGTGCAGAAATAAGACTCACCAGCTTCTGGATCAAGTCGGCGTGTTATTTTTTCATCAGATAAAGCTAGTTCCTTTAATAATTTAGGGCTGAAATAAGAATTTTTTTTTTTAAGTTAGTAACATATACATACACAAGTAAATTTATGAAAAATGAATTTATAAACTGGAAATGTTTCAATCTTAATAGAAACTTAAGGCTTTTCTCAACGGCTCTGCTCAAGAAGTGCAAAACATTGACATATTTACAAATTCATTTTTTAACGGAAAGATATAAAATTAGAAAGCCTGACTGTGGAAGCGATATGGAATCTGTTTTTTTCCATTTTTTAATCAATAAATTAGCTATTGAGTTATAAGCAATTTTGATCATGTGACACGGCATTTTTCTCCCCTTATTGACTGGATTTTCATCTTTCACTCGGAAGTTCGGTTCAAAATGCCAACTTTGACAGTATTTTCTGAAAGATCTATTGCATTTACGAGAAAACAGAAAAAACAGTTCAATGACATAGTTTCTGAATAACAACACCTTCTAGTTTCAGGCATTTCCGAATAAAAATGAATTAAAACTTGTGTTCAGAAAGTTGACCCTTTGGATTTGAGAACAACCTTAATAAAAACATATTTTTTCAGAGCAAACCTAGTTTTAAAATATTTTGAAAGTTTACAAAGAACAGAGCAGTAATTACTGCAACAAAAGTCTTTACTAGAGTTTACTAAGTGTTTTTAATCCCAAGTATGTTTTGGTCCTCATCCTTCTTTTCCACATAAAGGAAGGCACACACACATATATATGCAGGATGCCCCCAAAACATTGGCCTTGGCTTTTATTTCTTAAATATTGATCATAGACATTATGAATTATAAAGTTACGGAAAAAAAGGTACAGAATTTTATGAAATACAAAGTTTTAATTTTTATAAGCCCGCTCCACTACAAAAAAATTTTCAATGAGTAAAATGTGTTCCATATACCAAGGTCATATACAAAATTTTAGCATTTTATCATAAAAAGGAGCAGAGATATGTTTAAACAAAGTTGGTGAGGGGTTAATCATAAATTAAAATGCAAATGTTTAGAGCTAGAGTGCAGATGATGCAGAAATGCATCAAAAGCAAATAAAATATGCCTCTTATCTTTAGTTTTATTTACAAATTTACAAAACTATGTTTCCTGAAAAATATCTCAAAGCAGAATTGCAACAAGACATTCAAGATGGTTGTCATGACATCATCGAACAAGAACTTGATCCAGTGCACAGAAGTGTTATCAGACGAATGCAGGTCTGTATTGGCATGGATGGAAAACATTCTGAACTAGCTTTGTAATCCTTGAATAAAGTTATTTCTACACAGTTTAGATACTTTTGCTCCAATAAATAGCACAATTATTATATTTTTATGCAATCGTTGTTTTCTTTCATAATGTAAGTACGACCCCAGAAACGCAATCATCCAACATGTTTTTTCCCCTTTGCAAACTCGTATCCAAGCATTGAAAGGTGGTTTAAGGCAGTATTTATCAGTGTTGGGTACGCTCACAAAATAAACGAACTAACTCAAACTCAGTTTCTCAAAAATGAGTCAAGTTCACGTTCAAATTCAAAATTTTTGGAACGAACTCGTTCAACTCAAACTCATCTATAAAAGTGAGCAAAGTTCACTAAAAACTCTTTTTTTTTTTTTTTTTTTTTTTTTTTTTTTTTTTTTAAAGAATTTTTTTGTTTAACTTTACAAAATTTTGTGAACTAATCTTTTGATTATTCAATGTAAGGGTCTTCTCTTCATGGGCTCGGCACAATTTTCCTTTCTATTACTCGCTCCGAGACAGGTTTGGGGATTACTTATTTCTAGAGGTTCGGAACAAGATGGGCCGGGACCAGGACTGGATTTATATTCCGACCCAAGCCGGGGCTTGACTGCATTCTTCTTGAGGTCTGAACTAGCAAAAATTTTCAGTCCTCGTTCCAACCCAGTTCATTTAAAAGTCACTGGACCAGCATTACTCTGGCCCATCTAGTAAAAATATCAGTAAAATTTGCACCGGACCATTTAAAAAAAAATTTAAATGCATGCATTTTTAAATCGCTATTATTCCACAATTAACATTCATATATTTATTTTTATTATTCTTTAAGATGGGTAGATGCATTTCTAGGCAATAAAATTAAATTACAGTAAAACCCGAAAAAAAGAACCTGCTTATGATGCAATCCCGTGTTTAACAACCCCCCCCCACCCCCCCCAAAAAAAAAAAAAAATTGTTGATCTATGTAAAATGAGGATAACAGTACAGTAAATTCTGTCTAAGGCGGACTCTGTATAAGCCGGAAATCTGTCTACCGCGGAAATTTTTTCAAGTCCCGGCGAACCCGTAGAAAATTACATTATTCCATGCTGCATAAGGCGGAATCTGTCTAACGCGGAAACGGAAAGGATTTTAAGGTCCCACCAAAATCCAAATTTTGCGTAAGGCGGAAAAAAGGATAATTTAAAAATGAAAGGCATTTTGTTTATTAAACTTTAAAACTGATAAGTCAAATACTCAATGTCGAGCATGTTAGTTAAATTCCGTAACACTTTGAAAAAGTTAATTCAAAAGAACAGAACCTGTTTAAATTTGTTTCCCAAAATATGGAAAAACATACTCTTTCTACTCATAAATTATCTGAAAAATGTAAAGTATGAAAGGTGAGATGGTGTTGATTAATGACAAAGATTTTAAAAGCAAACACAGTTATTAGAAACTAAAAGAGACATTAACTTTAGACAGAGCTCTACTAGAGCTAAGAACATTGTTTCAAAAGAATACCCATTACAATCTAATGTTCGTTCAAGATGAGAACGAACTGATACTTGCATGTGAGAGCAAGCACCCATCTCTGAAATTTGTACAGGTATATATACACCTCAAAAATAAGACATTTGCATAAAATACCGCGAGACGGACAGTTAATTACCTGGACGAATCACAGCCTAGCAAACGTCAACTAAAGACGAAGCGTCGTGCATCTCCGGAACGACAGCGCCATCTATAGAACCTGAAAAATGGAAGTTTCCTTCCAAAGAGCAACCGTGAGATAACTCAACTCGCCGATTGAGAACGTAAACATCTCGACAGTCGCCGGGAAAACGTGTTCTCTGCAGGGTGGACGACAAGAGAGTGAAATGGGGTTTTAAAAATTAAAATAAGCAGTTGGTATGCTAAAAATAACTTAAAAGAATTAAATATTTCCAACATTGCCCCCCTTCGTACACTCTGACAGAGAACAGCCTAAAAAAAAAACTTTCAAAAGGGTAAGTTATGCCAAACGTAAATTTTGAATTTTGACATAAAATTTCCTGAAATACAAACTTGCAAAAACAGTTTAATGAAAATTTAAAGTTTAAACATTTTACTTATAATACATACATTGACGATTTAAGTTTTTGAGAAAAAAAAAATCGGCAAGTTGCCGAAGCCTAAAAGAAAACACTTTAAACTTGTAAACTTTTAAAGATGATAATGCATTACGATTTTAACATTAAATTTAATGTTATTAAATTTCAATTGAAAGATTAAAAAAAAACTTAGCATTTATGCAAATATCTTAAAATTGTATAAACACATTTGCAAACAGTTTAATACATAAAAATAAAAGTTCATATAAAGTCCTGATTCACTTGAAACAGTCTTAAATGTCCATTGACAGCAGTCACTCATCGATAAACAGTTCAGTAGTGAAAGCTTTCAAAGAGATTTTTGTTACTGGCTTTGTTAAACAATCAGCTAAATTCTGTGAAGATTGGACATATTTCAACTCGAACATATTGTCGAACACTAGATTTCTTAGAAAATGGTAGCGTATATCTATATGCTTTGTTCGAGCATTTTCGATAGGTGATTTTGAAAAGTCGATAGCAGCTTTATTATCACACAGTAATGTATATTCAGTACAGTCTTGGTTGATTAATTTTGATTTGATAGTTTCTTCCAGAACTCTTCTTATCCAAATCATTTCCTTTGCTCCTTCACTTAATGAGATGTATTCCGCTTCCATCGTAGATAACGATACGCATTTTTGCTTGAAACTTCGCCAAATGATTGGAGCTTTGTCGACAAACATCATAACTCCACTCATGGATACTCTGTCATCTCTGTTAGATGCATAGTCAGCATCACTATAGCACGTCACTTTTAGAGATGTCACATTTGATAAATTTAATTTGAAATTTTTAGTGGCTTGCACATAGCCTAGAAGTTTAAGTAGACCTAGCCAATGGATCATGCTTGGGTTTTCTTGAAATTGGCTGAAAAGATTTATTGCAAAAGCCATATCCGGCCTTGTCCGGCTTGCTAAAAATGCTAAACATCCTACTAAATTTCTGTAGGGGTATTTCTCCATCTCAGTTATTTCTTCTCCAGTTTTAGGACAGTCGGTCTTTGAATAAATTATGCCTTTTGCAATAGGTAACGATATTATTGGAATTTTATACTTTGAGTAAATTTTACAAATTTTTTCAATGTATTCTTTCTGATGGATATATAATTTCTTATTTTCATTTTCAAATTCAACGCCAAGCAGTCTCTTGGTTTTTCCTAGGAGTTTAAGGTCAAACTTTGTTTTCAGGAGTTCTATAATTTCCTTTATATGTTCAGCTGTCTTTCCAAATATAATTATGTCGTCTACACATAGGAGTAGTAAGATTCTTCTCTTAAAAATAAATACACAATTTGTCCATTCTAACCTGGTGAAGGCTAATTCTTCTAAAACATCTTGGATCTCAAAGTACCATTGCCTCCCACTTTGGTGGAGTCCATAGATAGCTTTTTTCAAGAGACAAACATTATCTGGATACTTTTGGCTTTGAAATCCCTTTGGTTGATACATGACTATTCTTTCTTGCAATTTTGCATAAAGATATGCACATTTGATGTCTAGTTGTTGGTGGAGCCAACCAAAAAGTCCAACTAGAATAGTGAAAAACAATCTAATGATGTCGAAATTTACTACAGGGCTATATACTTCTTCATAGGATTCTCCTTTTTTCTGGCTAAAGCCTTTCGCAACCAATCTTGCTTTATATCTTATAATTTTTTCTTCTTCGTTTTTCTTGATAGTATACACCCATCGATTATGTATAATCTTCTCACCATCTTTCCTTGGAATTAATTCCCATACTTTTCGCTGCTCCATCATTTTGATTTCTTCTTGCATGGCCTTCATCCATTCTTCCTTTTGGTTAGACTAGACAGCTTCTTTAAATGATCTAGGAATTTCCACTTCTATGCAATTGGCTTCTAAATCTGTGTCAGATTCTTCACTAATGTCAGACAATTTGTTTTCAGTTATAGGTTCAGCTCTTGGTTCGGGTCCTGAATATTTATCTTTTCCAGAAAAACTAAAGAAATTCGGATCATATCTTATATTGTTCTTCAAGCAGTACCTCTTCACATCTGGATGTGATCTAAGAATTACATTTTTACCTTCAATTTTGTAGTAGATGTCTGTTCTTGAACAATCTCTTCTTTCCTTCGCTTCTCTGATCCACTTTATACTTTTACACGGAATTTGATCATCTTCAGAATCAGTACTTGATTCTTCGTTATTTTGATATTGATTCATGGTCTCAACTTCTGAATCTACTTCAGATTTTGATGGTACTTCTGGAGTTTCTACATGTTCAATTGCTCTGCGGCTTCCTCCATGGCTAATCCCACCTTTACCTTCGTTACTTTTTACCTTTGGGTCCAGCTTCGCTCCACTTCGGAGCTTTGCTTCTTTCCTTCTACTTTTTGAGTTTTGTTTCTTCTCTTCTCTTATACCAAACTCCTCATCAAAAGATACATTTATTGTTTCGATGACTCGACCCAACTCTGGAATCCATATTCTATAGCCTTTAGTTTGATGTGCATACCCAACTAAAAAACCTTTCTTCGTTCTCATGTCAAACTTTTTTCTTTGTTGTTTTGGTATTCCAACATATGCAATGCTTCCAAACTTCTTTAAATGGCTCACTGATGGTTTTCTTCCACAAAAATATTCAAATGGGGTTTTCTCTTGACCTTTTCTGGCTACTCGGTTCCATACATATACAAAACAGCAAAGTGCTTCTGCCCAAAATTTTTCGTCCATTTTGCTACTTTTCAGCATGGCTTTTATAGCATCTACTGCTGTGTAATTAAATCGTTCTGCAAGTCCGTTTTGTTCTGGTGTGTATGGATTCGTCATTTGGTGTTGTATGCCCTCTTTTTCTAAATGAACTTTAAACTTACCGTTGACAAATTCTTTACCATTGTCAGTCCTTATAGCTATTACTTTCTTCCCTAAAAACCTCTCATTCCTTTTCTGAAATTTTAAGAAACAATCAAATGCTTCACTTTTATGTTGAATAGGATAAGCAGTCACCTTCTTTGAGTAATCATCTATAATCGTTAGAAAATATTCAGATCCTCCGAGTGAATATGTTGGCATTGGTCCACAGACGTCCATATGTAGTAATTGCAGCGGTTTGTTTGTTCTTCCTCCTTCTTGAGATTGGAAAGATACTCTTCTTGTTTTGGCAATTTTGCACGATTCGCAGCCTAATTCCTGATATTTCAACTTCGGTAATCCTTTTACCTTTTCATGCTGAGATGTATTGACAATGTACTGGTTATTTATGTGGCAGTATCTCTGATGCCATTTATCTAGTTCTGTTGCATTCGAAGTTATAGCATTATTTTCGACATAAGTGGCAGATTGTGGGTATGTAGGTTTTACGCTGTACAGTCCATTTTTTCTATACGCTGAAAACATTTCTTCACCTTTTTCGTCAAATAAGGTTATTTTGCCATTCTTTCCTACAAATTTAGAACCCTTCTTCTCACATACTGCACCTGAAATTAAGTTTCTTCTTAACTTTGGAGAGTACATTACATTATGTAATCGTATTTCATTAACTCTTCCATTTACTCTGAAATTTACATCTACGCTTCCCATTCCTTCAATAGGACTAGTTACTTCGCCTACAGCGAGAGTCATTTTAGTATTGTTAACCGGTTTGTACGTTACAAACAAGTCTTTGTTGTTACAAAAATGACTTGACGCACCGGTGTCAAACACCCAATTGAATTTATCTTGAAAGTTGTTATTCTGACCAAAATTAGCTTCTGTCACGTAACTTTTTCGTTTTGCATTTTTAGGGTTACTTCTACAATTAACAGCCCTATGACCTGGTTTGCCACATTTGAAACAATTCTGATTTTGGTGTTTATCTCTTTTTCGGACTTCTTTGGGTTTTATTAACTTTATTTCTAATGCCGATTTTTCCCCTTTAAGCGAATCTTTTCTACTTTGCTTTAAACGATCCTCTTCTAATATTAACTCATCTAATACCTTGTTAAAGGTAAAGTCCTTTTTATCCCATCTATAAATGGCTTGCACGATACCAGAAAAAGTGTCTGGAAGGAATCTAATCAGCTGGTAAGTTTTGACAATTTCGGGTAATTCTATTTCCGTATCCCCCATACTTTCTAAAATCTCTTTAAGTCTTGCTCCATACAGTCCTATCGCTTCGTTAGGATCATAAGTACAATTAAAGTAGGCATCCAAAATACCAATAGATCTTCCCCGCGTTGCTGGCTGGAAGTGAACTTTAAGTCTTTCCCAGGCTTCTGACGCAACCTTAGTATCACGAATCAGTGGCTTTAAATCTTTACTAATATTTAAATATATTGTACTATAGGCCTGATTCTTTTTAATTTCAAAATCGCGCTTCTCTTTAGGAGTTGCATCATCTTTAACTTTTAAATCTTTATTACTAACATGTTCATATGCCCCTTTGTCCATTAAAAGTGCTGTCACATCATCTTTCCAGGTGGCATAGTTATAATTGTTAAGTTTATCTATTTCCATCTTTAGTTTTTAGAGCCCCCCTATCTTTAAGCTTTTAGAACTTTTAACTTTAACACCATCTCTAAATTAAATACTTAATATGGGCAAAAAGAGTGGCCCATAACCGATGTTTCCCAAAATATGGAAAAACATACTCTTTCTACTCATAAATTATCTGAAAAATGTAAAGTATGAAAGGTGAGATGGTGTTGATTAATGACAAAGATTTTAAAAGCAAACACATTTATTAGAAACTAAAAGAGACATTAACTTTAGACAGAGCTCTACTAGAGCTAAGAACATTGTTTCAAAAGAATACCCATTACAATCTAATGTTCGTTCAAGATGAGAACGAACTGATACTTGCATGTGAGAGCAAGCACCCATCTCTGAAATTTGTACAGGTATTTGTACATATATACACCTCAAAAATAAGACATTTGCATAAAATACCGCGAGACGGACAGTTAATTACCTGGACGAATCACAGCCTAGCAAACGTCAACTAAAGACGAAGCGTCGTGCATCTCCGGAACGACAGCGCCATCTATAGAACCTGAAAAATGGAAGTTTCCTTCCAAAGAGCAACCGTGAGATAACTCAACTCGCCGATTGAGAACGTAAACATCTCGACAGTCGCCGGGAAAACGTGTTCTCTGCAGGGTGGACGACAAGAGAGTGAAATGGGGTTTTAAAAATTAAAATAAGCAGTTGGTATGCTAAAAATAACTTAAAAGAATTAAATATTTCCAACAAAATTCCAAGGAATTTATGCTTATGCCATTTTTTCATATGCAAATTTGCATTTAAAAGTTAATATTTCTAGTAGAATGAACATTTTATCAAAATATATATTTTCGAAAGTAAAATGTATTATACTTTAAGGTTGTACTCAAATTCACAGTTATAGCGTTCTGTCTCATTCTCGAAGTTTATTGGGGTTTTTTTGTGTGTGTGTGTGTGTAAACTTGTAATTCGCATGTATTACAGCAGTACTAAGAAACTGAATAGCGTTTCTCATCTATATATATAAAAGAAAGTCTGAATTTTGTATTAATCAACGCGCAGCACAAACTACTGAACCTAAAATCTTGAAAATCGGGGTAAAAATACTTCTTATAACATCGAGTGCCGCTAAGAAAGGATTTTCTAAAATTCCACCCCTAAAGGGGTTAAAAAATAGAACGAATTTTAAAAAAATTCCCAAAAAATCTGATTTTATACTTAGTTTTCAACTGATAACATATTTAAGTGTATTTTTGTATGCTGAATCGAATGGTACTAACGAAATTCTTTTAAGTCTAATAGTTCGCGAGATATTTGATATTGTTCTAATTTGGCGATGTCTTTGACGCCAAAACCTCAATTTTCAAGTGATAATTTCTAAAAATATGTCTGTTACTATAGCAACGGAAACATTTAAATTGAGCAATTTTGTTAATCAATTCTTTTGGTTGAATAATTAAAACAGCTATATGAGTTAGATAAAATATTACAAACACCTCGAAACTAAAATTTTTAAAAATTGGTACTTTTTCGCGATACCAAAAAATGCCAAAATGTATGCTATTGCGCCATTTATTTCAACCCTAATCGTGCAAAGGATTTTTATTGCAAACTGTGCCAAACATTAAGATTTACTATTTATTGAACGTGAATGCTTTTTTATAAGTATTTAATTGTAGCAAAACATATTAAATTGCTATTTTTCGAAAATAAAAATGTCAATGTCGATAACTTTTTTATTCGTACACGTCAATTTGTATAATTTGACGTGTGGTGTGGCGATTTATATAACTTAGCGAATTTGGTCGATGGGATAACTAAGTAGTACCTTGATTTGTATTGATTTTTAAGAAAATAGTTGCTGAAAGTCAGTAGTTTTCAAATGTTAAAAATTTTAAATGCTCAATTTTGTATCAACAAAATAATTTTCTTTTTCAAATGTTTCATTTCATTTTGTGCTAATTATTATGATTGGCGACAACGGTGTAGGTATAATGGAAAAATACCAAAACAGTTACCGATTTTATTTAAAATACAAAGAAAAAAGGTTTAATAAGAAATAAATGTTGTAAAACGGAAATATTTGATTTAAATATGAAAGCAATGTTTGTACTGCTTAAAAAAAAAGTTTTCATTTTCAAAGTTTTAAATTCAAAAAATGTTTTGCAATTTGTCATTTGCTCCTGGATAAAAAGAAAAAATGGGAAATTTTATGTTAGCCGTACACAAATCTCACCAATAGCATTTTTTAAATCGCAAATACCAGCCCTTACATTTTTACTCATCATCTTCTACTATATATATAAAACGCAAATTATTTCATTCCGATTGACTGTAACTCAGGCTCTACTGAACGGAATTTTGTAGAACTTATACTGTTAGTTAGGTAATTTGTTTTAGAAGTGTTTTAATGTAAAAAAAATATTTCTACGTTGCTTAGTGATAGCTATGGGAGTTTAAAAATTAGGTGAACCCGATTATGAAAGATTACCTTTTATTTAAAGCTGTACGGAATGGATTTTGATGCTTTCAGTGGTGTAGTAAAAAAAGTGTTCAGTGGTGTTAGTAAAAAACTAGAGGATGTACGCTATATGAGACAGTAATATACTAAAGCATATATATGCTATTGCTATGGAAGGTGTGCAGAATTTCTTAAAAAATCCAGAGGGTATATAACGTAGACCTATCCCTATATACCTGAGAGATCTATAATCAGGTTAACACGATTATGAAAGATATATTTAAATTTAACTATCTATAATATATATGAAATGTAAAGAGAAATTTCGTTCCGGCCACTTAGAACTTGAGTTCTGCTGAATAGATTTTTCATGGGACTTGCATTGTTAGATAAATTTTCAGAAAAGACTTTAGTATATCATATCGTTCTATGTGGCTTGGTTAAATAATTATGGGAAAAAGTCAAAATCAGATGAACAGGATTATGAAAGATTGGCTTTACTAAAAGTTCTGCTGAATGGATTTTAATGGGATCTGTTAGACTAGGAGGCAACAGAACAGACAATTAGCTCATCGAGTTCAAGGCTGAAATTCCAGAATAAGTTAAAATTCGATTCGAATATTAAAACGCAATCGGTCTGCCTGCCAAGTCATATCTTGGTGGAAAACACCTGAAAACCCGATTTTAGCGGTTGATTCATGGGTTTAACAATGTGTTTTCCTGCACCCAAAGGAATGAAAATATGGAGGACTGGGAGCAGGAAATCACAATGGTAAACCTACAAGTCAACCTCTGAAATCAGGTTTTCAGGTGTTTTCCACCAAGATAGGACTTGGCAGACCAATTGCGTTTAAATATGCGGATCGAGTTTTAACTAATTCTGGAATTTCAGCCGTGAACTCGATGAGGTGATTGCCTGTGCTCCCTCTCCCGGTCTATGTTAAATAGATATTTTTTAGGAAAGTTTGTGGTACATTTGATAGTTTAAAAGATTCTGCTAAGTGGAATTCGGTGGAACTTGCTCAGTTAATTTTTCAGGAAATGTTTTAGTAGCAAAAAACATATCGTTCTAGGTTGTTTGGTTATAGTATTTTGGCTGAAAGTTCTAGAATCAGGTGAACCCAATTATGAGAGATTTTCCTTTTTAGTAGGCTCTATTGGACGGATTCTGATGAGAATTGCATTGATAAATTTTCAGAGGAAGGATTTCAGTATATTACATATTGTTCTATCGTACTTCACGAAATCCTATAGTAAAGGATCAAATAAAGAATTTGGTCCTTAACAGCTCAAATTTTGTCTGTCTCAATAGAAGATATAATAGCATAATGACGTCCGTATCGTTTGTGGCAATTCGGATGCGGCCTTCCATATAAATGTCCATATTGCTTTCAATCGCATGATCGAATTCACAGAGATATTTCGTTTGATTCAAGGTTTGTTTAGAAAAACAGCCCAGCGTAGCGGGCCAAGGCTGCTAGTTTATCTATAAAGACAAAAGGTCTTTCTGAATTTCAGTTTTCAAGCGATTTTCGAGTCAGGAAAATCAATGAAAAACCATCATCTTCAAGGGATTTTTTTTTTTTTTTTTTGGGGGGGGGGGGGGGGGGGGGCTTTTTTGCATAAGCCAGAATATTGTCTACCACGGAAAATTTTCTCAGTCCCGATCGATTCCGCCTTAGAGTTTACTGTACTTGTAAAAAGAATGTAATGCATTTTAAACAGATGATGAACTTGCTCATAGGGAAACCAGCCCACAACGGATTTTTCTTCTTTCCTATGCAATTCCAAACATTTTATTGCATAGAATTTTTAAATTTTTCAAATATCCAAACCATAGAATATGGATTAATGATATCAGTGGTAACAGTGATATTTGTATATAATCAGATGCATTTAAAAAATAAATACCACAGCTCAGAACACTTTTTTTAAATCCTACACTTCATTAATGATACACTCAGGGTTCATACAGAGTTGGGAAGAAAATATCCAAGGAGTACCCAAAAAATCCAAGGAGTCCAAAAAAAAATTTTAAGGATTTGCCATTTTCTTTATTTTGTTGTTGTCGATGTTTTTATGTGCTGCACCGTTATGTGGTATGCACACTATAATTTTTAATGCCCAATTTGGAGAGAAAAACATTTCAAAAACAAATTTTACTCTATTAGAATCTAATTTTTAGTGCTGAAATTGCACAGTCACAATATATTTCTTATTGATTTCGTAAGTTTAAATACAAAATTGACAATCTATTTTTTTATGCAGTGACCAATGGTCATGTCACAGGGGTGATTCTGAGTAAAAAAAAATTCTGAAATTCACAGGAAATCTTCTGAAAAGTTACACCAGAACGGGGGGGGGGAAGGGAAATCCACTCCCGACACTAGTTATTCGTTTTCTCCGTGGCTCTTTGACGAAATTCGCGTTTTTTTTGCGATCTTTTGACGAAATTTGTGGGTTTTTCGCGATCTTTTGACGAAATTTGCCGTATTTTCGCGATCTTTTGACGAAATGTTTGAGTTTTCGCGATCTTTTGACGAAATGTGAGGTTTTTTTCGCAATCTTTTGAAGAAATTTGTGGGGTTTTTCGCGATCTTTTGACGAAATCTGCTGGGGTTTTCGCGATTATTTGATGAAATTTGCGTTTTTTCGCGATTTTTTGACGAAATTTGTGTTTTCCCCACGATCCTTTGACGAAATTGGCGATTTTTCTGCAAACGATTGACAAAATTTATTTTTTTCGGCGACCATAAGTCCGAATTTTCGGACTGGTGACCGATATTTTAAAATTTTCGGAAATGAATGCCTTACATTTTCGAAAAATTCGGAATAGAATCACCCCTAGGTCATATAAATAGAGATTAGTCAAACCCTAAACACTTATTATAGTATATCATATACATGATACATCTTTTAAAAAAATTTAAAAGAATGCTAAATGCAACATACAAGAAAAAATATAACAAGTTTTAAATTTATTCTTTTAGCACAAAGGTAATCGCTTTCTTTGAAGGTGAAGTTTTGACGAATTCGCATTTTGTTCGCGATCTTATGATAAAATTCGCGTTTTTTTTGCGATCTATTGGGGGAAATTCGCGTTTCTTTTGCGATCTTCTGGGAAAAATTCACGTTTTTTTCGCGACCTTTTAATGGAATTCGCCTTTTATTTAAATTGTTTAACGAATCTGAGTTTTTTTTTCGCGATCTTTTGATAGAAACCGTGTGTTTCTCGCGATCCTTTGACGAAATTCGCGTGTTTTTTGCGATCCTTTGAGGAAATTCGCGTGTTTTTCACAATCCTTTGAGGAAATTCGCGTGTTTTTCGCGATCTTCTGGGGAAATTTGCGTTTTATTTCGATCGTTTGACGAAACTAAAGTTTTTTTTCACGATCTTTTGATGGAAACCGTGTGTTTTTCGCGATACTTTGAGGAAATTCGCATTTTTTCGTGATTTTTTAGGGAATTCGCGTTTTATGCGATCTTTTGAAGAAATCTGCTTTTTTCTCAATCTTTAACGAAATTCGCGTTTTTTCGTGATCCTTTGAGTAAATTCGCGTTTTTTCGCTGTCTTTTAAAAAATTCGCGCCTTTTTAAGAAATCCGAGTTTTCCCGCTTTGACAAAATTTACGAATTTTTTAGGCGATCGATTTACGAAATTTGACGGTATTTTTTTTTTTTTTTAAATATATTTGCGAAAAACGCGATTTTTCCGAAATTCTTGGCTAAATGTCAAACATCGATAAAATTTAAATTAAAGGTCGGCTAACAGTGTCGAAAAACGGACTTTACGGACCTAATAATTGAAAAACGGACCTAGTGGGAGCTCTGCTATTAAGATTACCCTACCCAATCAATGTTGTGCTTCAGATGAACGACGTGCTTAAAGAATTTACTGTGCGTTTTTCAATCACGATTTTTTCCCCCTCTGCAGCAATATCGCTGGCGTCCGAAGCCGCAATAGAATATAAGAAGTTTCTGAGTAGTGGTTTGCTTATCTAAGTAGTTCTAAGTACTACTTGGGAATGTTTTCATTTCTAAGGAGTTTCCAAGGAGTCTAAGAAGTCTGTGCGAACCCTGTACACTTCATTAAGTGTGTTCTCAAATCCAAAAGGGCAACTTTCTGACATAAGTTTTAATTTATTTTTGTTCGAAAATGCATGAAACTAGCTGGTGTTGTTGTTCAGAAACTATGTAATTGAGCTGTTTTTTCCATTTTTTTGCAAACGCAATAGATCTTTCAGAAAATAGTGTCAAAGTGGGCGTTTTGAACCGAATTTACGCGCAAAGGAAGAAAGAGCACTCAAAAGCAGGCGAAAAACGTGTTTGTCACGTGATCAAAATCGCTTATAGCTCAATAGATAATTGATTGATCAAAAAACGAAAAAAAAAAAAAAACAGTTCAATTCCAAATTGCTTCCATGGCCAGGCTTTCCAATTTTATACCTTTCCGTTAAAAAATGAATTTATAAATGTGTCAAAACGTTTTGTGCTTGTTGAGCAGAGCAGTCAACAGCAGCCTTAATGAAATCGTACACTTCATAAATGATATTTATTATGTTAGCCTTTAAAAAATAAGTTTTGCAAACAAAACACTTTTATTAAATAGAAGAACTTTATCAGATGAAACTAAATAAATTAATCTTTGTTTTGTTCAAATTTTATATTTGAGCAAGTGGATTTCATCTTTCGTTTCAAATTGTTTTTTTTCATAACAATGTAATACATTTCACAAAACTAACTTTTTGATTTTTCACAAAATATGGTAATACTCCCCCCCCCCCACCCCCACACCGAAAAAAGGGGAAAAAAGCTTAATCGAATGCCGTCTATATATCTTTTAAAAATAATTCAAAATTTATTAAATCATAATGTATAATTTCCCATTTGTTGAAAATTTATCTTACATATGATGCGTGATTTTTTTTTTAAATGCCTGTGTCAATTTTAAATGTGAAAAACCTTTTTTAATGGAAAAATCAGTTTACACGTATAAAGAATGCCTATGAAGTAAAACCTTTCATTAATCAATTGTAATCGCGTTATACATTAAAAAATACATGTATAAACTATATTTATACATATAGTTTCTTATTCTAATAAATACATACAACACATTGATGCTAGAAAGGTCAAATAATTAAAAATAATTAAATAAATAAATCATTGTATATTTAAGGATTTGTGATTCATCCCCAAATTTAAAGCTGATAGCATTTTTCTACCGAAAAAAAAAAAAATCGAAAGAAGAGGTAAGATGCTTCCCAACAATTGACAAATTGATTGAAAGCGTACCCACTGTTCTCGTTTCCCAGAATCGTTCTCTGTCCTCTGAATCCTCTGTCCTTTTCAACAACTTTCATCAATAGTTGTTGTTTATGACGGCCAATTATCTACAAGAGGGGTATGGGCCCGAAGGGGAGGGAGTGCCCTCCGTGGGGGTCTTTCTAAGGGAACCTAATCCGCATTTACGCAAGGAAATTCAAGGTTCAAAGAAAGCCACCTTTCATCAATAGAAAGATTTTTTTATTCATACCATAGTAGTTTACCGAGTGTAGCATCGCCTGGCACGGTATAATTACTGCCTCCTTGCTGTTTTCTCCCCAAAGGTTTAGATAACTGAACTAGCAAGACTAGCAACGTTTTATCTCAAATGATACTTCAAATAAACCGTAGGCTTTTTATTTTTTTATTCCCCATCCTTTTGAAATGGATATAATAAGAAATTCACCAATTACTTATAGTCTGTGCAACAAAGCACGAAAAAGTCTCTGGCGCCTCCTCTTGTAATGGTATTGCAACTGAACATGACTTTTTGTCCTAGTGTGGAGTTTTTCCTTTATATGCTTTCTCTATTCTTTTCTTATACTAGTCTGGGACAAAGATACTATCTGTTCCACAAATTCTCCTATTTCTAACCAAAAAATAATACTATTTTATTTTCCGATTGAGGTGTTTATGCGGTTTGAGGAAAATTTCGATCCCAATTATAAGTGTTTGCAGTTATTGGGCTTTTATATTTTCGACTCAGGGCATTATATTTTTTCGTTGCGAGTCGGGTTCGGGGTCAGTTTCGGGTCGAGTTGGCTATGACTTTTCGGGTTCGGATTGGATTTTAACTCTTGTGATTCGGATTCACCAGATTTTTCAAAAGAATATCCAAAATATTTTTTCATATTAAAAATCTATGTACAATAAGATCTTCATAATGGATACTCCCGAAAGCACATATGTAGTTAGCGAACACTTTTGCAATTCCTAATACTTATTTATTTATATGCTTATATTGCTAATTTGGGCATCTCCCAATCTACACCCAAGAAACATGTGTATGTGTGTATAAACTATCACAAGTATCAGGGCCCAAACTAAGGGGGGGGGGGGGGGGGGGGAGGGGGCGTGCACCCCGGGCGCCAGAACGAAGGGGTGCCAAATGAAGGATTATAACCTTGGAATGGATCATTTTCTCCTGATGGACTGGTGGCTTCCATTATTATGAAACAGCCATTATAAATGAAGTGTTAGATGAAGATGAAAGAGCAGATGTAAAAAGTTAGAACTCTGATTTTCTAGTCAGAATAGGAAAAAAAATGGCCATAATTTTTTTTCTCTTTAATCTTCACCTAATATACTTCATTTACAATGGCTGTTTCATAATAATGGAAGCCACCAGTCCATCAGAAGAAATGAACTCTGTTAAAGCGGAGACTCGGTTAAGCGGGACTCTACTGTATATTTCATTTTTTAAATGATCTTTAGAATCTTTTTGTTGGTGTTCAGAGGGGGAGGGGTCATGACACCCCGTGACCTCTTCCTTCGATCTGCCATTGTGGATGATGTATTACATATTTTATTATGACATATTTTAAATTTTAAAATAAGTCGGCTATAAGAAAATTAGTAAAATTCTCTTTGTATATATACTTTGCGGCAGAGCGGGGGCGCCAAAATCCACGTTTGCCCCGGGTACAAAAAAGGCTAGTTTCGGCCCTGACAAGTATCATACATACTTTTTTGTTGTGTATTAAAAATTAAATGTTGGCCACATTTTTCATATTCCGATAGAAGAAAAATTTTTCTGTACCGTAAAAAAGGAATAATCTATGGTCACATTTTTTATAAATTTTATTTCTTATGCCGTAATTTGAATATATACTCATTCATGCACTAAAGCATATTTATTTTCATCTGAAACACAGTTTTGCTCAAACTTTTTGTGAAAATGCAAACAACCTGACTTCCAAAATATCTAATTATATGACTAGCAAGGGTTATTCTAGGCTACCCATCCAACCGCAAAAAAAATATTATAATCATTAAAACCTGGAAACAGAAATTTATATACAACCTGACCCGATGCAAGGCTCTATTCAATAATCCCGATGTCTTTACTATTTCAGAGGCTTTACTATATTTGAATATTAAAACACAAATTTTATGACTATTTGAATATTAAACACCTGTCTTTTTTTTCTAAAAAGCATAAAACTGGTAGTACAGATATAAATGTAGGTTACTTTTCACAATTGCATTAAAACATAATTTCCTTTCCTTTCATTTCAGATTCGGCATGAGCCGGGCCCAGGCTTGGTCCTATTCTCATTCTAGACAGTCGGGCCAGGCCTGGACGATGCTTTTTTCAGAAGGCTTGGGCCGGGACTAGTCACTATTCTTTCCGGGCCAGGCTCTGGATTTTTTCCTGAAGGACCGGGCAGGGCCTAACTTAATTTTTCCTTACCAAACCGGGACTTGTATCATTCTTTCTAGTCTTCACGGGCCTACATTTTCAGTCCCAGTTTTGACCTAACCCGTATGAAAATCATTGTCTCGGCGTGGCCTGGCACATTAAAAAATCAGTAAGATTTAGCATGGTCCAAAAATTTTTGCAAAAAATGCATACATTTTTAAATCGCCATTATTCTACAATTAAACATTTAATTTTATTCTTTATAAAGAATAGTACATTTCTAGGATTATTAAAATGTAGTTAAATTAAAAAATAGTAAAACGTGTGAAAAAGAACCTGCCTATGACGGAATCCTCTCTTAAACTGAAAAATATGTTGATCCATACAAAATGGATGTACTAATACATGAGAAATGAATATATAACACGTTTGCACCTGTTAAGATGGGAACTTGTCTATAACGTATTTTTTTTCTTTCCTATGCAATTCGGTCTTAGAAGATTTTACGGTATAGCATTCTTTAGATTTCTAAGTCTCCAATACATGGAATATGGATAAACTATATTAATGATAACTGAAACATTTACGTACAACAAATAGCGATTCATAAAAAATAAATAAATATTGCAATAACTTATATAAAAATTAAACTGGAAACATGACAATAAGAATCAAAGATAAGTATTTTTGTCAGAACTCCTCGTACGAGACAAAGTTTTAACCAAATCTACGTAAAAATCAATGTTTTGTAGCAATTCATTTGGGCTCGGGCCGAGAGATTTTGACTTTTTTCTGGGCCGAACTTTTAGCTATTATACAGGGACAGGTCGGGCCAATAGTTTTTTCTCTATGAACCGGGCCAATATTTTTTGTACGGGCCAGGCCTTGCTCGGGCAGAACTTTTAATGTTTATACCGGCCGGGCCGAATTTTTCTTCTATGGATCGGGACAGGCCCTGGCCTAGAAATTTAGGCCCGTGCAGACCTCTACCATAGGCTGCATGTACAAGGACCTCGATCCAAAATACTGTTTCTACTATATTTCTTTCTATATATCTTATTGTAAGCTCTATTGATTTTTTAATGGATCTCTATTAGTATGTAAATATCTGAATAATTATCAATATCATTAATCCATTTACACGGCTTGGATACTTAAAAATCTGAAAATTCTATCTCGAAAAACCTTCTAAGACGGAAACACATAGCAGAGAAAAAATCGTTATAGTTAAGTTCCTTTTTTATCAGGTCTGTCATCTCTTGCATGTGTATTTTTTATTTTCAAACGGATTATTATATCCATTTACAAGATCTAGCAATGTTGCCAGATGGGCTACTTTTCTTAAATTCGGATTCTTGATTGGCACCAATTTTTTGATATGCTAAAATGCACCTTATTTAATGACATATTAATTAAAACGAAAACAAAGGTAATTTTACCGTTTGAAAAAAGTGGAGGCAATCAAGAAAACTGAATTAAAAAAAAGTAGCCCACTGGCAACACTGAGATCCAGATCCACCGATCAAGAAATTTTTCCATTTAAAGCAGGATTTCGTAATACACAGATTCTTAAAACAGGTGTTTCAGTATTGTATGCCCTCCCCAGCCCCCTTAGAAATGTATATGTATTACTATTCTTTAAAGAGAATTTTAATTGTACAATGATGGTAATTTAAAAATATATATTTTTTCGGAAAAAAATGTTGACCCAAGGTAAGTTGTTCATTAAACAGATTTTTGCACAAGTCACACTGGAACGGGGTAATAGTTTTCATACAAGGAGGGATGACCGGGCCAGAAAATTTCTGTCTGTGCAGACTTTTAGGAATAATAGAACGCAAACCCAAAAATAAGTCCGGTTCGGCCCGGCCCGAGCCTCCAGAGAGAGCAAGACTCGAGCACGACCCCCCAAAAAAAACTGATGATCACACTCGACCCGTCCCAAGTCCGTTTAGGCCTCTAAATGGCATTTGAATGGCAAAAACGTGATCTTAATGGCAGGAACAGTTTTAAATAAGTTATGAAAAAAATTGAGTTTGAGTTGTAAATTTCGTTCAAACTCGCAGATTTTTTGAGCTTTCGTTCAGTTCACGCTCGTTTATCAAAAACTGAGTTAAGTTCAGCTCGAAGTTCACAAAAATTGAACAAAGTTCGTGAGATTCCGTTCAATGAACGCATTCATACCCAACACTGGTATTTATGTATTTTCATATCTCTGCAACATTTTATGATAAAACGTTGAAATTTTGTACATGACCTTATTAGTGTATGGGGCACATTTTACTCATTGGGAAAAATTTTGTATGGAGAATGTACAAAATTAAAATTTTGTATTTCTTCAAATTTAATCCCTTGAAAATTTTAATCAATTTCCTCAAATTCTATACTTTTTTACATAACTTTATAATGTATGTTTATGATTAAAATTTAAGGAATACAGTAAATTCTCTGTAAGGCGGACTCTTTGTAAGACGGAAATCTGTCTAACTCAGAAAGATTTTCAAGTCCCTGCGAATCCATAGACATAGAGTAAAATTTGTCTAAGGTGGAATATTGTCTACTACGGAAAATTTTTGCGGTCCTGATCGATTCCGCATTAGACAGTTTACTGTAAATGCCAAAATCAATGTTTTGGGGGGCACCCTGTGTGTGTATATATATATATATATATATATATATATATATATATATATATATATATATATATATATATATATATATATATATGATATGATAATCTATTTGTATTTTGCCTTTCCATTAGAGATGGGAATGGTTGAAACCCATCTCCCCTATAAAAATTGGGAAAAAAGCTGAAGAAAAGGAGAACTAATTTCGAAAATTTTTTATAACACTTTCCACCATAGTTGAAAAGTGCTTATGAATTTGGTTTGTCTGGCCATTTTATCTATAACTCACATAAATTATACTCTGAGTTTACTATGGCATGCTCAGTTCAAACATGTGAGTGAAACAAAAGCAATGGATGATTTATTGAAAATAGGGTGTGCAGCAATGATAGTTCGTTTACAGGGCACTCAAAAGAATTTCATTACATTATGAGCAATGGGAAAAAATCATTTGCAATGTTTTTAATGATGTTCCATTATTCCAAGCATATTGAAATTAATATACACCACTGAGGTGCACTACAAGATGCTCACCATAGAATATGATATGCATAGTAGTATTTATCATTTATTTAGAAGCACACACAAAATAATTCAGTTACAGTATTGTCTATGAACAATATCTGCTGGAAGTGTGTTTTCAATTTTGGTATGCATTTTTTAATTTAATGATTGACAGTTGTGTTTCTTGATGTGTATAAAAAATATAGATCATATATGTACAAGTTTGCACAAAAGAATTAGAGTACATTTCCATTTATTGACAGAAATTGCAGAAGGGGAATTTTCAACTGTACTGTGTGTTTCTTAACTGAATTTAATTTTAGCTTACTATGTAGTATATATACAAATCTATAGTTCATATGCAAGGCAGCAGGAAATAATTCTTTTTCTTTTTTTTCCCCTGACTATAGATGCTAATTGTTGAAATTGGGTTTTCAAATGTGATGTATTTTCCTAATTGCTTTCTTATATATCATCTTTCATCTTATTAAGTTTTGTTACAGTATTCTGAATGTGTTGGAAAGTGTTTCATAATCTATGTTTGATTTTTCTTGTTTGATTTAAAGAGAATACTTTCTAGATGAAGAAGGATATTTTTTACGTATTTGCTGTGGCGAAATATTTTAGCTCAATGCCTACATTAAAATAAGAAGACAGGAATAAATAAATATTCTGTGACAATAAAATGCAAATTTAATAATAAAAAAAATAAACAGTAACACGTCTTGCTTTTCCTATTAGCTGATATATAAGTTATCTGCAATAACTCACAACTTTAAATGATTTGAAGAATTTTCATATTTTTCTGAAATCCTTTATGAAATTTTTATATTTTACTACTCTGCAGATTTGTGTTGCAATAACTAATATTTCCATTAAAATAAACTCCTGCTCATAAATTAAGGATAATGATAAGATACCTTTGATTTTAGACTTTTGTCAAAATATCTGAAAAAATGCTTGAGGAATTGTGCTTAGGCTAAAAAACATGTTTGACCTCAATTTTTTAGTGAAGATTTATTCATGAAATCAATTATGGCGGCAACAATAAATTGAATAAAAGGATATTTGCAATCTCCTTGTAACAAAAAATGATCGAACTGTTCTGTCACTGTAGTAAATAACTGTGTACAATATTTGTATACATTTGTATAAAAATACCATGCATATTCATGAAAATGTAAATGTTTCTGTAAAAAATTAAAAAGAGTTGTTTATAGCAAGTAGACTTTTCAACCAAATTTAGCAACACTTTCAGAAAACTTGATGTGCAGAAACAATGCAGTAGAAACATAACCCAATAATAATAAAAAAAAAAATGAATATGTTTAATATTTGGTGAGATATGAGCATTTGTATAAAATAATTCAATTGCACAAATGCAAGACATCCAAACAATATTTTTCCATAGTTTGGTAGTCAGCTATATAAGGCAACTTATTTAAAAAGATTAATGAAATATCGCAAAAATTCAGAAAGATAGTGAGCTGAATTTCAGCTACTATATAAAAAGTAGCTGGATGATAAGGGATTTTCTACAAATTGTCACTGTATCACCAATATCTTTATGAATTTTCATGATATTCCATTAAGCTTTTTATATAATCTACCCTATATAGTTGATTACCAAATTATGAAAAGTTTGCTACCGTCCATGCATGCACAGTAAAAAAATCTCATCAAATATTCAATATATTAATTTTTAAATTGTAGTATAATGTTTCTAATGCACTTTATCAAGTTTTAAGAAAGTGGTGTAAAAGTGACCTCCTAATTTAATTGGCCTTGTTACTAAATCTTCGTCGAAAAATATGAGGTCTAACTTTTTTTTTTATGTACATTTCTGAAGTCCTAGATAATTTGTCAAATATTTCTGTAAAGATTTGATGCAACATCTAAAATTGAAAGTCCTTAAATTTTAAGCATTACTGTAAGGATCCAGCAAGGTTCATACATATTTTCACAAAAAATTCCATAAGTTTTTCCTGAATAATTCTTCAATTCACAATTTCAAATTTTATAGAACAAAACAAACATAAAAAAAAAATAAATAAAGAAAGAAAGAAAAGAACACAATGAAAAATATCATGGTATGCAGTTATTACACATATTGACATATTAGCCTTAAATTTGTTTTAAGAAAGTGATTATCATAAATGTATACATATATATAATTAAAAAAAAAGTGTCTGCCACCCTATCTTTTCTTTACATGCACACATACACACAAAAATTCTTTAAACACTTTTGGTGCTTAAAAAAGAAACCTCACATCAAAAATATTGCTTTTTCTTTTTAACCAATTAGAGTCCTTGCATACGGTCATAATTTAGTAAAGTGAATATTACGAAAATGTTTTCATAAGATAAACAGAATTACATAAAAGATATGTATAAATTATTTCATTTTTGTAGCTAGTAAATTTGGTTAAAACCAAATATTATTTAAAGCAACAGCTGACGAAAGATGATAATCTGTTTATTTTTTATTTAATTTTATTTTTGTTACTTGGATCTGTAAAAGGACAAAAGAGAATGAAGTTATGTTGACCATTTAAAAAAAAAATACTGTGGCAAACTTGAGAAAGACATTCAAGTTTTGAGGAAATCTGGCATTTTTTCTCAAATTAGAATATGTGTGAGCATGAGCAAACAACAAGCCATGATAGAATTGAAATATAAATTCAAAGATTATGAACCAAAACCTGCATGTTAAAAATAAATAAGAAAATTGTTCAGCTTTGTTAAGGGGGGAAAAAAAATCTGGGCCTTTTTCTGGTGTTTAAAATGCATCACAATGAAATAATCTAGTTTTGACAACAAAATCATCATCATCATGCTATTTAATTACAGTCATTATTCTAAGTATATTTAATGTGGTGCAGCACTCTAGCATTTTCAGATTTCACCCTGCTGTTTTCCAGATATAAAACCATCAGGAAATGTTCATTTTGTCAAAATAAGGACGAAAAAATAATTTCCAAAGTAAGACAGAGCATACCAAAATCTATACTAATAAAAGAAATGTATGGAGGACGTGAGTTTCAAAACTTGCCTTACACAAAATTTTAAAAAAATCGAGTTCTCTATCAATCTATTCTATTGGTGAACCTGCATAAAAACACACTACAATCTGCAAAAACTAGTTTTATCGTGTATTTCTGGCATTGTAAAATCTTGGTTTACAATGAAAACCAATGGATGCAGTCTGTTTTTCACGATTTCCCAAAATTTTATTTTCTGGATTAGGCAAGTTTTGAAATTCACGTCCTCATATAAATAACTACACTCTTTATCATTTAAGAATTTATATTTTTTAGTGTTTTTCATATTTTTAAAGTAAAATCATGTAACACTTACACATGTATAAGACCTGTCTAGAACTAATTAGTTTACACTTTTAGCAGTTTTTGTATTTAATTGCTATAAGAAAAGAAAAACTTGAAAATATAACAAAATTATTAGCCAAGCTGTTTTGTGCAGCACATTGCTGAAGCTTGATAAAAATCAACTAATTTTATAACATAGCATTATCAAGAAATATTTTGATAAATACAAGAATTGGCACAGTCATTTTTTGGCTTTTTTTTTTTTAATGTAATCCTCATGGTTATATAGATCTACAACATTTGAGGGAAAACATTTTCGTCTACCAAGATACCACCTTAATTCACCACTAAAACCAACATGATGCCATTTTATATGGATTGACAGCTTTCAAACTTGAAAAAATGCCACAAATTCAATAAATTACTTGAAAGAAAAAAAATCAAACACTTCTGGATCAGTTATATTTTTTATATGATTTTGCATTTTTTTTTTTTTTTCTAGATTATCCTTATTAGCAAATAAGGAAAATAAAAACTTTTTCCCTGATCTTTCTGAATGTCAGTAATATTGCCATGATAATTCCAGATAAATTTCCTGATATTTCCACATTTTCCAGTCCAGTGACCACACTGTACACAGGTTGGTTTTATACACAACACAGTTTTAGTCAACTTGCAACCCAGAATACATTAATCCTAAAGTGATCTGAAACTTGAAAACCTGAAAAATGAAAGAATTAAGGTCATATTCAATTTCATCTAAGCAAAAATAGTCTACAATCCATCTCTAATATCAATATCTTTTATGAAGAAAAATGAATACATATTATCTTTTATGAAGATAAATGAATACATATGTAATATCTTTTTCATGTGAAACAATACTCTGGAATTTCTTTTGAAAAAGCAGGTATATTCAAAACCTATCCTGCAAAAAACAATCTGAAACTGAAAAAATTAGAACCAATATTACCCAAATTCAACCAGAAGCAAAAATATTAGAGCTAACCCAACTTTGCTAGTCAAGTTACATATGAGTAAAATAGGGTTTAATCCAACTCTATTCAGAATTCTAGTGCCAACATTAACTTTAAGGGGATAAGGGATGGAAAAGAGTTTATATTTGCCAACAATTTTACAATACTCTTTTTTTTTTTTTTTTTTTTTTTTTTTTTTTTTTTGAAAAAACATGCATATTCAAAACCTAGCCTGAAGAAAAAAATCAAACTGGGTCATATTGGTTCTAATTTTTTCAAACTCAACCAGAATCAAAAATATTAGAGTTAATCTAACTTGCTAGTCATGTTAGATGTTACATATGAATAAAACAGGGCTTAATCCAACTCTATTCAGAATTCTAGAACCAACAATAATAAAAGGGGAAAAGGGATGGAGGGAGGGAAGAGAGTTTATAATTAATTGCCAACAATTTTACCATCACTAAACATAGTTCAAAAGCAATAATTGAACTAATCTTTCATTCCAAATGTACAAATTATATGAATAATTACCTGATAGTTAGTAAATCACAACCAGCTAATGCTTTGATTTCACAAGTGTTTCTAAAAGAAGCTCCCATCACAACAGTTTTGTAGTCAAACTTTTTATAATAGTTGTATATTTTGGTAACACTCTTCACACCTGGATCCTCTTCAGGCTTAAAAGATTTTTGATCTGTATTGGCAACATACCAATCTAATATCCTTCCAACAAAAGGAGAAATTAGGGTGACACCAGCTTCTGCACATGCAACAGCCTATTGTTTAAAATACATTTGAAAAATCTAATCAGAACATTTTTAGATTACTACTGAGAATATATTTAATAAATAAAATATCTATAGAATTTATACACAAAACACAATATACTGAAATTTAATTAAGCTTGAAAATGCATAACACAACTAAAAGTGCACTTTCCGCAATTATAGTTCAAGACAATAATCAGATTTTGTTTGGTGTGGTTCTGTAAAAGAACATTAAATGTTACATGGCCTATTTTCTATAGGAAAGATATTACAGCGCTCCTCAAAAACATATCAATTTTATAAAGTGTATTTCAAATAATTACTGTCAACAGACGTTAATGCAATGGATTTATTTTGTGTATTCCTGTAAATGAACAAGTGTTAAAAACATATAATTTTCTATAAGAACGACATTACAGTGCAGAATAATAATTCATATAAATTTCATGTTTGAAGTAGTGTAATAACACTAAAAAGTATTTCAAACAATTATTGTCCATAGACCATACTAAATCCAAATTAGTTTGTGTGTCCTTGTAAACAAATTTATAAACATTACACAGTCCATTTTAAATAGAGAGCATGCTGTAATGAACTTCAATAACATATAAATTTAGTGGAAATACAAGTATATTTATGAAAGTTACAGCATAGACAGACAGGTGAATTAAAGTCAAACACTTTTCAACTAATATTAGAAATTGTTAAAAATATGAGTACTTCTTTATGATGTGGACCTTGGCACATTTAATATGCTTGGAGCGATTTGGACTTAAGAAAGTAAGATTTGTAACTAAATAATATAAACAACTATAAAAACAAAACAAATGAATTATTTATGTTTATGTATATATTTTAAAAAGTACTTTTGATTGCACATATTACAAAAATTACTCTATTTTGTATATAACATTAGATAAATGGTTTCTGCATGTTAAATGAATTGTATAAATGGTAAAAGAAATTGCTTGCATGTATGAAAGAGTGAGCAAGGTGCCAGAAAATGTGCGTGAAATATTTTCTCCTCTTGCAAGGTTATTTTCTTTATTTCACCAAGACCTCTATAACAGAGAAGTACCAAAATATGTTTTACTCTAGTAAGGCTAATAAATTTTTAAGGATAACACTAATCTATCTATCTATAAAAGTCAATTGTCTGTAGGTAAAGACAAACTTTTCTCCATGAACACCTACTGCCACCTGCACACAGTTGTGGTGGTTAGATAGCCCTTGGTCTCCTGCTGATAGTAAGGTAGTTTGGTCGCGGTGGAAGTGGAGGATTACAGGGACACTCAAAAGAATTCCATTACATTACGTCCTATGGGAAAAAATCGCTTGAGATAGTTTTTAATCTTTATCTCCATATATAAAAGGCCCAGCCCAAACTACTGAACCTAGAAGCATTTCAAGCACGCATTTCAGCGATTTTAGAAATTCCCCCACAAAAGGGGAGTCGAAAATTTTAGAACATTTGCCATATCTCACTAGCCGTTTGAGGTAGGAGTGTGAAATTCCAGAAAATAAATCTACAAAAAAATAATTGAAAACATGTTTCAGTAATTTTACAAATTCCCTGCCCTAAAGGGTTTAAAAAAGGGAAGGGGGGTTCAAAAACTTTAGAACATTTGGCATATCTCAGCAGCCATTTTAGGCAGAAGTGTGAAATTCAAGATAACAAACATACTAAAACAATAGATAAACACATTTCATCTTTGCTAGATATATTTCGTTTGATTCAAGGTTCTTTCAGAGAAACAGACCAGCGAAGTGGGCGAAGTCCGCTAGTAGGTTATAAAACTGGGTCAAAATATAAAATTTTGCACTTTATAAGGCGGAACTCTGAGAAACCACACTGAGTAAACCACTAAGCAGCTTAAAATGTGTTTTTATAGAATAGAAGCAAATGGATTGTAAATTGCAGTTTCAATTCAAATGTTGCATGAAGATAGCATACTATAGGTGAGTTGGAATTTATAATACCATCTTCTACCCATGTTCCATTTTTAGGATTTCGTTCATCTCACGAAACCCTATTTGTCTCGCTTCTTTGTCTGTCTGTCACAGAGCCCGTTCTCAAAAACTATATATGTTGGGAGACTTGAAATTTTGCAAACTTATTAGCTGAACACCTCCCATCAAATGACAAATAAAATTTTGAAAAAGTCATAATTAACGGACTTTAATTAATTACAAAGCCCCAATTATCAGATCGGAAAGACATTCATAATTCAACAAAAGCACTGATTTTTATCAAATTACAAAAACAATCTTCCATCGATTAAAACCAGGTGTCATTTTAATGGCAGATAAGGACTGGCGATTTCTTTAAGGTGCAATTATTTTTTTTCTATGCATCACAGAAATTCGAAATTAGTACCACAAGATGGAGAAAAAAATCAGCTTTCAGAATTTCTAAAAATTATCTCGAACATACCATAAAAACTCGAAAATTCCTTAAAAATCGAGATTTTTTTTTTTTCTCCTTCATTTGTGAAGGCGACAGATGTCTGATGACATTGAATAACAAGAGAAAATAAAACAGGTCCGTCTTGTGGTCACAAATGGACTCAGAATTTTTATACGGGACCAAAATTTTATAAAATATCGATTTTTGAGCTATGATTTTTACGCCACCCGATGTAAAGTTTCATTCTCTTTCAGAATGTCTTTATTTTTTAATTTCAACAATTGCAAGCAAAGATAATTTTTTGGTATTTAATTCCAGCAGAATTACATTTGCACAGCAGGCCATGTGGCACAGAAATAAAGAGAAAAATTTTTATACTAGGGTTTGATAATCGCAGTACAAAATTTTTTAACTATTGATTTTACAAATTTCGTTCTTTCGCATCCAGATGTTATTTCGTATGCTGATTCATAAAATCTAAATTTAAAAAAAATCTGACCACAACTTTACGATTTATGAAAAAATCGATTTTTAAACTTATAAAGGAGATTCTTTTTCGCATAGACAATTGAGGGGAATTCTTTTTAAGTTAGGGAAACTAAATAACCGATCGCTTTTAAACTTTGATATAGTTTATAACACATAAGAATTTTATAACTTTAAGGTAAGTTGAATTTTTGTTGGGGGGGAGGGGGGGGGCAGCAATGAGGCCTCAGTCAAAAACCATCACCCTCTCGAGTAATATATCTACTGATAGGTTGTTTAACAGAGTTTCATTCAGATACAGTTTTGTTAAGAATAGAGTGTGTTCCCCAGTGGTGGAATGTGGAACTAACAGAACGTGATTTTGTTAAAATTAGGAAACCTAACATGGCGGTCTGTTTTAAACTTTAAGATAGTTTAGGGAGGATTTACCATAATTTAGAAGGGGTTCCATGGCGATAAATGTACTGGGCATTTTGAAAGGAATATTAAAATGAAACCCTCTGTGCGATCTGTGATCACACTTACCCACTTGTTAATAAACAAATTCTGTCGCCAAATAGCGTGTAATTTTAACATCAAAATAATATTTAGTCAAAACATGAATAAATACAATTAACAGATATAACATAAAAAAAACATATACAATGAACTGAAATTATTAGTCAAACAAATTCATTACAAACTTAATATTCCCAAATTTTGTATTCACAATTAAAATGACTGAACAAATGAATTCTTTCAGAAGAACATTTTACATTTGATCACAGATCAACAAGAGGCTATTAAAACTGAACAAGCTTTTTAACCCTTTAAGCATCCTAACCGTGTTTTTCCGCCACGTAATCTTTGAATTCAAGGGCTGATTTAACACAAAATTGATATTAATGTTATATTTTTGCAGTGCATAAGATAAATAAATATGTAAGGTAATCATAAACAAATCCTTATACAAATACTTTTCATAGCTATTATTTTGTGAATCAATAAACATACATGACAAACTTTGCAGGACGCTTAAAGGGTTAAGTCTTCTATTGCAATTAAAATTGGTGGGAAGGAGGAAAAAAAGTCAACTGGTGAAGAAATAGCTAACTCTGAAAATACTGAACAATAGGTTTCAGAAGATTAAAGTCACAGCAGATCACTGAAATTTAAAAATGCAATCATGTATTATCTACTTCCTAAAGATTATTTAAATCAAACTTAAAATTTTCAAAATTTAAAAATCATTGTTAAAAGTTTTTTTAAAGGCTAAGAATTCTTGGAGTGCTGCGTTCCGCATGTCCGTTCAAGGTCTTTACATACGTCCCTTTTGCGGAGATTCGAGCAAAAGCCAGGAAGAAAAGGGGGAAAAAATTGAAAATTTGAAACCAGACAAATTTAAAAGGAAAATTGATTAAATCAAAGACATTGAAAAGCGGGAAGGGTTGGGCTTGGGGCCCTGAAGTATAGAAATAATAAGATGCTTAACTTTTTTTTATTTCTTCTATGAATGAAGAAAAATAACAAGTAATTCTCTGGATGATTTAGGGATTGACCGCATCAGCAATTTTGCCGAATACCGAAGCTTCGGTCGAAGTGTATACCGAAGCTTCGGTATTCGGCAACCGAATACTTGAAATTTTTTAATACGCATTTTTGCATATATTAGCTTTTTTAATAAACTTTAATTGAAATTAAATTCTCAATAATTTAATTCAGTTACATTTTTATTCTAAAATCTAATTACACAAAAAAATTTAATGACTTCTTTCCACTCACAAATTCATTAACCCATCACTTATTTTTTATTATTTTATCACTAGTCAATACCCAAAAATAACCTATGAAAGTATTAAACTATACAGGGTATTATTAAGGATAAGGATTGTCAGAAAAACAAAAGTTCATTCAAATAATAAAAAACAATGTTATTAATCTGATTTACTGATTGTCTAACTCTAATTATAAACATATTGAATAGGGATGTTCTCAAAATACAAAAAGTATTATATCAATTTGTACATTTAACTATTTTCTGTCAAATTATTGATAGAATATTTTGATTAATATTTTAACATTGTGGTGGTGAAGATAAGAAATTTGAGCGATTTTGATATAATGGTTATAAAAGCGGATAGGCATAGGGGTATACTTATTTGATGTGTGTATTTTCTTTAATATACGCCTTAGATATACCGATGTGAACTCTGATATACTTATTTGATGTGTATATTAAAGAAAATACACATTAAATAAATTTAAATTTAAAAAAACTAATATAGAAGTAAGTAAAATTAAATGATAAGGGAAAGATTCGCATCTTCCTTACTTTTTTTTTTCTCTGTTGTAGACAGAGTTCTTTTGATTTCGCACCTATGTAGACTATTTTAGGAAGGAAAAAGTTTTTTTTAAATAAAAAATGGCCTTTGACACTTGTTTTTTGTAGTGCCTCTGAACTCATCCACATAATATTGAAACTCATTGTTTAGCCTATTCTACTGCTAAGTAAAAGATAATTCTTCTACTTCTAAGAAAGTACTTATCTGTAATTATTCGGCCGAATACTTAAAAGTATTCGGCCGAAGCCAAATATTCAGTTTACATGCCGAACCACCGAATACCGAATCAACTATTCGGTATTCGGTCAATCCCTAGATGATATACAAAAAAATTTTTAAAGCTTGGGGGAAGAGGAGTGTTGCACAATTAGATACTGAGATAGAAATATTACGATGGTCACAAAACCACATTCAACTTTGCAAATTTTTTGTAAAAAAACTGGTACAGTTTGTTTTTTAGGGATTGTCTGAGGGGTACACTTTAAAACTTACATATGCTAACTTACTGATATAATGCTATCATTATGCAAAGTTTGATCTGAAACAGCAATTTCCAGCCTGTGACCTCCTGTTATTAGTTTCATGTCTAAAATGTCTAGTAATACTGAATTCATATGATATTAAAGTCATTTTTTAAAAGTTATTTTAAGTCACGAGTATTGATTTAATTTCTATTTTTGAAAAATCTTTTAAAAAGACCATGTATTTGCAATTAAAATGACTATTTTGAACTAAAAATTCTTTCAGAACTGTTTATAATTAATTAGACTTGCAAGAGGCTTTTAAGACAACAGAATAAGGTATGTGCATTACCATTCTTGTGTACTATATGTATATAATTCTAAAATACTGGATAACTTCGTATCAATGTTATTTTTGAACATCAAAATAGAGAGAGAATGTATTTGCATGAATTCAAGAATATTTACCTGTGCAAAATTAAAGAGAAGAGTCATATTGCAATGAATTCCATACTTTTCTTCAAGAACTCTAGGGATAATATATAAATAAATAATGAGAATAAAAACGACATAACATGAAGAACATGGTTATGACAACAACTGAAACAAGTTTTACTTGATATTTAGATTCAATAAATTGCATAAAAAAATACAATGGTTCCTATCTAGATGGGTTACAAATATGAAAAATGAAGAAAATATCTCCCTACTACATAATGTACAGTAAAATTGTTAAAATGGAACATGTACAAACAAAAATGGTCAAAGAAAAAATGAACATTCTATTTTATTTTATTGTCACATTAAAACAGATAAAAGTAAAAAGTATCATTCAATTGGGATCAATCTTTTTAAAATCTAAACAAATAATTTTAACCATCTTCATACTGAAACAGAAACAAATTAAAAAAATTTCAATAACATTTAATTTTGACAAATTTAGACTTTCAATTTAGTCTAAATATAAATTTTCATAAGATTTCTGTGAATGATTCTCAAAGTATTCAATATTGAAAACGGAGTTCATTTTGAGGACAATCATAGAAAGTAACATCTGTTATTTTCATTTTCAGATTTAATACAGATTTTATTAACACTCCCCACTTAAATAAGAAATATTAGTATTGAAAAAATACTAAATAAATTGTGCAAATTTTCTAATAAATGGCTTGAGATCCCATTTAATGAGCTGTAATTTTGTACAGACACATTAAAAGTTTCTAGAAACAGACTTCTGTTGGCTTACAGTTACAATTCATAATTTTTTTTTAAAAATATTAATCTTTTAACTTATATTTTACACATAAAAATTATGTAATTCCATAAAAATCACATATATATATGTTTAGAAAGATTAAGACTAAAAATCTGTGTAACAAAATTATAGAAAATATAAATGAAAATATTTAAAATTAATCTGAACAGAATTATAGAAGGCACATCTAACTGTTAATATACATTACTTAAAACAGATATCTAAATTCAGATACACTAAAATCACAATGTGTAAAATTATACAGAATAAACAAAATATAGAGAAAAAAATAAATAAACAAACATGATAAACAAAATGTGATTTTTCACATTGTTTGCAATTAGAAGATTAAGAAGATGTTTTAATAATTCTCATAGATTGTGAAATCCTATGTTAACCTATGGAAGAAATTTGGGAACAGGATTATTCATTATTGAAAACTTTTTCAAAATTTGATTTTTGCCATCAAAAAGATAACTTCTGATACCAATAACAGGACACATATTAAGCATTCTCTATGTCAGCAATAGCAAATAAATCTGGGAATAAATTAGTTTGGACTAAGTTTTAGGGGAATGGTTATTTTGTTTATAACTGTCTCAGAAGGAGGGTGCTAAAATTTATTCAAGAATTTCTTTTTTAAATAAGCCATAAGAAAAAAAAAGGAAGCAAGCAGAACCTAAGATCTGAAACAGATTCATAAAGATCAATTCATCTGCAGCTGATGACTGGTTTTGGAATACAGCCATTGTTTTGGAAGATATCAAAATATTCCATAATTAGCAGTCATGGGTTTGACATGTTTTATAACAACCACAGTAAAAAAGGCTGCAACAACCAAAATATCATTAATAATGCTTTAAAGTAATATGAAGGTGAATGATTACCATTAACAGTTCATATATGAAGCTTTAGTTCTTTTATTGTAATCTATAGTGAAGTGCCAGACAAGAAATTTCAATGCTGAGATTTCTTTGAATATTGGAGAATGAATAGAAACAGATATTTGTTTAACATCTTAAATACAATATGCAATACTCCCTTTTTACATTAGCCTCGGCCCTTGTTAAAATGGCATTGGCATGGTTCAGGTCTAAGAAACTGAAATTTGTTGCTAATTGCTATAAATAATTATGACAAGAAAACTGATGAACTATTTTGCTTGTTTATGTATAGCGGTTCATTCTATGGAAACTTACTTTCTAAGCAAAATAATTTCAATAAAAAATAAAATTATATTAACATTCACAATCCATCTTTCACCTCTTTTAAGGTCTATATAAGTAGACGCATAGTCTTCTCATTTCTTTGGTGTTTAATTTTTTTTTTTAAGATTTAGAGGTTATTTCTATAAAAATATTGCAACGGAAGATGTGTGTTAGGAGGATACAAATATTTAGAGTAGTATAGGAAACTTGAAGTAAATATCTCAAAAAAGCTGTATGTATATGGAATTTAAAATTAAATTTTATTAAATACATGTTACTTGCCTTTTAAATCAAGAACAGAGAATAAATAACGATCATGACCATTTCCAGTTCAGTAAGAATACTTGAAAAATTAATGACAAATGACGATGTGCACATTCATGATTAGTAAATAAAATTAAAGAATACCTCTTGACTGTATATTTCTGCTAGGTAACAAATGCTACTACAAGGGGCTCTTGTTCATGCATTTCCGCTTAAGACATACCTCCGGTTAACAGAGTCGGATAATATAGACGAACACGCGAATGCCGTTCGCAGAAAATTTTCAAAGTTTGCAGACAGTTTTTATGTTTTTTTTTTTTTTACAAGTTTCTTTATTTAAAAAAAGAAATTAACAAGACCCCAGGCGGAGAATTGGTGTAACGCACGTTGCAGACTATTGACAAGGTCTGTAGGCTATTTTTCGACTGGAGAAAAAAAAAGTTTGCTAGAAAGTATTTGCTATGACCATAGTACAGTATTTTTTGGAAGAAGCGTGCAGCTCATACGAGTTAAAAACTTTAAAATATTGTAAGTGTGATGCTTATGCCGGAACGGCAGGTACAATTCCTTTTTTTTTCCCTCCTGCCAGGTCCGGTAGCAGAAACAGTGCAGCACCGACGCGGGTGCTGCAGATTATGTTAGGCTTTGCAGATTAATTTAACAGATTAAAAATAAATTTTGTGTTAAAAAAATAAATGTTAAATGTTGATCTCTTTTTAAATAAAGTTTATTTGGTTGGAAATTTTAGCAAATGTTTATGTGCTTGTATATAACTTTTCATTTTTGCTGTTGGCGGCAATATAGGACTCGGGAGGAGCGTGACGTTTTTTTGCAGAAAATTTTAAAGAAATTATTTGAGTTGGCAGACAGTTTTACATTTTATCAAAGCCTGTCAGTTAATGAATCTCACATTTGCAATTAATATTAATCTTTTGCATCACCGCATTGCATATTTGCAACATACCCAAAAATCAATGTTACTTATACAGCGGGCTTTATAAGACGATTTTATTGATTGCTGCTACCTCCCAACAAAATAGTTAGTATAAATTGTTCATAGAATTCTCAAGAGACTATGATACTGAGTTAATTTTTCATGCAAAAGTTTTATTTATCATTTGAGCAGTTTGGCATAGATATTGCTAAAATAACTTTGAAAATTTTGTCACATTAAAAAGACTGGAGATGTCCAGAAATAGATTTTATACAAAGGTAAGTTTGTATACTTTACAATTTTGTATTAGAAAATTGACACTATTTAGGAGAAATGTAATTTTTTTGTTTATTGCAGATATGAAAAAAGTACCTTTCAATCAATATTTTTTTAATTATTATTTACATGCTTAAAATGATGTATTCTAACATATGAGTGAATATTTTTCGAATCTGAGTTGTTACACCCTAAAGGGTAAATGTCATTGCTTAAAGTGTACAACTCACCAGATAATGCAGACAGTTTTTTCAAAAACTGACTGAGCAGAACTGAAACTGCTCTTGTACATTATTCCTTAAGAAGCAACTTTGATTACTTAGAGATCCAAAATTGACTCTTAATAACTTTGGTTATTAAGAGATCAAGAAATTGTTGGTAAGAATAATGAAGAGAATGAAAATTTTCTATCATCAAAAGCATCAGAAGTTCAAAAAAATGTTAATGGCTATTCGCCAATATTACCAATCAAAATGTTATATAACAGACAAAATATTTAAGGCCCCACCAGTGGCCGAGAGGTTCTGCTCTCGAAGCTGGTAGACGGGAGGTGCTGGGTTCGATCCCAATCGCTCCCGTCGGCCTAATCGTTCGGAGTTTTCGTGGTTTTCTTCGAACCTTGGTTCTCCAAGCGTTAATACGTGTTAGGTTCCCTTAGAAAGACCCCCCCACGAAGGGCACTCCTACCCTTAGGGCCAATATCCCTAGTGTTGATAATTGGCCCGTCAAAAACACAAACAAACAAACAAAATATTTAAGTGCGTTGCAAAAGTGGAAAATGTTATATAGTAAAAACATTTGTTCAAGAAACATAAAAGTAAGAAATTAAAGTAAAACTATGCAAGTATGGCAATTTCTTTGCATAGTTTGTATGTCCTCGGTGATTTATTCTTTTACTAGCTGACTTGCACGGCACTGCCCAGGCCCGTGATGAATGACACTTAAAGATATAAAATAATACAAATTTGAGGTTCATTTAACTCCATTTTGTCAGAATTTATATTTTTAAATGAAAAAAATAGCATATACTTTCAATTTAATATTTTTTTGCGATTTTGTATTTTATGTTCTGCGTAATTTTATTTTTTAATTCCATGCATACTGAAAGCGAGTGAAACCACAACAAAACTCTCAGGTCTTTACTGATTCCGTCAAAATTTACACAAATTTTATTTTGTAAAAAAACATTTCTACCCATCCGAACATTTCAAAATTTTCGTAGGTTATGTAAATCTGTTCTATTTAGATGCCTTAAAAAAATTGTGTTAAAATATGAACGTTTCGTTACTTTTAGCGTATAAAAAATATAGTCTCCATAATGTGCGAAGTGACCTGTGTTTTCCGGTATATTTGAAAGGATTAAAATTCATATTTAAAAAAAAAACGATTGCCCCATCTATTAAAATAAGCTTTCAGCTTTAAGAACATATTTTTGGTTTGTCGGTACCTCTAAATATGTGCCATGGGGAGACGAAACCGCAACGAAACACTCAGATTTTTATTAATTTCATTGAAATTTTCACACATTTTATTTTGTAAAAAATATTTCTGCCCGTCCAAACGTTTCAAAATTTCTGTAGGGTATGTAAATCAAGATGCTCAAAAAAGACTGTGTTAAAATATGGACATTTAGTTACTTTTAGCGTATAAAAAAATATTGTCTGCAAAAGGCATGAAGTGACATGCGTTCACCGGTGTATTTGAAAGGATTAAAATTCATATTTTAAAAAAACGATTGCATCATTATTAGAAGGTGGTTTCAGCTTTAAGAACATTTTGATTTGTTGATACCTCTAAAATTGCAAACTGGAAGGACGTTGCAATAAGGGGGAAAATGTTTTTAGGAAAAACAACTGTTTTGGAAAATTTTCTTTATTCTACGACATTTTTTTGAATTGATTGTGGCATTTGAGACGTAAGAGACGAACTTTTGGAATGTGTCTTTCAATTTTAACTGTACCGAGCAGTTTGGATTAAAACAAAACAATCAAAAAACAGAAATAAAGTCAAAAAATATTTCTTCCTTTGCTCTCGATGCACAAATGTGTTTGAGCGCATGGGCAAGTGGTTTCCATGACCGGCGATCGGATGAGTTTCTGATGAGAGTGAGAATTTAAAACTTCTGAGTCTCAGGTGCACCAGGAGACACTTTGGGCTAGCCTCACAAAATTTTTCAGCCTCATATGGTTGGTAACCTATCAAATTTCTGTTAAAAACTGAATTCCATTTATTCAACAAAAAGGGCTATTATGCATCCTTCAAACGTTTACATTGTTTAATATAGACAAAAAATGGCCTCCCCTGGAAGTCTACACTAATAGAGGCTCAAAGTATATTTTGGTAATGAATTTTTTGTATGGAGAATTTTTGTAATGGAGGATAGAATAATTCAAACTTAAGTTTTGAATTTTTTTTTTCTTTTTTTTCAAATTAAAATCCAATTTAGACGAAGAAATATTCAAAGAAAAAAAAATACATTATTAAATGAGTAATGCATTCCACATTTGCAAAATTAATGAACATGCTAACAGAGAAAATTAGTTGTAACAAGTAACAGAGGCATACAAGCATGCCTGAGTTCATTAAAGGAAGCAAAAAAATTCAAAAATCATCAATCTTCAAATATATATTATTAATATGCTCTTTTATGTAAAACTTTTAAAATATGTAATGGCATCTATCAAATAAATTGTGAAAATAATGAACAAATTGCTTGTGTATATGAAACTATACAAAAGGTTGCCAGAAAATTTGTGTGGAAATTGTTCTTTTCTCGATTTCAAATCTCATTAAGGCCATTACAAAAGGGAAATTACCTAAAATGTGAATAATTCAATATTTATTTAATTTTTAATGTCAAATTTTAAATTGCTATGCTGTACATTGCATTTAAGAAAAATTATGTTATTTTAAATGCAAGTTTCCTGTATTAAAAAATGGGAATCGCTTAAAAAACTTAAACGTAATGATTGGGAAACATATTTGAAAATTAGCTAATGATTTTTAAGCTTGACAAATATGTTGGTTAGCATTTCCAATTTCCAATTACAGCATCTGTTTTGCAAGATTTGGGTATTTTTAAAAAGGCAGTGGATCTTAGTAATTAATGATTGCATTTAAAAAATACACACTACTAGAAAACTTTCTTGAATTTGTAATCTGTATCAAATGTCAATTTTCTATTGAAAAAATAAATGATTTAAAAAAATAATGATAATGCACAATCACACTTTTAAAGTTCCCCATAGCTTGAACATGGGATTTTGATTAGGGATTGACCGAAGCAGTAATTTTGCCGAATACCGAAGCTTCGGTCAAAGTGTACACCGAATATTCGGTATTCGGCAACCGAATACTTAAAAATTTATAATACACATTTTTGCATATATTAGCTTTTTCAATAAACTTTAATTAACATTAAATTCTTAATAATTTAATTCAGTTACATTTTTATTATTAAATCTAATCTAATTACACAAAAAAAATTACTGCCTTCTTTCCACACACAAATTCATTAATTCATCACTTATTTTTTATTATTTTATCACTAGTCAATACCCAAAATAACCTATGAAAATATTAAACTGTACAGGCTATTATTAAGGATAAGAACTGTCAGAAAAACAAAAGTTCATTCAAATAAAAAGAAACAATGTTGTCAAAGCTGATTTACTGATTGTCCAAGTCTAATTATAAACATATTGAATAGGAATGTTTTCAAATGCAAAAGATATCGTATCAATATGTATATTTAACTATATTTTCTGTCAAATTACTGATACATATTTATATTTTGATTAATATTGTAACACTGTGGTGGTGAAGATAACAAATTTGAACGATTTTAGTTTAATGATTATAATAGCTATAGGATAGGCAATAGGCATAGGGGTATACTTATTTGATGTGCGTATTTTCTTTAATATGCACCTTAGATATACAGAGATGAACTCTGATATACTTATTTGATGTGCATATGAAAGAAAATGCACATTAAATAAATTTAATTATGAAAACTAATGTAGAAATAATTAAAATTAAATGATAAGGGAAAGATGCCCATCTTCCTTACTTTTTTTCTTCTCTATTGCAGACAGTTGTTTTGATTTCAGCGCTATGTAGACTATTTTAGAAAGGAAAAAGTTTTTGTTTAATTAAAAATGGCCTTTGACTTCTTCTTTGTAGTGCAGCTGAGCTCTGAACTCATGCATATAATATTAAAACTTATTGTTTAACCTATTCTACTTCTAAGTAAAAGATAATTCTTTTACTTCTAAGAAAATACTTATCCACAATTATTCGGCCCCGAATATTCGGTTTACATGCCGAACCACCGAATACCGAATCGACTATTCGGTATTCGGTCAATCCCTAATTTTGATACTTTTAAAAGTAGATTAAAAAAGAAAAAAATTACTTTGCAGCTTGAATGCCTTCCCATGTAGAAGCTAACTTAATAAGAATCCTTTCTTTTTTGACACCTTCCTCTTCATAGAGTTGAATTAATTTTCTTGCTTTTTCAATCGAACCCTCTTTATCAAATGATAACCTAGATTTAAAGAAGAAAAAATGTTTAATAGTAACTAAAATAGCATTTAGTAACATCTCCCTTCAATAAATAAAATTAGAAATGAGAAAATAAACAAAATGCGTATGTATTACACATTCTAAGCAGTTTTAATTTTTCTCATACAAAACCCTTATCAGATATCAATTGTTAAAAGAGAACAAATGGTTTCTTACTTTAATTTACAAAATACTTTAAGAATTAAATCATGCTGTTCAATTTATAAATTGCACAGTACAGGCTTGCCAATATTTTTTCAACAACTTCAAGAGCAGTGACATATAAAATATCACGATTTTCTAAGGTTCTACAGGAATACAACAATATGTTAAAAAGTACCAGGGATTTTAAATTAAAATAGAAAGTTAAAAGGAATTATTTGGGTTCTCATAAAATATCCATAAATACAGTGATCCAAGGACCAATGAGGGCTTTTTTCATGGGTCTGATTTTGTGAAAACAAAAAGGGTTATTTTTGTAAATTCATTGCATTTTTGTCAAAAATAAAATTTCATATGGAAGATTAAAATAATGTTACTCCAATTCCAAACAAGTATTTATAAATAATAAATTTAAAGTCCTCCTGTCAAAATTTTCTTTTCTCATGAACTTTTGTTTTCAAATTACACAGTTCACACCTTAACAAAATAGAAATAATCAGAACTCATCAGAGGCTTTCACAGTGTAATCTTTGAAATTTATGCATGTGAAAAAGATAAAAAACTTTGAAACTAAAGGAGAACTTTAAGTGATCCCTGGAACAGCGTGGTTTGAAACCTGAATCTGTGGAAACTGTTGCAGAAGCAATTCATTTAAGAACCAGACAAACATTTAAGTTCTAAAAGTTTGGCTAGAACCTTATCCATGACATGGGCAACAGTGCACAAAGCCTTGCATTACATTTAAAAACTTTATTCATACAAAATTAGAATTTCACAGGAATTAAAACCTGAGGATTGATTTCACCAACTTCATCCTTTGCAAAATTGGTGATGGATCGAAATTGTGGATACATAAGATTTTGTTGTCTGGTGGCTCACATATTGAACATATATTGTAAGAATTTTTTGTGTTTTATAATAAAAACATCTTTATAAAATTCAGATAGATTTAAAATAAGTTATTTTTGTTAACATAAAAAGAAAGTTAAATGCCACCTATAAGTAAAATATTAGACTAATATTTTTATAATATAACTCATTTCTGCATACTCTAAACAGTATAAATACAAAAGCTTTTTAAAATTTTCCTAACAGTTTAGCTTGTAGAGTCCTTCAAACACATGCACTTTAATTATGGCCACTCTGTACTTCGAGAGAAGCTCTGGATTCATAAATGCAATAATATATGTTGTATGCAATTTATAAATGTCACTAAGAAAATATGCAATTTATAAATGTCACTAAGAAAATATGCAGGCATACCTAGCATCAACTTCAGTAGAAACTCTCCCTGGGATAATCTTTAAAATTTCACAGCCAAATAATACAAACAATTTGTCCATGGCAGAATTTAATTGTTCTTCTGGAGATCTGAAGAAAAAAAAAAAAAAGTTAAAAAGTAAATTATTTCTGCACACAATATAATAAATTCTAGAATACACTTTTAGCCAAATACTATGAAAACATGTATATTATGTAGTGTTCAGTTAATGTGGCGACAGATACATAGATGATAGTAGATGCCCAGATAATGATATTTTACTTTGAGACTGTGTTACAATTTACTTAAAAAATACAGTAGAAGGGGCAGTAATATTTGGATGCTTCAAGGAGATGAACCTCCTCCTCCGCCCCCCTGCAGGCCAACACCTGAATTCATTACTGGTCCAAGTTGAACCCAGATTTTCCCTTTATCAATAGTCAAAATTTTAAAGACTTATTTCACCTTGTCTGAAATGCACTAACACCATAAGCAGAAGTAGAAGTGACATTATATGTTTGCGAGATTCACTGAGCTGGATGCCCTAGATTTTGACTATGACTGACACTACATCTGTCTAAATTACAGCACACTCCCAATATATTGCACATAAAACAAGGTAAGTAATTGCTGAAAATTTTGTTAGATCATCATCACTATTCTTAAAGTTCTGAACAAAAATCAAGGTCCAGCTTGAAATGAAACACCTTGTTTCCCTCGCACCATTTATTACATTAATTCATCATTGTATGCCATTAATAAAAAAAATAGTTAAATGGTTTAAATTGCTTGACATTATTTGTTTTACTAATACATAGCTATACACAAATATATACTCTTGAATCCACTAAAGAACATGCAATTACATTTTCAACAAACTAAAATTGCACAGGTTTTAACTTGAACAATGAGATTCTAAACATTTTTCGGGTGTAGTACAATAAATTTTAAAGATATCATAAATAAAGAAAAGTTAGGATTTTTTGGCACATTAACTGATGCAAATACATGAGAAAATACCCAAAAAAATGTAGGCATAAATGACCGATATGCATTAAAAGAATGCCTAAAATCTAATTTTAGTGTGTACAAAGAACATCAAAAATAAATCTTATAGGTATATTTTAAACTGGAGACAAATACTTTCAACAAGAATCTAATGATATCTCTCAAGTGTACCAATTTAGTTAAAGGATATACCAGATCTATCAGAAATGAAAAAATAATTTGTATATTCCTGAATATGTGTTTTATCACATTGCTAACTAAGCGTAGAACCAACAGAGTGAAAATGTCCAAGCTCTGAATCAAACCTGAACCCTTGGAATAGCGCTCCAAGTGCTCTACCATTTAAGGGTTGGGTTGATTTTTGACGGCCAATTATCTACACGAGGGATATAGGCCTGGGGGGGGGGGTGCCCTCCGTGGGGTCTTTCTAAGGGAACCTAATCTGTATTAACGCATGGAAGATCCACGGCTTGAAGAAAACCACGAAAACTCCGAACGATTAGGCCGACGGGCGCGATTGGGATCGAACCCAGCACCTCCCGTCTACCAGCTTCGAGAGCAGAACCTCTCGGCCACTATCTACCATTTAAGCTACAAGGACGATACCCAGCTTAGCATCTCTCACTCACATATGTTGGTAAGGCTGCAACTGCACACAAGATGGAATAATCTTCATGAGCACACAGTCCCGCGGCAAAACATGAGACACAAATAAACCCAGCACAACCCCTAGCTGGGTTTTTTCAATTAACATAATTACATCTTAGCTATTTTTATTAACATAACTTGCTCAGATGGAATTTCAAAATACCACAAAATTATTCAGTTTTAGACAGGTCTTTATTTTAACTGGTACACCATCTGTTATAATTGTACTGTATTCTTTTAGCTAGTGATGTGGGAAGGAAAATTTACCAAAATGGAAAATTTTCCAGAAAATTTTTCGCTATGTTTTTCTGGAAAATTTTAAAAGTCAAACAGGAAATTTTTTAGTAAAATTTTATTGGACATATTTGAACTTTCCATGTTTTCTTTCATTAGTCACTTACATAAACTACAGGTTAGAATTCTGACTTTATAATCCACATGAATAAAACTGTTTGATTCTTTTTTACTTAAGATTTGTCATATTGTTTAATTTGCAACTCATAACAAGTCAATTCACCCGATTTCATAATAAAAGAGCACTCAAAGAAAATGAATCGGCCATTTTTCTTGTTATTTGATAAAGTAATGAGGTAGTGGTAGAGGCCAGAAGATTTCAACACTGTATTGGCTGCTGCAGTTAAAAGGGAATTCCCCTCATGTAAACAGCACTAGATTGGGATAAAAAATTTCATTCTGCTCCCTGTCAGGAATAATGGGTAACTAGAAAAAAAAAAGTGTGTGGAGAGATTTTGTTGAAGTCCATGAAGGCAACAAAATTATTGGTAAATGCAAATATTGTGATCAAACAATATGCAAATAATGACATGGTATTATGGACAACATTTGTAAGAAGATGATTTAATGACAGCTATTGAAACCGTAATTTAAGTTTCTAAAAACACTCCTGATATAAAGTTACAGTAATGTTAGATACAACAGAATACTGGACAAAACAAAAGCTCTGGAGTAGGGACATTATTTGGAAAGCTGCCAGTAAAATATCCCCAATAGCTTGGTGGAAAGGTTATTGCAGTACAAGAGAACTATCTAGGGTTGCAGTCAGAATTTTGAATATTACACCAAAAGCTGCTTCATGTGAATGAAATTGGAAGACATTTAGCAACAAAAAAGAGAAATAGATTGACAGATGAATGCACTATGAAGCTGGTATCAGGTTTCACAAAATTTTCACTTGATAAGCAATGACAATGTTAGGCTTTCAAATTCTGATTCTGAGCATGATCTATTAAAGGAACATAGAAACAAAATCTTCACTTAGTAGCAACAATTATGATTAAGCCTTATGCTCTCCAGTTTTGAGAGTGGCCCAGAAAGTCAGGAGATCAACATCATGGAATCTTGGTGTTTCCACAGTTAGACAAGTTTTTGTAGGAAAAACTGTGATCAAAATCATATTTGATTTTTTTCCACAAATTCTTGAATGTATAAACTTTGGTCATTTGTTTTAACACATTTTTATAGTAATCCAGATTTTTCATGTAATGTGCCAAGCATCATTAATAAAAAAAATTCATTTTATTTTTTGTAGAGATATATGTAGTTTTTAAGTACATATTTTGTTTTCATTTCAGATATTCATAGATCAATTTAGTAAATAAAATATTTTGTCTAATATGGTATTTTAAAAATTAATTGCTGAGACACTATACATGCATAATAGTTATTAAAGAATTATTATATTTTAACTTTTCAGCTTTATACATGATTAAAAACTTATAAATCATGATTTCTATGCTTTGTTAATTATTTAATTTTGCTTATTGCTCTTTTGTTGGAAGGAGAAAACTCAAAAGGACATCCCATCCAGAGTGGACGAAAATGGTCCAGTTTTGTTTAATTGTAGCCTCTAGCGAACGAGAGTTTAATTTTACAATACCTTATTAATTTGGTGCCTTTGAAACTTTTTGGAAAACCCACAATTCTACTTTTAGCCAAAAGCATAATTTTTTTCAGTTTAAGACTAAATTCCTTTATAAAACGGTTCTATTTTCACAGGTTTTACCTTACATAAAAAGTCATTATATATCTCAGTACAGTGTTAAAATGGCTGAACTAATCTCATTGAAAGTTCATACATAAAAAGTAGATTATGATCCCAAAGTTGCCAACATTACAGTTTATTTAAAGTCAAATAAACATATTTTGAACCAGAAATTCTACTTATTTAATGAAATCAGATAAGAGTTGCATAAAAACAAAACAGATTTTATAAAATAAATATTTCTGCTTCAAAACATGTTCAACTTAAAAAAAAAACCTTGAAAATTGAGAATTACATGATCCAGAAGAGAGCATAGTTATATCAACACATGAATAATAAAAATGAAAGAAATCTTATCAAGAATTAAATTATTGTGGATTAAAAGCTTCTGCTGGTAAAAATGTCATATTTGAATTGAAACAAAATGTATATTTTCATGTGCTGAAATATTTTTAAAGATGAAACAAAGAAATATAATATATAACGTGAAATATGTGGAGAAGGAAATATAAAAATGCATGTCAGAAGTTTTCTGTAGTTGAAAATATGGTTAACAAGAAATATTTATTTTCATTCATAGAAAATTTTAAAACTGTATCAAAATGACACAATTTTCACCCACTTTCTATTTAGCACAGCCCTAATCGCAGAAAAAATTATTTTTAAAAGAAAACGTTTATTTTCATTTATAAAAGTGAAAGATGTGTCAAAGAATGGTCATTTTAATTTATTTGAAATTTTGCTACAAAGACCTGAGTATCGCCAAGAAAATTTCACTCTATTAAAATTCCAGAAATTGGGTGAAGCCTCATAATAAACAAGCCTCATAAATTACCTTATTAAACTTATAATTTGCATACATATATAATACAGTAAAACCTGAGAAAACAATTGTTTGGGAAAAAAGTTTCATTTCAAATAAGTTTCTGGCTTAGCAGATAAATACCTTTCAATCTTTTTTTTTTCTTTTTACTATGGTGGGCCATTCCATGAAAAACGGACAAAATGTCTTGCACGCAACACTTACATAAATAACTATATCTATTAAATTATAAGTTGTTAGAATATAAACTATAGATTAAAAATAAAAAAATACCCTAAATTTTCATATTAGCATAGTTATTTTAATTTGAGGATACAATAGAATTGTTAAAATACACCAGTAATATGCAGAAAAGGCTGTCTCACACATGATATGGAATGGCCCTTTAATAGGTTTAAAAATCTCCACACTTTAAACCCTAGACCTAAGTAAGCTGTCCGCTTTTAATAGGTTCAAAAATCTCCACATTTTAAATCCTAGGCCTAAGTAATCTGCCCGTTTTAGGGCCATTCCATGCAAAATGTCCTGTCCTGCGTGTGACACTTGACTTACATAAATACCTATATATATTAATTTATAAGTTGTTAAAATATAAACTACATTAAAATTAAAAGGAACAAAAAACACTAAATTTTCATATTAGCATAATTGTTTTAATTTGAGGATATAATAACATTGTTAAAACAGCAGTAATATGTAGAAAAGCTGTCCCACATGTGACATGGAATGGCCCTGGTACTCTTTTCTTCCGGGACCATAATTTTTTTTTCTATTTAAGGCAGAATTCCATCATAGAGAGGCCAGGTAGCAAAAACAGTACAGTATGGCAGTGGATAAAGCAGTTTATTTCAGACCTTACAGATTAATCTAACAACTCAAAAAAAACTCCTTGCTGTTCTATCTGGCCTACTTGATCCAAAACATTTTTCAACTGCCTTATAATAAATGACAGTAAAAAAATATTTGCTAGACATTTTGTTCCTTTGCTTGTGAAGGTGATAAGTTGTGTATCTGGAAAAGATTGGTTCGACATTGTTGTGGTTACAGATAAACAGTTTCGATTTAATGTGGCTGACACAGAAAATTCTGCTACTAGGTATTCAGGTTCCATTTTTAGAGGTTTACTGCATATAATCAAATACAAATATCTAGTTGATGATTTGCTTATTTTAAAATTAGATCTTGCATTCATAGAAGAACTCATTAAGGTATATAATACCTATATTGTCTTTTTATATTTTTCAGAAACGTCAACCATTAAAACCTGATTAAACTTTTGGATACTTCTGGAAAAATGCACCCAACTTACTTTCCATGAGATTTGCCATAAGTAATTGCTTTATCAATAAGATGCTGATAATTATCTAATTTAGAGGCAGCTAATATCAGTGATGGATTAGTTGTAGCATCAGTCGGTTGGTATTCTTTCATAGCTGTGTAAAAAGAAAAAAAAAAGAGATAAGTTGTCTTAATATTTAAATGGAGAAAGAATTAAGAATACTTTTAAGCTTTATAATACGCACAATCTTAACAAATTTTTAAATTAAATAGAATTATATGGATATAAAATATTTAAGAAATTTTTCATTTAAATGCACTAAAAATTAACAAAGCTTTAATTAAACTCATATATATAAAAAAACAAAAAACTGGAATTAATGTTGTATTTCTGCACAATAATATTTCTGAAAATCTGCTACTATCTATATTAATAAAAAAAGGTAATTAACAAAAACAACCTTTTGAATTGCCTGCCGATGATTGAAATAAAACTGAACATACTGTAAACTTTTTTTTATTGAAAGTAGTAGGCAAAACTACCATTTAAAGTGGCTCTCAAATACCCTGCTCAACAGCTTACAACTTTCTGTCACATTTTTAATCCTTACTGGCACAGAGTAATTCTGTTTAGAAACTGATGAAATAATGGACTGACACCGCAATTTATAAACAAATTTATTATAAAATATGAGCTTGCTTATTTTCGTGTACATTATAATAGGAAAATTTTAGTTAAATATTCTTGGTGCCGATTATCAGTTTTGGAATTAAAATTAGGTGTCCTTTTATGAGGACACCGTGCCGGTAAGGGTTAAACATAAAGGCATAAAATCGGCAGGCCTGACTATTGAAGCGATTTGAAATCGAAATGCATTTTCTATTTTTTGATAAATTACTTATTGAGACATAAGCAATTTGGTCATGTGACGACTGCCCCCCCCCCCCATCCTTTCTCGTGGTGTTGCATCCGGAAAATCGATTCAAAATGCCGACCTTGAGGATACTTTCTGAAAGGTCTTCTGCCTTTACCAAGAAATAGAAAACAACGTCTTTCAATTACATAGTTTTTGAATAAGAACATCTGCATTTTTGTTCAGAAGTGCATGAAATAAGAATTAAAAAATATGTCAGAAAGTAGCTCGTTTGGATTTGATAACAGTAAGAAACGTTAAAGGGTTTGATTTACAATAGGGCATTTGGGGTACATGTCCTTGATCCTCCCATATGGAAGCTTGAAGAAAAACTTGAAATAGGTTAATAGAATTAAAATTCACATAAAATGTTTGAAGGGGATCCCAAGTCAATAAAAGTCCTTTGCCACTGTTTAAATACTTAAAATAGGGCATGAAAAAAAAAATCATGATTGAATAAAAGGTTATGTATTTACTTCCAGTATTAAAATAGTGTGTGGCTACTAAGAATTAAAGATGAAAATAAGAAATTTTGCTTAGTAGCTACTGGTCAGTAGGTTGATTTTTTTTTTTTTTTAGTAGCCAGTTACTGGCTAGTGAGAATGATTTCTTTAGTAGCCAGTAAGTAGGCACATTTATGTCACTGAATATTTAATTAAATATAATATATAATGAGTTTACAGTAAGCAAGTAATTTATGTACTAAATAAAAATATATTAATTTATATTGTTTTGAATAAACTTGAGATACTAATTTCTAATCTATTTTAAAATAAGTTATAACAAAGTTAAATGTGACATACTTATGTAGCTAACTAGATGAGTCCCACCAACCTTAGGTACTTGTGTAGCTAACTACCTTTTTTTATTATTATTTGTCTAGAATTAAAGCCTGACAAAAATAAAATAGGTATGTTTATCCACTGACTAGCAAATATGAGAATTTAAAAAATCGTCGAATTGCTGGTGCAATGTGAAATCAGAAACATCCGAGGTGTAGGGAAAAAAGGAATGGGGAAAGATCAAATCGGAAAATCATGAATTTGTCTGGTTCTTTCCATATTTTTAATTGTCGAGTGACTGGTTGTTTTCATCTTTACTCAGACTTATATGCTTCCAAATTAACTGGGCCTTTAATTAGATGATATTGAGAAACATTTTTACATTTCATTAATTATAATTAATTATTACACAAATAATAAATACAGCATTACAGGAGTTTCTCCAGACTTTTCTCTCAGGGCCCTGTTTTTATGAAACTGAAACAAATTTTATGTTTGTGAAAATCTAGCCATAATTTTGTGAATTAAAAATTATTATAGATTCTTTTTTGTCTATTTTCAACAACTTTTATGTATACAATAGCTAGGTAATATTTTGTCTGGTGACTTCAGCTATTTTATAACAGGTCAGATTTTGCTGTTTCAATGTGAAATTTTTTGTGAAGTGTCCTGTTTACCTGTTTTAAGATTAAAAGATTTGTGAAGGATCCTTTAAAGGACCCAAATTTTTTCTAAATAGACAACCGGCATATAAGCAATTTCATAGAAAGCAGCACAGACATACCTGCCAACATGTCAATTTTGAAATCCTTACAATTTTTATGATGTATTCTTACATGCTTAAAAATGCATAACATATGCACATACAATGAAAAAAGTAATATTTCATAACATTTTCTATACTATATTCATGCATAGTCTTTTTTTCCAGAATAAAAATGTGAGATTTCATAAGATTTTTTTGCATAACTAAAAAAAAAAAAGAAAAAAAAAATTCTGAAATTCACAGCAAATTTTCTGAAAGGTTACACCCAAGGGATTGGGGAGGAAAGGGAAGGGGGAATTCCCTGCCGGAGCTAATTATCAGTTTTTTCGAGGCCCTTCGACAAAATTCGAGTTTTTTCCATGATCCTTTGACAAAATTACCGTTTTTTCCACGATCTTTTGACGAAATTTGCATTTTTTCCCCGAGATCTTTTGACGAAATTTGCATTTTTTCTGCAATCTTTTGATGAAATTTGCGTTTTTTTCCGCGATCTTTTGACGAAATTCATGGTTTTTTTCGTGATCTTTTGAGAAAATTAACTTCTTTTCTGCTATCTTTGACGAAATATGCATTTTTCTCGCAATCTTTTGACGAAATTCGCATTTTTCTCGTGACCTTTTGACGAAATTCGCATTTTTATGTGATCTTTGACAAAATTTGTGCTTTTGTACGTGATCCTTGACAAAATTCGCGATTTTTTATGCGTTCTTTGATGAAATTCGCGTTATTTCCCGCGATCTTTGGCAAAATTAGCTTTGTTTCAAAGATTTTGATAAAATTCGTGTTTTTTCACGCGATCTTTTCACGATCCTTCGACAAAAATAGTATTTTTCTGTGTGATTTTTAACGAAATGCGTGCTTTTTTCGCGATCCTTTGACAAAATTTACTTTTTGTTCAAATATCTTTAATAAAATTCATGTTTTTTCCCACGATCTTTGACAATATTCGCATTTTTCCCCCGCGAACTTTGATGAAATTCGCATTCATTCCATGATCTTTTGAACAAATTCGCATTTTATCCCCCACGATTTTTGATGAAATTCGCGTACTTTTCACAATCCCTTGACGAAATTAGTGTTTTTTCCCGTGATCTTTGACGAAATTCATGTATTTTTTTTTTTTTTTTTTTTTAAATAAAGGCTTTTTTCGCGATCCTTTGACAAAATTAGCGTTTTTTTTCATGATCCTTTGAAGAAATTAACGTTTTTTATGCAATCTTTGACAAAATTAGCGTTTTTTCCCGATCCTTTGAAGAAATTAGCGTTTTTTCACGCGATCTTTGACGAAATTAGCGTTTTTTCACGCGATCTTTGACGAAATTAGCGTTTTTTCACGCGATCTTTGACGAAATTAGCGTTTTTTCACGCGATCTTTGACGAAATTAGCGTTTTTTCACGCGATCTTTGACGAAATTCGCATTGTTCCGCGATCGTTTTTCCCTCGCGCAAAACCGTACAATCGTACTGTTCATCCGTACATTGTACGGCCAATCCGTACAAGTTGGCAACTGTGCACAGATAACAAATCAAATACACCAGAATTTTTAGGGATATCAGTAACTTGTAAAATCACTTAAATTTAATACACATATATACGTATACTAACAAAAAAAAAAAAATTGACAACAATTAGTTATATCTTTTAATATAGGGAAGCACATGTGAACAGTACATATTTCACTCAGTTAATCTGAAATTTAAAAATTACCAATAGATGGCAATACTGGTTTGCTTCACAGTTTTAATTTACTGGGAATTAGACAACAATTAAAAGTGGTGGCTTTAGTAAAAAACAATATGTTTATTTGTTATTCTTTAATGATTTCCAGTTTTAAACGTATTTATTTTTTCTTAGCCCATATTAAAGTATTTGTAAGATATTTCATGAAAGTAAAATTAAATTGGCCAAAAAAGTGATAAGTAGTAAGTACTGTGATAATCACCAATTTTTTTATATCACAACTAGGGGGCTCGGCCCCCTACGAGCTACGCTCGCCAACCCCCGTCCAGACACCGCAGGCTCTAAATGCACGCTAATTTGATCGGCTTTAAAAATATTTCGAAAGATTGAATTATAATTTAAAAAACAGTGGCGATCTCCCTATAAACGAATTTCTATTCATTTCTCTTTGATTGGGGAATTTTAACGCCAAATCCGCTGCGGTACTACTTGATTATCCCGTCGACCAATTTCGCCAAATTATATAAATCGCCAAACCACTCGCCAAATTATACAAATTTACATAATTTTTATTTTAAATAACGAAAGAACAAATAAATTCGTACAACATTAATAAAAATACAAATAAAACGTCGAAATAAAAATAACTTGATGACGTAGACACGTGTAACAACATTTCAAAATCAGCTAATATAAAAGGAATTAAGTAAACAGAGTCTTTGTCTCCTGGTATTTTTTAACAAAGCGAAAAGAAAGTTCTTTTAAATGAGACATTTTAAATTAATTGTTTTTAATCTGACGTAATTTTTACCAAGCTATTCTTTCTCTTTTAAATTATCGCGTGAAAGTACTTTTGTTAGCAATGAAATATTATTTGCGCTTTCCTAAAAAAAATAGTTGAAAATATTTTCTCAAAATATTAAATAAATGTCTAGCGCAATTTCTAAATTTAAACTTTTTTGCAATATTATTTTGTGTTCATTTTATGTAATAACTGTAATGTGACGTAAATATGACGTAATTTCTCCTAAGACTTCTAACGAATTTAATGAATTTATTATTTTACAATATCCTTTCTCTTTTAAAATTCACGTGTATACTTTTTATGACGTAATTTTTAATAAGTTCCTGCTTTTTATACGTAATTATTTAATTCTAATTTGAAAGTTTTTTTCCTGTTCATAATAGTCACGTGTAAATAAATTTTTAATTTGAAGCAAACATTATTGCTTGCGCTTTTTATACAGTTGGCAACAGTTTAAATTAGTACAATTTTCTGAAAACTGTAAAAAATATCTCTAGAAATGCTGAAAATTTGAATTTAAAATAGAAATAAAACCTGAAAAAACGAGTCAAAATAAAAAAATTAATGCAATCTGCACTCCGGCAAATTCTAACGCATAAAATGATCTAAAAATGATTACACTGCCATGTATAGTTTTTGCTGCTATAAAACTTTTTTAGTGGAACGATTTTGTCCAAGTTTAGCATTAAATATATCTTAAAACAATTCTTCGATTTGAAAACTGTCTGCATCAGCGTGTTTATCAAACATTTCTGTATAAAACCACTGATTTTCATATTTTTGTATGCATTATTTTTCTCAATATTAACGAAGAAAGACCTCCGGTCACAAAAAATTCAAAACCGGCGGCGGCGGCGGCGGCGGTGACAGCGGTAGTTACTTTTTTTTAGAATAGAGAGATTTTACCAATTTTTAAAACCATGAGGTGCAATTTTGTTATACACATTGCATAACATTTAGATAAAAGTAAAAACAGTAATCCTGTTATTCAATAAATTATGTAAAAGTAACACAGTTTTGCTATGCTTGACTCAAAAGGAGTAGGCACAGGCGTAGAGTTTTCAAAATTATTGGAGGGGCTCAGCCAGTGGCGCAGGCAAGGGGGGGTGGGGGGGGGGTACCGGCCCCTGGAACAAGGATTAAATTTACTAAGTAATGATTACAAAAATAGTAAAACCTGCTAAGACAAAATTACAAATAACCGCTGAAAGTTTCCGTTTTATACAGGTTTTCGTCTACCTTAGCAGGTAAAAATTCAAAGTGTTGCTTCCGATGGTTCATGAAATGTTTGCCATTAGACAAGATTTCGTAATAGACAGGTTCCGTTTACACAGGCTAACCTTATATCCATATCCATACAGTAAAACCTTTTGTAAAAGCAATCGTAAGCGACCGGAACTATATTCCGTTTAAGACAGGTTTCTGGCTAATTAAGTAAAATTGTACGGCAATCTTTCCTTCTGGAGCATGAAAAGTTACCATTTAAGGCAGGATTATACCATAGACAGGTTCCGTTTTGGCAGGTTTTACTCTACATATATCATAAGTATCTATATGTCTAATAATAAAAGACAAGATCGCTGTTTGTGTGTTTATTGCCGATGGCTAGGAAAATCTACTGCCCGCAGAGGTCTGAAAATTTATATGAGAATAGTTCATTGCAGGTATGGATACCCCTGAGGATCACATTTTTAATTTTTTGATAATTGGTCCAGATATTAATTAAAAACTCATCAAAAAAGAGATTTTTTTTTTTTTTAATTAGCGGAGGCGTGCTCGTGCATGACCAGAACCTGCTTTTCGAGAGGAAAGGAAGGAAGAACTAAATAGTTTTTTTTTTTTTTTTTTCTTTTTTGCTGTTTTGTTGTAATGCCCATCAGCCGTGCCGTTTAAAATTTGGAAAAACGGACGACATATTCATATAGTTCGTACTTTTACGTCTCAAACGCCGCAATCAGTTTAAAAAATATGGTTCTTAACTCTTTGAAATTTTTTTTTCAATAAGGTATTTCTCAGTCGACTTTTTCACCCTTTCGCCAAGGCTCAATTCGCTCAGGGCTCAATTTTAGAGGTACCGATTCACAAAAAATACGCATTTAAAGCTAAGGTCTTGTTCTTGTCGCTGGTGCAATCGGTTTTCTAAAAGACTAATTTTAATTCTTTAAACAAACTCGCGACCCCAGGTCACTTTGCGCTTCACCGTGACGAGGCTATCTTTTTTCACAATCTTTTTAGAGTATTTCGACAGACTGGATTTTACACCTATTACAAAAATTTCGCAATGTTCTAACGAATAGAAGTATTTAAATAAAAAAGAAATCTTAAAAAATTTCGGTGAAAAAGCTAAAAAACGATTTTGGCGCGGTTTCGCTTGGCTTCCGCACACGTTTTCACTATTAAATATGCATATTTTTTCATGAAATTTTATAGAGTACACGGGTACAGTTATACGTATTTATAACATATTAAAATTTCGGACAGTCGGACGACGAAAACTATTTGTTGTTGTTGTTGTTGTCAGTGGCGCAGCCACGGGAGGGGTTTGGGGGTTAAAACCCCTCCCAGAGCTAAGAAAAATTACTATAATTGCCTGTTATATGAATCAAAACCAAAATTAATATTTAAACGTTTTGACGTTATTCGAAATCCGCCGCTTTGAGAAATCAAACTCTATTCAACAAAGTGATTCAATTAAACGGCGAAAATTCTACTTAAAACTATGAAAGCGCATATTACATGCATTGATTTTGTGAAAATTGGTTATTTGGACTAAGTCACTTTTTCGAGACGTCTTATGCTAAAAGAATGTTCATTTCCTGCCACACAGACGCTTTGAGTTTAAGTATTATACAATGGGCCATTTCTTAATTGCACTTCTTTGTTCCATGTTCGAAACACTAATAGACCATCGAATTTCAGAAAAAACATGAAACATACACTTTGCAGATCTCTCTCAGTTTCAAACGCCCTGTTTTACACTTTTTGCTCCCAATTATATCTAAGACCAAGCTTTTTACGTACCCAAGTAAAAATCTTTGTAAAATAAAAATTAAAAAAGTAGTAACTATAAAGTTGTAAAAAGCTGTTTTTGATTGTGATTGAACAAATTATCGCAATCAGTGCGTCATTCGAACCATTTGTTCCTTAGGAGATCTGTACACAAATTTAAAGAATATATTCCATTATTAAGAAAAAGAAGAAACAACGTATAAAAGCACAAATAAAATGTGTTTAAAAGCATACAGCTGTTTCAAAACCTCTAAGGTTTCCTCATCAGTGCTTAAAATAAAAGTTAAAACTAAGACATTGTGTAAAAAGAGGGGGGGGGGGGGAGAGAGAGGTGGACAGGGAGTCAGAAAAGCGTACCTTTCAGCTCTACTGCCAACGGTGAAATGCGACCTACGGCTGACAAACAGTTACGGAGTTGATCTCACGCGCATATTCAGGGAGACCAATCAAAATACCCAATTGCTCTGGAAGAGTCCAAACCCAGAAGGAGAAAAAGGGGGGGGAGGGAGTGGAGGGAATTATAGAAAATTAAACCATACCTTTGAAAAATTGGGCGTACTAGATAAATCATTAACTAAACTGTTTGAATTTTTCCATATGTGGTAAGCCTCCCAGAAGTCCAGGTCATAGATTGAAGTACATTTCTGTATTATGGAGGCTTCGGAAAATTTAAAATTATGGTTGTTGGACCAGCAGTGGTTGGCAATAGCGGAACGTTTGATATCACAATTTTTAACGCAAGTTTTATGCTCCCCCAAACGGATCTTAAAGGCACGCTTCGTTTGACCAATGTACATTTTGTTGCATTCGCAAGATATCCTGTAAATACCCCAATTTGAAAAACTGTCAATTGGATGTTTCAGATTTGTGAATTGAATTTTATTAAAAGGAGTATAAACTACTTTAAAGTCAAATTTTGACAAGATTTTAGAAATTTGATGGCTTATTTTCGGAAAATATGGGAGTATAATTAAATTTTCATTACCGACAGTATTAGCCCTGGATTTTGTACGTTTACTTAGTTTGTTATGAATGGAATCGACGATTTCAGCTGTAAAACCTCGATCAATGGCAATAGATTTAATGTAGTCAAATTCTGTTTTTAGTAAACTGTCGGAAGAACAAATATTTAAAGCCCTGTAAACATAACTGTTAAAGGCAGCCAACTTTTGATTAGGTGGATGGGATGAAAGGCGATGTGGGGGTAAGGATACTGCGAATGGTTTACGGTAAACAGTAGTGTGAAACAAATTATTTTCGCGGAAAACCATAACATCAAGAAAGGGCAAACGACTGTTATTTTCGAGTTCGAAAGTGAACTGAATATGTTCATCTATAGAATTCATAATATCGAGAATATTAGTAAGATTAAGATCATCAGAGTTTAATAATGCAAAACAGTCATCGACATAGCGGATGTAAAATGGAAAGGATAATATCTTGAAAAGGTTTGATTCGTAATAGTGCATGTAAATATCACTGAGGATGGGGCTGAGGGGGGAGCCCATGGACAAACCATCAGTCATGCAATAAAAATTACCATTAAAAATGAATGTGTTTTGCGATAAACAAATGCTAGTAAGATGTATAAGCTCATCAATTTCGTAATATGAATAATGAAATTCTTGTAGGCGTAATTTAAGACAATTTAAAGCACCTTGAACCGGTACGTTAGTAAATAGTGATTTAACGTCGAATGAAACCATACTATTGTTTTGAGTACCACTGAAGCTACGAAGCTTATTAACAAACTCATAAGAGTTCCTGCAAGTGTAGATGTTGTTAGAGAGCAGAGGGGAGAAAATAGAGGTCAAATATTTCGCTAATTTATAGGAAGAGGTACCAATGTTCGAAACTATTGGTCTGAAAGGAATGCCTTGTTTATGGACTTTTGGGAGCCCAAAAGGAAGCAAAAAGATGAGGGGTTGTATCCAAATATAGTAGTACATGCAAAATTGTGTACGCTGTCTTGGCACTAATTAACAGATATTTGATACAACCCCTCATCTTTTTGGGGACGACGGATTTCGAGCTTATTCTATCGACGATAATTTACAGAATTTTCATTCTATGATTTTGAGACTATCACAAAACTTGCTCTAAATAATTAGCTAATACATTATACACATTATATTTTGATTGCATTCACGCATGCGCAGTGAAAAATTTTTTAATAAACCTCCTCATTTTTCATCCAATTTTTATTATATTTCAATTCTGATTGCAGAGTATTATGTACAATGTTGTTTGTCATATTTTCTGAGAAGAACTTTTTTTTATATTAAGAAATCTGCACATTATAAGCAAAAAACTTAGCGAAATATGGGACTGTTTTTATAAAAACCTTAATTTCTCTGCGAGTATACATGCTATCCTCATAAAAAGGAACACAGTATATTACAATAAGCCAGTTATTAATAATCTCGAGTTTGAAGATTTTTGCTACATTAGTTTTTACAGGGTTATCCAAAAGATATTAGTTCCTTTTCAATTTGTTGGCGGTCCCCTATGGGGTTTCGGGAAAAAAATCTTCGCGGAAATATATGACCTATACTATACTGTTTACACACTTGCAGTTTCAGGTTAATTTCTCACGCATTTTTTTAGATATTTAACAAAACGTCTAAAATCGCAAATGGCCGGTCACCTTTAGCCATATAGTGTATATCGCACGAACCGCAGTTTTAGAACGTTTTTTGCTCTTGCATCCTTTTAATTTCGAAATTTTGGAAAACTGTTCTTGGTGATCATTTACGTTTCTAGGGTAACAGCCATGCCAAACTTAATGTATCTAGCTCTAACAATTCCTAATAAATCATAATTAAGGCTATATAATGCTGCTAGCATTTTGTAGGGATAATACGTAAGTAAAAAAGCGTGCAAAAAGACGTCCGTCTGACATTAGCCTTAGATCGTTTTCAGACTGTTTTCCGCTCATTTCATCCTTTTTAAATTGAATTCTCTTTTTAGGAACCGTTCTTGAGCATTTATACATCCCAAAAGTTATCACCACGCCACATTCTAACCTTCTATACAAAATGTATCACACAAATTGCAATTTTAGAAAGTTTTTTTTTACTCTTGCACCCTTTAAAATTTCGAATTTTTAAAAAACTGTTTAGGGCATGCATTTAAGTCTCTAAATTAACAACCATGCCAAATTCAATGTTTCTAGCCGTTGTTTTACCGATGTAAAATACAGCTTATGTTGAAACGGAGATAGTCACCATTATTTTGCCATTATTATTAAGGTTCCACTCTACGCTTAAAAAGTAAAATCGGGATTATTATAAGTTCATTCGTGCGTCTTATTTTTCTGGCGGTCAGCGAGGGAGTTGAGGGCACTCGGTGTACCTAAGCGACGTAGAATCTTCCAAGGATTGTCGGTAATGATTTTCGAAAAAATGTGTTCTGTAATTTGCCGAGATATTAATTTAAAACCTATGTAGAAAACGACAGTACGGATCAAAAAAGTGTTTCTACTTTGTGACCTCCTTTCGAAGCGTGCTTGGCTCAGTGCCAAGTTTAAACTTTGTATAAGATCTTTTTTTTTAGGTAAGGTGAAACATAGTGATAACCACTTTTTATTCCAACTGAATTCAATTGTTGAAGGCAAATATTAAAAAGATAATTCATATAATAATTCCAAGACATTAAAAGTCAAGTAATTTTGAGACAAAAATTGCTTATAATTCAATAAATAATTCATTTATAAGAAAAAAAAAACTTTTCGATTAAAAATCATTTCAATAATTATGTCTGAATATGCTTTTATTTTTAAAAATGAATAGAAAAGTTTCACGTTATTAATAGGGATTGACCGAATCAGCAATTTTGCCGAATACCGAAGCTTCGGTCAAAGTGTATACCGAAGCTTCGGTATTCGGCCGAATACTTAAAATTTCTTAATACACATTTTTGCATATATTAGCTTTTTTAATACACTTTAATTTAAATTAAATTCTTGATAATTTAATTCAGTTACATTTTTATTCTTAAATCTAATTACACAAAAAAATTTAATGACTTATTTCCAATTTCCCTTCACAAATTCATTAATCCACCACTTATTCTTTATTATTTTATCACTAGTCAATACCCAAAATAATCTACAGGCCTGTATTAAACTATACAGGCTATTATTAAGGATAAGGATTTGTCAGAAAAACAAAAGATCATTCAAATAGAAAAAACAATTTTGTCATTAAGCTGATTTACTGATTGTCTAATTATAAACACATTGAATAGGAATGTTCTTAAATACTAAAGGTATCATAACAATTTGTACATTTAACTATTTTCTATCAAATTATTGATACATGTTTTGGTTAATACTTTAACATTGTGGTGATGAAGATAACAAATTTGAGCGATTTTTATTTAATGGTTATAAAAGCTATAGGATAGGCATAGGGGTATACTTATTTGATGTGTGTATTTTCTTCAACATACATCTTAGATATACAGAGATGAACTCTGACATACTTATTTGAAATGTATGTTAAAGAAAATACACATTAAATAAATTTAAATTAAGAAAACTAATGTAGAAATAATTAAAATTAAATGATAAGGGTAAGATGCGCATCTTCCTTACATTTTTTTTTCTCTATTGTAGACAGTTGTTTTCATTTTACCCCTATGTAGACTATTTTAGGAAGGAAAAAGTTTTTATTAAAAATGGCCTTTGACTTGTTTTTTGTAGTGCAGCTGAACTCTGAACTCATGCACATAATATTGAAATTCATTGTTTAGCCTATTCTACTTCTAAATAAAAGAGAATTCTCCTGTTTCTAAGAAAATATTTATATGCAATTATTCGGCCGAATACTTAAAAGTATTCGGCCGAAGCCGAATATTCGGTTTACATGCCGAATCACCGAATACCGAATCAACTATTCGGTATTCGGTCAATCCCTAGTTATTAAGCGTACTTTTTTTTATTCCTTGAAAATTGTCCCCTATTACATGAAATATAATTTACAAGTGACTTTTCGTGAGAATCTCTGCGACCTCTTTCCGAAGCGTGGTTGGTTCTCTACCAAGTTTAAACTTTGTACAAAGTCTGTGTTTTAGAGTGAGAAATATTCAATGGTTTTCATTCCAGTAGAATTAAATTATGGCATGTGGTATTGTTACATGTACGCAAGTAAATATTATCTTTGAACAGTTCTGATATTTTGTATGGAACCCTTTGTATGAGAGTTAAGTTCGCACACGATCGATTATCTTTTTAAACCCCTACAAAAAAAAAGGTTACTTTATAATATTAGTACAGGCATGACTTCAATTTGAACCCGGATATTTTTAGAGAACTTTAACAATAATAAAGATGTTTTAACGAAATTTTCAATAGATTTACGTTACTTAATGGCAAATTCGATGTCATGTAAAGTATTGGAAGTGCACAATAAAAAAAAATAAACAATAAAATACCATGTTTAATATCAACTACATTCCAAAATATGGATTACCTGATTGAGCACTAATTGGACGTAAATGATGATAAATTCCACCAATTTTCGTGATGTTGTTACATTTGACAAAATCATGGTAAGTATATTGAAAATTTTGTTAAAATGGCTTCATTATTATTAAAGTTAAAAACAAGAATTCGAGATTGTCTTGGAATGAAATCCTGTGTATTTTTGGTTGAACAAGTGGATTGGAATTCTGTTATTTTCTATGCAAAAATTATTTGTTGGACTGTACGCTTACAACTCTTAAAGTTTGTCTCATCATCTTTAAACACTTTTTATAAATCTAACCTAGTTTGGGGTTATTTCATTGGTGCATTTTATGTTTTCTAACTCTAATACTGTAAACGCTGTTTAAATGAAACACAACCAATGTAATTGCGGGTAAAAAGCCTTATGATTTGATTCATTAAAAAGACAGATTATATTAACCGGTGATTCAAAAAACCGGCGAACACCTTTATCAAAAAACTCAAAACCCCCCCTAGAACCGAATTCTGGCTGCGCCACTGGTTGTTGTTGTTATGTTAAAGAACCCGACGCGAAAACAAGAAAAACTAGTCGAATGTGACAATCCCAAAACTTTCTTCTATCTCATACATGTTAATACTTCAAAATGTGCCAAAATAACAGTGCCAAAATTAAATGACAATCTGTGCTCATCTCAATCATAAGGTCTCTAAAGATATAGGTTCATTAAATTGTGTGCATTTTAAAAGGAGATATAAGCATCGCATCTTTGAAACAAACAATTGAATTTTGGCATCCACCCTCTTAGATGTCTACAAGAAAAATTCTCAGCTCAAAGAGCATAAAAGCGACACCTGTCGCACTGTATACATCCAAGCCTAAAAAAAGATCGATTTATATGTGAAAGTGTAACACAATATGAAGTCTAGTTAAATTCCGTGTATTAGTTTTTGAGACAGCACAATTGCGGAAATCGTAAAAAACGGAGCATAGCAGCGCCACCTATTGCACGATTTACATCGAAACGTAATAAGGAACAACATCTAACTGAGTTTGAAGTTTGATGAAAATTTGTGCATTAGTTTTTAAGACAGAGCTATTACGAAAATCATAAAAAATTCTGTATCGCAGCGCCACATGTTGGTCAATTTACACCAAAAATTAATCAGCACCATTTTATATCACAGACTAACCTAATCTGAAGTTTAATGAAAGTACGTACATTAGTTCTTGAGAAAGAACTATTGCGGAAATCGGGAAAAATGCAGTATAGCAGAGAAACCTGAGAGACAATTTACACGAAAACGTAATCAGCACGAAATAATATCAAGATATAACTGAATCTGAAGTTTGATGAAAATCTGATCATTAGTTCTTGAGGTATAGCTATTGCGGAAATCGTGAATAATGCATAATAACACCGCCACCTATTTAGCAATTTACACCAAAAATTAATCAGCACCAAACAATATCAAGGACTAACAGAATCTGATGTTTTATGAAAATCTGTGCATTAATTTTTGAGATATAATGCGATTTAAACCAACAACTATTCAGCACCAATTTATATCAGGGACTAATTGAACCTAAAGTTTTATTAAATTCCGCGCATTAGTTCTTGAGATAGAGAGCTCAAAAAATTTATGTCACATACAGACAAACTCACAGACAGATTCACAGATAGTCATTTTGTAAAAACATATTTTTTGGGATCTGTGACTGTTAAAAAGTGTAAATCCGTCGAAAACCGGAATTCGAAAATTTTCTTGAATCCAATACTTTCTTCTTGCAAAGGTAGAAGAAAGTAAAAAGAAAGAAGAAAACATGTCTTTTAGAAGTAGATACACTGCAAATAGAAGCGTCTTAAATTTAGACACATATGTGACTGAAAAAGAATTTTAGACACTTAAGTGTCTTAATCTGAAAATTCAGACATTATAGATGTCTTAATTTAAGATACATAAGTGTCTTACTATGACCATGGTGTAAACGAACTGAGAATAATGTCTAAAATATCCGCAAACGTCTTATTTTAAGACACTTCATTGCTTTAAACGTGTCTTAATTTAAGACGTTTTGATTCTTCCGACGCAATAACCACCAGGGGGCACTAGCACTCCCAGTTGCGCATGCGTTTTAGATGTCTTCGTTCGAAGTGGTATACGTTGTAATTCAAACAAAGTTTGTTTTTATGTACGCGTGTATCTTAATTCGTTTTTTGCGAAATGTGAAGTACTGTGATTTTAATTCGTATTAACTTGGATTATTTATTTATTGAATACATACATCTGACGTGTGTGCTCGACATCAAATGTCTCTTAGAAGCTGTCGTCGATACAAGGGCTGGATAGACACAGAACAGAAGTAGACGACGGTTGAAGATTACACCCGGAAATTCTACAAAGCGTGTGCAATGGGCTTAGTGTTAACTCCTATCAATTTATATCAATAATATTGTGTTGTTCATCTTCGTCCTGTCGAAGCTGGCAAAAAAAAAGAAACTTTTGTCTGGCGGGTCCTGTTTTTAGGATGAAACATCTCATTCTTTAAATATGGCTAGTCGGATGTATTATGGGATTACCTTTTAAACTGATGAAAGTCTTTCTCCCTCACTGTGGTTGTGGTAGTTTTTAAAATTTCAAATCGAGGAACATTTCTTACCTCTTGCAAACAGCGATAAGTAAGTGTTATAATTTCTTTATAGTACTAAAATTATTGTCTTTTATAATTTTATTTATTGTACTAAACAAAATCTTACATGAAATTTAATTAGTTTTGAATCTTTTTGCAAAAAAAAAAAACACTAATTCTAGAAGTATATATTTTTAAATTTATGACGTTGTCTTTTATTACAAATTATGTATTATTTATTCTCATCTTTTTTCTCAAATTTAAAGTAATAACATCACTAAAAAACAGACATATTTAAAAGTTAAGTTCATTCTCTTGTTTTGTTTTGTTTTCAATATGGCAGTTCTTAGTTTCAATTTCAATGGCTAATGCTTATCTCATACTCGACCACAAGGAAATAGAAAAAAAAAACTTTGAAAGATCTCCTAAAGTTTTCTTACTTCCTAGCTAGGGATTACAATCCCGGATTGAGATCCCGGGATCTCGCTTTAATTTTAACCCCGAAAATCCCGGAATTTTTACTGGAAAATTCCGGGATTTTCAGGATTGCCTTTTTTTTTTCCATTGAACAATATTCAGCTGAAATTAAAAAAATATATTTATAAACTTTCGCTTTTGGAAAAAAAATCAATTAATTTTCATGAAATTTATATATAATTGAAAATGAATGTTTATCTCAAGTATTTCTTAGATATATTTCTAAAGCTATTAAATCTTTTAATGTGTGAAAGCTTTTGATTTGGAAACATAGAAGTAAGCCAGTCATGAAAAAGGAAATCATTTGTTTATTTAGATTTCGCTGCATGCGTGGATTCGAAGGTCATTTTCCAATTAGACTTTACTGATAAGCATCGCAAGTTTGTATCATAGTGATATCATGTGCTAACTTTTTTTTTTGGCTTTATTTTGCTTTAAAGATGTCTTGTTTAGTACCTCATAGGAATGATAACAATAAGCCCATGTGGCAATATAAATTTTTAAAAAATCTAAATTTTAAATGATAAGGATTTTTATTTTTTTTCGGGGAGGGGGGGGGGGGGATTTTGTTTGAAATTTTCGTAAAGTTGATACCTTAAATCTTGCACTGATTATAATGAAAGTTTTGAACTTTTAGAGTAGGACAAGATTAAAAAACACAAAATATAAATAAACAAAATACCGAAGTAATTTTTTTCTCAATATTAACCCTTTGCACTCGAGGACTCCGGAGCGGAGCCATTTAAAATTTGTCTTCAAACTCGAGGTCTCCGATACGGAGACAATGCAAATAATTTTGTGATACCATGTAATCTTGGCTTTTCTAGACAGGTATCACAAAATTATTTGCATTGTCTCCGTAGCGGAGCCCTCGAGTTTGAAGACAAATTTTAAATGGCTCCGCTCCGGAGCCCTCGAGTGCAAAGGGTAAAGTAGAATATTTATTTATTTATTCATAGTTAAATAGCTGTTGTGATTATCATCTGATATATATGTAAAATTGCCTATGTGGCAATATAAATTTTTTAAAAATCTATTTTTAAATTATATGAAGTAGAGTAGGACAAGATTATTAGAAATATATATATTTATCCATGTACTTTAAAAGCCCTCAATAGCCCTTGCCGCTGAATTTGTCCGATAATCGGAGATGTCTGCTTTTGTGAGGTAAAAATATACAAATATGTATGCCATGCGGATTAAAAAAGTATTCGCTAAATAGATGTTTCAGAATAGCTATTCAGGAATGTCCATTAACCTCCACAACGGATACTCCCGATTACCGGATATCTCAATTAAGATAACAATAATGCAGGGTTGTATTTTTTGCAAAAGAACTTCTTGATTAAAGAATGGGCATACTGGGCCGTGCCCCACCCCCCTACGATTTTAGTGCCCACAAATTTGATGTGCAATATTTGTAAAGTTTATATTTTAAATCTGTTTCGAAATTCCACTGATTATAATCAATATTTTGAACTTTTAAAGTAAAATAAGATTAAATTAAAACAAATTAAAAAAATCTAATATTTAGATAAATATTTTTTGTTTTAATCTTGTTCTACTCCTGAAGTTCAAAATATTGATTATAATCAGTAAAATGTCGTAAAAGATTTAAATTATCAGCTTAACAAAAATTGCGTACCAAAATTGGGAGCACCAGAAAAATCAGGTTGTAGGGGGGGGGGCAGGACCCCAGCCAAATATTTTTCCAGGATTCAACGTGGTCAAACATGGCTACGTGTGATGCTTACAAAAAAAATGGATGCTATTAAGACGTTTGAAGTGTCTGAAATTCAGACACGAAAAGTGTCTGAAAAAATTCAGACATTTTAAAATGTCTGAAAACTGAACACTCCGTTTCAGACACTTAAGTGTTTGAATTTCAGACATTTTAATTTACAGTGTATCAATAATTTTTTCACGAAAATTTTACACGTGCTGAGAAACGGTTATATTTATAACGATAAAATTTTTAAAGAGTTCGGACCAAAAGAAACTATTTTTTAAAAAAATTATGAAATGACCGTGCGTGAAAAACAGAAAATGACTTCTTACGAACGCTTTTACCATTAAAAGTCAATATCTTTTGGAGATTTTTTTCGTTAAATTCGGACAAAATCGGAATAAAGATATAAAATCCTACAAATTTGCGGTTTATTAAAGGTTATTATCACGGGGCCGGGCAACGCCGGGCGTGTCAGCTAGCCTATAATAATAAGGAAAGAAGTCTGTCTGTCTGTCGACTGTGCTCTGAAAAAACCGCTGCACGCAGAACTACAAAATTTGGTATGAAGGTACCTCTATGTATTTAGTTAAGCACCCCAAAGCCCGATTTCGAACTTTTTGAATAGACTTTTTCAATATAATTTTTAATGCAATTTTTAAAGCTTTTTCACGGTTCGAGGAGATTTTTTTTAAATTATTAAAATAAATCCGATTTCAATCTTTTAGCGTATAATATAGTAAATTTTGTCCTCTTTTCAAAAAAGTTTATTCGGAATTCGTACAGCGATTTTTGAATTTTTCGCAAATATTTTTATGCGATTTTTAGCGTTATTTTGTGTTTCGCAGCGGTTTTTTTTAAATATTGATAAAAGAAATTCGGTTTCAAATTTTTAGCATTATACAATAAATTTTGTCCTCCGAAATTATTGAATTTTTAATTCGATTTTTAATGCGAGTTTTTGCAAGGAGTTTTGACACTCGTGAAAGAATTCCGGTTAAAATGTTTTAGAGCGATTGTAGTAATTTTTGGCCTTTGTGACTTTTAGAATTTTTAGCGCTTTTTAATACAATTTTTATCGGTTTTTCGCGTCACTCAGTGACTTTTTTACATTGGTAAAAGGAATTCGGTTTTAAACTTTTAGCCTAATGTAGTAATTTTTGTTCACTTTGAGCGATTTTTATTGGGATTTTTTGCAGTCCGTGGAGATTTTTTGACATTCGTTAAAAAATTCCGGTTAATGTTTTAATCCACTATAGTGAATTGTGTTCTCAACGATTTTTGAATTTTTAATGCTCTTTTGCGTTTATTTGCGTTTTTTTCGTATTCCGTAGTAATTTTTTGGCATTCATAATATTTTTTCGGTTTTAAACTTTCAGCTTAATACAGCAAATTTTCCTTTCCGCGACTTCTGAAAAATGTTTCCTCATCTCAACACGATTTTTAGCGTTTTTACGCGTTCCGTACCTTTTTTTACTTTTATAAAAGAAATTCGTTTCAAACTTGTAACACGCTGTTGCAATTTTTTCCTCTGCGTTTTTTAATTTTTTATCGATTTTTAATGCGATGTTTAGCGTTCCGCTGCTATCTTTTGACATTCGTAAAAGGAAGTGGATGTCAAACTAATATAATAAATTTTGCCCAATATAATAAATTTTGTTATATTTTCAATGAAGTTTATTCGAAATTCGTACAGCGATTTTTGAATTTTTTGCGAATTTTTATCCATTGTTTAGAGATTTTTCGCATTCCGCGCTGATTTTTCTACATTCGCAAAAGGAATCCTGTTTTAATGTTTTAGCCCATAATAACAAAATTTTGCCATCTGTGATTTTTTGAATTTTTGGAGTTTTCACGTGATTCGCTACAATTTTTCCAAATTAGTAAAAGGAATCTGGTTATCTTCTAGCCCAAAATAGTAAATTTTCTTTTCTTTTCATTTAAATTTATTTGAAATTCGTGCCGCTTTTTTTAAATTTTTCGCGATTTATTTATTTTTTTCGTGTTTTGTACTATTTTTCGGCGGACCGGACGCCGCCGGGCATGTCAGCTAGTTAGTATATATAAATGCATAATATAAATACTACAGGGTTGCGCACGAAAAAGTGGCCCTGCTGTGTTTGCCATGAATGCGCATGTACAGATAGATACTTTTATATGAACATCGAAAAGTTGGAAAATATCACGAAAATCGAATCAAATGTCAGTCCAAAACGACGCGGAAAAAAACGCAGTTTAGGAATGGTCCGGGTTTACAGAAAAAATTTAGACTCGGTCCCTACTCAGCTTGATATTAATGAAAGAAAACGGCCCCGAGAAAGGGTTTCTTGCTCGGCCTGAATAAGAACAACTGAATATGTAATGTTTATTTTTACCAGATTCTGGTGAATCATCATTTGCTATACAGAGAGACCGCTTGATAGATTTGGACTATTTTAACAAATATGAGCTTTATGCATGATTTATAGACAAAGAATTTCTCCCTTTATATTCTATGCTTTGGAGACATTGGTGATTCTTCCTGGCTTCTAGTTTCATCACTTGCAACAAAACTTAAATCCTCTCCCCCCTCCCTCCCGAGTTCTTCAAAACTCGTAAATTGGAGTCGCTTTCTTTGTAGGTTTGAAAAACGGCGAACCATCTTATCTGTGCTCTAATCAGATCATGTCGGACAACATTTATTGTCCGTTAAAAATGTGAATTTATTGCTCTATGTCTATGACGCCGAATCAGAAAAAGAAATTCTTCCCAGAAAGTGTGCCCATGCCCAGTGTCCAAAGAAGAAAGAAAACCCCACCATGGAGAGTGCTTAGTTATTCCCCATACGCCACGCTAAAAATTTCCAGTTTTTTACTTGTTTACAAAGAATAAAAGTAAAGAGCGAATTTAGAGAAAGAACAATTATCCATCGAAAACATTATACGCTAAAAACTTTTGTGAATTATATGAAATTCCAAAATTTGAGTTTTTTTCTATGTCAGTTGGCGTAAAAAAATATAGCCCATCTGAAAAAATTATTGGAGGGGCCCGAGCCCCACGGGCCCATATAACTCTACGCCTATCGGAGTAGGTATATTAGTGTATAATTTTACGAATAATTTCTTGTATCTATGTTGAAATATTTGATTTATTCACACAACTAGAAAGAGGGCATCTAATTAGTTTTTAACACAGTTTTTATTCACAAAAAATTATTTTTGTCTTATTTATACATGTGTTCACATGTACCCCAGGTATGTTCAAACTATCCCTCCACCGGAGAACATGTGAACAAATTTAGACAATTTTTAGAATGATGATATTAAGTTAGAAATTCTTGATAAATGCATCTAAAAGTTTCACGAAAAGAACAAACAAAGTGTAACTATTCATATAAATCGATTTTTGTTTCAATAGCGTATAACAATCTTGAGAAATAGTCAAAAATGTAAAAATTGCTCACATGTGCCCCCCCCCCCCTCTCCCCTGCATCGAGAAATCACAATTTCATTATGTCTACCAAAACATAATAAACTAGATCTATATATATAAATATTATACAGATATACATAAAATAAATACAATAAACCCAACTGGAGTGAAAAATTAGTCAGAGCCAGGAATCGAACCCGGGACCACAGCATTCCAGGCTGTCACTCTAACCACTGAGCTACTCCGGCCGATACCTGGGTCTGCAATTTTTCACTAATAAACCATGTTGGGGAAGTCACCAACCATCTATACGACAGCCTTGGATGAATAGATGAATACTTGGACTCGTATAGATGGCTGGTGACTTCCCCAACATGGTTTATTAGTGAAAAATTGCAGACCCAGGTATCGGCCGGAGTAGCTCAGAGGTTAGAGCGACAGCCTGGAATGCTATGGTTCCGGGTTCAATTCCTGGCTCTGGCTATTTTTTACCACTCCAGTTAGGTTTATTGTATGTATGTCTGTATAATATTTATATATGCTGTTAACTAGTGATGCAACGAATAGTGGTTTGGCCGAATAACCGAATATTCGGCCAAGTTACAGCCGAATATTCGGCCGCCGAATAATGAACTTATTTTTAACTGAAAACAAAATATAGCATGCACTATATGCACAATTCTTGTATATTTCACAGTTAAAATGAATTGTTTTCTTTTAAAAAATTATTTATATACAAATTTTTAATTTTTGAAAGCATTATTTTACTCTGAAAAAATATTCGGCTATGTTCGGCCTAAAAATAGCCTCAATAATATAATTCAGCCAAAAAAGAAATTCTTAGCAAAAGTTCCTCATCAGGTACTTTCTAGTTACATTTTAATAGATATTATGTGTGTTGTTACATTTTAAAATAATGACAAAATTTTAAAAGTACTAGGAAACACAAGTTTCAGCTTTCAGATGAAATAAAATAAAAAATAAGAAATCTTAATATCTTAAGAAAAACCACTGATAAAAAGGATGAAAAGAATATCCTCTAAAATGGTAGAAAGAGATCATTGTAGACTTTATAAAGCTCACATTTAACAAATTTTTTTTAATCAGTATTATTATCATTATTTTTTTTTTCTTTGCTGTCAGCAGATAGCACTAATAAGAAGTGTATAGTGAATGTTTTCAGATTCAGTGGAAGGAAATATCTAAGGAAAAGCAAATTACATTCATTGCATTTAACAGTATCTGATGCTCTAACATACCAAAGATCAATAAATTATTTAATTGTTGTAGGTAAAAATCGTTTGCACATTTTAATCATTCGCCATTAGATTAACTGATATACAAATTAATGAGTTAAAAATTCCTAAGAAGAAATTAGTTCAAAGTATGGCAACACGCTGGAGTGGCACCTATTATATGTTGGAGAGATTACTGCAACAAAAAAATGCACTTTCTGTATATGCCAGGGTTGTAAAAAACCCGGGTTTTTTGTTAAAAACCCAGCCCGAGCGGGTTTTATTAAAAAACCCGGGTTAAATGGGTAATTTTCCCCGGGTAAATTGACTACTTAATTTTGGTACTTTGCAAAATTTATCCGTTGAAATTTTGAAAATTCTCAGAGGAATTACTCAGGGAAAATTTAATTTTTTGCTTAGGAAAGTGCAAGAAATTCGATTGCCGAAACAAGTGGCAATCCTGATCTCAAATACAATCTTTGTAAACAAACACTTCATAGTCTAATAGATGGGAATGACTTCATAGTCTTAATAAGGATCTCAATATTTTTCTCTGTTCTTAAAATACATATATATTATATGATCCCTTTAATTTAAATAACAAATTTTAAATTGCAAAGCTATCAATTGTGTTATTTACAGTGACCCGGAGCCGAACGATTTTTGATGCTCCAGCTCCAGCTCCGCTCCTAGAGAAAATACCGTGGCTCCAGCTCCGGCTCCGGCTCCAACTCGGCTCAGACTTCGCGCTTTTAAGTTGCAGATTTTAATTTACACGTTTAATTTTTTGCTCACAAATACTTTCTATCTTCATTAAAGATCTGACAAAATGCATTTTTCTTCTCATCAAACTTGAAATGCTTGTTCAGAAAATATGACATCTTTTAGCTTTTGCTTTTAAAATAGAAAGTTTGGTAGAATTTTAAACACAAAAATCTTAAAATTTCTTCTACACTTTTCAAGCAGCCAAAATTGTATGACTACACATGTAAACAACAGGCGGCCATATTTGTTTTCAAATAGTGTTGTCACTTAGTTCAAGTAGAAAGTAGAAGTAAAGCAGTGTTGCCATTTTTTGAGAAGTTTTCCTTCCCTAATAATAATAATAATAATAAAAACCTAAAAAATGATATAATTAAAATACTGAATAATGATGTAATTAAAATATTTTAAGCCTAGAAATTTAAAAGACTGAAAAAAAAAAAAAAAAAAGATTTAAAAGAATATTAAAAACTAAAGGAGCCCTGGAGCTGGAGAAAATTTAGAGCTCCAGCTCCGGCTCCAGCTCCAGCAAAAACACAGCTCCGGAGCGCTCCGGCTCCGGGTCCCTGGTTATTTAATAATAAAATATAAATATAACTTAAAAAAAACTTGCTCCTTTAAAATTATCATAAGATTAGCAAATGTTGATAAAAAATATCTTACAACAAAAATGTTTCTTATGTATATACAGGGTGTCCACTCTCAACGGCATCCAATGGCTAATTCCTAAACCGTTAGTCATACACATATAGTTTAAATATTACAAAAATGTTTTCATTTGAGGCAAAGAAATATTTTAAAAGCGATTTGGGTCAATAAAAACATTTCTTAAATTATGAAATTTAAGTGTTTATACAGCCCCCGGTGCTATAAGTTATATTTAGTAAAACTTTCCTATTACACTGACAAGACAGACAAAAAAAGTCCCGTTCATATAACACTAAAATTGACTGAGTTATGAAACTTTAAAAATGCATGACTTATACCACTTTTCTGCATCTGAACATAAATGAGTTTGGCCATGCTTTGAGGGGTCATATCCTAAGTACTTAAAAATATTTGAAGAACTTTTCATGTGTATCAGCACTTTGAAAAAAATAGTAAAGTGTTATGATTGAGTTAACTTTTATTAAGTTTCAGATTGGCTAAAATTATTGTATTTCAACATATGTTTTATTTTGTAAGGATTTGAGACTATTTCTTTTCATGATTTCTTTTAACAAATATTATGTTATTTTATTTAACTTCAACGATCGTATGTATGTTTTCCCAGTTCAAAATTTGTACTCGAAATTTAACTCACTTTCAAGTTTCAAATATCCGATCAAGACTAAATTTTACATGTATACTGATGTAAATCTGATGACAATCTAATATTATGATTTTCGGTGGTTACCATTCATACTTATTTTACAGGATAACACAAAAAATTTCGGATAGATTACTGCCAAGAAGTTTAAGAAAAAGTTTTAGATTAGTTAACACAAGATTGCGATGGTTATGTTTTTTAACTTTTATGTATTTTTTAGCACTGAATCTGGGAATTACCTTAATTTTTAACCATCATCTGAGGATGTTTTGCAAATCATAAATTGTCAAAGTTAAAAAATAACAAAAATCAAATACTATAAAATAGAGGAGACGGCTGAGTTTTTTAACTTTTGATAATTGATTTTTATGTAATTTTTAGCACAGAATCTGAAAATGACCTTCATTTTTAACCATCACGTTATAATTTTTTTGCAAATCGTAAATGTCAAAGTTAAAATATAGCAAACATTTGATACTATAAAACAGATGTAAAACTTTTATTTTATTTTATTTTCCTTAAGTGATGGTTAAAAATGAAGGTCATTTTCGGATTCAGCAGTAAAAAGTACATAAAAATAATCTAATAAATATAATAAGTTTAGTAAATATAATACTCTTGAAGCTAACTGAAAAGCTTAAATTTATGTTTTAAATTAAAAGCTAAAACATTTTAAAGTTATAGGGTTCCCAATCTAAAAGTGCAAGTAAATTAGTAAATATATTTTCTAAGATTCAAAGAAGTGAATAAAAAAAACAAAATAACCATGAACAACAAATACATCATTTGTTCCTTTCCAGAAATACTCTTAAAAAAACCCGGGTTTTTTAAGTGGGTTTTTTATAAAAAACCCAGCCCGGGTGGGCAGCTGGGCGGGTACCCGGGCAGCTACCCACTACAACCCTGGTATATGCAACTAAATTTGGAGAAATAAATAATCTGACAGCAAACCAGTGGACTGTTTTAGAAAAACTGCTCAATCTATTACAACCATTTGAATAAATAACAAAACAAATTGCCTCATCGAGATCATTAATTTCTGAAGTCATCCCAATAGTTACAGCATTAAAATCTTATTTAAATCTGGAGATTTTTTTTATGTAGGCACCATGAAAAACACTCTTCAACAAAATTTGGAGAAGCGTTTTGTATCGATTCAAGACAATGAACACTATTCCATTGCTACGGTTTTGGACCCCAGATTTAAAGTGTTCTTTTTCAACAAAGATGAAGCAAAGGATTTAGGAGTAAAGTCCAAATTAACTGCTTTAGTAAGACTAAGAAAGGCTAGTATGAAACCAACAGAATGTGAACAAAATATTTCCAACATAACCATTCCATCTTCACAAGTTCCAAATTCTTTGTGGGCATGCTTTAATGAAATTGCAAGCAAATCGCAGAGTGAAGCTCTATAGAAAGTTCCTTTCAATGTGAAGAAGTAAAAGAAATTAATAATTTTCTTTCCCAGCCACTACTAGAAAGACAACAGTGTCATTTGGAGTGGTGGGCGAAAAATTCAGAAGACTTTCCAAACCTTTCACAAAAAAGTACCTTTCTGCTCCAGGAAGTACCGTATATAGTGAGAGATTATTTTCAGAAGCAGGTAGCATTTACGAAAAAAAAAAAAGAAATAGACTATCACCTGAGAATGCTCAATTATAACTATTTCTGCATCACAATCTACGTTTATTGAAAATAATTTAACTGTTTTTTAAGGCAAATATAAACAGTACAATGGTATTCTTGAAAAAAAAAAAAAAAAAAAAAAAAAAAAAATACGTAAAACGTAAATGCATACTAATTAAAAGAATTTAATACTTGCATTTCTTTTATTATTTAATAGGAAATAGTAACACACTAAAAAAAAAAATCACTTAAATTATATTTAACTTTTAAGCATATTTTACTAAAAAAAACCCCTTAAGTATTGCAACATATACAACTTAAATATCGATGTATTATATGTATAAGATATCTAATCAATCATATATTTATGTTCTTGATAGGTATAATTCATAATATTATTGAAAGAAATATTTTTTATATAACAAGGGATAAATGTTAAACTTCCCATTATGATAAAAAAAAAAATTTTGAATTTGCTTGCATTAAAACAATTTTGAAAAGATTAATTTAAAATTTAACATTATGTTAGCTTATTACAGATACTTTTTGTACTTACTGATACAGCATAAAAAAAATTTAACATGATGCCTAAATTAGTCTCTTATATAAAAATAGGTAGATAAAACTCATTCGGGGTATGAAAGTTAATGTAAAAAATAGTATTAGTTAATTTCAAATAAAATTTTCATTATACATGATGAATATAAATTGTCAAATTAAAAAGTTATACTGAATAAATATAAAAACACTTATTACAGTATTATTCGGCCAAGGCCGAATAATGGACTTGATATTCGTCCGAAGCCGAATATTCGTTGCATCTCTACTGTTAACTGTTGAATGCAGGCGTTATTTGTGTGTGTTATATATTGTAGTATGTGTGTTTTATAGATCTATATAGTATAATTATAATAATGACAGTATCTGCAATCCATATTAATTTCTTAAAATATTAAATGTCAGCATTATTACTATTCAGTGGATATTGGTTGCATTCACTATTTTAAATTAATAAAAAAAGTTTTGCTGCCTCTTCAAATTGAGCACATGGGACATTTCAAATGTGTAAAATAAAGATATTTTAATGTAAAGTTTAAAAGCATAATACGAGGGTGAGTCGGAAAATAAGTTTCCCTTGGCAACTGTGGACAGAGGTGTGTATGAAAGACAAAAAATGTAATGAAACATTAAAGATAAGACGTAACTTTATTTTTCTACATAAGTACCAAATAAGTTGAGACATTTTTCATACCCCTTTATGTGCTTCAAAAAGCACTCCTTGAAAAAATCAGGGCTCTGCATCATTCTGTTCCTGGTAGATATGGAGAGAAAGTGCGTTGTGAATTCGCGATTCGTAGTCAAAGGAGGAAGTGAGAGCGGTTGTCTGCTATGAATGGGCACATGGAGTATTGGGAGCAGAAATCCATAACCGCCACGTGGGAGTCTATGGGCCAGATGTGATGTCGAAACAAATGATGCGGAGATGGTGCTGCCAATTCAGTGAGGGGCGTGAGCAAGTGTTGAACAGGCCGAGACCTGGACGGACGTACACGGCCACTACAGATGAAAGCAATGCTTGATTACTTCTTTGTAAGCAATGCTGAAGTCACACAAGCCGTTCAACGCTTCTTTTGTATGCAGAGCTCTGTTTTTTTCCTGGAAGGCTTTATGAACCTTATAAAGTAGGGTAGATGTGCCAGTAATGGACACCCTTCCAGTAATGGACACCCCTTGATGTTTTTGGTTCATAAAAAAATAACTAATAAATATTTAGCTTTAATTATTTTTTTTATAATTCCCCCTTGTATGTTTTATAAAACTGGTTATTGTTGACACTTTTAATCAAACCAATCAGGAAGCAGAAAATAATGTTTCAAAGTTTCGCTGTTTTTCTGTGAAAATCTTAATGAAGAGGCTAAGAGTTGGCTTTGTTTAATCAATTTATATATTATTTATTTTCTTGCAAAATTTGAATGTTTTTGTTTGAGTAGCAATAGAAAACTTTGAATTTTATATACCAATGGCCATTTACAAAATTTCATTTATTTTTAAGATTTTAAGAGGGGTGTCCATTACTGGGATGGTTAATTAGTCATTTTCCAGTAATGGACACCCCATGTAGACATTGCTAAAAATGCAATTTTAGTAATGTTTATAGTGCATAAAATACTTTGGCTTAACTGCAAACCTAAATAATCAAATTTAATTTTTAAATTATACTTACCAAAATGTAATAACACCAAAACTTTTATAAATAGCTGCTTTCAAGTTATTTTATGTAGATTAATAAAATTTCAATATTTTATTTTATTTATTTATTTTATTGTTATTTTTTTATGTAGATGTACCTTGCATATTTTATAATCTGGCAATCAAACCAGCCAGGAAGCAGAAAATATTGTTTAAGAGCACAGTCAAAGAGGGGCTCATAGGGCTTAATCCCTCTCCGTTTAAATAAAAACAATTAAGTTACAGAAGCTATTAAAAATCTATTTTCTGTCTTAAATGTTTCCTTATTTAAAAAAAAAAAAAATGTAATACTATTAATGAAAGTTACAGGTAATATTCATGAAACTATAGTAAATCTGCAGATCATTGGCCTCAAACATCAGTACTACATTTTTATTTTGAAATTATTTTATTTAGTATTTTAAATATTCAACTCACAATATCATTTCTTTCATATTTGTAATATTAATTATTATAAATGATACATCAAGTAGAGTCTGGAAGATTGTTAAAAATAGTGACACAAAACTAAACATTTAAAAATAATGGCACAAAACTAAACATTAATATTCCAAAACTTTTTTTTTAATTACCCTTTAAATCCACCACTGTTACAATAATTTGATAGCTGTAATTGCCTGATATTTAGTATTTTAATCTATCCATCTAAAATAATTAAAACATCGATCTTCTGATAATTTCAATAATTGATACAAACAATAAATGATTATCACAAATACTTTATTAATTACTGGTATCCTAAATGTTAAATTTATTTGAAAATAACTATTTTGTTTCATTAGTATATATTCATTAAATTCTGGTTCTAAATAGTCATAAAAACAATCATATTTATTACTTTTTATGGGGTGTCCATTACTGGAACAGAGTGTGTCCACTTCCACTACTGGGCCAGAGGGTGTCCATTACTGGGCTTTTGGGTGTTTTGATATATTTCTGTTATTTAAAATTAAATTTCTATTCATATAGGGAAATGAGGCTATAAGAATGGTTAAATATTGTCGATAGATTAATATAATATTGAAAAAACTGGAATATAATAATTTTAACTATTAATAAAAAAATAATTTTTAAAGAAATTCCTTAAGGGTGTCCATTACTGGCACATCTACCCTATATGACAAATGTCTCAACTCAACTGGCACTTAAGTAGAAAAATAAGGTTACGTCTTATCTTTAATGTTTCATTACATTTTTTGTCTTTCATACACACCTCTGTCTACAGTTGCCAGGGGAAACTTATTCTCCAACTCGCCCTCGTATGTATTGCATAAATAAACAAATCTGTAAACATTAAGCTTTTACCACTTAAAGTTATACATATTTTAGTTACATTAAAATTTAAACACATTCATACAACATTCAATGAATTTCGCATTTTTTCTTGTTTTTAAATTATTATTGGATAAATAAACAAGCAATTTGCATAATTTTATTAAAAAATTAATACTGTAAATCAAACCAAATACTTCAAAACTTTAAAATCATATTATGCCAAGCAAAAAGACATTAGAAAGATTGAAATTTCAATTAAATAATAAGTTTGAATAGATATTTAAAAAAAAAAGCATAATATAATCAGGGTTGTAGTGGGTAGCTGCCCGGGTACCCGCCCAGCTGCCCGCCCGGGCTGGGTTTTTTATAAAAAGCCCAGGTAAAAAACCCGGGTTTTTTAAAATATATTTCTGGAAAAGAACAGATGATGTAATTGTTAACAGTTTATGGTTATTTTGTTTTATTTATTCACTTCTTTGAATCTTGGAAAATATATTTGTATTAATTTACTTGCACTTTTAGATTGGAAACAATTGGAAAACACACAATTGATAGCTTTGCAATTTAAAATTTGTTTGGGTACTTCTTAGTTATCCCGTTGACCAAATTACTGTCCCCAAATTGTAAGATTAAATGCCAATAATGGTTGCCATTAATTAATTAATTGTAAGATTAAATGCCAATAAAACCATTAATTCGACGTTTTATTTGTATTTTTATTAATGTTTTACTAATTTATTTGATCTTTTGTTATTTAAAATAAAAATTATGTCAATGAGTTAAATTTGGCGAAAGTGGTCGACGGGTTAACTAAGAAGTACCTTTGTTTGTTATTTAAATTAAAGTGATCATATCTATATATGTATTTTAAGAACAGAGAAAAATGATGAGATCATTATTAAGACTATGAAGTCTTTCCCATCTATTAGACTATGAAGTGTTCACAAAGATTGTATTTGAGATCAGGATTGCCACTTATTTCGGCAATCAAATTTCTTGTGCTTTACTGAGCAAAATATTAAATTTTCCCAGAGTAATTCCTCTGAGAATTTTCAAAATTTCAACGGATAACTTTTGCAAAGTACCAAAGTTTAGTAAAATTCCTTGTTTTTAAATACTCATTTTTAAATTCCCTCAGATTTTCTAGTTTTCCCTATACAGTGGCAACTCTGAAGATTATTATTTGTGAGGAAGGTGGAATCATCGTCCACATTTTGGCAATTTAATTTACCCGGGGAAAATTGCCCATTTAACCCGGGTTTTTTAATAAAACCTGCCCGGGCTGGGTTTTTTCTAAAAAACCCGGGTTTTTTACAACCCTGAATATAATAGATTTAAGGAAAAAAAAAACTAAATTTTAATAAGAAATCAGATATAATAATAGACTAAATTTTAGCAAATGTGATGTACAGAGCATAAAATTTTTAACATACTAGAAAATTAAAACAAAAAATAATTGCTAGTGGATTCAGTCTTTAACAGAATGAAATACTGATAAAAATAGCTCAAAATTCCTATTTTTATCAATAAATAAAAGAATAATAATGACCAATATTTAAAAAAAAAGTGCAAAATTTCTACATTAAGCATAATAAATTTCCATTTGAAGTCAACTTGTTTTTGGTGATAAAAATGCACTCCCTTTTTATTTTCTTAACATAAAAATAACAATTAGTATAGACAGTGTTGTAGTTGTACAAAAACCAGAGGATACACACTAGACAGGGTTCCCCCCCCCCCCCCTCTTTTTTTTTTATATAAAAATCAAAATAATGGATTTTTTAAATTTTTAAATCTGATTTTTTTTTTTATTATTTAAATCATTTTTCTGATTTAAAAAAAAAAAAAATTTACTCTGTATTTTTTTTTTTTTTATTATTCATAAAATAAAAATTATACACACACACATGCATGTTATAAGTGTATTACCAATATACATTATAATAACATTATGCAATTTACATAAACGATTAAAAGGTAACATTTTAGGCTATCAGAAAATCTTTATTACACAAAATGCATGGAAAGCTAAAAATGTCAAAAATTTATTTAACCTTAAAGCTGTTCTCAACTGCTCTGCTCAACAAGCGCAAAACGTTTTGACACATTTACAAATTCATTTTTTAACGAAATGATATAAAACTGGAAAGCCTGACCATAGAAGCGATTTGGAATGGAACTGTTTTTTCGATTTTTTGATCAATCAATTACCTATTGAGTTATAAGCGATTCTGATCATGTGATACAGCATTTTTCTCCCCTTACTGACTGGATTTTCTTCTTTCGTTTGGAAGTTCAGTTCAAAATGCCAACTTTGACAGTATTTTCTGAAAGATCTATTGAGTTTACAAGAAAACGGAAAAAACAGTTTGATGACATAGTTTCTGAATAGCAACACTTTCTAGTTTCATGCGTTTCCGAACAAAAGTGAATTAAAACTTATGTCAGAAAGTTGACCCTTTGGATTTGAGAACAGCCTTTAGAATTTTAGTTAAAATAAAAATAACTGCAGGACATAAAAATTTTAAACAAATTTGGAAGAAAACTAAGATGTTAACTTTTGTTTTGTTAAAGTGCTGGGCGGTACTGACAAATGAGTTTAGCAGCTTTATCAGTTGATTCCTAAATTTCGAATGTACCTAACCAAAGACAGAAAACATCCATTCTACTGAAGCAGATGAAGCTATTGCAGTAAAAAGCTAGTTGATCATGCATTCATAAGTTTTTTAGCATCAGCCTTTTTGATAACTGCAACAAGTGTCTTCCACCATTTTAAGGGACCAAGATCCACTATATTAGATTCAAACGAAAATTCATTGAATAGTTCAGATTTTGCCCAAGCTTTGATATAATAGGCATCACCAAAGTTGAGCACACATACACAAAGTCAATTTTATTTTACCTCAACTTACAGAAGTTTTTCTAAATACTAACAAGTAAATATTTTGATATTTAATATACCTATTCCTGTTTAGATTTCCTTAATGTTGCAAGATTATTTTATAATTTGATTAAAATGAAATTTGAAAGCATTTCTTTCAAAATATTACATTGTACTTTACTTTTTGACAAAGGTTAAGCTTTATCTTCCTAAAAGCTGTTTGATTATCTGTATTATATAAAACTAAATGGTACTTTTCGGTTAGGCGGGCGCCAGTGTTATATATACATATATGTGTATATTTTTATATAAATATATGTATAACACTGGCGCCCGGCTAACCGAAAAGTACCAACTAAATTATATTAATTAAAGTACATTATTATGTTTGTTTATATCTTGAATTTATTTAAAAATAATTTAAAAGAAAAACTGATTTAAATCAATGATTTTTTTTAAATCAATTGATTTAAATCACGATTAAAATCAAGCTAATTTATATCAACGAACCCTGAAGCTAGAGGCAGATTGTATATGCTAAAGTAAATAACGTCATGCCTTGAGTATGTGCTATAGCTTTATTTGACAAATGGAGCTTCCTAAAAAAATCCAGAAGGTATATGGCATACACCCTCCACTACACCCCGCAGTACAAATGAACCAATGAAATTCCATAAGATAATAAAAATTTGCTAAATATGGGTTAACCTCAAAACAAAGTTAAAATAACAACAAATGTACATTCATTGCTAAAGTTAAAATAACACTACAAATGCACATTCATTGCTTTTGCACAAACAAACTGTTGCTTTTGCATAAAGAAACTGACACCATAGATGACATAGAGAACCCTTTTCCTGAAATTGACATTTTAGGGAGCTGGTAATTTAGGTTCCCAAATATGGATCTAAAATTACTAGCCCCTTAAAATATCAATTTAATTATCAATAACCTAAATTCATGCAATAACAAATTAATTAGGCGTTAAACAAGTAAGTGATCTACAAAACCCCCAACATTTTTTATTGTAAATGATTTAAGTTAAATAATTATGAAAATTTTTAACTTTCTTGTCCACATTGTCTTGAAGGCATTTTGCAAACTGAGTTGAAAATAACATTTTTTTGAGGAAATAAGCGTCAGTGCTGCTATTTTTTTTTTTTTTTTTCAAAGCAAAAAACATTCAGCTCATATAAAAATAAATGACTCTATTCTTTTCCTCTTAAAACTAGACCGTTTAAATTTTTACACAAACGTTCTAGTTTTAGAAGGAAAAGAATAGAGCCATTTATTGCTTTAAACAAGTGAGTGATCTACAAAATCCCCAACAATTTTTATTATAAAGGATTTAAGTTAAATAATTATGAAAATTTCTAACTTTCTTGGCCACACGCTGCCTTGAAGGCATTTTGCAAACTGAGTTGAAAATAACATTTTTTTGAGGAAATAAGCGTCAGTGCTGCTATTTTTTTTTTTTCAAAGCAAAAAACATTCAGCTCATATAAAAATAAATGACTATTCTTTTCCTCTTAAAACTAGACCGTTTAAATTTTTATACAAACGTTCTAGTTTTAGAAGGAAAAGAATAGAGCCATTTATTGCTTTAAACAAGTGAGTGATCTACAAAATCCCCAACAATTTTTATTATAAAGGATTTAAGTTAAATAATTATGAAAATTTCTAACTTTCTTGGCCACACGCTGCCTTGAAGGCATTTTGCAAACTGAGATGAAAATAACATTTATTTTTATGAGGAAATAAGCGTCATTGCTGCCATTTATTTTACAAAAAAAAAAAAAAAAAAAAAAATAGAGGTTTATATTTGTGTACCCCAGGTCTAAGATGTTAAGTTAATATGAATGTTTCAATTAGAACATAATTTATCAAATGTAATACAACAAAATACACTAAAAGTTACCATCAAATTCCCCAGTGTCAGCAACAACAACAGTAAACTTTTTTAATTGATCAAGGGAACTCGTCATTTTTACAATTATTTCTCAAAATCACAAAACTATTTAAATCTATTCGTTTGTTTTGCCTACAAAGCGATAACCGGGAAGGTGAACAGGAAGGAAACGACAGGAGCGATAATAAAAGTAAACCGGTAAATAGAAACAGACTAGCAGCATGTGTCAAGATTGCGCAATTCAAAATCGACGTCAGCGCCCTCTGTGAAGCATTTGCATTTCGTTCCGCTCTGTGGAATTTTTTGTGTCATTTTCTTTTCAGCTCCAATAGTTTTTATTGATTAAGGCATTAAGGACTATTAATTTGTCATTTTTCGCAGATGACCAATACAATGCTATCTAAAAAAGATCTTTTGGAGCGTTATATCAATTGTAAAATTTCATAAAAAAAATTATTCATGGTCGGAGTCAGAGCCTGATTAATTTAAAGGCCAGGGGCGAAGGATTTGCAAGCACCATGAGTCCCACAAATACACTTTTATTGACGCAGCTTGTACTCATTTTAAGTGAAAATACCTGATTTTTTTTATTTCTCCCCGCCCCCTCTAAAAATGGGGTTTTGGGCAGCTGCTTCGTTTTTTGCCCTTGTAATAATCAGCCTCATGATCATGGTCAGAGGCGGATTTACGGGAGGTCATTCGAGGCATGGGCCCGGGTTCCCGGTTTTAGGGAGCCCTCAATTTACGACATTATTCCAAAAAAATGTCAAAAATTCTTATGCTTATATGCATTAGTTTTGCACTTAAAATGTTGGCCCTTATAATTTTTGTGCCCAGGGCTCACAAATCTGTAAGTCGGTGTCTGATCTTCATATGTTATTTGTCCGTTGACAAAAGGTATATGAAGCCTGGTACCGGTACGGATTAAGACCGTAGAAGAAAATAGAGAGGAAATATACTGATTTGTCATGAAGCGAAAAATGCAAAGCTCCCCAATGAAAGAATTCGGCCCTCGTCCCATGTGCTTGTTCTGTTTGGACCGAATGGCGAATGAGGACATTTAAAATTTGAGCGATAACCGGCTTCATATCATTGTTGTTATCGTTGTTTTTGCTTTTTTTTAGGATATTTGCTCCGGTGTGGAGCACAGTCACTAAATAAATTTAAAGTGTAGTTCATTCTTTGTAATGTAACTCGGAATTTTCCCTTCCACTCCCCTCCCAGATGAGGGTCCTGGAGTAAACACTGGAGACGAGTGAAGAAATTAATTCAGCTCGGAAGGAATTTCTTCCCGGAGCATCAGAATTCTTCCGCACCCCCCCCCCCCCACCTCCCGGAATACTTCAGATTTTGTGTTTAATAATGGTTTAAAAGTTCGAATTCTCCCCCCCCCATAACCCTCCCAATGCATAGGCGTAACCAGGGGGTGCCCGGGCAACCCCCCCCCCCCGTTTGCGCAAACTCAAGCACAATTATTAAAAAAAAATTGAAATCTACAAAAGAAAAAAAGAAGTGAAAGCAGAGTTTAATTAGTTTAGCAAATTAGTTTAGTTCAGAAAACTAACAGCCTAAGATTTGAAATGTGATTACAAAAGAAAAACACACGTTTTTTTTTTTTTTTTTTTAAGAAAATTATGTTGTTTATCTTTTTTAAAACTAGAATATTTACAAGAATCTGTATTAGTCATAATAAGTCAAAAAGGTGTCTTTATAATCCCACTTTCACGTCTTTTGTTTGGGGGAAATTTTTTTGTAACACTGTTCTTTCTATTTCATGTTTCTGCAATTTCATGAGAAATTAAAGCTGTTCTCAACTGCTCTGCTCAACAAGCGCAAAACTTTCTGACACATTTACAAATTCATTTTTTAACGGAAAAATATAAAATTGGAAAGCCTGACCAGGGAAGCGATTTGGAATCAAACTGTGTTTTCCATTTTTTGATCAATCAATTATGTATTGAGTTAGAAGCGATTTGGATCACGTGACAAGCACGTTTTTCACCCTTTCTTGATTGCTATTTCTCATTTCGCGCGGAAATTCTGTTTAAAACGCCCACTTTAACACTATTTTCTGAAAGATCTATTGCTTTTTTAAAAAAAACGAAAAAAAAAAAAAAACAGCTCGATGACATAGTTTCTGAACAATAACACCAGCTAGATTCATGCATTTCCGAACAAAAATAAATTAAAACTTATATCACAAAGTTTCCCTTTTGGATTTGAGAACAGCCTTAACTCAAGTTCTTGACGAGGATAGAAACTATTTGTCTCTTTGCTTTCATAGTTTAAAATCTAGAAAGAAGCAAAAAATTTTTGAAAGGAAATGCAGATATGAAATGATATTCTAAAATGCAATTAGCCGGGGGAAATAAGAGGGAGGGTACAGACCCTGCCTTCTTTGAAAATGAAAAATAATAGCACAAAAAATTCAAATTAATCTGGAGGTTGGTTGGTTGGTTCAATTTCGTGTTTCGCGACCATTTTTTGATATTCGTAAAAGGAATATGGTTGCAGTGTTTCAAGTCAATATAGTAATTTTTTTGCTCTGAAAATTTTTATATACGATTTTTAAAGTTTCTTCTCGTTTCGCGGCGTTCTTTTGAAAGTAAGAAAAGGGATCCCGGTTTCAAACTTTTAGCCCAGTGCAGTAAATTTTGGCCAAATTTGCGATTTTATTCTGCGATCATTTATGATATTTACAATTTTTTCCCGAAATCGTTTGACAAAATTCACGTCTTTCTACGCGATTTTTTTTGTCGAAATCTGCACTTTTCACCACTAACCTTTGACAAAATTCGTATTTTTTACCGCGATCCTCTTACAAAATTCGCATTTTTTACCGCGATATTTTGACGAAATTGGCATTTCTATAGCACGATCCTTTGATGAAATTCGCGATCTCTTTCTACGTTCTTTTGACGAAATTCGTTTTTTCTTTCTGCGATCCTTTGACGAAATTCTCGCTTTTACCGCGATCCTTTGATGAATTTTATTTTCTGTTGCGGCCGATTGACGAAACAGATTTTTTTACAGGGGTCATTTGTCGAAATTCGCGATAGTTTTGCGCGACCGATCGGGAAAATTCTCGATATCTTTCCGTACCAATTAACAAAATTCTCTACTCTTTTCTGCGACATTTTGGCGAAATTTACAAAAATTTTTCGTCAGTCGTTTTTCGAAATTCGTAATTTTTTGCGTAATCTTTTGACGAAATTCACAATTATTTTCTGCACTCTTTTATCGAAATTCCCGATATTTTTCCACGATCGTTCGAAGAAATTCTCAATTTTTTCCGGGAGCGATTCACGAATCGACTTTGAAAAATTCCATAAAAGAATCGGGGATTTCAAAAAAAATTTTTAAATACGCACTGAAGAATCACTGGTCTGTGAAAGAATTTGGAAGGGGAAATACTTCACAGCATTTTTTATTATGCAGGACTTTCCTTTTCTGTGCGCAAAGGTCCCGCTCATTATTTCAAACCTTATCCCTCAAAGAAAAGTTCATGACTAGTGGATTTTTTTTTTTTTTTTAACGAACGTAGAATTAAACAGTTCTAGGATTGAGGTGGGGACTGCCTTCGGCAACGTACTCCCGAGCAAGCTACGACCTCTTCTGTCACGAAAGAAGCGAATCTTGAATTGCGTTTTTTATTTCGAGCCAAATTAAATTTTCAGCTTCCTTATAATAACTGATTGATATTCCCCCAATTCGAATTTAATCACGGCAACTGCAAAAATTACCGGAGAGTTTTTTCTGTTTCAAAAAAAGTAAAAAAATCGCCTCAAAGCACGAAAACCACCACTAAAAATCGCATTAAAAAATCGGGAAAGATTAAAAAACTACAGGGAACGAAATTACCTAATTGGGTAAAAAATTTAAACCGAATTCCTTTTACGAATGTAGAAAAAAAATCACCACGAAATGTTGAAAAAACCCCTCTAAAAATAACATTAAAAAATTGTTAAAAATTATAAAATCGCTGTATGAATCTCGAAAACACTTTATTGAAAATACGACAAAGTTTATAATCGATAAAATATTGAAATCGGATTCTTTTTTACTAATGAAAAAAAAAAATGCCGCAAAATGCGAAAAAATTCGCATAAAACATTAATTGAAAAATTCCAGAAATTGTCTTCGATATGCATGACTTCAGGCATACAGGTCCTGTCAAATCTTACGGCTGTGCGGGCTGCATTGTTTTTACAGAGTTCAGCGCTCGCGCATACACACACACATAGACAGACAAGCACCTATCTTTATTATTAAAGTCGCATCATAATAGTATTATTATTATGATGGTATTATTATGATAGTATTATTATAGTATTATTATTATAATTTTTATCTTGATAAAATTTAGTGTATATTATCATGACCTACTTAATATATTCTACACATTTTGTGCTAAAAACACGAATTACCGTAATTACCGGTCTATAATCTGCGGATCAAATAATTACATTCGAATCTAGAAAACCTGTTCCATAAAACGTAACTTGTTAAATTGTGATAAATATTTAACCTCAATTCTGGGGGCCCCCCTTCTATCTATCTATAGAATCTTTCTGAGAATAATAGGGAAGTGGCTAGTACTAAATTTCATACAAATTGTATGTATTCATGAATTTTGTACGCGGTACTGCTCACATCTGTATACAGGGTATGACAAAAAGAGGGTCACAACTTTAAGAAAAAATACTAGTAGGATAATAGTAGAAAAAAATGATAGATTGGTTGACACGAGCATTTCTTTGCAAACTTTTACTTTGCTTATCTACGTACATTGTAAGATGTCTAAAAGAAAATGTCCAAAATTGATCATAATTAATGGTTTTAACTTACCACGTTACGAGGAAAACGTTAATAAAGAATTTCTTTTGAAAACAATAGGATACTAAGTTATAATAAAATTTTAATCATTGGTTTTCTAATGATATAGTTTTTCTTTTGCATGGGTGGAGGGGGTACTGGAAGAAGAGAGGGGAACGTGGACCACACTCCCATCCTAAATGCTTGAAAATATATGAATTTTGGTCGCTTTAGGCTAATTTTAATAATTTGGCACTTTTTAATGATTCCTGATTACTCTCATGGGGGGCCCCTTACTCTCATGCCCCTGCATAAGTCGGGCCCTGCCCTTCTCATCCCTCCTCACGCAAACAAAAATCACGTTTGAGCTCTTTTTAAAAGAAATACCACACAACTATACCTTCTAAGATGAAAACCTGTCTAAAACGGAAATTCGACCGGTTTTATGAGGTACCGTTTTAGCAGATTTTACCATATAAAATATTGTTTGTATCCATCATCTTCAGGTTAAGAAGTCTGGGCACACCCCTGTTCAGAAGGCTGATTACGCCTATGCAATGATCTTCATCCCCACCTGGAGCTTCAAAATTTACTCCCGAAGAAAAATGTGTTTGAATTCGACACTGGATCCATGTGTACCTGAGATTTCACAGCGATTTTTAGGCGCAAAAATAAGCGAGAGGGGTGAATATTGATTGAAATCATCGGACTGTTTAGACCACATTACCATACAGAGCTTTCCAATGAGTAAATCTCAATACTTTGAATATGCAAGGGAATCCGTGCTAATCTTACGTATTTAAAAAAAAAAAAAAAAAAAAAAAAAAAGACTTTTTGCTTTTATGATGATCGCACGTATGCTTCGCTCCGTTGAAAAATTTATAAAACCATTTCTGTCGAAACTAATCACCACTTTCGAACATTTCTGTTAGGGCCGAAACTAAGGGGGAGGGCAGAGGGGGCATATATGCCCCGGGCGCCAGAACGAAGGGGCGCTAAATGAAGGATTATACCTTTGGAATGGATCATTTTCTTCTGATGGACTGATGGCCATGGAAAAAAAATGGCCATAATTTTTTTCTGACAATTTTTTTTCGCTATTCTGACCAGAAAATCAGAGTTATAACTTTTTACGGCTGCTCTTTCATCTTCACCTAACACTTCATTTATAATGGCTGTTTCATAATAATAGAAGCCATCAGTCCATCAGAATAAAATAACTCGGTTAAAGAAGCGGAAACTCGGTTAAGCGGGACTCGGATAATCGGGACTCTACTGCATATTTCATTTTTTAAATGATCCTTAGACTATTTTTGTTGGTGTTCAGAGGGTGGTCATGACCCCCGTGACCTCCCCCTTGGATCCACCATTGTAGATTACGTAGTTCAGTATTACATATTTTATGATTACATATTTTAAATTTTAAAATAAGTCGACTCTTAGAAAATTAATAAAATTTTCTTTGTAAATATACTTTGTGGAAGAGGGGGGGTGGGGGGTTGCCAAACGTCCTATGCTGATATTGTCAAATAGGCCATTTTCAATGTACGTTCTCTAAGAGTCTGTTGCAAATATATATATATACATACATATTTTTGTGAATAAAATGTATGTAATACGTATAATATTGTGCTGAAATTAGATGTTTAATAAATTTTGATTATAAAAATTCTAAAAATATTTTGTGTAACATAAATTTCTAAGCAAAAGAAAAAAAAAAAAAAAAAAAAAAAGTTCTTTAGCAATGAAAGCTTTTTTTACTTAATACTAGCTTATATAAAGCACTATGAAAATTTTAGTTAAATGTGAGCAGTAATTTCTGAAAAAAGTAATTAAAAAAACAAAAAAAAAAACATCGAATCCTTTCTTAAAAACCACATTTTGCGAAAAATGCATTTTCTATCCCTTTAAATGGACAGGTTTTGGAATATAATCCTGCACTGGCCGGGTTAAACTCGATCTGCTAAACTACATTAAAAAGGATGCCGCCGGAATTAAAATACATTTCTCCAATGTTTCCATTTTATGCGTATTTTTCAATTTAAGCATGTGTATTTTTTTTATACAAATTTCATGAATTTCAGTTGATTTCTATTTAACGAATTTTCTTCATAACGAAATGTTTACGTGTAACACTAATGATGCGACTTCATTAAATGGAAGGTTCACTGTATTTGTATTTATTATCAAACACTTCCTTTACCTATTAAAGTCTCTGTGAGTAATTAATTATACAAGAACTTTGTAATTCTATGGTGAGTAGTAGTAGTATTAGGTTTTTTCAAATAGTAATTTAACAGATGGTAGCGGACCATTGATGATCTTCAATCACTCTATTGATTAACTCTATTTTGTCACGGGATACCACCTTTATCATCCGATCCGAGCTCTTCATTTATCTCATTTGTTTTATTTTATCGGCGTAAGTCAAGTCATCCTTATCGAAGTTCATTCGTTTGTTATTTTGAATCACTTCTTTAAAGCTAGGGATTGGGAAAGAAAAATCCACGAGTTCCTTTTTTAGGTGCGTTTGTAATTATATAAATACGTAGCACCTATAGTCGTCGCCTGGTCGGTCCGTCTGTCTGTGTGTCCATCTGCCCGAATATAACAGTGCAAAAACTACGCAACCGAATGGTTTGAAATTTAATATGTATAGAATTTAATAGATGCAGAATTTTGCCGAGTCATTTCAAATTTTATGAAAATCGGATCAAAACTTAAAAAGATATTAATAAGAGTTTTCTTCATTCTATTAAATCCTATATCATACGTCATTAATTCAATGATATCCCATGATAGGTAATGATTCTAGGTTGCTATGGTGATGACGTCCTATTATTTCCGTATTACTGAATTTAATATATATAAACGTAACGAATTTTGTATTCGTGCATTTTTACATAGGAGAGCAACTGCTACTGCAGCAAGATCTGAATATTTATAAAACTACTTATAGTACAAACGCACCTCATTTGTCACGTTTGATGTACAATTTCCGACTTGCTAAATCTTGAGAAATACTATAAAACTTACAAAGTTAATTCTTTCATATTAGATCGCCCAATAAACTTAAGAGTGCAACAACAGTTGCGGAATTCTGTGGAAGACAGCCAGTGTTGAATTCAGACACTTTTCTCCGGGAGGGATTTCTGAGGCTCCGGGTGGGACATTATAGACTTCCGAGGGGGAAATTGCACTTTTTGGCCATTGAAAACACAAAGTCTCAAATCTTCCGGGGGGACATCTCATTGCTCCGGGTGGGCATGTCCCCCCGGGCCACCCCTGAATTCAACACTGAAGACAGCTGATATTGAAGTACCCTTTTCCCGTTAACTACTGAAGCGATCTCAATATTTTTTAACGCTTTTCGAAATAGTTGAAAAGCAGTTATGGCTTCGGTTAATGTGCCTTCCCGCGCTCTAACTCGCGTAAATATACTTAGATTTGCAAGGTTTACTATAGCATGTTCGCTATTGTAGATAAAGTATGTAGCTGTAATAGTTCGTTTACAGCATGGGTTCCCAACCTTTTCTAGTCCACCGCCCCCTTTACAAGAAAAAAATATTCCAACGCCCCCCTCTTCCATAATATTTAATTATACCAATTAAAATATTGTTTCATATTATCTATACCTATTTTATCTGTCTGTCTATTTATTAAGGATCACAAAGTAGAAATTATATTTAAAACGATCATCAAATGTAATAAAAAATTGTTTAATAAAATTTTTAAAATAAACACAAAATAAAATTTAAAAAACTTTCTAAAAAGGTGCATTTAATACGTTAAAAGATGTCACATATCTAAAAGATGTTATTACATATAAAAACACAGTTTTAAAAACTTCAAACATTATACGGCGAGCGGTTTCGATCCGAACTTGATCATCCTCAGGGCTGCTTTGTTTACGTACTGAATTTCCTTTTCGTACTCCAACATAAGCAAAGCTTATCTGAGGATGATCAAGTTCTGATCGAAAGCGCTCGTTGTATAATATTTGAATTTTTTAAAACTGTGTGTTTATATGTAATAACATCTTTTAGATTTGTGACATCTTTAACGTATTAAATGCTTCACAAATAATAATGTGGATAAACACATAATCAACAAGAAATTAAAAAAATTAATGAGATAAACAGAAAACCAATAAGAAATAAAAAACATTAATGAGATGGTTGAGGCTGGTGGAGTTTTAACAATTTGTTAATGTCGGGTTCCAATTTTGTTAACACCAATCGCAAATCCGCACGCTCAGTGATGTACAGTCAGGGGCGGATCCAGAGAATCGTTTTTTTTTTGGGGGGGGGGGGGAGCGATACCGAGTGACATATAATCAACGTAGTCATACTTTCTGTTGCTCAAATCCTTCCTTGCAGTTAATTATTAAATGAATATGAAATTAATGCGATTTAAAAATATTACAGACTCTCTATTATCCGACATCTGATTAACCGAAACACTCGGTTATCCAGCACTCTTATTTTATAATCCGCCCTCTCCGCAAAATATCGTTTATTGTTACTTATTAGGTCGTAAAATTAAAAATGTTATAACAGAATTTATTTATTAAATGTCTTTTTTTTTCTTTTTCTGTTTACTCTTATACTATGGCAATTATTTATCTTATTTTTTGTTCTTTTAGTTATGGTAAACAACGTTAATAACACAACCCTGCGATGACTATCTTTTTAAACTTTTCATAATTGATTTTGATGTAAGACTTTTTAAAAATTTGAGATTTATGGAAAATCCTAACGTGATGACATGGTAAAAAATGAAGATCATTTTTGGATTCAGCACAAAAAAATACATAAGAACCAATTATCGAAAGCTGAAAAACATAAACATCACATCCATTTTTTAATATCAGATTTCTGAAAGAGGATAATCTCTGAAAAAGGATCCCCTTCAGAAATCTGACGGGCCTTTAACATACTAGAAAGTCAAAATGTGTCATCTAAGTGGTGTGTATACCTCTTCACTGGCGCGGATCCAAGGAAGGGGGGGAGAGATCGCCCCGATCGCCCCCCCCCCCCCCTTTGGATAAAAAAAATATAAATCCACCGATTATCGAGAATTTCGACAAATGGTCGCCGAAAAAAATCAATTTCGTCAATCGTTCGCAAATAAAAACAAGTTGGAAATTGCTCGTCAAACGTGGCAAATGAGGTGCGTTCGTACTATAACTAGTTTTATAAATATTTTTTTCGCCGCATTTTGTACAGAATGTATATTTTAGTGTACTTCGAAAGGCTATAACATCATTAATTTGCACTTGAAATAATTTTTTCCCATTGGCCGTAATGTAACGGAAAACTTATGATTGTCCCTGTAATTAAACTATACATCCGATTTTCATAAAATATGAAATGACTCGACAAAATCTTGCAACAATTATATATTTATAATTTCAGACCATTCGGAAGGCTGTAACATCATTAAAATGCACTTGCAATAATTTCTTCCCATTGGCCGTAATGTAACGGAAAACTTTTGATTGTCCCTGTAATTAAACTATACATCCGATTTTCATAAAAATTGAAATGACTCGACAAAATTATGCAACAATTATATATTTATAATATCAGACCATTCGGAAGGCTGTAACATCATTAAAATGCACTTGCAATAATTTCTTCCCATTGGCCGTAATGTAACGGAAAACTTTTGATTGTCCCTGTAATTAAACTATACATCCGATTTTCATAAAAATTGAAACGACTCGACAAAATTATGCAACAATTATATAGTTTAAATTTTAAACGATTTGGTTGGGTAGTTTTTGCTCTGTTATATGCGGACGGACGGACAGACAGACGGACTGAACGACAACTATAGGTGCTACGTATTTATATAATTACGAACGCACCTAAAAAGCGTGAATTTCGTCAAAGGATCACGCAAAAGAACGCGAATTTCGTCAAAGGATCGAGCATAAACGTGAATTTCATTAAAGAAGCGCGGAAAAAACGTGAATTTCGCCAAAAAATCGGACATTTCATCAAAGGACCACAAAAAAACGGGAATTTCGTAAAGGACCACGAAAAAACGCGAATTTCGTCAAAGGATCGCAATAAAAAACGCAAATTTCGTCAAAGGATCGCAGAAAAAACGCAAATTTCGCCAAAGGAACGCAGAAAAAAACGCTAATTTAGCCAAACAATTGCGAAAAAAACGCTAATTTCGCGAAAGAATCGCACAAAAAATGCGAATTCTGTCAAAGAATCGCGAAAAAAATACACTAATTTCGCCATAGGTTCGCGGAAAAAACGCACAAGTAGCACCAGGAGGAGATTCCCCTAGGTGCGCATCCACGGGGGGGGGGGGGGGGTCGATCGGGGCGGTCGCTCCCCCAAGATATAAATCCAATGTTTTTATCGGCAGTTTTCGCGGAACAGACAGACAAGCAAACGAAAATACTTTTCAGGTGTCAATGGTAAACCTCACTGACGTTTCGGTAGTTAGTGAACAAATTAGGATTATATCCTATCAAAAGGCATATGGCGCCATAATTTTTGACACTAATGGGTTGAGGTGGGGAAGATGCCATTTTGTGTACCTTTTGTTGAATCTCTACAACAGAAATTGACAACGTTATGCGGATCCCTTTAAAATGTTGAAATTTTTTCGTTCTTTCAAAGAAGCTGCAATTCTAATTTCTGTATAACGATATTTTTGAGGAGTGCTTTATTGTTTGAGAAAAGAATGGGATTCATAGCAATTTCCAAAGAAAGAAAGAAACAAGAAAAAGAAAGGTCCTTTGAAAAATTCAAGCATCTTAATGTTTTCTGAAGAAAACCAATAATGTGTTAAAAATATACTGTTATTTCCACCCACATTGGTAAATTTCAAGGGTATTTCATGAATGAAAAAAAAAAGATTATGTCCTAATCCTAGTCAGTTAAAAGCTAAAATGAGTATGGTGTGTTGATTTCTTAAAAACCAACTAAGTAATTTAAATTAAAATAATAAAACTTTGTAAAAAATCACCATAAAATAAAAGCAAAACATAGGACGCGTTTCGAGCTAAAAATATAACAGCCCGTCATCAGCTACAATAAACACGTGTCTGTAAGCGGACAAGGTCAAAAATGAACTGAAAGGGAGAGAATGTTGCAAAGAATGCGACAGATGACGCTAGCTGAAAGGGGTCATACAGAAGAGAAAAGTGTTGCCAAAACAATAGAAGAGAAATTGATAGGGAAAAATGGAAATAAAAGAAATAAACAAAATTAAAATAAAATAAAAGAAGTAAATTAAAAAATATAAATAATAATAATAAATAAAGAAATATAAAAGAATAAAACAAGAAAAAACCAAAAGATCCCCCTTTTTTTTACAAAATAAAAAGAATAGAAACAAGAGAAGAGGGAAAAGAATTACAAAAGTAATTTCCACGCTGGAGATAGGAAAGGAGATGATGGGAGATCATTGACAAGATTAGCAGAATTTTTAGAAATAAAATATGCTTCATGAAAATCCAAGTGAGAGGGAAAGGCAGGGGAAGAAATAATTTTGGCCATAGAGAAATTGAAACAATGACTGGAAGACCAACAGTGAGAAGCAATCGAAGATTTATAGATTTCTTGATTTGCAATATACCTCTGATGCTCGCCTAATCTGAATTTTAAAGCTCTCTTTGTTTGACCAATATAACCTAAATTGCAAGAGCAAGGAATAAAATAAACACCCCATCGGTTTTCAGTAGGAATAGGATCTTTTAGAGAAGAGAATTTAATTTTATTCATAGGTTTGAAGATAACTTTAAAATTAAAACGAGAAAGGATTTTAGCAATTTTAAAACTGAGAAGAGAATAAAAGAGCAGAACTATTATAGAGTTAAAATTAGGAGGATTATTAGAATCAGAAAAAGGAGGTTTAGGCTTATTAAATTTATACAAAGCTTTATCAATCAAAGAGGGATTATAACCACGAGCAAGGTTAAGAGATTTGAGATAATTAATTTCATTATTCAGAGTAGAAGAGTCAGAACAAATGCGTAACGCCCAAAAAACAAAAGTATAAAAGGACGCCACTTTTTGTTGAGGAGGATGATTTGAAAAAGCATGAGGAGGAAGAGATACAGCGAAAGGTTTTCTATAAACGGAGGTAGAGAACCGATCTGGGTGTTTCGAAACCAAGACGTCAAGAAAAGGAAGAGAATTGTTCTCTTCGACTTCGAGAGTAAATTGAATACAAGGATCAACAAAATTAACAAGAGAAAGGAGATTAGAAAGATCCAGGTCAGAGGGAATTAAAATGAAAGTATCATCAACATACCTAAACCAGAAAGGAAATGTATATAAACTGAAGAGTTTTTCTTCAATAAAATGCATATAAATTATCACATAAAAGAAGAGACAGTGGATTACCCATGACCAAGCCCTCAGTTTGAGAATAGAAAGAATTATTAAACTGAAAAGCAGTTTGCCTGACACAAATACTAAATGCAGGATTTCATCAATCTCCATGGAAGAATAATGAAATTCGCGCAACCTTCTTTGCAAACAATCAATTGCCCCTTGAACAGGCACGTTAGTGAAAAGGGATTTAACATCTAAGGAAATCATTATATAATTGCAAGGAGAAAGGCGTTTAATTTTATCAACAAAGTTAAAAGAGTTTTTCACAGTGTGAAAGTTAGTGGAAGATAAAGGAGCGAGTAACTTAGAAAGGAACTTGGCAAGTTTATAAGAAGCAGTACCAATGTTGGAAACGATAGGGCGAAAGGAAAGAGTAGGTTTATGGACCTTAGGAAGAGCATAGAAACGAGCACAATTAGCGATAGAAGGGGTGACCAAACGTTTGGTGTTATCATTAAGAAAGACAGAATTTTTAATGACATGCTTTATATCAGATAAATGCTTAGTAGAAGGATCCTTCTTTAATTTGAATATGGACCAGAGTTTATCATAGATTCAACGTGGGAAATATAATCAGATTTATTAAGAAGAACTGTTTGACCGCCTTTCAGCCTTACTAATAAGAAGGTTAGGAACGGAATTAAGTTCCTCATGCTTTTTTAAATCATCCTCCTCAACAAAAAGTGGCGTCTTTTTATACTTTTGTTTTTAGGGCGTTACGCATTTGCTCTGACTCTTCTACTCTTTATAATGAAATTAATTATCTCAAATCTCTTGCCCTTGCTCGTGGTTATAATCCCTCTTTGATTGATAAAGCTTTGTATAAATTTAATAAGCCTAAACGTCCTTTTTCTGATTCAAATAATCCTCCTAATTTTAACTCTATAATAGTTCTGCCCTTTTATTCTCTTCTCTGTTTTAAAATTGCTAAAATCCTTTCTCGTTTTAATTTTAAAGTTATCTTCAAACCTATGAATAAAATTAAATTCTCTTCTCTAAAAGATCCTATTCCTACTGAGAACCGGTGGGGTGTTTATTTTATTCCTTGCTCTTGCAATTTAGGTTATATTTGTCAAACAAAGAGAGCTTTAAAATTCAGATTAGGTGAGCATCAGAGGTATATTGCAAATCAAGAAATCTCTAAATCTTCGATTGCTTCTCACTGTTGGTCTTCCAGTCATTGTTTCAATTTCCCCATGGCCAAAATTATTTCTTCCCCTGCCTCTCCCTCTCACTTGGATTTTCATGAAGCATATTTTATTTCTAAAAATTCTGCTAATCTTGTCAATGATCTCCCATCACCTCCTTTCCTATCTCCAGCGTGGAAATTACTTTTGTAATTCTTTTCCCTCTTCTCTTGTTTCTTTTCTTTTTATTTTGTAAAAAAAAAAGTAGCTTTTGGTTTTTTCTTGTTTTATTCTTTTATATTTCTTTCTTTATTATTATTATTTATATTTTTTAATTTACTTCTTTTATTTTATTTTAATTTTGTTTATTTCTTTTATTTCCATTTTTTCCCTATCAATTTCTCTTCTATTTTTTAGGCAACACTTTTCTCTTCTGTATGACCCCTTTCAGCTAGCGCCATCTGTCGCATTCTTTGCAACATTCTCTCCCTTTCAGTTCATTTTTGACCTTGTGCGCTTACGGACACGTGTTTATTGTAGCTGATGAAGAACTGTTATATTTTTAGCTCGAAACGCGTCCTATGTTTTGCTTTTATTTTATGGTGATTTTGTACAAAGTTTTATTATTTTAATTGCTTCATATCGCCAGTTTTCGGTGCTGTTTCGCTGTCAACTTGGTAATTTGTTCTTCCCTTCTTTGCCCCGATCTACCCCCCCCCCCCGGTGGATGCGCGCCTATGTGAATCTCCTCCCAATGCTAATTGTGCGTTAATTTTGGCGACCCTTTGACGAAATTCGCATTTTTTCAGCGATTCTTTCGCAAAATTCGCGCATTTGCCCACAATTCAGGGTAAAGAGCTGGTATAGATTTTTGAAGCCAGAAATCTTGGTATCCACTTCGAAATTTTACTTTTAGTTCTTCATTAGTTGTGAATTCTATGAGTTCCTCTTCTAAATTTGATCATTCTGCTGTATCTGCATTTGCAAAGGGATCTAAAACCCAACTAGGTATATTCATGTTTTAAATATCCTGGAATCGCTCCATAAAATCAGTATGAAGAACGTGATAATATTTTGATGAATGCGTTTGTTACTCAATCAGAAAGTTAAATTTCCTTTTTATTTCATCAAACACAAAAAAACCAAATTATTCGTCACTGCGAGAATTAAAAAAACCGTGTTCATAGCATAAGCTTCCGAGATCCAAACGGCGTACCACAAGCGGGGGGCAAAGAAAGCGCTACACGCCATTGGCCAAATGGAAAGTTCCCCTTCGCTACAAGTTGCGACAGGTGAGAGTAGATCCCAGTTCTAGGTTTGTTTTTATAGATTTTCATTTAAAGGCATATTTAAGATTTTTATCACGCGGCGGGGAGACGGGTCAGCTAGTTTTATTATATTAATTTCTTAAATAGGTAGATATGCCACGGCCGCCCCCCTGGACTGTCTTAATGCCCCCCATTTGCATCTGGACCCGCCACCGCCCCCGTTGGGAACCTATGGTTTACAGGGACATACAAAAATTTTGTATTACATTATGGTATACGGGGAAAAATTGTTTGCGGTGTATTTCAATGATGTTGCGATACTTATAACATAATGAAATTTATATGCATCCCTGAGGTATGCTACAATGTATTTTCTATATAGTATTATAGATTGCGTAGCATTTATAGATCATTTACAGGGGCGCAAAAAAAGAATTCTATTACATTATGATCGTATAGAAAAATTGTTTGCCTTGTATTTTAAAGATGCATCGAACATAACGAAACTGATATGAATTGCTGAGGTGCGCTGTATCGTGCTGTCTTAGGTTATTGAGTACTAGCATTTATCGTACGTTTACAAGTATACACGAAATTGTTCGATTAAAGGACTGACTATGAGCGATAATTGCTAGAAGTGCGTGTTCAGTTGTGGTATGTCTGTTTAAATTTAACTAAATTTTAGTGTATCATGTGCTGTGTATAAATTCTATCGATCAGATACAGGGCTCTTCGACAGAATTTGTAAGCATTGCCTTCTATGGGCGTAAATTGCCTAAAATGTATTCTAAACAGTGATCTGCATTTTCTATCTGAGCTATACTTTAGCATACTAAGAGATTCATGCAGAATATAAATAAATGCATATACAGGGATGCTCAAAAGAAATGGAATACATTACCGTCTACGCGGACGGTAATTATTGGAAGGGTGATTTTAATTGTGTTTCATGACTCCAGCTGAATTAAATTTCAGCATATCATGTGTGCATAAATTCTACAGATGCTGGGCAACATATAACTATGATATGTTCCCGCACCATGTTGATTAAATCAAAGTAAAAGTGCGTAATTTGTTATTTCTGTTTGTATAAATATTTTTTATAAAATATAATTATGAGTGTAAAATTATAATGTTTATATATTTAAGTAAAATAGGAGTGTAAGTTCATACAAAAATTATTAAGTTGATTTTAAATATTAAATATATATTTTTAAAAAATTGTTGTATTGTAAAATGAATGTATAATGTTGAATAGAGTTCGGATCTCAGACAACAACAATAGCCAGACGCCATGGTGTCGTTTTATGACAAGCCAATGGAAAGTGGTGTACAATTAGAAATCGCAAAATAATAAAAACGTTGGAATAAATTTATGGCCTCAATAAAAGTGTTGGGATAAATTTATGGCTTTTCAGACCACCCAAACTTTAAGGCAGATAATAATATTAAAGTATATGTAAGGGGCCATTTGCAGACTGTTAGCTAATAGGCCTATCGAAGAATAATGCAAAATCTTCTCACATCCAATAACAGTGGACTAGACAAAAATAGTTCCACCCACTGCAGGAGTTGGTGTGCAAGAAGAATAAGGTTTAAAAAAGGGAGTCTGAAAAAAGATGTAGAGGACGCAGGAGCTCTCCTGAAAGCCCGTGCAATGAATCCTGAAAGCCCTAGTAATGCCCAGGCGAGATGGACATATCGGAGCGAGCCTAATCAAGCCTAATTGAGGATGTCTTCCTGATGTACATATCGGAGTGAGCCTAAGCAAGCCTAATTGAGGATGTCTTCCTGATGTACATATCGGAGTGAGCCTAAGAAAGCCAAATTGAGGATGTCTTCCTGATGTTAAAATAAAGAAGATTGTTCTACAGAGGTCCGTAGCTATGCATCCTGCCATCCCGATGTTGCCGCTCTGATACGAAGCGAATTCCAGATGACATATGGACATGATCCTAAGCAACGCGACAACTCTGAATTTGATGAATAAAGGCCACCATCCCGTATATAAAAAAAAAGGTACTTCTTTAAACTTTTTCTTTTACCACTTAAAATCATATGAAAAATTATAAATATACTTTTCTGATATTTTATGGTAGAGAGTAATCTGAGATCCGACAAAACCAATAATTAAATAAAATTAAGGTAATTTAAAAATGAAAGAGAATTATTCTTTTAGCAAAAAGAAAAAAATATAATAATTAGAGTAAATGAAAATATTGTCTCTTTTTTAAAGATTAAATATACTTAAAATAATGAGAAGCAAACAAAGGTGTTGCTTTCTTTTTTTTGAAATAATATTATCTATTTCTGTATATAGTTGTGTTCAATGTAAATAAAATATTTAATCAAGTTTTAAAAAGTTTCTGTAATTATTTAATTGATAATGTTTAAGGTGTGTCAATTTATTTTTACAGCTTAAATTTTAGTTTAATTCATAAGTGGAAGAGTTCGTCTAAATAATTCACAACGCAAACTCTTAATTTTATTCGTAATTATTCAGAGTTAATAATTACATTTTGACGCGAATTATAATTTAATTTTATTAATGCTTCGCGTTGCTCTTCTACTAGAATTTAGGTAATTACGATCACTTATGTTATTTGAATTTATCTAAGGTATATAAAATTATATACCAATTTGCTATGAGGATGCTTGGATGATTTGGACCAATTAACAATTTTGGATATAAATTAAATAGAAAATAAACGGGTGTAATTATCTGTCCAGCACATAAATTCTACAGATACAGGTTTTTATACAAAGAATAAGAATAAATGTCAATATGATTGGGATTTCCTGAAAGTACACTTTCAACTTTTTACGCGTGTTTCAGATCAACCATATTTTACTATATTAGAAACAAATTCATATACATGGCTACGCAAAAGGGTATGGATACATTATCTATGGATGGTTATCCACAGAAAAATGTTTTAGCTTGTTATGCTGTTTGTAGCTAGTTCAAATAGTTCTACCTTTACCCAATCTCCTATTTTAAAAGTGGCGGATCGAGAGTGGCTTTTTAGAGCGTTACATGCATGGCTACATCTTGTACGTTTTTTTGTTGCCACTATTTTTTATTAGTAGTTTAATTGCCGATATCACGATTAAACAAAGCGAAGATTTGTGTAAATGTTGGCTACGGAGTTACGATGGCACGCGCACCTCTAGGTGGTCCTGAATCAACCTGGCTTATGTGCAAGAGGATGACCAGGAGCCCAGCTAAGACGCTGTGACAGTCCCTTCTAGTTACGATGTTACGAAGAAGACTAAAGTGGGGTCTCAGAGGGGCACTGGGTACAGGCACAGGTACCGATAAATCCCCACGCTCGTCCTGGAGGCTATACGTTTCCAAAGCCTGTGTCGCTGGAGATTCCGCCGCAGGGATAGCATCGTGTGGACTCCGCTACCATTGCCACCTAGAGTAGCAAGCCTTTTGTCTGGAAGAGCAAGTTCCAGTGACGACAGGCTTAGTAGGCGAGAAAAAATTTCTCAGCAGGTAGGGAACACACAATTACTCTATGTGGCAATGGCTCTGCGCGTTGTTTATAAGCGCTGTTTCCGACATTTTGTGCATTTAAAATAGGATTATAACAATTTAAAATAAGGTAAGGGTTTTATTTTGATAAATCTTAACTTTGTGTATGCATTTACTTATTTATATTACTTCTAAATCTTTTGCCGGCTTCTGATATACAATATTGTACTCCTAGGTGGCAATGCCACTACCTACCTCAGGGGCGAGGATGTCGATATCACGTCCTCGCGTGGATGAGAAGCAGGTGGCGTATGAGCAAACAGGAAGCAGACGGTACCACAGGATCTGGTCGGACCATCATTTTTGCTTTCATTTACTATTCCGTAGTCCTGGCATCCCAGGAGAGGTTACCCTGGGTATGCACAATGCGGGGGGTTAATTTTTCTGTTATTTTAGCCTATATATTTTTTCCTTAACCTTTATGTTTGTGTTGTCCTTCCGCTGGTTCCACTCGGAAACCGGACTTGATCCGCCCCCTCTCATAAGTATTGCGTTGGGTTCTGTCGCTGCGTCCGAATTTCAGGATTAAATTATCTGCGATGCCCAAAGTAGCTACGGACAATATCAAATATGTTTTTTTTTCTTTCACACAGGTTATGATACTTTAAATTTTATGAATTTTCATCGTTTTCCGGCTCTAAAAAGTGTCTGATGGAAAAAGCTGGAAAATCATAAGATTCAAAGTATCATAACTTGGTGAGTTTTTTGCTCGGATAAAAATAATTTTCGTTTGTTTGTTTTTCTTATTAGACCGAAGAGGATGTTTTTCAAAACAAAATTTATAGAGCCCAAAGTTCACATGAAAATTTAAATTTTGTAAATATCACAATAATTATTATTTTGATTTAAATGGGGCTTCTAGGATGATGAAGCATTCGATATACTTTTTCAGTTAGTTTAAAAGTAACCTCTAAAATTAATGACTTAGAAATAATAGCTATTGGTCAACAATAAAAAGGGCTACCTTATGTATACAGGGTGTTCTGAAATTCGACTGACAAATTAAGAGGGGTGATAGAAGGCATCAAGAAGATGAAACATTACCATAAAGCATGGGGTTGCAAACCACGTGTTTAATCAAAAATACAGGGTGTTCTGCCCTAATTAAATTTGTGTCGACGGCAATAACTTTCAGAAAACTGAAGTATATTATAATAAAGCTTTTAATAGACATACTCACCTTTGTTGTAAATGTGATAATACCGAAAAAGTGGTAAGAAGTTTCCATTATGCGCACCAGCAGTATGCACTTGACGCTCCACATTTTGGACTGCGATTGCCAGTTCATACGGCGTCATCGATTGCTTGAGCAGTTTTTTCAGAACTTCTCGTGATGTTATCACATTTCACACAAAATAATGTATATATCGTTGCATTTTCATTGTAACGTTATGATTTTTCTCAACATTATTACCGTCAACGCAAGTTCAGTGAGGATGAAACACCCTGTATTTGCGACTAAATACGTGGTTTGCGATCCCTTGTTGTATGGTAATTTTTCATCCTCTAGTTATCACCCCTCTTAATTTTTTGTCGAATTTTGGAACACCCTGTATATGGTTGTACAAGTTAAATTGCAGTATACAGTAATCCCTTAACATAAGCGAGGGTTAGGTTCGTAGAAACCACCGCGAATGTTGAGACTATCTTCCCGTGTATAAAAGAGGATTAGGCTTTAAGATTTTGTTTTAATGGAAAAAAAGCAGTTGAAATGTAAAAATATATTTATTAAACATTAAAAAATACATGCTGTAAAAAAATTTGACTAATCATAAACTTATTGTACAAAGTTTAGTTGCTCATTGATGGCTGAAAAAATTTGATTGTTTAATAGAACAGATCTTCTGTTAATGAATTTCCGCGTAAGACAAAGGTGCGGTCTCGATTTGTCTTTTAAATTTAAAACTCATCACTAGTTAAGGATCGCATTCTATTGTTTTCTGAACAAGTAGTTGTTGAAGTTTTAAAATTTCTCATACTATTTTTGCAGAAAAGTTTACACTTGCAATACAATTTTAGTTTTTTTTTTCTTTTTTTGGGGGGTGGGGGGGCTTCTTTTATTTTTTTAATATCAAGTCATGTTTCGGTTTCCTCGGAATTACTGATTTATGTTTTACCTCAGTTTTCGGAATTGAAGTTCTCGGAACTTAGGTTATACAGTACAATGCAGCTGTCTATGGAATGTTTATGTTTATGGAACTGGTAAAACAAAGTGAGCTGACTTGGTAAAAAATATTCTTTATAAAACAAAATTCGCGAATAGCCAACTTGAGTATTCGCGAATGTTGAAATGTTCTCATTTTTTATTTCGCAAATAATCAAAACTCGCGAATGTTAAGGGATTACTGCATTTAAGGAATATCAAATACTCATTTTACGATGTGAATGATTTTCGAGTATGAATCCTCATATTTTCAACAAATTTATTTCAAGAATATTTTAAGATTGCAATTCTGTTATTTTCCTTCTTTTTGATAAGGTACAACATTTCAAGATTTAGCTACAATTATTTTCAAAAAATTTGATTGACATGCGAAGGCCAGGTTAAAATAACTCAACACATCACTCTGCCGGTAGAAGTTTATCTCTGGAGGAATATTTTTCCTTAAAAAAATAATGATGATAAAAACAATAATAAAAAGATGTTGCATTACCTTATGGAAAATTATGAGCACCTCGAAACAAGAAAAAATGCGTTGAATGAATATTTTACCTTGAATCTCAACTTTTAAACGATGAATGAACGTTGTAATTTTATTCAGGGGATGGGAGAATCTAAGACTCCTAGTATAGGAGTCCTAGCAGAATCAAAGTAATAATATGACGTCACAGTTTTATAAAGAAAAAGAAAATTCGAATTATCGACGACTCGACTTGCGATTGTTAGGAATAGGAATCATGCTTAGGAGGAAAAAAATACAATAATTCAAAAGGGATAAGGTTTGTTGGGGTAACTGGACCCACGAGGTAACTGGGCCATAGGCTATTTTATAAAAAAACTGTTGGTGTTTTTTTAAGTTTCAGCTTTTGTGAACACTGCCCCTTTATCTCTACTTCCTAAAACAACGTGTATCAACTCAATCATAACTCTCACTTTGCTGTGATAGGTTGTCAAAAATTTACGTTTTTTTTTTTTTAAAAACAACGTCAATATGCTTGAACTTCCTCGGCTTTTTATTAAAATACCGTAAGTACTTTTATTAAACAATCTTTTTCTTAAAGATTAGACATATAACTACATTAATATTATTAGGTATCTATACATATTTACTTCATGTTTCGAATGTAAGCCCGGTGTCCCAGTTGCCCTATAAATTTTTCAAGAATGTGGTAACTGGGACATGTATCCGGGGTAAGTGGACCATGCTGGATCCAGTTACCCCAATAGTTATAAATATTTTTGTGTGTGTGTGTGTGTTTCTCTTACTACGGGAAGTAAATTTTTCCATTGGTTTTTGCTCACAATAAAGAAAATGATAGAATACCTTATTAAAATAACGGAATGAAATTTAAAAAAAGCATATTGAGTGGTATCAAACCAAATTTCTTGACTCCTTCAGAGGCGGTGATGCCGTTATGGCATCATCTAATTTTAATTCCTAATTGCCACATTGGCACCTGAATTTTATAATTAAAATTTCACCTTTATTAAGTACGCGAAAATATACTTTTACTTGTTTTCAAATAGATTCTCTTGTAAATATTGGTATCATTAAATTATTTCAACATTTTACGAATGCAAGTACCTTGCCCCTGAAAGCGAGATAGCCAGACCTTGAAATTGTACTATACACAGGGGTCGCATTCTATAGGGCATCTTTTATCGTTCCTACCACTATTTTGAAAATAATATCTTCATCGCACCTTTCTTTAAGGGTTCTGGTAGGAACAATAAAATTTTTCCTATATAATGCGACCCCTGGATAAAGATAAAGTACTTAAGTACTTACGTAGCCGTTTGTTCATAGATTTACCTTGCCATTTTTTCCCTTAAAATACCCATGTGACTTTTATACTTATTATCTATACTAAAGTACATAAGTACTTACTTAAGTTTTATGATTTTGGTATAAATAAATCTAATATTTTCACTTTTTAGTGCTTTTTTTAGCCTCAATGCCAGCAAAGGTTTCCCTTACAACGCTGTTTATTGACATATAATTTACATGATCTGCCTGGTTTAAATTCTTTTAAGTTGTTTGCACTTTTTCAAACAGGACCTGATATCCGATATGAAAAAATATAAACCCGTGTGGAACATAGACCCCCCCCCCCCCTGGTCCAGTTACCACGTTTTTGGGGGCAACTGGACCCATGAGGAAAGAAATGTGAAATATGCATATTTTTATATTTTTAAATATTAAAATGTAATTTTGAGCATTTCTGTCTGATAGAGGAAACCTAACTGAACACAGTTACAGAAGTTCACACTTTAATTCAAATGAACATTAGCTTTTTGAAGCTGAATTGTCAGAAGCTCCAGAGTCCCATTGTAAAATCATGGCCCAGTTGCCCCAACTAACCTTAATATTTTTTTTATGTGAAAAAGAATGTACAAGAATAAAAGTTAAAATAGTTTTAAAAAATATAATAAAACTCTTTTATAAGCATTCACTGCTTATCCTGAAAATCACGTCTAAGTTTTTGACTAGAGTTCATGTTTTTTCCTAAAAAATTCCATTTATTCAATACGTTTAGTTGCGGCGGGCAACGAACTCGATCGACAACGAAACATTTACCGATTTTTTTAACGCTTGGTAGAAAGTGCTAGCAAGTGAATTTGTTTAAAAAAATATAATTTTTGCTCTGTTTCTTTTTTAACATGAAATTGTTTTAAATATATCGTTTTAAATAGGACGTAATTTTCATCAAAGTTTTTTTTCTTTTTTTAATATTGACGTGAAAATATATTTTTTAATTGAAGGAAACATTACTATTTACGCTGTTTTAAAATTGACAACGATAGGTAAAAAGACTTTCGAAATATGAAATAAATCTCTCGTGTAAATATAGGGGAGAGGAGGGTACATGTGAACAATTTTTACATTTTTGACTATTTCTCAAAATTGTTATGAGCTATTGAACCAAAAATTGATTTATATGAATATTTACAATTCGTTTGTTCTTTTGGTGAAACTTTTGGGTGCATTTATCAAGAATTTCTAACTTATATCATCATTCTAAAGATTGTCTAAATTTGTTCACATGTACCCCGGTGGAGGGGCAGTTGTGAACATACCTGGGGCACATGTGAACACATGCATAAATAAGACAAAAATAATTTTCTGTGAATAAAAACTATTTAGATGTCCTCTTTCTATTTGTGAGAATAAATCAATAAATGTTTCAACACGGATACAAGAAATTATTCGTAAAATTATACACTAATATACCTACTCCTTATGAGTCAAACATAGCAAAACTGTGTTACTTTTAAATAAGTTATTGGATAATTCCGTTATTGTGTTTTTATTTTTTTCTAAATATTGGGCAATGTGTATAACAAAACTGTGCATCATGGTTTTAAAAATTGGTAAAATTGTGATAAAAAATTGTGTGATTATCACAGTACTACTTATCACTTTTTTTTGGCCAACTAAATTTTACTTTCATAAAATAAAATATCTTACAAATACTTTAATATGGGCTAAGAAAAAAATAAATACGTTTAAAACTGGAAATCATTAAATAATAACAAATAAACATATTGGTTTTTACAGAAAGACACCACTTTTAATTGTTATCTAACTTCCAGTAAATTAAAACTGTGAAGCAATCCTAAAAACATTGAATTTATAGCTCAATGTTTGACAAGGGTAATTAAATGTTAAACTGAAAAAAAAATGCACGCACAGACTTAAAAAATACACATGTGAAATGATCACATCTGCCCTCATATGTTCTGTTCAGAAGTGCCCCATCTACCAACTTCAGTCTAACTTAAAAAAAAAAGATATTTTTAATTTAAATAAGGAAACAGTACTTTTTGTAGACTTGCCTAATTAATGCCACTATAGAATGCAATGCTGAATTTCTACTTAAAAAAAATGTTTTGAATGAATTTTTTCTTCAATAACTTAGAAGACTTTTTTACTTCACATCTTCTAAAACAAACAAATTACAATTATCTGAAATCAAAGTGGCTTATTGTTCTGAAAATTCATCGAAAAGATGGTACCAGTACTATCATCTATTGGTAATTTTTTGGATTTTTTTTATTTCAGATTAACTGAGTGAAATTTGTACTGTTCACATGTGCCCCCCTCTCCCCTACTTTTAAATTCAAACTCTTTGGCAGTATTATTATTTGGGCATCTATATAATAAAAGCCTAAATTATGTGACCGTCATCAACAGTTCCGGGCTGACCGCTTCGATTTTTATATGCCAGGCGGCCATTTTTAATCGAAATTATTTTTTCGAATAAAACTACTTAAGAGTTACCACGATCACAAAGAATCTATATAATAAAAGCCTAGGTCATGTGACTGTCTCTGTCATCAACAGTTAAGGGCTGATCGCTTCGATTTTTATATGCCAGGCGGCCATTTTGGCACTTTAATGTTAGCCGGACGCAGGTGAAAAATCACCAAATGTGTTCCATCGCCATCATTTCATCTATATTATAATAGTTCAAATAATGTGACTGCATAAACAATTACGGGCTGAACTCGTCGCTTTTGACATGCAAGGGGCCATTTTTAATCAAAATTATTTTTTCGAATAAAACTACTTAAGAGTTACCATGATCGCAAAGAATTTTTGGTACTTTTATGTTAGTCGGGCGCAAATCTCGCCAATAGCATTTTTAAACTCGCTAGTTGGCATTTTTTTATTTTTCGCGTGCTAAATTAAAACAATGCTTTGATGTTGAAATTAAATGTCAGGGCTTATGGTATTATTTATTATTATTATTATTATTATTATTATTATTGTAATGAAGAAATAAGTGAAAGTCGTGGATTTTAAATATTTCATTTAAAATTAAATTTGTGTATTTTAAATAAAATGAGTGAAAGGATTATATTTTAAATTAAATTAGTGAAATAAGAAAATATGCGACCGAAACAATGTTTGCCGATTTATCACCTGCGCCCGGCTAGCATAAAAATACACAGTTCTTGATTTCTCTATCAGAATCTTCCGATTTCGCGAAGAATTAAGCAAGTAAATTAAGTTATGAATAAAAGTAACATTATACAATGCTTATCATACATTTAAGGGAGGCCAAACTGGTCGCCAAAGGCGGCTAGTTTTAAATATGATGTACTTTTCCCCCATTTAGTTCTTTTAACACGTAAAAATTTAATTATTATTTTAAAGTTTTTTGTCTCTTTTTAATATTTATTTGTAACAGTGGCGTGGCGTCTGGTCATCGCTGGATGCGGCGATGACCAAGCAATATTTTAAAACTCTTAATAAGCTTTTAAAACTCTACGATCCAGTTTTAGCAGAACATTTGGAGTTCATGTATAAGTGAAGGTAAGATTTAAAGTTTCTTTTTTGAACATTCAACCATTGAATTTTAGAGTTAATAATTTTTCACCACAAACTTAAATAATTGCGATGACCACCGAAAATTTTCACGCCACGCCACTGATTTGTAAATACATTTTTATGACTTTTTTTGCATTGAATAGCTGTGGTCGATCTCTATAAAAGCCGTTTGATACTTTTTCGATTTTCCTTGCAGGTTTTTTTTTAAATGCGGATACTTTCACTTTCGAAACCGGTTCCGAAAGTAAAAATATCCTAAGAAAAAAAAAAAAAAAACAATGAGCAAAATTGAAAAAGTCTTTTCAGCTAGACTATGCAAAAAAAAAAAAATCATTTTAAAATATTGAAATGCAAACGAGATATCTTTAAAAAATTCTTCTATAGGATTAACTTTGTGAGCGGACATTTTCGCGTGACTGAAGTAGCCTCTTATCCAACTGCCCGTGTGATTTTACAGCTTTTCACTTAATATCATTAAACTCAAATAAAAGCATTAATTAAAAGTATTTTAAACTAGATTCTTAGCAATTGACCCGTATTTAAGAAAAATAGAGTGTGAAAACAATTCCATTACACGTATTCAATTATGACATTATTATCAGTTACTCAACATTCAGTCGAGTGTACAATATATGCAACATGACCGAAACGGTTCGTTAAGAAATGATTTTAAGGAGAATGAAAAGCCCTTTAAATGGCCAAGTACATTTGAACTGTCAAAAAACAGCGAAAGTTTGAAATCCTGTTGTTATCTAAAATAATACAATAAAACCTCCATAACGTAAATTCCCGAATAGTGGCCATGTTTATTTAACCCTTTATCTGCTGACGGTACTTATAAGTACAGTAGAGCCCCGATTATCCGTGAGCGGATTATTCGCGGTGCGGTTTATCCGCGAAGCGAAATATTTTTTTTTCTTTTTAAATTTAAGCCAAATTTTTAAATTTAAACCAAATTTTTAAATTTAAGCAAGGAAAATACAGTGAGCCCTACTAATAAATATAAACAGAAAAATTCATGTATTCGAAAGTAATAGAAGAATATTTCTAGATTCGGTTACCATGTTTAAAATATCAGTTATAAAGTCTTGATGTCTTTTCTTGATTTTATTAACTAAACGTAAGCACACCAATTAAAATATTTAACAATTAACTAAGAATATTATGATAAATTCCAGGGGAGCATATCAAGAATAGCTTCATTTTTGAGATAGAAAAGGTGTTTCTAAAGCAAGAGGCAAAAACAAGTGACCGATTTTTTTTTAAAAAGGTGTAACTCAACACTTTTTGTACAGTATGTATGGCATTGTTTCTTTTTAACTGTTCTTTATTTTAGTGATTTAAACGTAAAGCAAAAGTTTCGGCTGTACTGTGCATATGTATGTATTTTAAACATTTTATTATGCTTTTTGTACACTAAAACAATGTTTTCATGTTGAATTTTCTTTGTTACATGTTGAACCCTATTTTCAGTCTTTTTCGGGTTATCAGCGATTTCTTTTATCCGCGGTGCCCTTGCCACCCAATTCCGCGGATAATCGGGGCTGTACTGTACCATTAAAATAACTTGTTATAAAATTCATTTAATACATCGATTAATTGTAATACAGTTTAGAATGAGTTAAAGATACATTACTTTATCTTGTTCCAAAAGCCTTATTGGTTACACAAAACAAAAATATTTTTAAAAGCATTTGCATCTTTTCAGCTTTCTTGGCGTTGGGGGAGGGAAGGGGGATTTTTCAATTCGTAAATATTTTCTATTATATTTCTATTGTAAAAACATTAAATTCGTACATCTCCTAATTCTACAAAATACTAAGAAAAATATTTAAAATAAAAGATGTGAGTGGGGTTATAAATATTGCACAAAATCCCTATAAATTCAAATTTAATTAATCCTTCTAAATCCTTCCATCCTTCTAAAATCCTTCTAAAATTTATTAAATAATTATGTAAATCTTCTAATGTAGTTTAAACAATTTACAAAAAATGCTATAGAAGATAAAATTTTCATGAATCAATAATTCAGTACATAAAGGGTTAAAGAACACATTTTTGAATCCCCGACATATATTTTTTATATGTTTTCACCTCTGAATAGCGGACAAATTGCGGGGTCTCGAGGTGCCCGTTATTTAGAAGTATTGCTGTATTCAGAGTCAATCATGAGCACCGGCAGAACGAAATCAAGAGAGGAGCAAGATTTTCGAACAAATATGATTGTGGTCCGCACCCTAGGCCGCAATTTTTACTTACTTCTATCTTTACAAGAAGAAAGTACTGGTTTCATGAAAATTTTCTAATTCCAGTTTTCGACGGATTTACACGTTTTATGGGTCAGAGATTCCAAAAAACATGTTTTTACAAAATGTCTGTCTGTCTGTCTGTCTGTATGTGACACAAATTTTGTGGACGCTCTATCTCAAGAACTAATGCACGGAATCTAATAAAAATTTATATTCAGGTAGTCCCTGATATAGATTGGCGCTGATTAGTTTTTGGTGTAAATCGCCCTGCAGGTGGCGCTGCTATATAGCATTTTGCACAATTTTCGCAAAAGCTCTATCTCAAGAACTAATGCACGGATTTTTATAAAACTTCAGATTCCGTTAGTCCTTGACATGAATGAATGATGTTTACGTTTTGGTGTAAATCGCCCAACAGGTGGCGATGCTATGCTACATTTTGCAGGATTTACACTATTTTCGCAGTAGCTCTATCTCAAGAACTAATGCACACATTTTCATTACATTTCGGATTTAGTTAGTCCTTCATATGAAATGATGCTGACTACGTTTTGTTGTAAATCGCCCAATAGGTGGCGCTGCTGTGCTGCATTTTGAACTATTTCCTCAATAGCTCTATCTCAAGAACTAATGCACGAATTTTCATGAAACTTCAGATTTAAGTATAACTTGATTAATATTGCTGCTGATTATGTGTTGTTGCAAATCGCTCAACAGGTGGCGCTTCTATGCTGTATTTGTCATGATTTGCGCAATACCTCTATCTCAAGAACTAATGCACGAATTTTCCTCAAACTTCATATTCAGTTAGACGTTGACATAAGTTGGTGATAATTAGGTTCTGGTGTAAATAACCCAATAGGTGGCGCTGCTATGCTGCATTTTGCTGGATTTACACGATTTCAGTGACGGTCATACCTCGAGAACTAATGCACGGAATTTCATATTTTTAGAATTCTCATGATGAACGCAGACTGCCATTTAATTTGGCACTGAGATAGTGAATTTTGAAGTATTGACATGTATGAGATAGAAGAAAGTTTTGTGATGGCCACAACATACTAGTTTAATTTAAGATAAAGGATATAAACACGAAATAAGCCAAAACTAGAAATTTTTGCTCACAACACACGTGCAAGACAAATTTTAAACATATCAAAATAAGAGGCAATATAATATAGAAATGTAACCATCAAGAAATAATAGAGACTTAAAAAGTAAAAACGGAATCATTATAAGATCACTCGTGTGTCTGTCTGTCCGTCTGTCACAACCCCGTTTTTCTTGAAAACTATGGAACGTGGAAAGGTCAAACTTGCCAGAGTTATAAAGGCTATTAATGCACATATTCAAAGGTTATTAGCCATTCACAAATATTTTTATGAAAAATTTATGAGGGCTAATTAAATTAAGTTACATGATTTTTTTCCTTTTAATGTATATTTCTCGCAGTTTCGTACTTTATATGGTGTGGAGTTCGAAAGATCTCGTAACACCGAACTCAAAAATATATTTGCTTTAATTTTAGGTATTGTATTTTCAGAAATATCGTCGAAAATGTACTGCAAAAATGTCTCCCCCCCCCCCCCCATTTCTAAATCTACAGTAACTGAAATTATAAAAAAAAAATAGGGGCAGTAGGAGTTTATTTAAACCTTGTAGGAAAACTATAGCGATTATCCTAGGTCATATAGTTTTTGAGAAAATCGCATTTTTTTGTTACACACACACTTTACTATGCGGACGCTCAGCGAGGAGTTGAGAGGCATTTGAGGAGGTAGTAGACACTGCAGAGTGCCGATAGGAGGACGAACTAGGCGCTCGTCAGAGTTATTGCCGCTACGCGGTGATAAGGCGGTCACCCGCCCCGATACAAGGTATCTAACCGTTCAGCTGGGGCAACCCGGCATGTAGGGGCCTGGTCATCGGTTAGAAAGAAAGACGTTCGAGGTATCGACGCGGAATCATCCATGGTTGATTGATAGTGGTTTTCGAAAAGAAGTGTCGGTAATTAACCGAGATATTAATTAAAAACCTATCTTGAAAACAGCGGCATGGACCAAGACATCGTTGCAACTTTGCGAACTCCTTTCGAAGCGCGCTTGGTACAGTGCCAAGTTTAAACTTTGTACAAGGTTTTTGTTGTACGGAACCCTTTGTAAAGGAGTAAAATTCGCACATGACCTATTATTTTACCTTTTGCGAGTTCTAAAAAATGTTTAATCAATGAAAATTGTATTTTCCGGTGGTATAACTCCAGCAAAAACGATTAGCTTTCTTTTAAATAAAAAATGAAGGAAATCGGTCCAGTAATTCTCGAGGGAAGTCGTATCCCTGTTTGTAAATTAGGGTTTCGAGAAAAATCACTTTAAAATTTTACAATAGCGTTATACGTTCAATGAGCGGCGTTACATTCAATGAGCAAAAAATACAGTAAGGAACTGAAATATCACGAAATCACTTTAGGGCAACAATCTATACATTTTAGGGAAGTGAAATTGCAGAATAATAAAAAAACAAAAACAAGACGAAAATTGTACGTCAAACGTGGCAAATGAGGTGCGTTCGTACGGTAACTAGTTTTATAAATATTCAGATCTTGGTGCAATAGCTGTTGCACTATTATGCAAAAATGCATGAATGCAAATTTTACTACGATTATATGTATTAAATTCAGCAAAACGGAAATAATAGGACTCCATGTTAAATATGATGTAATCGTCATGGCAACAGAATCATTACCTAACATGGGATATCATTGAATTCATTACGTATGGTAGGATTTAATAGAATGAAGTAAACTTTTATTAATATTTTTTAAGTTTTGATTCGATTTTCATAAAATTTGAAATGACTCGACAAAATACAGCAGCGATTATATATAATAAATTTCAAACCATTTGGTTTTGTAATTTTTGCGCTGTTATATGCTGACACACGGACAGACACACGGACGGACCAGGCGTCGACTATAGTTGCTACGTATTTATATAATTACGAACGCATCTAAAACCAAAATTTTAACCCGTAGAAGTAGGATCTCTCCTTAATTTACCTATTAGTTCTATATCCGTACTATTACACACATTATCTATGTGCTGTATTTTATTGACTTCATGAAAGTATGTGTCGGGAATGTTATTGTACACCTCACATTTAGACCTAAAATTTTTGAGTAGAGGGGTGTGCGCACATTATACATGTGTAAATATGCTAAAAACATAATAATAATAATTTAAAAAAATTAAGAATATTTTAAATAAAAATTATTTGTTTATTCATTCCCTTAAAATCACTAACGAAATAAGGAAGAAACCCTCAATTGCTTAAACTTCTTGTTATGAACAAAATTCATTTAATCCTAGCAACAAATCCCATTAAAGCGATTTCGTATGATAATGCGTGATAAAGAGAAATACCTAATGGTTGGAAATTAAATATTTCCTTGAAATATTACTAGTTATGGTTGAAGATTAAATAAGGCGAAACCCTCTTTTCAAAAAAAGTGATGGAAGTTTGCCTAGGCAGGCGGTAATCAGGTTCTGGTGTGTGGTTTCTATTGGTGCGCCGAAGTGAGTACAGACGTACGGACAGATAGACAGGTAGGTACGTTACGGACAGACGATAGACGAACGTTAGTTAAGTATACACTATGATGGAAAGTAGTAAAAAACTTTCGTGTACTATAGGGAGAAAATATTTTTTTTTTTAGTTGAATTTTGCTAAATGACGGGGAAATCCTGATTTTCGAAGGTCAAGTTATCGATACTATACCGTGCGATAATGGATTACTATATACACTAATGCTCACGTTTTCTTTGCCGATTTAAACGCTACGTCATCCGCGAATTATTTTCATTGGCTAGGATTCATTTATCAGCTCTGAAAGGAAACTGAAAAGGTCAAGGAAAACTGATTTGAAAGTTACACTAGTGGATCTTGAATATCGCTTCTTTAACATTAGGAGTTTTATAAGTGAAGACGTGAGCTTTGGGAAATCGCGAGAAATCTGCGTTCATTGGTTTTCATTGTGAACCAAGATTTTACAATGCCAGAAATACAGGAGAAAACTTTTTTTTTCTTTTCAGATTGTAGTGTTTTTTCGGTGCAGGTTTACCAATATAATAGATTGATATTGATAGAGAAAACACAATTGTTTGTCTTTATTTTGGATAAAGCTAGTTTTGAACTCGTGCTGCCCTCAAGTACACACGCCCTTCTAATTTCGCCAAATATAAGAGTAGAAAATTGAAATCACTACCTTTAATTGATGTTTGAAATATTTTCTTAGAGGATTATCTCCATATTAAAATTAACACAAAATTGCTTCTTTTTGTTTGTTTGTTTCAACAGCCAACCCCTCATTTTCTGACACAATAAAAAATTTTACACTTCTCGGCCTAAACATAAGTTTTACAACATTTCTATGATTAACTTTAGAGTTATCAACTATTTTATAAATACAGTTGGCTCTCTAACGACTTTCAAGGAACCTCGAAAAATCGTCCTTAAACAGAATTTGTGGAAAAATAATATTTGAAAAACATCTCTCTTCACACTTTACATAGGCTTAAGACTGTCAATACCTTTCGCACTATATTGCCGTGTTTAGAACTGTTTTATTTATTTATTTATTTAAATTTATTTTATGTTTTTTTTCTTTCTTATTATTTTATTGATACGGATAACGAATATAATAATATATTTCTATTGCACAAATACAAATTGCATTAATTATGCTGCATACAATGTTACTTACAGTACAATAAAAATATTTATAATACATTTAATTAAACAAAGTAAGTTTTTTAAAAATCAAAAAGTGTAGATTGTTTCAATGATGGTCTAGTTTTTAGTACCATTGCTTCTAGCTTTTCAAGAAGGTTGAATGAGTCATCTTTCATATTTAATGGAACAATGTACTGGCGAAGAATATCCAGGGCAGAATTTGCATCTGAGTAAGAAGCATAGGTGGTGTCTCGTTTTCTGTATCATCAGCATCATCACTATCTTCTGCATCTGAAGTTGAATTTTCATTTTCGATGTCTTCATAAATTTGCTCTAAATTTCTGAAGTTGGTCGTTAAAAGTCTTCGTCACAATCGATAGAATCTTTTACTGAAACATCTTCATCACCAACAAGACTTTTCCTTTCTTCGGTGGTGATATCTTCTGTGTCGAGTTGTGCATCTGTTATAGCCATTTGTTCTTGAATGACAATTCCAGATGAACAAAAGCAGTTTTCGATTGTGCAAGGAGAAACTTCTTTCGAGGCTGATGTAATCATGTACATGACTCCCAAAATTGTAAATTTTTTTATTTCATTTTTGGCAGCAAAATTATTTAATAATTTCCTACTTCAGGATTTTCGGTAAGATGCTTTTATACTACAAATGATTCCCAGCTCTAATGGATGCAACTTACTTGTATAATTAGCGGTAAAAAATGAATTGACACATTTGTAAGTCCTGGAATATACGAAATATACCTTAAAAATACGTGAAAATCGTCGTTAAATAGAAACAATTTCGTCTTTAAATAGAGATTTTTTTTTACTTAAAGAAGCCAGGACCGCAAAAAATCGTCCTTAAGTAGAGATCGTCGTTAAGTAGAGCGACGTTAAACAGAGAGACGACTGTAGCTGAATTTATAAATAGCTCGCTTAATCTTAATTTTGAGACCATTTTTGTAGCCAAGGGGAACTAGAAAATGCAGGGGATTTTCTGGGAAAAATTTTATCGCACTTCTGTAATTTTTCAATCTATTTCAAATGCTTAGTTGGAAAACTCCTGTATTATTTAACAAAATTTACTATGTATTGAATTAATTTGACACTATTTTAATCTTTATTAGCATTTTTGTAACACGTTTAAACTAGTGTACGTAGAATTGATTAAAAATTAAAATCCAGATTTTGGGAATACAGCTACAAAAAACTTTATGATAAAACTTGTGAGATGTTACCCGAGTGGGTTGTATAATCGAGTGTCGAATAATTTTGAGCCTACTATCAAATGAAATCATTTTGCAAGTTAAAATCAGTTTTTAGGTGCGTTCGTAATTATATAAATACGTAGCACCTATAGTCGTCGTTCAGTCCGTCCGTCTGTCCGTCTGTCCGCATATAACAGAGCAAAAACTACCCAACAGAATGGTCTGAAATTTGAAATATAAGATTGTTGCAAAATTTTGTCGAGCCATTTCAAATTTTATGAAAATCGGATGTATAGTTTAATTACAGGGACAGTCAAAAGTTTTTCTTTACATTACGGCCAATGGGAAAAATTATTGCAAGTGCATTTTAATGATGTTACAGCCAACCGAATGGTCTGAAATTTTAAAGATATAATTATTGCAAAATTTTGTCGAGGCATTTCAAATTTTATGAAAATCGAATGTATAGTTTAATTACAGGGACAGTCAAAAGTTTTTCTTTACATTACGGCCAATGGGAAAAATTATTGCAAGTGCATTTTAATGATGTTACAGCCTTCCGAATGGTCTGAAATTTTAAAGATATAATTGTTGCAAAATTTTGGCGAGCCATTTCAAATTTTAGGAAAATCGGATGTATAGTTTAATTACAGAGACTGTCAAAAGTGTTCGGGGAATGGGAAAAAAATTATTGGGAGTGCATTTTAATGATGTTAAAGACTATGTACTTTATGAAGTGCAAGAAATTATACATTCAGTACAATATGGGGTGCAAAAAATAATTATAAAACTTGTTATAGTACGAACGCACCTCATTTGCCACGTTTGACGAGCAATTTCCAACTTGTTAAAGTCGGAGACAAGTAAGAAGCGTGAATCGCAATACCGCAAGTTACGGTAGTCCCCAAGCCACCATTTTTTAAAAATTAAATAAAACCTATCATAGTTATTAAAGCTTCAGTTTCTTTAACAATAGATTTTCCGTAATTAAATAAAACAAAGATTACGACTCGAAAATTCTGGCTGATGATTTCTGGTGTCAAAACTTGTTGTTATCAGTACTGCCAATTTAGCACGTTTTCTATTCAAAATATCTACCAGAATTTTCGAATAGCAACCATTAGTGTTGTTAGTCACAAAAAGTCTGTCATTAAAATAGTACATATATTTGCGGCCATCATAAAACTTTCTTTTTTTTTCATTCTAATTCGTTAATTTAAATAGCATACTCATGCACAACAGCAGCTATGAACTATAATGCCTTTTCTTAAATTTAGGGTAGAATTACAGTGATCAAATAATAATAACAATAATAATAATAAAATCACGCTCTCTAAATTGCTTCAATTGATTGTGGACAAGATCGATCAAAAATCTTTCCACAGGAACACAGGATACAAGTGCTCCTTGTTATTAAGTCAAAATTGAATCAGCATCTATTTATGCTAAGAAGTTTGAAGTATGTCGAAAAGTTTGAACAATAATGATTTTTTTTTTTTTTAGACATCTAATGTACACGACGACCTTCCTCCTTTTTTCCCCCACCCACCTCTAAGTTTATTTGGATAGATTTTTATTTGAAAGTAAAAAATTATACAAATCAAGGGTGTACGCTACCGAAGACAAGGGTCACCAACATTAAGATAATTTAGAAATATTTTCGTTTAAATATAAAAAATCATTCAACGTTGATTTTAGGTATATTTAAGGTTGTTATCGCGGATCCTTGCAACGCCGCACCGGGTTGGTCAGCTAGTATATCTATAAAACCGCAGATGAGGTAGATGTTTAATGTTTTCAATTTAGAAGCCTTTTGTAATGTTACTTCTTTTACATTACATTAGCGTATCTGTCTGTTTTCAAATGATTGGAGTACTTTACAATCTATGGAATGATATGCAAAACATATCTTTTAAAATGAAAATGAAATATTATGAACTAAAATAAGAAAAATAGTATGTAATAGGCTTATTTAGAAGTCTGGCTTTAAGTAAAGACCCTTTTAGAGCTATTTCAATAAGCCCCAAATTGGAATATCATCTAGAATTCTCCAATCACTCAAATATATTTTAGGCTTATTGCAAAAAGTCTAAACAGCTTTCAGTTAAATTAACAAGAAAGAAAAAATCATGTGTCAAGCATAGATTATGAAACACTTTCCAACAAATTCAGAATAAAATAACAAAAGTGCCCTGTTTAATTAAAATATTATGTCTAATTCAACCATATGGAAACCATTTGAAAACCCATTTTCAGCTGTTCCCATCTACAATCGAAAAATTATCCGAATTCTTTAAGCAGCCCTGTATTTCATATACAGGGTGCAATATGTTATCTATCGCCGACCTTTAATTTCTCAACCGTTGGTCGTAGAGATATAGTTCCAGTGACAAAAACGTTTCAAATGAGCTAAATATTCCCGTTGTGGCATTATTTAAAGTAAAAAATCAATTTTATAAAATTTACGAAATCTAACTTTTTATACGGTCCCCCAGTCCCTATAGTTATATTTAGTAAAAGTTTACACATATCATAACAGATATAACACAAAAAGTTTGACATCTGTACTGCAAAAATTGACATAGTTATTAAATTTCAAAGTTTGAGATTTTTGCACATGATTTTGTCTTTCATTGAGGGATCAGTTAAAAGATGAATTAGAGTAATTCGAGATCACAGTCAGAGTGCAATGTCCTTTTTACGGCGAAACCACCTTTAGCTGGTATCGCCAAATCGGGGAATCATCAAAGAGGGTTATTTCATCTAAAAATTTGAGCTAACTTTTATGGGTCGAAAAACATTCAAACGTCAAAGTAGGTAGAATCGACAACCGGAAAATAAAACATACTTACTAAGGACTAGATAAATGGCAGCGGAATTGCACTCTGATTTTGATCTCGAATTACTTTAATTCATCTTTTAACTGATCCGTCAATGAAAGACAAAATCATGTGCAAAAATCTCAAACTTTGAAACTGTGTCAATTTTTGTAGTACAGATGTCAAACTTTTTGTGTTATATCTGTTATGATACGTGTAAACTTTTACTAAATATAACTATAGGGACTGGGGGACCGTATAAAAAGTTAGATTTCGTAAATTTTATAAAATCGAATTTTTACTTTAAATAATGCCACAACATGAATATTTAGCTCATTTGAAACGTTTTTGTAATTGGAACTATATGTCTACGACCAACGGTTGAGAAATTAAAGGTCGGCGATAGATAACATATTGCACCCTGTATAGATTTGTATCTACTATTAACTACATGCATGCCAAAATTTAGTTCAATTAAGAAATACATATAAACTCAGTCGAAAATTCCCCCCTCAGGAATTTCCGCTAATAAGGAGAATAGTGCGGGAATTCTTTTGTGCAGCTCTGTATATGAAGTATAGAATTTATTTACAGCGAGTAATATGCAAAAAAATTAGTTAAATTTAAAAGCGCATACCCAAATTTTAAAACGCACTTCAAGCAATTATTACTGAAAAGACAGTAACCGATTTCTGTGTCCCTGTTTCCTCTGTTTTGTGTGTCCCTGTAAATGAACGACAAATGCTATGAATGTCCTATTCTATCGCAATCATCTTGTAGTGAAATTTAGTGATTTATATCAGTTTCAATGCATTTGAAATAGCGAAATCTCATTAAAATACCCTGCAAACGATTTTCTCCCATATACCCTAATGTAATGGAATTCTTTTGGTTGCCCCTGTAAATGAACTATTAATCCCACTTACTTCATACACAATACCAAACATACCTTGGTGAACCTAAATAACGTTTATGAATTGCATGAAAATCCGAGTATAATTACGGGAGTTAGAATGTGGACAGACAAACCGAATGCATAAACACTCTTCAACTTTGTTAGAAAGTATTAAAAATGTATAATTGTTTTTTAAACTTTATAATATCATTTATTTATCCATTTTAAAAGATCTATTTTGCATCTCACACCATGCACGAAAAGGAACTTTAATCATGGAAAAAGGCACAGACATCCAAATTATACAAAGTGAACTAAAGAAAAATCATAAAGAAATTGAAAATATTAAAAATATGTGTCATAAGCGGATTTCATTGTTAAAAATGTATACTTAAACGTGAAGTATTCACTAATCTCGGGGACTTAGGTTCGCTATTAAAAAGTTTATACAGTAAAACCTATCAAAAATGGAATCTGTATATAATGGAGTCCTGCCTTAAACGGAAAAAAATCTCAATTCCAGCGAAAAAAAAAAAAAAAAAATTAATAAAACATGAACGAAAAATCATGCGTCAAGCATAGATATGGGGCATTCTCACAATCTTTTGACTTTCGGGAATAAAAATCTGGTGAAATTAAACTTGCTAAAATAACATTTTAACCCTTAAATGCCTGATTTTTCAAAAATCATTATAATAATGTTTTTCGGCTTTCATTTTTTAAATAAATCACGGGCAAAATACTTTAAAAAATCGTATTTTGTTTTAATTATGGTTTACGGCTAAAAAACAGTTTGTTACTAATCGGCAATACTGGTCTTTAATTAAAAAATAATTTTCCTTGATAAAATTCTATAATATTAAACACACAAGAAATTTAGGAACTATAATAAGAAATAAATTTTACTTGCTCACTGAAAAACGAAATAGGGTATTTCGCAAGCTTCCAAAAAAAAAAAAAAAATGGCAACAATTGAAAAAATAAATCTATCTTTATTCTTAAACAGCACAAGTGTCGCCATCTACATGTTGAAAATCGATTTAATAATATTTTTAGAATGTATTTTATTGGCAACATTAGGCATTACAGCTTCAATATTATTCTAATAGTATTTCAGAAGCCTAAATTGGGTATGTTGCCGAAAAGCAACATCCGGCATTTAAGGGTTAATCTGATAGACGAATGCCTTAATGATTCAAAATAAAGAAAAAATGGTCAGCAGCGAATTTTTTTTTTTTATTTAACTGAGGTTTAAGTTAAACTTGCGAGTTTCATTTTCCTTGCCATTTAACCACTATAACTTTTTATTTTCTTCTAAATTTTTACTTATAATGAATTTGCATAGTATACCCACAGGACATTCAAATAAGAAATAATAACAATGTAATATTTTTAGTAAAGAATTTTGGTATAACATGCCTTAAAAGGGTGTTAAAGAAGGGATGGAAGGGGAAAAAAGGGGATGGTATAGGAAAAAAGGGACGGTAATGGAAAAATAAAGGGATGGTAGGATGGAACGGTAAGGCAAATTACCACTATTTTTAGGCAAATCATGTGAAGACTAAGTGATAGCCACAACGTTCATTGATTTTTAGAAACAGTTATTTACATTGGATTAAATTTAAAATAAAATTTAATTTACCTCGAAAAGTGCAGGAATAAACCTTGGGGACGGTAAGACTTACCAATAAAGCCACGATGCTTGAAATTGATATTAAAATGCTGATTTAAATTCTGCAGTAAATTTCCTGTCAAAGAATTTTAGACATTCTTTCTCTAGCATATTTCTGCATAAGAAAAAACTTGAAAAAATTCTGTGACTGCATCTGAAGTGATTTTCTGTATAAATTTAGCAAGAGGGAAGGTAAGGAATCTAAAACCCAGGGACAGAGTTCAAAAAATAATATCAACCGTAAAAATGTGTGCAGGTTAATTTTTTGCTACATATTTTTTATAAAACAATAGTCCCAGTTTCGGAAAAAAAATTCCATCGAATTACTTTTATTGAAACATTTTTATACAGACAGCTCCAAACTTAAAAATCAGCATCAGGGAAACACGGGATGGTTCAGGAGTTTCCTAGATATTTGGACCCCCAACATCGTCCAAAACTTATTTATCTCGTTAATATTATTATGCAGTCATGCAATGGGATGTTCCCCAGTATATGAAATAAAAAGAAACACAAGAATATGTACTAAAATAAAAATTATTATTCAGGGACTTAAAAGTCAAAAGATTGTGAGAATGCCCTATATATGAAACACTTAAGCATAACACATTTGAAAACACAATTTCAAGAATTCCCATGAATAGTAGAAAAATATCCGAATTTTTTGTGAAGCCCTGCATATGATCTATAGATTTGCATCTATATATCTATATATCTATATATACTACATAATATGCTAAAATTTAGCTCAGTTAAGTAACGCATAGTATAGTTAAAACTCCTCTTCAGCAATGCCCGTCAATAAACGAAAATGCACTCTCGAGATCTTTTGTTCCGCCCTGTATACGATCTATTATAGAATTTATACATACCAAGTAATAGGCAAAAAATTAGTTAAAAAGCGCACTTTAACTGAAATAATATGCACTATGCAATATAAGCGCACTATAATATGCACTATAACTGGAAATGCGCTTCCAGCAATTATTGTTCATAGAGAGTACTGTAACCGACTTCTTTTGCGTGTTCCTGTAAATGAACGATAAATGGCATGCACATCCTATTCTATTGCAAGCTTTTTGTTGTGCACCTCAGTGATTCATATCAATTTCGATATGTTTGAAACAGCGTAACATCATCAAAATACACCGCAAACGATTTTCTCCCATAGACCGTGATGTAACGGAAATTTTTGAAGTGTCCCAGAAAATAAACTATAAATGTCACACAGTTCATTTTCAATACCGAAAGTTCCTTAGCAAACCTCAATAACATATTGCAATTGCATGACAATCTGAGTATATTTAGGCGAGTTAGAGCTCGGACAGACAGACAAACATAATTCATAAAAACTTTTTAACTGCGTTGGAAAGTGTTATAAAGATGGGAAAGATAACATGGAAATCTTCCTTAAACAGAATTTTTCTCCGGTTTATTGTAATGCCTTCTTAGCGAGTTTAGCAGCGGTATGAAATTTCATATAATAATTTTACGCAACAATTTTGGAGATAATTACAATATTGCTTCCAAATACGCTCATTCCATGGCATATATTAAGTGTAAGAGTTTCAACTTTACAACTTCTTTTTTTTCCCTCTCTCTTATCAAGATCATCTGACACCATCTGACACTTGTAACAGGTGTGTATAATGAAGACTTAAAATCTACAGGATTACATCTACATGAGAGATCCTGTCTATAAAATATGAGAATGGTTTCATTTTTTTTTTTTTCTGGATTGGTGTATAATTCAATATATTGCAACATTATTCTGAATGTGTTGGAAAGAGTTTCATAATCTATGCTTGACGCATGGTTTTTTCTTTCTTTCTTTCTTTAGTTTTATTTATTTATTTATTTATTTTTATCACATTCATCCACAGCAAATCTGAAAATAAGTACTCGCCAGCCTCTAGCAGACAATTAAATTTTGAAAATATGATTCAAGAACTGACAAGACAATCCGATTGTGAGTAAAATTTCCGTTCCTCTAATTAATTTTTTTTTTAATTACATTGAGGTTGCTGGTCAGTCAAGCCTCAAATTCCTCTCGCTAATGTTAAACCTATGGACGTGGAATGCATTATTATTTTTTAAAATGTGTCCTCAGAAAATTAATATTTAAAAACTTTTTTTTTCAGTATATTCTTCTCAAAGAATGTTTTTTTTTTTTTTTTTTTTTTTTTTTTTAGTAGTTGACAAATATTTCTAAAATGTATGCTTAATTGATCATTATATGTGTTAAAATCTTAGCAAAGCTGACGAGCTGTGAGTAAGATTTGAACACATCAAATAACATTAAGTATATATTTTAAAAATATTTTGTCAACTGAAAAAAGAAAGAGGCATCCTATATCCCTTAAATACATAGTGTAACTCAGGAGTTTACATGATCTTTTTTTTTTTTTTTTTTTTTTTTTTTTTTTTTTTGCCATTTGGCGCTTTTTATTGGCCTGTTAGTGAACTATTATGTGTTATTTACGTGTGATAGCATGCATTTAACCCATCTATCCCTAGCGTCCCATTTTTGGGACGTTTCGAATTTTAATATTTTTTTAGAATTTCTTCTTCTATACAGTTTGGAAATTGTATGAAGTAATTGTCTATAAATATCTTTATCTATTACCGAGAGATGACAGCATAATATTGATATTTATTTGCTTAAATGAAGGCCTTTTTTCGGTGTTGATAGATTTTTCGTTTTTCAAGATTGCGAAATGTAAAAAGTAAGTTTATTTGTATTATTTGTATCAAAGATCCAAATAAATTAGCCATAATCTTAGCTTATAGACTTCTTTGAAATACGTATTTTTTGAAATTTCGAAATTATATGTTCAAGCCTTTGTACAGTACAAAATATAGGGCCCTAGGCGCAAATGGGTACACATTTCTATAAGCCATTTAGGGGATGGTTATTTAAGTAAAGTCTTTTTCAAGATTATTTTGAAATAAATTGTTTGTTTTTTTTTTACTTCAAATGCGATTATTCTTAATTCATTATTAATAATACTTATAATGTTATTAGTCTCTGTAAAGAAATAAATATATTTTTATAATAGTTCATAAAAATACTAATTATAGTATATAATATACAATTTAAAAACTTAACTTATATAAATTTAGACAAAACATATAATTATGCATTTTCCCACGTATGGATATACTCATATTTAGCACGTTTACATTTTATCAAATAAACACAAAAATATTTTAGAGTAATTTTTTTTTAGTATTTTTTCAGTTCATATTGCAAAATTTTAAAGTGATTTTATCAACAAATTTGAGAAAATAAAAATTTAGGCATAGATGGGTTAAGGTCGTGAAGTCGGTTTCTGTTCTGATTTGTTATCACGGGGAGGTTATAACATCTTTCGTTGATACTGATTGCAATCTGCTCGACTGGCTTCTTTTCTCTATCTTACGATAGTAATTATTCATTCTGCAAACTATTAAAAGCATTATAAAAATTATTATATCGTTGAATAGTTGTTATTGGGCAATGTGAACACTTTAAAGTAAGTAGAGTAACTCCGGGACAGTCGCCGCATACGGGATAGACGCCGCACCCCTTGTATTTCTTGAAATTATCAATAGATCGTCGTCAATGGTGCGCAGTATGGGTGCGCAATGAGATTACAGTAGAACCTCTTTTATCTGAAACTCTTTTAACCGAAACTCTCGGTTAACCGAAATCCCTTTTTAAAGCCCCCCCCCCCTTTTTTTTAACTATCACATTCATTGTGTGCAAGCGGTCCTTTCCGAGCTACGAGTATATATAAATATTTTCGATCCCCTTTCTTAGAGTTCCTTTGAATTTAACTTGAGCTCCCGTAAGCTGCGAAGTGAAACGAAGAAAACGAACAAATTAGGAATTCTGAAGCTTTTGAATGTTTTGCAAAAGGTTTGGCATGGCTGGAGCAGCAGAAAGATTGAGTTACTGTTGAACTAATAATATTAAAAAACTCAGTGATAGAGCTTCAAAGCAAAGGCAATCGAAAATGCGACAAACAAAACATTTTTTCAAACGCTTGTGATATATGTAAAAGGTACTTCATTTCAAAATTAAAATTTAGGTAATTTATTCTTTTTTCTATTTTGCTATTGTTTTATTTTTTATTAAGCACCTGTTACCATAATAAGAAATATTGCATATGTTTCACCTTAATCTTAAATTGAAGCAATCTCGATTATCCGGAAATTTCGATTTTCCGAAGGATGGTCGGCCCCAATTACTTCAGATAATCGAGGTTCTATTGTATTTTAAAAAGTGTATAGCGTGAATCCCATTTCGATGTTTACTTATAGAAGTACAATCCTTAATTTGACGTTAGTGCATGATTTCACTGTTCGAACTTTTAAACACGTTATGTTTAAATACTTTTCATGCACTAATTACTAAATGCATGCATGATTTCGAAGTCAAAACTAAGTGTAGCGTTTATATAGAGTACTGTGTGTATGGTTACGCCATTCCCCTTAGCGATGGCAGGTAACTGTGATGGCCGACGTCAGCACCATGCAAAATGAGATACATGCTGCACTGCTATGCCGGTATACATGCCGCAGTTTCTTTTGTACGGGATGATTACGTGTTATTAACTTTTCCTTCTCTTTTTGCACAGACTAACCATGTTAGGCATGTTATCAAGTTTACTAAAACCAAAGGAGAAAAAGGGGAAAATAAAAAGTAAGAAGGGCAAGAAAGATGCAAGTCAAGATGATAATAATGAAAAATTGGATTACGCGTAACGCAGACGTTCTTTGCAATCTACTCCAAAAAAAAAAGAGGAAGTGTAATTGGCTTCGTTGCATCATGTGTATAAATGTAGTTACATAAAGACTGTACTCTTTCGACACTTTTTCTGTAGATTGTAGTCGAAAAAACAGGTCTCTTAACCCATTCAGGACCATAGGTGCATATAAGTACCTTCATAAAGAGCTTACGAAATTTGTTTCTGGCACCAGTAAAAAAGAAAAGTAATATTTGTTTTGCTTAATTAGAGCTTTTTAATGATTATTTAAGTAAAAGTAACTTCTTTTTAAAAAGTGGTACCAACCGAATAAAATTTGTGTAAAAGCCACCGGTCCCTAAAGGGTTAGCAAATAAATTATGTAAGCACAATTTTACTTTTTTTTCTTTTCCCTTTCTAATACATTGATGTTACGTTGTTGCTGAAATAACAATTAAAATTTAATGTAAAAAAAAAAAAAGTCGATAATTTTATTAGTAAAAGTAGGCAACAATTATTAATTTGAATCTACTAATACGTTTCATTGTACTCATTTAGTTTCATTTTGTTATTACATCGTTAAATATAGTCCGATATGAATTTTTTTTAAAATATTTTTATTTATAGTTTCATTCTGTTCTTATTACAAGCGCGGCACAGCTACTGCACGAGTGCGGCGTCTGAGCCTGAATGTACGGGTGACGCGCCGCAGTGTACTGTTTTAGAAAAAAAATTGTTAAAAAATATTAATAATTTGTTTTGATTTTTTTTTTTTTTTTTTTTTTTTTTGTCGCAGTACACGCATTGTATATTTAACATCAAATAGCACAGCGTGATTTTTTTTATTTTATCTCCACCATGGGACTTTATATACAAATTCAAAAAAATGTGCGGCAAAAATTGGGAATTACCCTATATAATTCAAAATTATCATTTTTTGAGCCATTTTTGTTCTGTAACGCAGGAGTGATATTATGTCCGACAGAAACATAAATAAAAATTTTCACTATTTTACTAGTGGATGATTAACAAAATAGACTCAGATATAATGTTTTTCGAAAAAAATTAAAAAATTAAAAAACAGGAATTCTGCTTTTTCAGAATTTAGTGTCGCCCCCGATGAAAAACTAGTCGGATGTACCAATCCCAAAACTTTCTTCTATCTCATACATGTTAATACTTCAAAATTCGCTATCACACTGCCAAAATTAAATGGCAATCTATGCATCTCATGAGGATTCTAACGATATGAAATTCCGTGCATTAGTTCTTGAGATATGACTATCGCTGAAATCGTCTAAATTCAGAAAAATGCTGCCTAGCAGCGCCACCTATTGGGTGATTTATACCAAATCCTAATCAGCAACAATTTATGTCAACGTCTGACTGAATCTGAAGTTTGGAGAAAATCCGTACATTAGTTTTTGAGATAGAGCAATAGCGAAAATCGTGAAAATTTCTGCATAGCAGCACCACCAATTGGGTGATTAACACCAAAACCTAATTAACAACAATTTGTGTCAGCATACAACTAAATCTGAAGTTAGATGAAAATTGGTCCATTAGTTCTATTGATAGAGCTATTGAGGCAATCGTGGAAAAGGCAGCAGAGAAGCGCCACCTCTTGGGCGATTTACACCAACACCTAATCAGTAGCAAGTCATATCAAGGACTAACTTAATCTGAAGTTTGATGAAAATCCGTGCGTTAGTTCTTAAGATAGAGCTATTGGGGAAATCGTCTAAATCCTGCAAAATGCATCATAACAGCGCCACCTGATGGGCGATTTACACCAAAACGTAATCATCACCAATTCATATCAAGGACTAACTAAATCTGAAGTTTGATCAAAATCCGTGCATTAGTTCTTGAGATAGAGCTATTGTGAAAATCGTGAAAAATGCAGCATTGCAGCGCCACCTGTTGAGCGATTTACACCAAAAACTAATCAGCATCAATTTGTATTAGGCACTAACTGAATATCAATTTTTAGTAAATTCCGTGCATTAGTTCTTAAGATAGAGTGCCCACAAAATTTGTGTCACATACACACAGACAGACAGACAGACTCACAGACAGACATTTTGTAAAAATATGTTTTTTGGAATCTCTGACCCCTAAAACGTGTAAATCCGTCGAAAACCGGAATTCGAAAATTTTCATGAATCCAATACTTTCTTCTTGTAAAGATAGAAGAAAGTAAAAATATATGTATATATAAAATAAATAGTACAAAACATATTTCAATTTTAAGACTTAAAGCACACACTTTTATTTTATCTAAAATGACGTCATTCGCATCCGCTTAAGAATTCCACATTTACGATCCACTCTTAAACATCTACAGTAAAGCATGCATAAGGATGTCACTATCGCAAAATAATACACAAATGCAGCAAAAAGGTGTCGTCATTAAAAGAACTCGACAAAAAAAAAAAAACAAAAAACGGCTATCTAATGATTTATAGGCATTCATTTGTTTGTAACATTAATATAGACGATTTCAGTCGTGACGTCAGTCATGACGTTTTGGTTGGAAACTGTCTCCAAACAAACGGTTGCTATGTTGTATTTTCTATTTTGTCTGTGTGTTGCAGCTATATCTTATATCTATATCTCACATCTAAGTGTTTTAATATTTGATAGTACTGGTAACATTTTCCACAATTTATATTTAAAAAGAAATGATCGCATAGCAACCGTTTGTTTGGAGTTAGTTTCCAGCCAAAACGTCACGACTGAGGTCACACTGAAGACGTCTACAGATACTTAAAATTAAATACAATTTATAATAGGTCCATGTTTTAACGAAATTATTCGTTTATATTTTTCCAAAATAGAACGTATTTTAATTACATTTTCTTTCGGTTGTTATGAGAAAATGGCAACAAAAAGATATAATTGCAATTTTCCAACTATTTTCCTTTTGCTATATATATAAATGGAGTACCTGAGTTGGCAAAATTAAACAAATGGTGCTAAAAACTACAAAAAAATTAATGTTTCAAAAATAAATGGAGATACAGTTTTCAAACAAATTGCATTTAAAAGTACTTTTTTTCCCAATATGACTGTATAAAAATTAAAAATGTGCGATGCTTAGAAATTAAAAAAAAAATGCTATAGAGCATTTAATCGCACTATGATACATCTGCTTTTGTTTATTGCTGCCTTCTGTAAGCTAGCGTTATTTTTTGCAGACAAAATAAGCTGGGAGAAAGAAATAGCATACCGTCCCGGGGGCTAAAAAAAAAAAAAATCATGCATTAAAGGGTTAACCCATTCGGGACTATGGGTGCATATACCTTCGAAAAGCGCATATAGAATTTGTTTTTGGTACCAGCAAAACTAGTCGGATGTACCAATCCCAAAACTTTCTTCTATCTCATACATGTTAATACTTCAAAATCCGCTATCACACTGCCAAAATTAAATGGCAATCTATGCATCTCATGAGGATTCTAACGATATGAAATTCCGTGCGTTAGTTCTTGAGATATGACTATCGCTGAAATCATCTAAATTCAGCAAAATGCTGCCTAGCAGCGCCACCTATTGCGTGATTTATACCAAATCCTAATCAGCAACAATTTATGTCAACGTCTGACTGAATCTGAAGTTTGGAGAAAATCCATACATTAGTTTTATAGATAGAGTAATAACGAAAATCGTAAAAATTCCTGCATAGCAGCGCCACCTATTGGGTGATTAACACCAAAACCTAATTAACAACAACTTGTGTCAACATACAACTAAATATGAAGTTAGATGAAAATTCTTCCATTAGTTCTATTGATAGAGCTATTGAGGCAATCGTGAAAAAGGTAGCAGAGAAGCGCCACCTGTTGGGCGATTTACACCAACACATAATCAGTAGCAAGTCATATCAAGGACTAACTTAATCTGAAGTTTGATGAAAATCCGTGCGTTAGTTCTTAAGATAGAGCTATTGGGGAAATCGTGTAAATCCTGCAAAATTCATCATAACAGCGCCACCTGTTGGGCGATTTACACCAAAACGTAATCATCATCAATTCATATCAAGGACTAACTAAATCTGACGTTTGATCGAAATCCGTGCATTAGCTCTTGAGATAGAGCTATTGCGAAAATCGTGAAAAATGCAGCATAGCAGCGCCACCTGTTGAGCGATTTACACCAAAAACTAATCAGCATCAATTTGTATTAGGGACTAACTGAATATTAATTTTTATTAAATTCTGTGCATTAGTTCTTGAGATAGAGCGCCCACAAAATTTGTGTCACATACACACAGACAGACAGACAGACAGACAGACAGACTCACAGAGTCACAGACAGACATTTTGTAAAAACATGTTTTTTGGAATCTCTGACCCCTAAAACGTGTAAATCCGTCGAAAACCGGAATTCGAAAATTTTCATGAATCCAGTACTTTCTTCTTGTAAAGATAGAAGAAAGTAAAAAGAAAAGTAATATTTGCTTTCTTTAATTAGAGCATTTTCATGATTATTTAAGTAAAGGTACCCCTAAAACGTGTAAATCCGTCGAAAACCGGAATTCGAAAATTTTCATGAATCCAATACTTTCTTCTTGTAAAGATAGAAGAAAGTAAAAAGAAAAGTAATATTTGCTTTCTTTAATTAGAGCATTTTCATGATTATTTAAGTAAAGGTAACTTATTACTTTCTTCTATCTTTACAAGAAGAAAGTATTGGATTCATGAAAATTTTCGAATTCCGGTTTTCGACGGATTTACACGTTTTAGGGGTCAGAGATTCCAAAAAACATGTTTTTACAAAATGTCTGTCTGTGACTCTGTGTGTCTGTCTGTGTGTATGTGACACAAATTTTGTGGGCACTCTATCTCAAGAACTAATGCACGGAATTTAATAAAAATTCATATTCAGTGAGTCCCTAATACAAATTGATGCTGATTAGTTTTTGGTGTAAATCGCTCAACAGGTGGCGCTGCAATGCTGCATTTTTCACGATTTTCACAATAGCTCTATCTCAAGAACTAATGCACGGATTTTGATCAAACTTCAGATTTAGTTAGTCCTTGATATGAATTGGTGATGATTACGTTTTGGTGTAAATCGCCCATCAGGTGGCGCTGTTATGATGCATTTTGCAGGATTTAGACGATTTCCCCAATAGCTCTATCTTAAGAACTAACGCACGGATTTTCATCAAACTTCAGATTAAGTTAGTCCTTGATATGACTTGCTACTGATTATGTGTTGGTGTAAATCGCCCAGCAGGTGGCGCTTCTGTGCTGCCTTTTTCACGATTGCCTCAATAGCTCTATCTATAGAACTAATGGACGAATTTTCATCTAACTTCATATTTAGTTGTATGTTGACACAAGTTGTTGTTAATTAGGTTTTGGTGTTAATCACCCAATAGGTGGCGCTGCTATGCAGGAATTTTCACGATTTTCGCTATAGCTCTATCTCAAAAACTAATGCACGGATTTTCTCCAAACTTCAGATTCAGTCAGACGCTGACATAAATTGTTGCTGATTAGGATTTGGTATAAATCATCTAATAGATGGCGCTGCTAGGCAGCATTTTGCTGGATTTAGACGATTTCAGCGATAGTCATATCTCAAGAACTAATGCACGGAATTTCATATCTTTAGAATCCTCGTGAGATGCATAGATTGCCATTTAATTTTGGCAGTGTGATAGCGAATTTTGAAGTATTAACATGTATGAGATAGAAGAAAGTTTTGGGATTGGTACATCCGACTAGTTTTTAATAAGTGGTGCCAGTCGAATAAAATTTGTGTAAGAGCCGCCGGTCCCGGAAAGGTTAAGAAGGGTATCTCTAAAAAGAAAAAAAAAAACTAGTTGGATGTGCCAATCCCAAAACTTTCTTCTATCTCATATATTTTAATATTTCAAAATGTTATTACAAATGTCAATATTTCATTTTTATTAGTTCAATGCTATATCAACTTTTAATTTCATCTTAAATTTCTGCTTCAGTCAATTGATCCGAGTAAAAACGAGTTAAACTCGATCATGATATTTATTAAAATCAATAGTTTTCCATTATTCTGTTGTATATCAGCTGTTGGCGAATAGTCGGCTTATCAGGATGGGATGTTCCCGTCGCTTCACGAGCCGCCGGTGACAATAGAACTACGAAAAATCAAGAAAATTACACAAAAATCGCTATTATAGTGCCCCCTTTTGCCGAAATATTTCCAAATTCAGGAAGAAACTTCTTGCTATATGGCCGAAAACATACACAAAAAAATTGGTTCAATTCTATGCATAACTTCATACACTTGTCGATGGTACAATATTGAAAATGGCACAAAAAATGCTATTACAGCGCCCCCTTCCGGTGGAATTTTTCAAAATTCAGGGAGGACTTTCTTGTCACGGTCAAAAACATACACAAAACTAGTATGTTGTGGCCATCACAAAACTTTCTTCTATATAAATCACGTCAATTAAATCATTTAAATAGTAAAATAAATTACATCAATTTATTCATATAAAAGTATACCTGAATTTGAAATTTGATGAAAATTCGTGCATTAGTTATTGAAATAAAGCTGTAGGAGAAATTTTGAAAAATGTAGCATAGCAGTGCCACCTGTTGAGCGATTTGCACCAAAACACAAACAGTACTAATTCATATACCGGAATCGTAAACCGGAATCGCCAAAACACAAACAGTACTAAATCGTATACCGGAATCTGAAGTTGGATGAAAATCCGTGTATTAGTTCTGGAGCTAAAGTTACTGTGGAAATCACAAAAAATGCAGCACAGCAGCGCCACCTGTTGAGCGATTTACACCAAAAGGTACAAAACATCAATTCATGTCAAGAACTAACTGAATCTGAAATTTGATGAAAATCCGTGCATTAGTTCTGGACATTGAGCTATTGTGGCAGTCGAGAAAAACGCTGCATAGCAGCGCCACCTGTTCAGCGATTTACAGCAAAACATAAACAGCACTAATTCATATCCAGGTATACCTGAATCTGAAGTTTGTTGAAAACCCGAGCATAATTTCTTGAGATAGAGCTATCGCGGAAATCACAAAAATGCAGCATAGCAGCGCCACCTGTTGAGCGATTTACACCACAAGGTGCAAAACGTCAACTCATGTCAAGCACTAACAGAATCTGAAGTTTGATGAAAATCCGTGCATTATTTCTTGAGATAGAGCTATTACGAAAATCGTGTAAATGCTGCAAAATGCAGCATAGCAGCGCCATCTGTTGGGCGATTTGCACCAAAACGCTACCAGCACCAATTCATATCAAGGATTAAATAAATCTGAAGTTTGATGAAAATCCGTGCATTAGTTCTTGAGATAGAGCTAGTGCAGAAATCGCGGGAAATGCAGCATAGCAGCGCCACCTGTTGAACGATTTACACCAAAAACTAATCAGCATCAATTTGTATTAGGGACTAACTTAATATAAATTTTTATTAAATTCCGTGCATTAGTTCTTGAGATAGAGCGCCCACAAAATTTGTGTCACATACACACAGACAGACAGACAGACTCACAGAGTCACACACAGACATTTTGTAAAAACATGTTTTTTGGAATCTCTGACCCATAAAACGTGTAAATCCGTCGAAAACCGAAAGTCGAAAATTTTCATGAATCCAATACTTTCTTCTTGTAAAGATAGAAGAAAGTAAAAATTGGTTCAATTCTATATGCATAACTTCATACACTTTTTGATGGTACAATGGCGACAGACACATGGACACACAGACAAACATTTTCTATAAACATGATTTTGGGGATCTCTGACCCCTAAAGCGTGAAAATCCGTCGAAAACCGGGAATGGAAAAAAATTTCGATTACAATACTTTCTTCTATTTAAGAAAGTAAAAAGTAACTAATGCTGCTGCCGTAAATGAATTTTTTGTGGAACGAGGTCTTTCTCGGCTAACATTAAGAAAACTCTTGCATATAACAATAAGAAAATTGGTAGTTTTACGGACAAATGTTCGATAAACACACTGAAGCAGACAGTTTTTAAATCGGAGAATTATTTTAAGGGCTATATAATTTTGAAATCAGTCAAAAAAGCTCTGTTATTATTTTTTTCATAAAAACAAAAACTATGCATAGTGATGTAACCAGCTTTTGCAGGGACATGCTTGAGAAACTTGCTGTGTGCAGTGTGCAATTAGTATTTTAATTTGACTAATTTTTGAGGTTTTTATTTTAATTATTAAAATTTACATTACTTCAATAAAGATTTATTTCATATTTAGAAGATCATTTGTTTAAATTGTTGAAAATTTTAAAACAACGCAAAGAATAATATTTCCTTTCAATAAAAAATGTATTTACACTTAACTATTAAAAACAGAAAGAAAACTTTAAAATAAAAATTAAAAGAGTTCTAGATTTTCTTATGGGCTACATTCACGTGACGTCACAGAGGGAATCACATGGAGGAAAAATAGGGCGGCTAAGTTTATATATTTCACCACTTTATTTAGTATAAAGACAGGTAAATGCATGGGTAAAATACTTATATTATTTTGTACGAATTAATATTTGATAAATACATATTAGAAAATCCGTATATACTTATTAATTAATATAAACAAGTTACATTTTAAAAATAACATGAAAGTATTCATGAAATAGCAGAAATGAATTCATGCATAAGCTATACCTATTCCTGAAAATATCTAAAACTCGATATAAACATAAAATATAAGCGTAACTTTTCTAAACACAGTGCTTTTCAATGTCGCGTTTCAGAATATTATTTCCAAGTAGACGAATTTTCGTAACCTCGAATCCAAAGGAAGAAAATTGTCCATAGCGTCGTTATAAAAGCCCGAGAGGCAGCGAAATTTTTTACTTAACCATTTTATACAAGCTGATTTTCTAATGTATAATTGGTCTTACTTATCAATTCCATAAACAGCCATCAGCTGTCGCGACAGCGGTGGATGAGGCCATAGGAAGCAAAAAATACCCCAGTCAAACGGAATAGCATGGCAACCCGATTACAGAACATCATCGCCATTTGTGATAATATAATTAAATTTTCCGTAAACGGGTAATCTTTTTAAAGCAGGGCACATTAGCGTGTTTTCAGAAGCGGCGGAGTCTGAACGGGAGTTGGCGAGCGTAGCTTGCTGGGGGCAGTAGCTTCCTAGTACAGAAAAAAAAGTTAAAGATATTAATTTTTAGATGAGATATTTAAAAAATTCGAAAGCATTCCACGTCCATAGGTTTAACATTAGCGGGGGAAGGGGGATTTCAGATCACACTAACCAACACCCTTAAAGTTAAATCTGTTTCTAATTTCAGAGCCCTTTGTTCTTTTTTATGCTTCTTTACTTATTCCAAGAGAAACATTTGTCTTGCATATTATTTCGATAAAATACACAGATACACACGAGAACTGAATGTTACAGGATGTAACTCCTTCTTTGCCTGTACAATATTTTTCAGATGTAAACGGGAAAAGTTTAAGAGAATTTAACCCAAAGAGCCGTACGTAAAATTTTTTTGAGAAATCATCGCTTACTATCGGTACCTCCTAATTTACGTTTGACATTTCCATGAGATACGAGAAAAAAAAAAAAAGAATCTTCATCTCTGTCAGAACGTAGTCAAAAGAAACAAAATGGAAGATGATCGTTTGTGATTTGACATTTTAATTTGGATAAAAGACAAAAAAATCCACGCTTAAAATTACTTTAAAAATCAATAAATTATGTTCCAGTTTTGAAACAAATTTTACATAAAAGTGAGTAGTATGTAAATGCCGCTTCTGGACCACCATAGTTTTTTACCATAAATTTTATTAAAGCGAAGATGCGAAAAAATTGAGGCATAATGATTTAGTTAACAGAATCATTCATATTCCATTACTATTTCCAGGTCAAACAACGACTGTAGATAAGTTCTAAAATCTACAATTTTTAAATCGGTAATCTGCAATATTATTTATAAAATGCCTCCAAAAACTGTATACGAGGTCTGTCTGATAACTATCTGACCTTGATTTTTCCCGCAATAGTGATTCTAAGGCGTGTTCCTGTTCACTGTGCACATTGGAAGGAGACAGCTTAATGCGCATACTTGAATCCCCTCCCCCTCACTTTCCAGTGAGCCAGTCGTTGTCTCCTAGCTGTCGAGTGAGGTGCGGTGCTGTCATACGCGTTCGTCGGATTTTGATTTCTCTGAAGATGACTGAACGACTTGAGAAAAGATACTGCATCAAATTTTGTCAAAGCTTGGTGATTCTCAAAGCGAAATAATTCGTAAGATTTATCAATATTCGAGCTCCTTCATCGCACTCGATTCAGGCTTTCTTGGCGAAACATGGAATACCAGTCGTTTGCCAACCTCCCTACTCTTCAGACATGGCTCCTTGCGACTTTTGGTTGTTTCCGAAATTGAAGGCGCCATTGAAAGTATCCATTTTTGAGAGATGATTATCACGTATTTCTCTATAAAACTATCAGTTTTGATATTTTTATATCCAACAGTTGTAACAATATAAGCCGCAGTATACAAGATCACCGATCAAAATAAATTTAATTACGGCAGTGATAGCAGCAGGGTTCGAACTCAAACAATAGACGAAAAAATTTAAATGCTACTTTTATTTCATTTAATAAAATGAAAATAATACGAATGTGTATTTGATCCCCTTGTTACTGGATTCTTTAATGTACAGCGATGATTTGTCGTCAGAACCATAGCGAATCTATAAAAAAGTAGTTGAAGTCCGGTAGATATTATAAGGCGTGGATACAAATGAAACGCTTCCCGTAACAACTCGAGTCACAGTAACAAATCCTACTAAACGGGATACAAATGAAACGCCTTCCAGCTTCTGGCGTCACAAAGTTGTGATTGTTGTCATAAAATTTTGCAACAGCGTGAAATCCGCTGCAAGCTGTCACAAGACCGTAACAAGTACTCATTATTCAAGATGGCGGAGGTTTTGGTTGTTCGACGCCGGCGAAGAAATCAAATACAAAGGCAAAGAATAAAGGATCGGGAAGATCCTTTTTCAATAAATGAAAAAAATTTCATCTCAACATACAAAGTAACGAAAAATGCGGCGAGAGATCTGATCGAGGAAATCAGACCTTTCGTTTTGTTAGATGAAAATAAAAGTTATCCTTTAGAGATTTATGTAAGTTCAAGGATATATATATTAGATAAAACGGTTTTCTCTGTATACGTTTTATACGTATAATCGCGAGCACTAGATTAAATAGAAATAGTTTAATAGTATTATATGATAGCATAGAGCATAGAGTTTGTATATATATATATAATTAATGCCCTTATTTATGTGGGATGCATGTTATCTGTATTATGATTGAGAGAATATTGTTTACTATATAATAATGGAATTGATAACATATCGGGCTTTAATTAGTATGTTCATAAGTATTCAAAATTTTTGTTGTCAGTTTATGTAGATTTTAAAAATGCAAAATATATGTAGGGTAGAGTGGGGAGGAATGGGACACTTTTTACAAAAATAAGAAAATCAACTTTGTTTTAGACATAAACAAAAATTTCGATACATAGAATATATAAAGTGAAGCACTTTCTAATGTCCTTGAACAATATAGAAATATAATTTGCGGAAACAATTTCATAAATAAAGAATTGGTGTAAAAACTTAGCACCAATGGACAGATTCTTACCAAATTTTTAAGTATTCTTCCACTAAATTTTATCAGTTATCTTATTAATTATTAGGCAAGCAATACTAAAAATTTACAAGTGGCAACCATTGGCACCTAGAATTTTACACTCCTGGTTACATAGATATGGCTAATGTGGTTTAGGAATTTTATTGTATACATACACTTATATTTATAAAATAAGGCTTATAAACACAAGTTTTAAAGCAGATATGAAATCATTCATGCTTTATTAATATTAATGTTGTCCTATTTATTGAATGAAGAATATCAGTTTTTTTTTAATTATTAATATTATTATTTGTCATGTTACAAAACTTTCCTGTTGTTTTTAAATCCACATGACTAAAAAAGGTACCAGAAATATGATTTTTCCTCCATTTTATATTAAAATATTTGTACTCCATATTTTATGTACTTATAAAAACTGAAATGCTAAAACTATTTTTTTTCGCCTTTTTAAATTAATATATTTATTTGTATTCCATATTTTATGTATGTTTAAAAACTGAAATACTAAAAACCAAAGTTTAAATAATTATAGATTTAACCCTGATATAGTAACAATTAAATTTGAAATTCTTTTGTGTCATAAATTTTAACGCAATGCAGTTTTATGATCAATATTTGTTTTGATCACAATGTGAACAGGAGGGTTAAGAAAATTATTGTTCAATAACACAACTCGAAATACACAAATATTTCACATATCCACAATAAGTATTAAAACATCTACTTACAATTTTCAGCTGAATTTCTTTCCTAGAAAGATAAAAGTATTAGAATAGTAGCTGCGAACAGACTACTCCCTGCTACAACAGCAGTGCCTTTGATGTGGCAATCTTCTGTTGCTCAGCAAAAGATCATAGGTCTGCGGAGGAGATCCCTGATATGTTTATCACTGCCCTTTTTTTTTATTGAGACTCCCCTTTCTTTTGTTGATGACCACATATCCTTTGGAAAAGAAAGTTCAAAGAAATATACAACTTTTTGAAGCAAGGGTTATTCAGTTTCTATTTTAGCAGGTATAACAGCTACACAGCTGGCTGAGTCCCACCAATAACTTTAAAATCTCTATGCTGGTGTTTCTCAACAAAATTTTATAAACAAACTTTTAGGGGCTTGGTCAAAACTTTAACCCTTTCAGGGGCAAGTGTACTTGTATTCATAAAATGTTGAAATAATTGAACGACACCACAAGAAAAAATTTTTGTAAATAAGTAAAAGTATATTCTCGCATATTCAATAAAAGTGAAATTTTAATTTTTTTATTTACGGAAAACAACAAACTGTTTAAAACTGTACAATTAAATATCTTGTTAATTCTAAATGAACTTGGTATCAAGATGTTAACTTATAATGAAGTGTAATGAAACCTCATGAAGTTATCTCTGGTCTGTGAACCGTGAAGCCTACTTTTAAAAGTCGAGGAACTGAAGTCTTCTATTGGGATTTTTATAACAGCTGGATGCATTATCAGGCAGAAGTTTCTTTTGATATTCTGTCTGTAAATGTAACCTGCTAGTTCTGTGATGTCTTCCATGCCAAGAAATCTCTTGCTGCAACTCTTGTTTCGTTTACAGGTTTGTGTCAGTAGACGTTTCATTCACAATAAGTTAATATGTTGATATTAAGTTATTTGGGATTTTGAAAGTTATTTTATTCTTACTTTTTTGGATAACAACAGTAATAAAATGTTCTTTGTTTTCCTGTAAGTATTTTTATTTTATACCTTTGTCTCGAAGTGTTAAATATATTAGAAATGCAGATACTGCCCGAGAAATATTTTGATAGCAAAAAACAACAATAAAAAACAGAAGCATACTTTAAGAAAAAAGAACTTACTAAAAATAATAATTTTCCGTAGAGATATTTTAAAAATATGAATGCATTATGCAAGTATAGGTTTAACATTAGGGAAGGAATTTGAGATCTTACTGTCCATGATCCTTAAATATGTACGCTATGATTATTTAGGCTGACATTTTGGTGCTTCAGAATGAAGACTATTTATTATCAAACATTTTTATGAGCAAATATTACAATATAAAATTTTGCCTTTTTAGCAGAGCTGCGGAGTCGGTCAGATCCATTTTTGAGCAAAAGAGGCAGAGTCGCTAAAAAACAAGCAACTCCAACTTTTTTTTGTTAGACAGTTTGAAGTGAAATTAAACCTATTACAAGTAATTTTATATCTATAAAATGAATTATTATTGTTATTTTTGGACTATACCAGTCTACCTGTGTTAAAGATGTGCAGTTTTACAGAGTAGATGAAAACCGTTTTTAATTGAATAATCTAGTAGATATTTTACATTTAGAATACAAGTACTTTTCCTCTGATTTTTTCGGTTTGCGAAAACCAAGGTAGAGAGGTCTGCAAGGACTCAAGGCCTGGAAAATGAAGGCAATTTTTCAAACGGGCCGGGTCAGCAGAATAAAGGCAATTTTTGTTAATGGGTGAGACTGGACTGATAAAAGAGTTAAACAAGCTGACCGGCCCAATATAACAAATTTGAAAACATCAAACTACGCCGATAAAATAGGAACAATTTTCAGCGGATATAACCGGGGTGCAGAGCTTAACTTCTATTTTAAAAAAGTACCGGAGCCCTAATATTCTGTGATACCAGTGCTGACAACTGTACCATTCACGCCTCCTCCCTTGCCACTCCAATCTGCATATTTATGTTTTGTACATTATTTGCAAAATTTAAAGCAGTTTTTTTTTTCTCTAGCAAAATAAAAATTTTAAATATATCTATCAGCATATACCTAGCTTTCAACTATTCCACTTTTTAGTTATCACTCATTCCGAATAGTAATCTTTGCCTAATTATAATGTTAATTGTGTTTTTTTTGCTAATTCTACGTTTAAATATGATAAGGATTAGGATTTGAAAATTGACTTAACACAAAAAAGGGATAGTTTGCAGCTATGCATTTTTATGAAAAAAATGAATGATATTTACAGAAATTATAGAAAAATGGGAAACACTGCTCGATTTCTTTCTATCAGAATAACAATATATGACAATTATATCTACTTGCAAATGAAAGTGACTTTGTAAATGTGTAAAGCAGAGCCTTAATGCTTTAGCATGGGTAGCAATTCATGATACAAAATAAATAGAAAAATCACTAACGTGATTTTTATAGTAGTCGTAAGCAATAGAAGACAAAAAACCTCAAGTTGATGCTTGTTGGCTAAAGATATTCTTTTCAGGTTAGATATCTCTTTTTTTAAAAAAAGAAAAAATAAATTACATCCAGTTAAAAATTATTCTACTGTCACAAAAGAAAATCGAACTGAAAGCAAATTCATTGTTCAGTCTCTTGAGTGGTGCCATATCAATACCACGCCGACATAAATTTGCAAATATCACTAGAACAGAAAAACACGATTTCTGTTTTCACTCCATTCTGATCAAAATAGTATTAAAATGATTTGAAATAGAATATAATACGTAATTTTGAAGGAGGAACTTTTTTTTTTCCGTACATGAATAAATAAAAATTTGAATATAAGACCGGCCGGTGCGTGAACTGCAAAAATATATATGGGCAGGTTCGAACGTTTAAGGGTTCGCGCCTTGGAAATTTCGGCCGATGCAAATCTCTAACCAGATATAAACAAAAATTGTAAATTTCTGTTATTTTTGGAAGCCAAATTACCCGCAATAGTGTTGTAATAGTAACCATTTTCCCTTTTAGGAGGGTTCATAGTTATATAAATATGTAGCACTTATAGTTGTCGTCTGATCCCTCCCGTCTCTGTCTGCATATAACATTGCAAAAACTACCCCACTGAATGGTTTGAAATTTAATAAATACCTATAATCATTGCAGAATTTTGTCGAGTCCTTTCAAATTTTATAAAAATCGAATCAAAACTATAAAAAGATACTAATGAAAGTCTCCTATTAAATTCTATCATACATATTAATTCAATGATACCCTATGATAGGTAATGATTCTAGGTTGCCAAGGTGATTACGTCCTATTTATGGAGTCATATTATTTATGTATTACTGAATTTAATGTATATAATCATAATAAAAAAATAAATAAATGATAAAAGTTTAAAGCATAATAAAATTCTGTTAGCTGAGCACCAGTGTTACATACATATACATAAACTGGCTAACAGAAAATTACCAAAAGTTTATAGAAGCAAAAACTATACATGAATTTAACTATTTTTGTTAAGGATATACATTACAAACTTGCAGTGTACAGAAGAAAAAAAAATAATTATTTTAAATTGTTGGGAATTGTAAAAACACCACAAAGAATAGTATTTCCTTTCAATTAAAAAATTATTTACATGTGACTTATAAACAGAAAAAACATTAAAATATCAAATTCATTAATATGCGTTAAAAGCAGTAAATGGCAGAAATTATGTCACATTCGAGATGATCATTTTAACTATTTTTGCGAATTCTAAGACAGCACAGATAGTAATACAGTCGAATCTTGTTAACGTGAACACTCACGGGTAATTTTTTTTTTTTTTTGCTTGTGTTAAAAGTAGTTTGTCTTATCCATATTTTAAAAATATATATTCCATGGAACAAGAATAAATATATGCATACATAACTTCAAAATCTACTGTATTGCTGGTGTTGAATTTGTTTAAGATCTATCCATCAAGAATATAGACCTACACATGAGATATCTCTCGGTGGAAGTCTTTTCAAGGAGAACTGGTTGGTATTTACATTACATACTAAGAAATCTACCGTCAAAGTTATGGACAGCCAACTCGATTTATTTTTACAGATTAGAATCTAAGTCATCACTGCCATAGCAATCTCTCAATTTAATTATCATACTTAAACAGCTTTGTTAAAAGAACTTTAATTACCGTTAAATACTTTTTTTTCACCCCTCAATGCAATTCTTGCAATAGAATTTAAAGCTTCATGACAACTTATAAATAACTATATTACATAAATTTCAGGAGGCATCTCGCTGTGAAATATGGGGTGGAGGAAGTAAAGTATTATGAGGGGCTTGTTAATTTTGAGAGAAAGAAAAGAGAAAAGTATATCTTAGTAGCAGAAAAGAGTAATTATATTTAAATGGAATGAATAATTATATTTTAAGAAAACAACCCTTTTCTTTACATACAGAATGTAAATTTACTAAGTTTCAGTTGAATGAGAAAGGATATAAAAAGACGGAGGACACATGCAAGTTCTTTTTTTTTTTTTTTGGTGTGGGGGGGGGGGGGGGGGGTGAAATGATTTTACTAAAATAAAAAAAGTTTCATTTTTACAGAGGTAATGAGTTTCTATTTTAGATAAAAATATATATAAATTACTAGAACTATCTATGGATTAAATAAAAAATTATGAATTAAATTATTATTTACATTTTTGAAAGTCATATGTTATCTAATTGGCATCAAAGTATTTAAAATATTACAAAAAATACATTCAGCTGTTATGATTTTTGAACACTCAAACAAAAAATTAATTTCAATTAGTCCTTAATTTAATTTTTGATTTTAAAATTGAAAAAAAAAAATAAAACAATTAAAATAATTTTTTCTAAAAGTCAGTATTTGGCCAAATCACTATTCGTTACATCCCTAGTATTCGGCCTTTTAGTCACTATTCGGCTAGTCGAATATCTGGTATTCGATTTACCTGTGGGCCGAATATTTGGTATTTGGCCAAAATCACTATTCAATGCATCACTAATTCACACTATGTAGGTACTTTATTTATTAACCAATGAAAATATTAAATTCTTGAATTGTAAATTCACTTTAATTTACTTGTTACAGATAAATTAATAATGTATTTCAATATTTTTCTACCATTGTTTTAAAAAGCTTAGTGCAGTTTGGACTTCAGAAAGTGAAATTTATTGGCCAAATAGTATAAACACCTATGAAAACAAACCAAATGAACTTTTATTCTTGTTTATATACATATATATTACTGTTTTTATATACAAAGTACTTCTGTTTGTAAATAAAAAGAGGTAAATAGCTTTTTTGTATTAGATTAGTTGCATAAATATATATAAAAAAATTAATGTGTATAAGAGAATAAGGAATAGGTCGCCAGAAAATATGCATGAGAAATTTCCTTTTCTCGCCAAGGTCCCTATAGTCTGACAGCATGTGCATTTCTAATATATAACACTTTGAGACAAAGGTATAAAATAAAAATATTTACAAGAAAACAACGAACATTTTATTACTGTTATCTAAAAAAAGTAAGAATAAAATAATTTTCAAAATCCCAAATTAACTTAATATCAACATATTAACTTATTGTGAATGAAACGTCTACTGACAGAAACCTGTAAACAAAACGAGAGTTGCAGCAAGAGATTTCTTGGCATGGAAGACATCGCAGAACTAGCAGGATACATTTACAGACAGAATATCAAAAGAAACTTCTGCCTGATAATGCATCCAGCTGTTATAAAAATCCCAATAGACGACTTCAGTTCCTTGACTTCTAAAAGTAGGCTTCATAATTTGCAGACCACAGATATCTTCATGTAGTTTCATTACAGTTCATTATAAGTTAATATCTTGATACTGAGTTCATTTAGAATCAGAAAAAGATATTTTGATGGTACATTTTTAGATAGCAGCTTTAAAAAGTTCTATTTTCAGTAATTATTTTTACTTTATACTGCTGTCTGCAAGGCATTCTATATTAGAAATATTCCAAAATTAGTAAGAATTATCTTTAACAACTAAATTAAAATGAAGTAGTTCATAAGAGAGTGATATATTTACTGATTACAAAAAGTTATGAATAAATTTACTGTTTTAATTTTACATTTGATAACCTGATAATGATTAACAAATCAAAATAATTTAGCACATTTACTCAGTTTTATATCTTTTAGAACTGACATGCTTAACAGCTTCAAATTAAAATTCGTAACTTTTAGACTAAACTGCACGATTATTATTGTCCAATGTAATCATAAAATTTCCTAACCTTTATATTCCTAAAAACTACTAGTACATTTTTAAGTACAAGTTTAGGTAGTTCCGTAAGTGGCTTTTGCCAAACTTTTTTATACATAAAGGATCTTGTTAAAAATAGATTAATAAATACATTCAAACACAGACTGTCAAAATGTCAATTTTTTTTCGAGTCATGTTTGTTTAAGAAAAAAAAAGTTCTGATACAAACAATATATGTAAAAAGGACATATGTATAGCAATAAAAAATTTCATTAGGAATATATGAACATAAATTACTCTTATATTGAAACAATAATAATATAATTTGTACTATAAACTGCAGCATTTTAAATGTCAAAACAATATTTTTAAATGTGATCACAGACACATATAATGTGAAGTAAAGGTATATTCAGGATGGAAAATAGCATCAGTGTAATAAATAAATTTATTTAGTTTATTAAATCTGTATTTAAAAAAAATCATAATTAAGCCTACTGAAAATATTTAAAAAGGCAGTTACTTCCCCAATTGGTGAAAGCATTCATACAATATTAAAATCTTTTAAATGTTAGATACAACTCTGCAATCAGAAATTTCTAGTTATCACTGCAGAGAAGATAGTTATAACTATAATCTTAATATATTTTTAAACAAACAAACTCTTCAACATTTTCAGATTTTAATCACATTTACACAAATGAAATCTTTTTATCCAACCGTTACGCTATATTTCTAAACAAAAAAACTATTTTTTCAATATATTATTTTATTGCAATATTCAGAAATAGACATGCAAACAAATAATTCTTAACATTACCATGCAATACTACGTTAAACAACTGCAGACACAAGAGCCTACGAAATACTAGGTACATTATTTTAATCGCAATAATAATAATTATTCAGGGCATACCACACTAATTTTAGCAGATAAAATGGAAAATGATGTTTCTTGAGTACATAGACGGCATAAAAAATTAATTCTAAAGTAAACATCTTACATTAAATAAAAATGAACGTAACGAGCAATAAGGTTACCCAATGTTTTGCTCTAGAAGCTCACGACGGTTCTTCGAGTTTGTTTACGTATGACATCTGGTTACTAGCCAATGAAATGAGCGTATCGTTGAAAATAATCGATACTCTGTAACAACTTTGTTACAGCACTATCTTCATTTGTGACGGTCACAAGTGTTACTTTTGTATCGCTTTTTTCGTGCCTGTTGCAAATTTCAGATTTGTGACGCGTAACTGTTACAGCGTGAAACCGTTTCATTTGTATCCACGCCTAAGAAATATCCCTCTAATAAGAACGTGATCATAACGTGAGTGAAAACCAACTAATCTTTCCGACATGATCGCTGTCAAATCTCTAACAAATGCTTAAAAAATTATCGATTATTTTAAAAATAAAGAGCAAAAAAACAACACAGAATTGAGACCAAAATTTATCACTAAAGCTTTATCTTTAAATTCAATTTAAGTACTAGTACGAAAAATAACGACCTTTTCATCCGTCAATCACAGCTACCCGTTTGACTTCCGATCGAGTCCACAATCCTCTCAACTACCAATCACAACTGCGCTCCAACGGTTGTTTGACTTTCTCGGACTTTCGTCATTTGAAACTACCCTTCAGCGCCGAACTTAAAGGTACTCTAATTCTTTTGGTTTTCTGTGTGTTGCTTAAGGTCCTTGGTTTAAATCGAATGTAATCGAAAAATGTAGAATACATTCGATATTTTCCAAAAACATACAACAACAACAACATGTGGAACGATTTTCGCGATTTGTAGTTGTTGTTATTTGGAAATGTTATTATATCGTAACTTTATTAATTAAAACATTTCGTCAAAATGGCTGCAAAATCAGTTCGTAAGTTTTTAAGTTGCAAGTTGCCTCGTTTGTAATAAATTTTTTCACCCTTTTTTTTATATCTTTTGAAAGAATTTCTTAAATTCAGGATGAAATATTGAATAATCCTTCTATTATTTTGAACAAAAGCGATTAAATTTTCCTTTTATTTTCTCCGCATTTATAGAAGAAGAGTTATCATAAATCGAGAAACAGTTTAATCACTATAGATGAGTAAAACAGTAAGAGTTTGTCAATATGTCAAAGTCATTACTAATCTTTTGGGTACAGATGTCATATTCGCCCCATATTGGCGCGATTTTTTTCGGTTGCCAATTTGGCGAAAACATCAACAGCATAAACAACATAATCCGGGTTACCACATCAAGCAAAATAACGACACTTTGGCGCAAGTTAAGTACCCTTTGCCTATATGATTTGGCGTCAGAAAAAAATCGCGCCAATATGGGGCGAATATGACATCTGTTCCATCTTTTGTTATAAAATTAAATCATAAATGACTTTGAGTGTAAACGTTATTTAAATTTTATTTATTAACATCTTATATGTATTGAAAACTGACTGTATGTATGTAATTAATTTGCCAGTATAAATGTATTTCCCCAAGAATATATTGAATTGGCAATTTAGAGGAACAGCAATATTTCAAAAGACCCAAAGGTGTTATAAAAATCCTCGAAGTTTATAAATTTGCAAGATAGTATTTTTATTTAATTTCTTAATGAAACTTCCATCATTTTAAATTTGAGCATTTAGCAGTTGGGTTATTCCATCGTTAAAAGGGAAATAATGGCATGGGATTAATTTTTATTCATGCCATTTTCTGAGTATAATTATAATATTTTTATTTTTAATATTAATCTTTTACTATTAAGAAAATATTTTTTTAAATTTGAGTATGAGGTGTTTAAAGACTCTTCTCAAGATTTCAACGGCCATATAAGGTAGTATACTTTCATGACAAATGATGTCATTAAAAAAAAAAAGAAAATAGTACACCATTTAATTCATAAAACCAAATTAGTAAATGTCTATAATCAAAATAATGTCAATTTTAAAGATTATTCATTTTACAAGCTTCAAAATTGGAGGTTGGAATCTTCAAATGAAATATTGTCACCTATAAGAACAATGTCGTTGAAAATACATTTTCATTGAGAAAACTACAACATAAGTGGTGTAATTTTTCAACTGAATGAAAAAGTGTCCAGGACAGGATTTGAACCTGGAATCTTTGGCTTCAGCTACTGATGCTCTGCCAACTGAGCTATCCTGGACAAATCTGACTGGCACAATTCACTCAGGCAACCTTTATATACTTTTATATGTAAGAGAGTGGCGACTACGGCATAGTGTCTAGAAGATCGTCTAGATGCTATAGCTACTAAGTAGCTTAAACTATAGTGTCGATGTAGTTTGACACTAATAAAGCCAATGACTATGCCTGTTCATCCCCCCAAAACATTGGATCTCATAATATGAATGTTGTAAATCTTCATGTACAGTTTAACCATACATGGATTAGAAAACTAGAGTCTCATAATTTTTATTTAAATTATATTAGAAATATAATTTCTTATGTATTATAAAAAGCTTAATAAAATTAATATTTTAAATTTTTTCTTTCTAAATGTTGTGATGCTGTGTAAACTTAGATCCCCCCCCCTCTTGAATTGAAAGATCTCACGTAATGCTGTACACCTGTTTACCACTCACGTAGTTGACATGATATAATTCTCAGTTTAAACATTTTTTTTTTTTTAAGTTGAACTTTTATTACGAGATTTAATTTTTTTTTTAAAAATTTTTTTCAATAAATTCTATTTGTTATTTTTAAGGTAATTTTTTTTTATATATATATTTGGTACTTTTCGGTTAGCCGTGCGCCAGTGATATATGTAGAATATATGTATATATACATATATATGTGTAATATATACAATATATGTACAGTACAGGACCTATTATCCGGAATCCTCGGGACCGAAGGCTTTCCGGATTTTGGAATTTTCCGGATTTCGGGTCCCCCCAAATTTCGTCAAAAAAATCCCAGGAAAAACGCAAATTTCAACAAAGAATCGCAAAAAAAAAAAAAAATTCTTCTAAGCACCGCAAAAAACCCCCCACAAATTGCGTCAAAATATAGTGAAAAAAAACCAAATTTCTTCAAAGGATCGAAAAAGCCTCCTGCAATTTCGTCAAAAGATCGCGAAAAAATCCGCAAATTTCGTCCAAAAATCGCGAAAAAAAACAAAACAAATTTCGTCAAAAGATCGTGAAAAAACCGCAAATTTCGCAAACAAACGAAATTTTGTAAAAGGATCACGAAAAACACGCTAATTTAGTTAAAGGATTGCGGAAGAAAACCTCAAATTTCGTTAAAATCTCACAGAAAAAAAACGCAAATTTTCTCAAAAGATAGCAAAAAAAAAAAAAATTCTTCAAAGGATCGCAAAACACTCTCTTAATTTCGTCAAAAGATCGCGTAAAAGCGCGAATTTCGTTAAAGGATCATGGGAAAAACGCATAATTAGTGCTGAGAGGCCCCCTTCCCTCTTCTGTAAACTTTCAAAAAATTTGCTGTGAATTTCAGAATTTTTTTTTTTTTTTTACTCAGAATCACACCCTGATTCAAGTAACATAATTGTGTAGTCATAATATTTTATCGAAGTGAGAGGGAGGGTATGAAATATCTTTTTTAAAGATGAATCGTAATATAAATTCATTTTAAACTAAAATTTGACAGAAAAATAATTTTTTTCTAATTTTTTTTTTTTTTTTTTTTTTGGGGGGGGGGGGGGTGGAGGGGGGGGGGGGGCACCGTGTTCCCTCATCACTGATGTAACATATTTTAGTGGTTACACATTGCAACACAATAGACCAAAAAGAAAATTAGGAATCTGTAAAATTTTCGACAAATTTCAGAAATTGCAAAATTTTAGTAAAAATTTACAAATTTATAGAAAATTTTCAATTTTTTTTCTTCCGGATTTTGGAATTCCGGATAATGGGTCCTGTACTGTATATAAATATATATATATATATATACAGTAGACTCCCTTAAATCCGCGACCCTAAAATCCGCGTATTTTTTCAGATGTAAACAATGTAATCTACAGTTAAGTTGCAGGAACAAAATTCAAGATGACACCAAAATCAGTGACTACCGCAATGTTTTTTTTACTAAATTTTTTGTTAATTATATTCTCTTTTGGCTATTACAGCTGATTTATTATTAAATAAATTTACATTACTTTTTATTTTGATATAAATTAGCATATCTATGTAAAAAATTCCAGGGTTCGAAATGGAAAAATCCATGAACCGGAACGCTATTTTAAAATTATTGTTTGCGGAATTTTTTTTTTAATTATAGGCAAATTTATTTCTAAACATACAAAGCAGTAATAAGAAAAGCATTCAAGACTCTAAATAACAATGAAAAAAGTTACTAAAGGGCAGTTCCATTGTAACAGACTAACAAGCATAGAGGAAAAATGACTTTACTTTATTTAAAAAATTATAATCAGGTAATTAAAAGATGGCTTCAATTAGAATATCATATTATAAGATAAATTAATATAGTTATTATGAATAAATTATTTATTCTGAATAATTATGATTAAAAAGGTGGTATTATAACAGACAAACAAGAATTACCATGCTTTTCGAACACTTTAATGTTTATCTATATTACTTATAAAATAACGTACAATATATTATAACAAAAATATATTTCATTCAGAGGCAGTTCAGAAACATCCGACTTCCACAAAATTGGACTATTGCCACAATATATTTATGAAAAATATGTACTAATCTTATCTGTAACAGACGGGCATTTCCATGAAAAAGTGGACATGAGGGTTGAAATTTCAAACTTCTTTTATTATTACAAGTAATCAGGGGTCGATGCAGGTTTTTATTTTTGGGGCCCATTTTGTGAAAAGTAAAAGTTATTTTTGTGAATTTTATAATATTTTTGTGAAAAATAACATTTTGTAACGAAAGTTGGAATCCAGTTACTCAAATTCGAACCGAGAATTTATTAACAAAAACTTCTTTAAATCCCCTTGCTAGGTTTTTGTTTTGTCGTGACCTGATTTTATCTACAAATTACACATTTTAAAACAGTCTTTATGAAAAAGAATGTTACAAAAGGGGCTTATTTTATTAAAAGGAATTTTGTGAAAGGTCCTGTTTTATTAAGTTCATTTTTATGAAGGGGCCCATTTTATGAAATTTATTTTTGTGAAGGGGCCCATTTCATTAAATTTATTTTTGTGAAAGGGCCCTAAATAGGCCCCAATTTTCATCTGGATCGACCCCTGGTAATATATCAAATTAAAGGTAAAAATATGACACATATGAAATTACAGAGAACTAAGCTGTAAAACTTATTCTTTTATGGTTTATCTAGGGTCAAAGTTAGAAAAATTTCAAAAAATTTCTAGACTGTAAAATAAGGTATCTTCATTCCACCAGATGCAATGTTTAAAACAGCAGCATTTTCACTCTATGTGCATATATTACTATTTGTGACCTTTGTTTACCTTTTGAAACACTTAATTTTTCAAAATAATTTAAAAGACCCGATTTTTAATGCAAATACATTTATACTGTCTCTCTGTCACACCCGTCACAAAAAAGATGCTCAAGTTATTATACAAAATTCATTTTTTCTCAAAAATACATGAAACTTTCTGAAAGTCTAATTATTATAAGTCTGAATATATATGAAATATTTAAAAATTCTTTAAATTTTTATTTTGTGTGGAATTTTAGCGTGGCGGGTGTGACAAAATCCTTGTGACAGGTTATGACACTATTTTAAATTGTTTAGAAATATATTTAAATGTTTCTTAAATGAAGTGTAAGGTTGAATCATTATTGTTTCTAAACATATTAAGACAAATGTGGCTTAAAAAAAAGATAAATCATAAAAAATATATATTTGAATTATTTTAGCAAATTGTTAGTTGGTGGCAATTTACTTTAGCTTTTGATAGATCAAGAAAATGAAAGTCTATTATTAATATTCTTTACATAACTGTAACTCAATCCAGTTACTTTGAAGACGCGAAAAATAATGTGGGAGACACTGAAGCAATAATGCAAGTGGTCTTTGCCGAGAACAATAGTGCTGTCTCTCAAAATGAGATCCAGAGTGCTCGCTGGAATCATCCTCAAATCAGCATTTTTACATACTTTGCATCATTGAAAGGTAATGTGATTTGCTCTTATGTAATAATATAGTAATCAGTACTAATATAGTAATCAATAACGAATTGCAGCATCTTAAATAAGTATTCTGTATGGAAATTTTTAAATGCCATTACTAATAGTCTGAAAACAGAATTTCCCCAACTCAAAACGGTGAAAAAATTTTCTGATGGCTGTGCAGCCCAGTTTAAAAACATTTCAAACTTGTGCTTCTTTATCAAAGATTTTAAGCCAACATGTGAATGGAACTTTTTGGCCACTTCTCATGGTAAAGGAGCAGTTGACGGAATTGGGGGATTGATAAATTCAAGAGTGTGGGTTTTGCTTGTCCAGAAAAGCAATAGTTAATTCTGCTTTGGCTTTTTTTTTTTTTTAATAAAAATATAATGATGCTTTAATAAAAATATCCTGTGCTTATGCACAGGAGATTGGTGCAATAAAGACATTGTATGTGTCAGCAGAGAAAATACTGGAAAGTAAACAAATGCTGACAGAAGGATGAGAAGGCATCATGTCTTATCACCACTTTAAGGTAAGTGCCGATAGTACCAACTTTTTGATTGGAAAAACTACGAAATCAACACTAAGGGAGGTAAGTCACTGCTAATTGTGAATCCCTCCCCAGAAAGATTTTGAAAACATCAGATTTAAATATCTGAGACTATGTTGTGGTTTCCCTGGCCAGTAACAAAAAGCACAATAGCTTGTTCCTTGTACTGCGGTAATGTCTTGAATATCAACTACTATAAGGAAGAAATAAGCTTGAAATACATGCAAGCCAATGGACCATACTGGATTTGGCCAGAGAAAGATGATATCTCAATTGAAAACTTTTTTGCCATTGTAAAAAAAAATAGCTACCCTATCACTTATAACAAGTAGGGGGCACTATAAATTTTAAACTAACTGCATAAAGATGTTAGTTTTATTAAATTTTGTTTGTATATTAGCTATTGTAAAGTTTTCTGTCCATACCGTTCGCTGTTTTCTTTTGTAAATAACTTTAAAATTGTATACTTTGCATGATGTCACAACTTTGTCACACCCGTCACAGTAGAAAAAAATTTCTTATACTTTAAAATAATTAAAATTTATTATGAAAATTATGCATTAAGTTTAATCTGAATCTCTTTTATTAGAAAAAAATTGTTTTAATAATGAAACATTAAAATATTCACAGGAATTTTAACAAATGTGTATGCTAGTGAAAACTCATGTCCGGAGAGAGTCACACCTGTCACAAGATTTAAAATTAAAAAAAAAAAAAATTGAAAGCTATTGAAGTTTTGTGTTTGCACAATTATTCAAGCAAATGCATGGAAAAACATATTTTAAATACTTTTCAGGGATTTATTAGCTAATTTATTGCCCAAAATAAAGATATAACCTCTTAAAATTGTGTCTGGATGTCACACCCGTCACAATGGAAAGGCCCAGACCAACATCCAATAGGTAACAGACAAACAAATAAGCACATAAAATGAAGCTATGCTCATTACAATGTGTTTTATTGATTTTGAATATTCAACTTTTTATAAAATACATTGCAAATATAAAAAATATAGGTTTAATACTATCAGAAAATATGTGTATAATTTATTTCATGTAAAAAATAAAATACTAAAAAATGGTAACATTGGCTTGGAATTGCCCTAAAGTTAAAAGTGCTAAGAAGGAATAATAACGTATCAATCTTACGATCACTTTACCACTAGATAGCAACCTAGGACTTTTGGAATCGAATTGAATCGATTTGATCAGTAATAATTTAATATTTTTCTAAATTTTTATTTTACATAATTATTTTAATAATTACATACTTTTAAACTAATAAATTATTTTAATATTTTACTTATTTTAATGTTTCACTTTATTGTAAGCATTCATTATATTTTCCCTTGCTTAACTACCAATCAAATTAATGTTTCAAAAATGTAAACAAATCAATGACCAGAAATCCGCAAAATTCTAAAATCCGCACAACCTCTGGTCCCAAGCTGTGCGGATTTGAGGGAGCCTATATAACACTGGCGCCCGGTTAACCGAGAAGTACCATATTTTTTTATAATAAAAGATCTACATGTAATGTAAAGATTTTTATGACTACGACTTTTTATGATTTTTCATTATGGTAGAATCTTTAATTTGTGGTACTCAAATTGAGTTGTGTATAAAACTCAATTTCAGTTTCTGAAACATGACTTTACAGGTATAACATGATGTTGTGTAATTGACGTAAAAATGTGCATTTTAATAATTCTTTTGTTAAACACTTTTAACGTTGTATTTTGTATGATTAAGTGAATTCTGTTTCTAAATTGCTATGAAATAACTCTATTTATAGTTACAGAATATTATAATAAAGGAGAAGTAGTTGCAAAGGATGTGGATCCTAAAGAAGACTTCAAAAATTTGCCAAGTGATACTGTCATAGTTAGAGTTAAACATGGCAGTAAAGTGCGGAATATAATGGGGTTTGTTGAAAAAAGTTTAAAGGTAAGAAAAAATTTCAATTTTTATTTTAATAAATTTATTAATTCATCTTAAGGCTGTTGAATTCCCTCACTAATGCTGTCTATGGTCTTTTGTTTGATGCATATATTTAAAGTACCTCCAAATTTATCCTATTGAAAATTAATGGTATATTTTTAACTCTTTTTTTCTGTATATACTCTTCTTAAAGAAGTCTCTTTTTTTCTTAGTTCTCAAAATATTTCTAAAATATATCCTTAATTTTATATGAAGTGTTAAAATCTTACTTATAGTTCATCAGCTTTTAACGCTTAAAATAATATATTAAGCCTATATTTTAGAATATTTTGAGAACTAAGAAAAAAAGAGACATCCTAAAAAAAGAGAAAAAAAATTAATTTCGAGAGGAGATATTTTAAATATATAAATGCATTGTATATACCCAGACTTGGCATTAGCGAAAGGAATTTGAAAGCTGAGTGACTAGTAGTCTTAAATAGCTATTTCTTCTATATTCTACACAGCTTCTAAGTTGTAACTGGTCTTAATCTATTTGAATATAAGAATACATTTACATATCAGCATATTTCAAAAAAATATCTCAAAGCAACTATTTCACTCTGTTTGTGATTTCATGGGTTATTGTTATTTATTATTGTAATATCTTGCAAAATATTGAAATCAGTTTTGTAAATAATATTGTCAACATTATTATATTATTATTTAGGGGAGAGGGGGGCACCTTTGAACATTTTTTTAAAAAATCCACATATTTCTTACTTGAATTATATTTATTGAATTTTTAATATTTTGTGAGCGAAAGAATGTAATTCTGCATCATATGAAATAAAAAATTACAGTTTTTCATATAAATTAAATATATTGTGAGGCTTTAAAAAGCTGAAAGTTTTCTGTTCAAACCTGTCCCATCTAGGGGTACCTTTGAACAAATAAACAAAATATGAAAATATTGACAGTTTGTATTAAAAACTGCATATCTTTCCAAAATATAGAATAATAAGAATAAAATTACATTTAACTGAAATTACTATTTTTTTATTATTTAACCAAATTTGTATCCATCAAAGCACATTGTTGAGACAGAACGGAAGATCCTTCCAATTATGTTTAATTGTGGCAACTTTTTTATATAATATCCTTAAAATCCACCAAATTGAGACCCAAGACTTTGTTAGGTGACAAAGACCTAATGCAAATGATAAACATTAGTATCAAAAATAGCACTTTTTGTAATGCTTTATTTTATTGCAATTAATAGTAAAAATAAAATATTCAAGATTTTATTAAAATAATTCTTAAACTATATTTTAATTTTCTTCTCTCTTTTATTCATTGGACTAAGAATGCCTAAATATCTTCAAACATGTGTTTGACTTTTATTTTGACTGCAGTAATTTCTTGGTTATATTTTTCTGTTAGATGTAATGCCAGTTTTTTTTCAGTTCAATGTAATCCTATCGAACGGTAAGTATAAGATATTAGTAAATTACAATGTTGATAGTTACAAAAAACACAGTTTTGTATGGAGTGTTCTTAACTTCGTTACTGGCCAGTGGTTAAAAAAGAACTGGCCAGTGAAAAAATTCAGTGTACTGGCCAGTGGCCATTGGGTGAAAATGTTAATTCTGACCTATACTCTGAACCCTGAATATGATTTGACTATCACTGGACTGTTGTGTGTGTGCTACACTAATTTTTGGCACTTTAATTCATGAACTAATGCACAGCATTCAATGAAACTTCATATTTAATATTACCTTGACATACTTTTGAAGTGCTTAATAATTTTTTTATGTATAACATCCAACAGTGGCGCTGCTATACTGCACATCTTAAGACATGCATGATAGCTACTATATCTCAGCATCTGTGGGGTGAAATTGCACCAAACTTATGTAAGATGCTTATTATGAAAAGCAATTCCTATTCCACTTACATTTTGATCATTCAGCTAGAAGCACTACTATGCTATGCCTTTTGTGATGAACATTATTCATATGTCTCAGTTTCTATTAAGTAGAAATGCATGACATTTTATGTTTTAAGTTAATATCTGCTGGTCCAATTTTGCCTTTGAATACCCAGGGGCAGTTTTTGCACTGTTTTGTAAAAAAAAATTAATTAATTTTTAGGTGCGTTCATTATTATATAAATACGTAGCACCTATAGCCATCGTCTGCTCCGTCCATCTGTCTGCACATGACAGTCAAAAACTACCCAAATGAATGGTTTGAAATTTAATATATATAATCGTTGCAGAATTTTGTCAAGTCATTTCAAATTTTATGAAAATTGAATCTGAACTAAAAAAGAAATTAATAAAAGTTTCCAAAATGCACGGTGCATTCTACTGACTCCAAGCCATTGCCGTTTGCGACGCCATTGGTGTCAAGCGAGAGCTCATTGGAGGGCGGAGTGGAGATCTGTTGTGTTTTCTGATGAAAAAGAAACACAACAGATCTCCACTCCACCCACCAATGAGCTCTGGCTTGACACGAATGGCTTTGCTAACGGCAATGGCTTGGAGTCAATAGAATGCACGCTACAGTGTGACTAGCTCGGAGATGTCCTTGAAGTAACCGATTTCTAACAGTTCGTTGTGTCACTGTGATACCAATTACAGCTCGAATTTCTGCCGCAGACGCAGTACGATGCGCCACAGTCATACGACGAATACGGCCATCTTCCCTCTCAGAAGTGCCACGTGGCCGCCTGGAACCTGGTCTTCTTGAGGCAGTACCATCCCTTGACCTCTGCTTCCAACAGTCATGCACAGTGGATACATTCCAGCCATGTCTTTCTGCAAAATCGCGGAAAGAAAATCCACCTTCTCGTAGCCCGAATATGCGACCTCGTTCCAACTCGGTGAGCTGTTGACAGTGGCTTCTTCGTCTTGTTAAAGGCATTCTTGGTTAACATCAACTCAATACGTCACATTTTGAAGCTAAAAAATGCCCACGAACTTTACAGCACGCATTTAAAGTAAACCTGATCTGCAAGTTCTGAGTGGCGCTACTAGCGCCACACTTATTCGCGAAGCTCGAAATTTCAATCGATGTCATCTTTCAGATGTATAAACACGCCTACCAAATTTCGTTTATTGAACACAAGTCTTTCTTGGTGTTGGGATTTTTTTTTCCGTCAGTGTATATTCGTAATAAATTTTGTATTCATACATTTTTGCATAAGAGTGCAACAGCTATTGCAATAAAACTAGTTATAGTACAAACTCACCTCATTTGCCATGTTTGACATACAATTTCTGTCTCATTTTAATTAAAGGTGATCACCATAAAATCCTTGTTAAATTCAAAGAAATGCCATAATCTTCATATCCATGCTTACTGAATTAATTTTGATAGTAATGGATGCCTACTGAATTAACTTTAGTTTTATCCTCACAAAAGAGAGTGCTATTTGTGAAATTTTTCGATTTCCAGGATAATCTCAGTATTAAATCTGTCAAAGTGACTGAGAGTGAAATGATTGTTTTTAATTAAATTTCATAAATGCAATTTTGCTATTTATATTACTATATTAAAATAATATGAAAGAAAGTTTTGGAGTGTCCATGGTGTACAAATCTATATTTGTAAAGGATGTTCTTGTGGGCAGCACTTTATCTTACTTCAGGGTGTCTACAGAATCTGGAAATCAGGGAATCATGGAAAAATCAGGGAGGTTTATCACTCTGGAAAAATCAGGGAAATGTCAGGGAACTTTGTAAAAATACTGGAAAATCAGGGAAATTTGTCTATTGCGAAAATATTTGCATTTTCACCTTGCCAACGAGACTGATTCGTCTGTTTTATGTACCATATTTTTTCATATGCTGATTAATCTTATCCAATATTTTTTAAACGATGCGCAAGGTATGAATTTTTGATATTTAACATAAATTAAGGTGACCAGATGTCCTGATTTTCTATACATAGGACTTATATTGAAGGCGATTTACACATTTAAAAAAAATTTAAATGATATATTAGCATAGCCTGACCAGGTGGCCAGCTTAATCCTGTTAGTTATCCCGTCAGATTTAGATAAATCTTAGAACTGAATATTTTTCAGAAAATGATGAAACTTTCTGGTCACCCTATATACATTGGCTTCTATGTGATGTTGGACTAATGAAGTTGGACGCTATGAAGTTAGTTGAGTTTGAATTTATAAAACTGTCAACCAATACTTAATGAATATTAGGCAATTTTTTTTGTTTTTGTCTTGTTTTTTCTCCCAAATGAGATATTAGCAAGCTGGATAAGTGTGTTATACGAGGAATTGGTATACATGAAAAAATACCGTATGTGTATTGTTAATAATGGAAATCAGAGCAGTCTGATAAAAAGTCAGGGAAATCATGGAAAAGTCAGGGAACTTTTCTTTAGAATTTCTGTAGACATCCTGTACTTGGAAAATAACATGCTGGGATTTTTGAATCATATTATATTATACTATCTACATTTCTTATGAAAAATAAAAAAAAAATTTGTTTCTTCAACAAATGACAAAACTATTACAATTTTTTATTTGATTTATTTGAATATTAATTTACCTTTTTTATTTATGCTTCGTAATAAATGGCCTATCATAATGTAGGCAAAAAATGGAATTTATACTTCTAAGTTCTTTTTGTTTATTAACAGCAAAGAACTGGAACTTAACATTAATGAGAAATAATTTTTATTTAATTTTAAACTTATTCTTTTAATTTTTAAAGGTACTTTTAATATTTAAAAGTTAGGGCACTCTTTTCAACAGTAAGTCAGTTTTACTGTGCAAGTAATTTTTTTGGCATAAAAGGCAAGAGGGGCATAGTTTTTTTTAATATTGAGGGGCAAGAAAGGTGCTATTATTTGAATGAGTGGCAAAAAAGTTGCCACTTTTTTTAAAACCAAATGGCAGGCTGAGTGCAACACCCTTCTGAAATTGCCTGGGGAAAACTTTGCTTTGCTTTCTGATTCAAACACATTTTATTTTATAAAAAATACTTCTACTCATCAGAACGTTTTGAAATTTTAGTAGGTGATGTAACTCTGGTGCAGAGATACTCTTAAAAGATTGTGTCGAAATACAAACCTTTAGGTACTTGAAAAAAAGATTATCACTATAAGGTTTTTTTTTGAAAGGGTTAAAATTTGTATTTTTGAAAACTGATTGCACATTTGAAGAGAAGAAGGTCTCAGCTTTACATACGTATTTTGTTTCTAATGAGTACCTCCAAAAGTAAGCCTTAGGGAAGCGATGCCTTGTAGGAGAAAAAGAGAACTGTGAAAACGACCCATTTTGATATACTTTTTTTAAAGAGTTAACGTTGGTGTTTTTCAAACTGATTATGGTGTTTATGATATAACAATATGATCTTTCAGAATATGTCTTCCATTTTTAACTTTACTAAGTGGTTTTGCCAATGGAGATTAAAAAAAAATGACAAAAAAATACCTGATTTCCCTTCTTCATTTTAGTCCCGCTATGTAAATCGGGTTCTGGGCATGCATGAACGCTGGGAAGGAAAGAGATAGCTATTTGATAAGAGTTCAATTAACTCAGCTAATTATCAGAAATTTAAAATTCTGAGTCTCAGGTGCATCAGGAGAGGATTTGGACTACCCTCACCCAAATTTTCAGCCTTGCACGTGAGGTAGATTTTCCTAGCCATCGTAAACACACAAACAAAGCGAAGCTTTCTTATATGTATATGTGTATATTAGGGTGGAGCGCTCGCCTATGGGAAAAAAAAATTTCTTCAAATCAAAATTGGCCGGGGTGGGAAAGTTGCTCTATCCGATCCTCATTCTGAATATAAAATATCTTTGAAAAATATTAATATTAAATACTGCCCCAAGGTCATTGAATATTGAGAAAAAACGTAAAAGTGCTCGGCTATGGAAAATATTTTTTTTTCCAAATCAAAATGAGGCGGTGTGGGAAAGTTGCTCTATCATATCCTCATTCTGAATAAAAAATATCTTTGAAAAATATTAATATTAAATACTGCCCCAAAGTCATTGAATATTGAGAAAAAACGTAAAAGTAGTGCATTTTCTCATTTTTTTTCTCAAATATACAAACTATTTTATTAATTTGATTTAAAAGGATGATCATCGAATTATTATTATTGTTATTATAAATTTATAGTAAATTTATGTAATATTTATATCAAATTCGCTTTTATTATGCTTACTCAACGACTATACTTTTTTTTAAATATATGAAATTTGGGTAATTGTAATTGTTTTATATTTTTTACTTAACCTGTGTAAAAAAATATAATTTGAAATTATTCTTAAACAACTACAGTAATAAGATAAAAATAATTTACTATTGCAATTTACAAGCAATGAAGTTACTATTTTATAGTAGTCCATACTGTTTTTTAGTTTCAAAAACTGTCTTTTTTTCCGAGACTCCAGACAAGTTTTAATGAATTCAACGCATCTCAAAGGACCACAAACAGCAGAAGAAGCCTCCGTAACAAGTTTCACATATCTTTCAGTGGCTTGATTGTGACAAGGGAATAGTTTAATCTTAGGTAAGGTGTCTTCATTTATTGTCTTTGGATTTAGGATACATTTTGTAAGAATGTTATGATCTAAGAACTTAGTTAATGGTGGTTGTATCACGGTCACTTCAACCCAATTTATAGAATCTATATAGACTTTGGCTTCAAAATTTATCCGTATGTAAAGAATTTCTTGACTTTCGAGATTTTATTGTTCTGAATAGTGCCAAAGGTCTTACATAGTATGTAAGAGTGTTGGCACTACACATAATAATAAAATCTTGAAAGTGAAGACATTCTTTACGTACGTTCAACTTACCTGAGATCACGTACATAAAGAGTTTTTTGACTTTCAAGGTTTTATTATTCTGCGCAGTGCCACATTTATATAGTATATATGAGTGTTGGTACTATGTAGAATAATAAAAGTTTCACGAAAACAAACGATCAAGTTACCTGAGAGACCAAAGACTATATCGATTTCATAAATTAGGCAGAAGTGACCGTGACAGAACCACCATTAACTAAGTTCTCAGATCATAACATTCTTACAAAGTGTATCCTAAATCCAAAGGCAATAGATGAAGACATCTTACCTAAGATTAAACTATTCCCTTGACACAATCAAGCCACTGAAAGTTGTGTGACACTTCTTACGGAGGCTTCTTCTGCTGTTTGTGGTCCTTTGAGACGCCATGGATTCATTAAAACGTCTGGAGTCTCGGAAAAAAAATGCCAGTTTTTGAAACCAGAAAACAGTATGGACTACTATAAAATGGTAACTTTACTGCTTGTAAATTAAATAGTAAATTATTTTTACCTTATTACATTAGTTTTTTAAGAATAATTTCAAATTATATTTTCTTACACAGGTTAAGTAAAATATGTAAAACAATTACAATTACCCAAATTTCATATATTTTAAAAAAGTATAGTCGTTGAGTTAGTATAATAAAAGCGAATTTGATATAAATATTACATAATTTTATTATAAATATATAATAATAATAATAATAATTCGACGATCATCCTTTTAAATTAAATTAATAAAATAATTTGTATGTTTGAGGAAAAAAATTGGAAAATGCACAACTTTTACGTTTTTTCTCAATATTCAATGACCTTGGGGCAGTATTTAATATTAATATTTTTCAAAGATATTTTTTATTCAGAATGAGGATATGATAGAGCAACTTTCCCACACCGCCCCATTTTGATTAGGAAAAGATTTTTTTTTTCCACAGGCGAGCGCTTTTACGTTTTTTCTCAATATTCAATGACCTTGGGGCAGTATTTAATATTAATATTTTTCAAAAATATTTTATATTCAAAATGAGGATCTGATAGAGCAACTTTCCCACCCTAGCCGATTTTGATTTGAAGAAAAAAAAAATTTTGCTCCACCCTAGTGTATATATATATGCTTATATATTGTATAGCTTAAAAAAACAAACAAAAAAACAGGGATATCATGCATTTCACATCATAATTTTTTCATTAATATTTCACATATTGGCACATAATACAAGGCTATATTTTACTATCTTGAAATAATCCTCATTGTTAAATGTTGATTAATACTCAATTTTTATTTTATAATATTTGTTTTAAAATGGTTAATTTAATCAATGCCCTTTTATTTATTTATTTATTTTTTAAATATTTACTCAGTACTTATTAGGTTTATTATTTTTTCATTCTTCTTTAAATAAATATTAATTTAAGTCAGTTCTTGATTTCTTAATTGATTTCACTCCTTTCTGTGGGTATAGATGGCAGCATTAAAACATTTTTGTTAAAAATCTAGTTACAATACAGTGGGACGCCAGTGTTATATATATATATATACATATCTATGTATATATACGTATATATAATAAAGATGTAATCACAAATATATGAACAAATGGTAAAATTCTAAAGATGAACAAGATATGAACATAGGAAACCCATATGTAAAATAAAAAACTATGAATAACCCACAAAACCATCAGAGGTGCTTGTTTGTTAATTCATAATGAAGATGCGTTATTTCATCCAATTTTGTCGGCATTAAGCCTAAAATGACAAAATTTAGCACCTAATAGCGCAATATATATGGGTGTATAGTATATATACAATATATGTATATATAAATATATGAACATATACACATTTCATACATGTGTATATATAACACTGGTGCCTGGCTAACTGAAAAGTACCCAATATAGTTTTCCTTTTTCACACCAGATGGTAGCAGTGTTTTTGTTTTCATTGACTATGCTGGTTTAGTGGACACTTTCATTCATGCCACATGTTTTAACAGTCTTAAATCTGATTGCATCCTTACATGTTATAATTTTGTGGGTCAAATTTCTGGAGTTTTGGAATTTTGTCTATAATTGAAGTATTGTGCTCTAATTATTTTTCAATTTGTAATATCTTGTGTGAGGTTCTTAGATCTCTTGGTTTTTTATCATTTATTTTGTTTTTTGATGCACTATTAGGAGCTAAATTTTGTCATTTTAGGCTTAATGCTGACAAAATTGGATGAAATAATGCATCTTCATTATGAATTAAACTTTTAAGCTTCTCTGAGGATTCTGTGGGTTATTCATAGTTCCTTATTTTAAATACTGGTTTCTAATGTTCATATCTTGTTCATCTTTAGAATTTTACCAATTTTTTCATATATTTGTGATTTCATCTTTATTATATATATATATAACCAAGCTGATCTAATTAAAATACATTAAAATTTGCTAAATAAACCTGTGTTTCTGATCTTGTATTACGCATTCAAAAATCTTCAAACAAAACACAATCAGAGAGGCAATCCCAAAGCATACTAAAACAATCAAAACATCTTAAGATTAAAAAAAAAAAAAAAAATCTTATCAGTGTTTATATATCTACCTCTTTTGGTGTTATTTGGTACTGTTTTTCTTTTATATATATTTGTTTTTGTGTTGTGAAATGTTACTTGCTTTAGTAAATAGGATTAATTCTAATTAATATTTTATAGATTTAATAAACTTTGTACACTTTGAATACATTTAATGATTTATTAAACTTTCTGCTTGTTATTTTTCTAGGATGAAGCAACTAGATGCATGATATTTAGTGGTTGTGGTGACGCTATTGAAAAGACTATAACATGTGTTGAGATTGCCAAAACAAAGTTCAAAGTATGAATGTGAAGTTTGCATTACTTTTAAACCATGTCATAGCATTTGTTATATAACATTCATATGATTCATTATATCATTGATATTTATAGTAGTGATCAAAATGATTGGTTTTTATAAAATTGTTTAAAAGAAGAGTCAGATTAAATATGAAATGTAAAGAAAACCCAGTTTTTTAGGGAGTGGAGAGCTAAAATTCAAATTTTTAGCGCAAGAACATTTTATGTTGAAGTATAGCACTATTTCATCAGATTAAACTTTATTAGCAGACATGACTGGCATTGCTTGGTATTTATTAGCTAAATATAATAAATAAACTTAGTGGTAGGAGCCCCACTGAGTGATCATTAATACTACAATCACTTTGTTAATGTGTTTAATATATATATATATATAAGTAAATAATAAAAAAGTCTTCAAAAAAATTTCTTAACCTAAAAATTTTGAGTACGCTCCATAAATCATTGAAACAACAATCATTATTACAAGGATCTTTTTCTAATATGTGACATGGGGTTCTTGCTGACTTTTTACGAACATTAGCAATTTGGCTAATCAGAAGAAAAAACATTCGCCAAATAAAAAATTAAATTAGCAAAATAAATTTGTTGTGAAAGATTGAAAATTTGAACTTAAACTCCTTAACGTATCCCCCTTTTTTTCAATATGTTCTAAAATAACCTAAGTTTTTGAAACTGTTTATATATCAGTTATTCATCTAAATTTAATTATCTGCTAAAGAAACTAAAATAGTAACTGTATTCTAAATGTCTTGCACCAAGAAAAAAAATTTAAAAATTGATTTATCTCAATAAAATGTTATGAAATAAAACTTCCAATCCCAGTTAACTCAGGATTTCAATATATTACATTCAATGAAGTCTGAAAAATTCAAAATATAAACAACAAAATAGGTCAAAACACACACACACAATAAAAAGTCGAGCAAATATTGAGCACTCACAATTTGGCGAGTCTAATCATCCATTTACTCGCCAAATGAAACCTTTTGTCACTATTTGGTGCAATGGCAAGCGGCAGCAAGAAGCCTGATGTGACATCATAATAACTTACTTTGTTAAAGCACGCAATTATCAAAAAAATTATAAATTGTTGCAATATGCTATTTCTCTTGTGCTATTTATAAAACTCACATTAGTAATTAATTGCAGTCTTTTATAGTAAAAAAAAAATATACGAATTATTTAATTTTATTACATTAATTAATTGAGATAAACACGTTAAAAAACTTAAACTTTAAACTTTGTGAAAAAAAGGTGTTTTTATGGAAAATTATACATATAATCTTAAAGAAATGTTTTATTAATCTTAAAGCAGAAAATTTCTTGCTATTGATTTCATTCTTGATTGTTGTTTATGGTATCACATATTCTAGCATATAATGTGCACCTAAAATAAGCGACTTCATTTTTGTATTTTTACATATATTTGCTGTATTACATGAACTTTCTTCTCTGCAAAGAAACCTTCATGGGATATGTAGCAAAAGTACAATAATGAGAATAAAACTTTGTAATACAGTAAAACGTACTAAGAACAATCTAAAGGAGCCAAAGTAAAATTCTGGTTTAGATACATTTTTATGTTAGCAGGTATAATTGTGTTATATTCTTCATGTTGGAAACATGGAAAATTTCCATTTTGGACTGGATTTCATCATAGATAGATTTCATTGTTACATGGTTTATTGTATATAATCAATGTTTATATATATATATATAATCTGATATGCAACATCATTAAGGTCATCATATATGTAGTTTTTTTGTAAATAGCATGTTCATTAATGTAGGATCATCATTTCTTTTCTTAATTTTTAATCTTTCATTTTTATAACAGATGTACAACACATACCTGTAAATTCTGATCAATTTTCTTCTATCAACAGTGTGTGTTATATGCAGGAATATACAGCATTTGCCTTTGTTATAATAATAATATTACTTTTTAATTACCGTGAAAAAAATCCATAGCTTTATTGTATAAATTTTTATACTATGTAATGAAGATCAAAGAAAAGATATTTGAAGAATTACATGAAAACACATCTTAGGAAAAGACAAAATACAAACTCATTAAAAGCTTGTTATTTGAATGCTGAAAAAGATTGAAGTTATGCTATTTTCTAAAATTAGTGTGTTTGCTCTTTTAAATAGAAAACATAGTCAGCAATCTTTATTTCAAATATATTTATAACATAAAATTATATTGCATAAATAGTGTTTGAATATTTAAAATTGGCTTTCGGAACCTTATATAATTTTAGTTTGTAATATTTTGCATGAAGAAAAATGTTATTTGATAATTTCATCATGTTTAATTATTTAAAATTGTTTGATTAATTTTATTTTATCCGTCCATTTTTTTTACAGGAGCTACATCAGATTACAAAGTTAAACACCTTAAGGTAACACTTCTTAATTTCTTTCATGCATTTACAAAGAGAAATACTTTTAATTAAATACAGTGACTCATGTTGCCTCTTTTTATTTTACAGAGTAGAAGAATATTGGGAACCAACTAAGCCAGATCTTGATAGATTGCAAGTTACTAGAGAAATTCCTATGGTTTCTATATTACTTTCTAAAGATGCAGTCGACTCTAGTGAACTTGGGTAATAAGCGTATAAATTATGTTTTATTTTATGTTGAAAATATTTATCTAAATTTTTTAAGAAATACAGTCGAAAAACAAGAATAATAAAGAGAACATCTGATACCTTGTAATCCTCAAATTGTTGTCAGGGTGCTTACAGACTCATTAAAAAATTCTTAGAAATAAGAAAAGGTTTCAAAGCAGGGTTGGCAAGTTTCTTCCAAATGGGAAAAAACCGGCTGGAAGAAATAGATTTCTTCCAAGTGAAAGAAACTGTTATTCTTAATTTACCATGTAAGTTTCAACTTTGTAAGACACAATAATATTTTTATATAATAAATAATATTTTTATTTGAATATACTGTGGTTAAAGCATAAAAGTATACATATAAAGTATGTTTGAAAAGTTTGCTCCGGTGTTGTTATGTTTAGCTTGAAATGTATGTTTGCATTAATAAAACTAAGGAAACAAATCCATATGATTGTGTCAATATGACGTAATTTTCCCTTATTTTTCCTTTCTTAATTCTAAACTTGGAATCCAGAACCTTCAACAATACAAACCAACCTTTGAATAATAAAATCTTCCTGCTGTTTGTTTGTATGAAGTCTTATGAAAATGAAACGCAGATCAACATTCCGCCATTTTTGACGGTTGTTATATTACTAGTTATGTATAACCTGCATAACCTTTGGTCCCAAACTATGTGGCTATCAGAACAATTAAATGTAATTATTAAATAAAATAACAAAATTGAAATCTCCCTATCTCAATGTTAAAATGTGTCAAATTTTAAACTATGAATTTCTTCTTAATAGTAAATAATATTGGCAAAATATAAACTGTCCTATACATATATATAACTTGCTTTATTTATTTTTCAGCTACCAAGAGCCAGGTAATCCTATTAAAATGAAAAAGTCTTTTAAAAGAAAGAAAACTTTTGTCAAAGAGCCTTCAACATCAAAAGACAATTCTAAATCTACTGAAGTTTCGCCAACAGAGTAAAAAGAAAAGAAAACTTGTTGTTTATTTTTTGTAAATAAAACTTATTTTTGTTCATTACTATTTTGTCACTCAGTGTTTCTTTTTTATCTGATAGTTGTTCACAAGATACCTAATTCTTCTTGTATGTACACTAACTTTTTCTATATGATTTCAATATAAAAGGATCAACCAAATTCTGATTTTTTTTCACACTTCTATAAATCAATTTGCTGCCTTTTTTAAATTAAACACATTTATTAAAAACAAAAATCAAATGAACAACTTGCATGCTAATAACTCAGTTATCTAAACAATTTTAGTTACAAAAATGTCCGATAGGGGAAAGTGTGGCACTGTGACCATTGTTATATAATGAATATAAAATGCACTAGCCATGAAGGCCATCATACAACATGTCATCATGCATATTTATTAATTTCCACTTTACACACACAGACTCTTGATCATTTAACTTCTATGTACTAGAGGTGAGTTAGGGCTGTTTTAGGTAGATTTCATAAGAAATACTATCGATTGCAGTCATTACCGTGTTGCAACTTTTGAAAAATTCCTTCATAACTTTTCGTTATATGACCCCAGAAACCCAAAACCACCTCCGCCTAAAAAGTTTATTTATATATATGTATGTACTAAATTTTGTCCGCACGATAAAATTCGCTATTATGTACGGATTGTCTTCAAACTCACCAAAAACATTGAGATGGCTAATATCTCGACAGGGATTGCAAATGGTCAAAATCGGTCCAAGGGGGTTGGAAATGTGAAAAACTTGAATACCGCCTTAACATGATTCTGATAAAACCAGCTCTTACAGAAAAATGACAGGGAAATGTAAACATTTTTCGTTATAGTAGTCGCCAATAATTAAAAAAAACACAATAAATATCTTACCACAACAATTACTTTTCTATTGCAAGTTTTCCACATGAGAAATGAAATAAATAGTTTGATGAATTTAAAAGAAGGTGAATATTACTTCATAACTTTTCTATAGCAAGATTTCCACAAAAATGAAATAAATAGTTTGACGAATTAAAAAAAAGTGAATATTACGTCATATTGGAATTATAATGGTTGTCAGCAGGTGAATATGTAACGTCATGCGAGTTTGAAAAAATGTATTGAAACATGATAAAGACCCAATTATGGAAATATTGGCATATTTTAACATTTTGAGGTTATCTGAATTTGTTTTTACCATTTTTAACTATATTTCATATATATAAGTGTGTGTATGCATGTATATTAGAAAAATGAAATTAAAACCTCGTCAAAATTGGCCAGATAAAATTGTTAAACTGTGTTTATCTCTAATCTTGATTGAGATTTTGTTGGTGAAATTAGTACTTAACTTTGAAATCTACCCCTACCTGTAGGCCGAGATAACAGAGCTGTTTTCTTTTCAGAACATGTGCTTGAAAAATTTTGTTTCATCAGAGGCTGATCTTGAAAGTATGCAGTAGAGAAAAAAATCATATTTAAAAATTGTTTAAAATTAATATCTCTTTTCAAACCAACTTCTTACATAGAAATAACTGTTAATCCCTTGCACACAATTTATGAAAATATACATTCCATTTTATCAAAAGAGAAGTTTGGTACCAAAAATATACTTCATACTTAAAAGGATTCTCATATTTTTTCTCCCTCAACAAGTGAATCTGATGGACATATTAACAAAACGAGTTTTATGAATAAATGCATGAAATGTGCAGAAATTACTATTTATATGCCGAAGAATCAATGTTTTTCAATTTCCTATAACAGGTGTACATCTTAAACTATAATAGATTTCTTCCTCATAACAATCTTTCATGATTGTCATGTCCCCCCTGAAAATCAACTTGAATTAAAAATTTATTTGAAAGATCCGATGCTTTTATAGAAAAAGAGGAAACACTGCTCGATTACGTTCTACCGGAATAATATTACATGGCAGTTACAACTATTTGCAAATGAAAGTGACTATGTAAATGTGCAGAGCAGAGCCCCAGCATGAGCAGAATTCATGATGAAAAATTGATATAAGAATCATTAACTTTATTTTCATATGAAGAATGATTATGACTTGTACACAGTAGAAGACAGAAAAATTCGCAAATCTCCAGCTAATGCTGGTTGACTAAAAACAGAACATATTCTTTTTATGTTAGATCTTTAAATGAAAAAAATAAACGATCCAATTCCAATTTAAAAAATATCCTACTGTAGAAGGGAAAATCAAATTAAAAGCAAATTCATTGTTTGTCCTGTTCTGATTAGAATCATACCAACAGGCCTTCAATGTCAGACTTAAATCTGCAAATATCTGAAATTTTCTTTTAAAATACCATTCTTCTACTAGAATAGAAAAACACTATTTCTGTCCCCTCTTCATTCTGATCAAAATGGAATTAAAATGACTTGAAATGGAATACTTAATTTTTAAGAGAAAAAATAAGTTTTTATTTTTTTCTATAAATAAACTTTTCAGTTTCAGAGAGAATGAGCCCGAAGATCAATTGGACGTGGTAGGTCTACTGTCGATAATCTGATCCATCTTGAACATTACATTCGGACTGCCTTTCTTAAACGCAACCATTTGGTGTCAGTATTCTTTGACATGGCAAAAGCTTATGACAGAACATGGCGGTATGGGATTCTTCATGATCTTTTTAACCTGGACTTTCGTGGGAACCTCCCAATTTTTATTCAGAACTTTCTTGCCATTCGAATTTTTCAAGTTCGAAGTGGGGGGATACTTTCAAATTTCTATGTACAAGAAGAGGGTGTACCACAATGCAGTGTTCTGAGTGTCACCCTCTTTGCAATAAAAATAAATGACATACTCAACCAACTTCCCCCTTCTGTGAAAGGTGATTTGTATGTTGACGTTTTCCGAATTATGTGTATGGGACAGGATATGAGTTTTATTGAAAGACAACTGCAAATTGCAATCAAAAATATTCTTAACTGGACAAATAAAAATAGTTTTATAATTTCTCATGACAAAACTTCCTGTGTGCATTTCTGTAGATGTAGGGGTCTGTATCCAGATCCTAAAATCTATATTGGTTCATTTGAAATTCCTGTTGTGGACAATGTTCTGGTTCAGGTTGTCCCATCTCTACTACAGTAGTAGCCAAAATTGTGGACACTTTTAGGTAGCTTTCATTACAAGAAGTAAAAAGCTACCTATTGCAGCCATCCGAAGGAAAACACTTCGGGGAAACTTTGATATATTTTCGCCAATCATGACCCCCAGATACCAAAACCACCCTCTGTTGAAATGCTGACTTATGTATATATCCATATATAACCATTATATAATATTACAATTCATCATCTTTTTTTATAAAAAATAAAAATTAATAAAGTGAGTATCAATACATTACACTGACATTATACATAATAAAGCTGGATCAACTATTATTAATTTAACTAATCATTAATGAATATTTTAATAAACTTATATCCTAATCACCAATATGTGAAGTATTAAAAATTAAAACATTCAAAATTGCCGAAAGGAAAAACAACAGGATGTCGAATTCATAAAAAGAACAAAATCTGAATTTTTCATGCTGTAACTCTCGAATTTTTGAGCCGATTTGGATGAAATTTTTCATATGCATAGTACAATCAATCAGGGTAACTTTCAACCATACGGTGTAACTTTGCACCACCTCCTATTTTTCAATATTTTTGACTCTAAAAGACTAAATAAACTCCAGAACTGTGCTCTGTTGGCAAGGTTCTAAACTGGGATTTCTACTCTTTATTTTAGAAAATAAATTAGCAACATTATGCGCAATTAATTGCATCATCTAACTATTTTTGTGAAGTACTGTTTTCAAGTTAATTTTGAATGCTGTTTTGAAGTTGTTGTAATCCAATTAAATTTTCATAGTAAGTAACAATATACTCATTTATCAGACATATTATTATCTAAATGTTGTAAATATATTAATATTTTGTGATTATTTATTTATTAATAGTTAATAAAATGTAAAGTAAGAAGGCACTAGCATTTTACCGCATTTTCAGGGTAACTTTGAGCTGGCTCAAAGTTACACTGATGCTTATAATTTACTCATTACAGGTGCTACTGTCGAAAATTTCCCATATTTGCAGGTATATTTTATATAAATGCCGAAAGTGTGCATTAGATATGACATGTAAATATTTTTACAAATATGTGTAAAATACATAAAATTCATTTAGAGGCCTGATTAGGGGCAGAGCTACTCAAATTTGACATTTCATACGTTCGACGTTTTTTATTCTTGTTTGAATAATACTAGTACTTGTATGTATTACTGTAACTATGGATATATTATAGAGTTAAAACATTGAAAATTGTTTTTCACTGCATTTTTATGTTTTATATGAACAATAAACAGGTTTTTTTTTTAATTTCTAAATGTTCATGGTTCTCTTCTTCCACTTTTCTTATGCCTGATATTTGTTGTAATATCATAAATTATACAAATCTTGTGATGTTGGGAAATGTAAATTCGCAGTCTTTACATATGTGAAAACATTTTTTGGTGTTTAAAGTTGTCCTGACTACAATACTTTTTTTTTTATAATTAATTATTTTATATAAAAATTTATCATATGGTGCAAAGTTACCCTAAATGGCTGAGTAACTTTGAACCAGGCTAAAAATCCATTTTTTATTGCTTTTATCCTTATTATTCCTTAATTTTTTATAGTCAAACAATAATTTAGGATCATTTCTTCTCTTTTATGCCCCTAGTTGCAACAATATTCTTCAAATAAGAGTGTGGCATATGAAAATAGAGAAAATGCGGATCAAAGTTACCCTGATTGACTGTACATATTAATGTCGTGGCCGAGTTCATTGGCCAGCTTCATCTGCCATTTTGTTTCAAAATGGCGGCTATTTGAATTTTGTGAATTCTTTTGGAAATTTTTTGGTTTCCTAACTTTCTCTTTAAAATGATCTATGTTGTTAACTTACACTGTGTGACTCTTTAAAATATCTTTTAATGTTTCTAACATTCTGTTTAAAATGATACATAAGAGTTTGCATTTTGTGAAACGTAACATTTTCTATAACTATACAATGTTAGAAAACATAAAAAAATGTCAAAAATGCAAATGGCCTCTATTTCGAAACAAGATTGGCGGATGAAGGTGGCCAACGAACTCTGTTGAGACATTAGTATGTATTATGCACATGAAAAATTCCATCCAAATCGGCAAAAAATTTTAGTTACAGTATGACAAAATTTAGATATATAGATATATAAGTCAACATTTCAACGGAGGGTGGTTTTGGGATCTGGGGGGGGGGGGGGGGGGTCATGATTGGCAAAAATATACTAAAATTTCCCGAAGTGTTTTCGTTCGGAATAGGTAACTTTTTACTTTTTGTAATGAAAGCTACCTAAAAATGTCCACAATTTTGGCCGCCACTGTATATACAGGAAATCAAAATTCCTCAATATGGCACATGCATTACATATTCTGCTGGATTCTCATTAGACTGCTCAAGAATAGCAAATACATTTTCAGCCAGTTGCGCTATCCTTTGTTTTCTCCTTCATACTGCTTGAACAAAACATCTTTCGCTATTTTAAGACCAAAGATTTTTTTCAGCCAGTTGCGCTATCCTTTGTTTTCACCTGAATATTGCTTCAACAAAACATCTTTCGGTCTTTTAGAATCAAAGATTTTATTTGCCACAATCCTCAAGCTATTGTTAAGCTGGTAAGCAATGCAGTCTACTGTACTGACAAAGAGCTTTAAAAGTGTTTGATGTTTTGATAAAATAATAATGGACATTTCTATGACAGAACCTTTGTGATATACCGAAGGCATTAAAATTGAAGAAAAATTATAATTTACAAGTAAACATTTAATATTTGTCTCCATAACACTAGCTTATGCTCACATTAACTGTTTTCTTAATGCAAGGTGATCCAAAATGAATGGGACAAAAAGGCAAGCAAAGTTAAATTGCTGCAATGGATTTAATTAGGAATTAAAAATAAAACGAGAAAGTACAATTTTACAAGTTTTATCTGACAACAACGAAAAGCATGCTGCTATTGAAATCGTCACTAGAGGTGCTGTTATTCAAAATGGCACGTGAGGATTGGCCATGCTGTGTCATTAGTTTCGCACCCCCAGATCTAATGTTGTGCGACAGTCTTCCTTTGGAGGTATGTGAAGGACAAAATGTTCGTGTCCCTACTTTTTCAGGACTTACAGCAATTAAAGTTGCAGCTAAGTGATATGTTGGATTCAATAATATAGGATATGCTAGCAAAAGTGTGGCAGGAATCTGATTACCGCACAGACATTTGTTGTGTCACGGGAGAGGCCCACAACGAACATCTTTAGAAGCTTTTATAGTTTTACGTTAAATTTATATTTAAAAAAACCCATTACAGCAGTCATAGGTATGTTGTTTGTTTGTCTCATTTATTTTGAATCACCCTGTAAAATTAATCGTACAGAATGTTACTTATTGCAAATGACATCATATAAAGTCCCTAAAAAGTGGAGTTTATGTAGAAATTATTTTTTAGGGAAGACACATAAAAAGAGTGATGTATCTGAAGGAGCAATGTAACAAGGTGCGGTATATTGAGTGATTTTTGTATTTTTTATACACTGTTTACTAGAACTTCTAATCAATATTTAGTCATTGCTAGTGTAATTACAAGAATTTTTTTAATGTAATTTTTTCTAATGCTGAGAAAATATTGCTCTTAGTTTTTCAAAGAATTTTTTTTTTGAAGTTGTAACAGTCGTATGACACTAAAAGATTATGCATCTACAAAAGTAGATTGATGTAGGAAAAAACTACTTTGAACACTCTTAAAAGTTTGTAAGTATAACTTGTACCATTTAGCCATATCTCAAAAGATTCAGTGTGACCCTCATATAATGGCATTTTCACTGGTAGAAGAATGCTTTGGATTGGTGGATTGTGAACAGGCCAACTTAATTTTGTTATACAGAAAATATATATACAATTCTATTTCCTTAGATATGTTGATACATTGTGATAAAAGTAAAAAAAAAAGAAAAAGTAATTTTAAGAGTCAAGTCCAAGTTCTGTTGTACTGCATTTCTATAGTTTCAATGTTTAAGATTATCTAAGACTCATACTAGATTTGTGTATTGGGTCAAGTAAGCTATCCAAACTTCACCCGACTCTTGAGTTGGGTTGGTTGTAATGTTTTTGCTATGGGTTAGGTTGACTAATTTTCTCAAGTTGGGTACACCTGATTTTTCAGAAAAAAATGCCAAAATATTGTTTTATGAAAAAAACTATACATTTGAATACAAATGAGTATATCTGTTTCTTTGTAAATGGCAGAATTTTTTATAAAGGCTGCTAGTTACTCAGACGAATTCCCCAGTCTATGGGCATTTGAGACATTCGTATATTTAAAATATCTCCTAGGGAAATTAATATTTTTTAACACCTTTCTTCTGTGTACTCTTCTTAAAAGATTTCTCTTTTTTTCTTAGTTCTCAAAATATTTCTAAAATATATGCTTAATTTTATGTGAAGTGTTAAAATTTGACTCGTAGTTCGTCAGCTTTTAACACATAAAATATAATTAAACATAGATTTTGGAAATACTTTGACAACTAAGTAGACATCCTTTAAGAAGAGTACACAGAAAAGGAGTTAAAAATATTGATTTCTCGAGGAGATATTTTAAATATACGAATGTATTCTACTCCTATAGACTTAGGAATAGCAAGTGGAATTTGGAAGCCGAGTGACTAGCAGCCTTAAGCACATGATTGTAGCCATTACATTAAAATATGGCACTATTTTTTTTTATGGAATTTATGGGTAAAAAAGAAAATTGTGGTGTGTTTGGGTAGTCTTCAAATGGAATTTTCAAGTTCAGGGTGGATTTTACCTGACACTGCTCTAATTCACTTCAACAACTTAATGGAAGTTTAAATTAATCAGATTTGAAAGACACTAAACATTCTTTTATGAAGCAGAAAAAATATTAAATGAAGAAAATTATATTTATTGCTACTGTGGCAGTACATATTGCAGAGATATTTTTACATTAGTTTAGTGTATATATATATACATGCAATGGAAATAAACATATATCAATGCTGTTAAAAATTACAATATTTTTAAAAATGAATTACAATCCTTTTTAAAATGAAAACTATTTTAAAGCTATAAAATAATTAGCTAATTTTTATTTACTTCACAACATTATCACAAGAAAACATGCTTACAATAAAATAGATAAAACAGTAAATGCTGTTCATAAACAACAGAAAACCAACAGTATAAAACAATTAGCTGCAAAATATAATTCTATATTCGTCTGACTCAATTTGAATTACTTTTTACACTTATAATTAAATAATAACAAACATTTAAATAATACTGTTTCAATAAGTTAGACTACTTCTTTAAATGGCTCTTGGATAATTTTACATAAAAGTGAAACATTGTTCCAAACTGTTATGGGAATTCTCTGAAAAACTAAATACATAACTATATACCGATTCATTGCTATTTATGACTTGTCAAAACTTCAATATAATTCAACGATTCTTTTAGAGTTAAATTCAGCCAATTTATTTAAAAAGATAATTTTTATGTTCAAGCTTGGCATAAATTATTTTTATATAATGCAACATTCTAGAATGAGTTATAATTAAAAAACTTCTTGGAGGACAAAAAGTAATAATAATAATCAACTATAGTATAAGAATAACATTGTGATAAAAGAAAAAAAAAAAAAAAAAAGAGAAAAATAATCTTAAGAGTCAAGTCCAAGTTCTGTTGTACTGCATTTCTATAGTTTCAATGTTTAAGATTATCTAAGATTCATACTAGATTTGTGTATTGGGTCAAATAAGCTATCCAAACTTCACCCGACTCTTGAGTTGGGTTGGTTGTAATGTTTTTACTATGGGTTATGTTGTTAATTTTCTCAAGTTGGGTATACCCGATTTTTCAGAAAAAAATGCCAAAATATTGTTTTATGAAAAAAACTATACATTTGAATACAAATGAGTATATCTGATAATTTTTCTTTGTGAATGGCAGAATTTATATAAAGGCTGCTAGTCACTCAGATGAATTCCCCAGTCTATGGGCATTTGAGACATTCGTATATTTAAAATATCTCCTAGGGAAATTAATATTTTTAACACCTTTCTTCTGTGTACTCTTCTTAAAAGATTTCTCTTTTTTTCTTAGTTCTCAAAATATTTCTAAAATATATGCTTAATTTTATGTGAAGTGTTAAAATTTGACTCGCAGTTCGTCAGCTTTTAACACATAAAATATTAAATTAAAAATAGATTTTGGAAATACTTTGACAACTAAGTAGACATCCTTTAAGAAGAGTACACAGAAGAAAGGTGTTAAAAATATTGATTTCTCGAGGAGATATTTTAAATATACGAATGTATTCTACTCAGTGGCGGCTCGTGCCAATCTTCACTGGTGGGGCCCGGTCCTTATAACATATTGTAAATTTTTCTGTATTAATATTTCTTGTTTAAACACGAGAACAAATTATTTAAAAATAAAATTAAAATAGTAATCTTACTTTTGTAAATAAAAATTTAATTATTTTTTCAAGTAATCAACGTTAATTTCAAATTTATCAAATTAATTACAATTTTTAACATACCATTAATTGCCATTATTAACATTGAACATACTTTGATCAATCATCATTTAATTAAAAAACAAATATACAAAATAATAATAATAATAATAATAATCTCACAACGTTACAGAAAAAAATATAAACTTTACTTGCAAACATTGAAACTATTCAGAAATAAAAAATTTAGTACATTATTTAAATAAAAGTTTGGTATGTTTTTAGATGCGCAAATCTTTCACTAACTTTAAATTTAATTACCATTATTCACATTAAACTTACTCTGGTCAAACATTATTAAATTAAAAAACAAATTCACAAATCAAACAAAAAATAATTATCTCATACTTTAATAGAAAAAAATACATATTTTTCTTGTAGAGATTTAATCCATTCACAAATTAAAACTTAATGCCTTATTTAAATAGAAATTAGGCACGTCGATTTTTTCGACTAGCAAATCTTTCATTTACTTTTACATCAAATTCTGATATTGTACTAATAAAATCTTTGTGGACTAAAAGAACAGCAAGAGTGTGCTTAATCGTTCCTGTCGCATAGAGTTTTTCAAAAATGTTTTAAAATTTTCTCTCATTCGCTCTTTAACTCCAGTATGACACCCGCTCACAACAGTGCACCGTCATATGCTTGCGCAACGAGCTTATCTTTTAAATAAAACTTTTCTAAATTTGGAGTTAAGATTTTAGTAAGTCCCTCTGCTGTTTTATCATAGACATCAATGAATTGAACAAACCTTTTCAAGGGTTTGTTGTTTTTTATATATCGTAAAATGATAACAAATTGTGAAGCGCAGCTTACATCAATATAGTTTCGTCAGCTTGTAAATCTTCAAAATTAGAAGTAGAAATCTCATTTTTAACTTCATGCATATACGTTTCATATATACAATCTAACAGCTCATTCTGTATAGTTTTTGAAGTATTTTTAGATACTGTAGCATTGTTTAAATGGTCTTCCAATATAGTGTACAGTTTTGAGGCGTATGTGACCAAATCTAAAAGCATACTTCGGTTTACGATTTAGCACATACCTGTTCTTCTCAACCATTTCATTATGTTTTTGTAATGAAATCCTGTAACCTTCATCCAACTGCGCTACAATATTGACAGTTCCCAAGGTTTTATAGTTAATAGTCCTATTTAAATGAGTAGTACTCATTTCATGTTTTTTTACTCTTTCAGAAAAATGCTTCAAATCGTTACAGCCAGCCATACTCCATAATTTCACCCCTCCAAACAATAAACAATAAAAACAGAACAAAGCCTTTTTTTTTTTCACTTGCTGAAATCCACAGAAATTTTTGATACCACTGTGTAGGGAAATAGCGTAGATTTTCCCTATCTTTTCGTTGCATTTCAAAATTCTTCGCTTGATAAGGTCCCAGGCGTTTAATTTCAAGTTTTTCTTCCAAATTCATTGTTGAAAAGGGCATAATAAATCATCTACAGAATTCATTTTTTTATTTCAAGAATTTAAGGGTGTGCTCGAAAAAATATTTTTCTACCCTCAACAGCTCGAAATTTTCTGGGACACTTTCAGACTCATTTTTAAAAGTAAAAACATGTAACTTGCTGAGGTGATTTTTGAAGAGATGTTTAAGAGGCCCTGTGGTTTCATTTTTCGCTCAATTCATTAGAATTTGATTTTAAAACAATTATTTTCTCAGTAGGACTCCTTTTTTCATCCCCAGATCTCCCGCTTCGGAAAATTCGGTTCAAAACTCCCACTTTGATAGCATTTTTTTTTTTTTTTTTGCAATATTTTCTGCACTTTTCAAAAAATCAACAAGCACATCACATTATGTAGTTTCTAAATAAGAGAATTTGCCAGTTTGATGCGTTTGAGAGTAAAAATGAATTTAAAAATAAATCAGAAAATAAGCTGTTTGGATTGGAATACACCTTAACAATAACACGTGTCTCCGTTTAAAGAGAGTACAGAGTACTCAAAGATCGTGTAATTTAACGAATAAGCAGCAATAGTAATACAAATGTCACCAAATATTTTTGAGAATCCCCGTATAACAGAAGCTTTGCATCAAGGGCACACTCGCCCAGTGCCCCACATTGCAAAAAAAATACGGAAGATTAGCTCTAAAAGAGCAGTACATCGCCAAAATTGAATGACACGTGAGGGAGGGAAATACTCATTATCGCGCCAGATGGGCATAAATGTCTTGTGCCCAGATGCAGTAACCTTGGTGTTCAGAAGTAAGTAGTGGCCAGTAAAGTGATTTATTGCCTCTGAGAAAGAAATAGATGCTGAGAGTCGATAACGGAGGAGTGGGTACGGTGTAAGAAGGAGTTTCTTTGCAATATATTTTCAGTAAACAGTTCTTTTTTTTTAAAGATTTAAATTAAAAATATGAATCAAAATTTTTTTAATGAACAGAAAATTCTAGTGGGGCCTGGCCCCAGTGGCCCCAATGGACCGGCCGCCCCTGATTCTACTCCTATAGACTCAGGAATAGCAAGTGGAATTTGGAAGCCGAGTGACTAGCAGCCTTAAACACATGATTGTAGCCATTACATTAAAATATGGCACTATTTTTTTTTATGGAATTTATGGGTAAAAAAGAAAATTGTGGTGTGTTTGGGTAGTCTTCAAATGGAATTTTCAAGTTCAGGGTGGATTTTACCTGACACTGCTCTAATTCACTTCAATAACTTGATGGGAGTTTAAATTAATCAGATTTTAAAGACACTAAACATTCTTTTATGAAGCATTTCAAAAGCAGAAAAAATATTAAATGGAGAAAACTATATTTATTGCTACTGTGGCAGTACACATTGACGAAATATTTTTACATTAGTAAAATGAACTTTTAGTGTACATACATACATATATATATATATATATATATATATATATATATATATATACATGCAATGGAAATAAACAGATCATATCAATGCTATTAAAAATTAAAATCTTCTTTAAATATGAAATATACATGCAATGGAAATAAACAGATCATATCAATGCTATTAAAAATTAAAATCTTCTTTAAAAATGAAATATACATGCAATGGAAATAAACAGATCATATCAATGCTATTAAAAATTAAAATCTTTTTTAAAAATGAAATATACATCATGCAATGGAAATAAACAGATTATATCAATGCTATTAAAAATTACAATCTTTTTTAAAAATGAAAATTATCTTAAAACAATAAAATAATTAGCTGATTTTCATTTATTGCACAACATTATCACAAGAAAACATGCTTACAATAAATTAGATAAAACAGTAAATGTTGTTCATAAACAAGAGAAAACCAACAGTACGAAACAATTAGCTACAAAATATAATTCTATATTTCTCTGATGCAATTTGAATTACTTTTTATACTTATAATTAGATAATAACAAACATTTAAATAATACTGTTTCAATAAGTTAGATTACTTCTTTAAATGGCTCTTGTATAATTTTACATAAAAGTGAAACATTGTTCCAAACTGTTATTTGAATTCTCTGAAAAAACTAAATACATAACTATATACTGATACATTGCTATTTATGACTTGTCAAAACTACAATCTAATTCAACCATTCTTTTAGAGTCAAATTCAGCCATTTTTTTTTTTTAAAGATCTTTTTTTTCTGTTCAGGCTTAGCATAAATTATTTTTATATAATGCTAAAATGAACTTTTAGTGTATATATATACATGCAATGGAAATAAACAGATCATATCAATGCTGTTAGAAATTACAATTTCTTTTAAAATGAAAATTATCTTAAAGCAATAAAATAATTAGCTGATTTTCATTTATTTCATAAGATTATCACAAGAAAACATGCTTATAATAAAACAGATAAAACAGTAAATGTCGTTCATAAACAAGAGAAAACCAACAGTATGAAACAAATATATGTAAAATATAATTCTATATTTGTCTGGGTCAATTTGAATTACTTTTTATACTTATAATTAAATAATAACAAACATTTAAATAATACTGTTTCAATAAGTTAGATTACTTCTTTAAAATTGCTCTCAGGTAATTTTACATAAAAGAAAAACATTGTTCCAAACTGTTATTTGAATTCTCTGAAAAACTAAATACATAACTATATACTGATACATTGCTATTTATGACTTGTCAAAACTTCAATCTAATTCAAGGATTCTTTTAAAGTCAAATTCAGCCAATTTATTTAAAATGATTTTTATTTCTGTTCAAGGTTAGCATAAATTATTTTTATATAATGCAACATTCTAGAATGAGTTATAATTAAAAAACTTAAGACTTCTTGCAGAAAAAAAAAATTAAAAATAATCAACCATAATATAAGAATTTGCTTTGCATAGAAATTAAAGATAATGAAACGCAATAGAACCTTGAGTTTGTGTTTCCAAAATTTATGTTTTTCTGCAATTTATAGAAAAATATGCATAAAAATTTTCTGCGTTTAATTGCTTCTATTACTTATGCTTTATTACTTTGTAAAAAAACATACTTTATTACTTTGGAAAATGCAAAAACAACGTTTTACTGTCCAGGGCCAGATCTAGGCTTAGGTACAATCTAGGGTTGTCTTCGTGTGAGGACATGCTTTGCAATAGCCCTAATAAAATTTACATCTTTTTTTAATAAATTTTCAGTGGTAAATGATGAAAGAGGCATCAATGAAAAAAGTGCCTAGAGTATCAGATATCCACAAAATTTTTTTTTTCTTTCATTTTGCAGAGTTCTTAAGATTTTAATGCATGCAGGGAATAATTTGATAAATGCTTAGTCTAATTACAGCCAAAGAAGTTGCTAAGATGTGTGTAAAAATGAGAAACCAAACTTCTTCGTTATATGACTTAATGTAACGGTCCACATAAAATAGAACCTTAATAAAGAAAGTATTATTAGCTTATGGGTCTAAATTCAGCACTGAATCACCAATAAAATATTTAGATATTCTTAGGTAAAATAAAAAACTCTATTAATTTGTTTTTAGATAATGAGATTAGGTGAAATTTCAAAAACTGAAAATTAACAAATCAGAAGTTTTAAAAATGTTCCATTATCATTATTAGTCTATTGATTTTACTAATGAGGTTTTTATTAAAAGTGCACTCAGATTTTCAATTATTGTTATTATTCCCTGGATGAAGGGAAATTTTTGCCAGAATTTTTCATTCACCCATCCCCTTCCTGAATTTAACAACTTACATAAAGGAAAAGTGCATATTTCATTTACTTAAATTTATGATTAAGAGAAAATATGCAAATATCAATTTTAAGCAATAAAAAAATCCATTTTAGATAACTTTATTTTGTTTCCTTAAGCAGGTATACTGCCCTATGTAACTACAATAAAACCAGCGAAAATGAAACTGTCTTAAATTGAAAATTTCCATGCTCCTGGTTGCATGGAATACCATAAAAATCTACCTGCTACAATAAAAAACTATTTAATAAAGAATTTTACTACAGTTCAATTATATATGGTATTCTTGTTGAAATCATAAATTTTCCATTTTAGGCAGGATTCTATTTTCAATAGGTTTTACTGTTTTTATTTTTTCGACATAACAGGGATGGGATGGGGGAATAAGATGGTGAAATGAACAAAAGATTAAAGGAAATACAAGGACAAAAAAGGGATTCTTATAAAATTTTCATCTAATAGAATGCATGTTTATATTAATGTTTCTAGTACTTATGAAGGTTCTTAGATGTGACCAAAAAGAGCTTTTTACAATATAATTCATTCAGTTTTCAAAAATTTTGCACTAAGTCATACTGATAACCAAGACTTACATTTTACTGCATGCAAAATTTTTAATAAATATTTACATTCTTTCAGATTATAAGCATTTAGAAAACATGCGTAATAAATGGTAAAAACAAAGTAAAATTAACAAAACAAAGCAAAATCAACAAAACAAAGCAAAATCTACAAACACCGGAACAAAAACTCATACCTCATGAAAAATATATAAATTTAGATATATACTTTGTTTAACCAAATCTATGTTTTTAATTTTTTTTCACAACTTTCATTTTGTTTAGCTTCTGCATCAGGTAAACACTTACGTTTTAATAACTTTTTTGGTTTTCTGATCTTTTGAGTCATTCGTTTTCTTTTCAGCATTCTAAAGTTTTTGGAGCTTGAGCCAGTTTCAACAAGTGCCACTGGTTTGTCTTCAATTAATTTACTTAATTTTTCAATCTTTAGTTCTTGTTCGAATAACTGAAGAGATTGCTGGGAGAGGGTAATTTGTTGCTCAGCAATAAGCTTTTCTGATTCAGATAATTTCTTCTTTGATTCAGTAGCAAATTTTTCTAAATCAGCAACTCTCTTGGCAACACCATCAAGCTCCTTTTTCTAGAAATAAACATCAACAAAACATAAGCCAACATAATACATAAGCAAAATTCTATGCAAGCTTATATGAAATACAGATTATTTAACAATTACAGTAGAAACCACTCATAACAAAATACAATATAGAACTCATTATCTGGAATTCCAAAATCCAGAAGAAAAAAAAAATATATTCAAAATATTCTAAATTTATAAATTTTTACTAAGATTTTGCAATTTCTGAAATTTTTTGAAAATTTGGCAGATTCCTAATTTTTTTTCAATCCATTGTATTTCAATGTGTGACCACTAAAATATGTTACGACAGTGGCGGGGGAACACAGACCCCCCTCTACCACAAAATTGGAAAAAAATAATTTTTCTGTCAAATTTTAGTTTAAAATTTATTTATTTATTTTCTTGTGCTCTCTTTCCCTTCTCACACACTCTAAAATTTTGTATGTAAATTGCATAGTTTAAAAAAAGGGGGTAGAAATTGTAAATTAAATAATAGTTTGCCTATTTTATTTTGTTATTTAATCATTGTTACCATTGATTAGTGCAGGAATTTCTGTTTAATAATAAAAAAAAAAAAATGCAAAAGTTAAGTTTTTATCCGTATTTCACATGTGATTATTTCAATTTCCTTATTTTTATGTTTTTGAAAAATACCGGCTGAATTCCGGATTTCGGGGCTTCCGAATTTAAGATTCCGAAAAAATGATTTATTAAATTTCCGAAAATAAGATTTATTAAAAATATCTGTCAAAAGTTTTTCTGTACATCATGTAGATGTAAAAAAAAAAAAAAAAAAAGGGGGGGGGGTAGAGCTAGTAGATAAAACAATATTAGTTACCAATTTTATTTATTTATTTATTCATTGATACCACTGAATAGTGCAGGAATTTTTATTTAAATAATTTTAAAAATGCAAAAGATAAGTTTTATTAATATTCTACATGGGATTGTATGAACTTTGTTATTTTCAGGTTTTTGAAAAATTCCATATTTTTTCTCTTTTTGGGGAGGTGGGGGTGGGGGGATTCCGAATTTTGGGAGGACCTAAAATCTGGAAAGCTTTCGGTCCAGAGGATTCTGGATAATAAGCCCTGTACTGTACAAGAAAATTTATCCTCTACTTCATCTTACTTTCCACCCCCAAAAAAACGCAACAATGAAAATAAAAACTTATTTTTTAGACAAAATTGCTAAAATAATAAAAGATTATCACTACTGCAGATATTTTTCTTAATTTTGCAGCTTCTTTGAAGCCAAACATATTAGTGACTATTATTTATAAGACAAAATTGCTAAAATAATAAGAGATTATCCTTACTGTGGATACTTTTCTTAATTTTGCAGCTTCTTTGGAAACAAACATATTAATGACTATTTATTAACCAGGATTCATAAAAGTAAATTAAAAGATAAATATATCAAGTTAAAAAAGTTAAAGAAATTTTAATTTTGAAAACAGCTTAAACTAGTTAGTAAATGGGGTGACTTCAATTATTTTTACATTGTATTCCACAATTTATAAATTTAGTTTTGAAAAAATATACAAATTGATATTAAATTATGAAGTAAATACAGGAATGTAAAATTACCATTATAAGAATAATCATTCAATGATTTTTACTACTTTAACATTTATATATTTAATTAGGACTTGAAGTCTGATGTTTGATTCTGTTATGAGGAGGTCCTATGGTCTCTTTGGCTTCATTATAAGTTAGTTTGATAGTAACGTTGGACCTCTATTTAAAGAACCTGCTAAATCTAGCAAAAGGTTACTTATATAGAAAATCCATTAAATAGAGGTTTATCTTTTAATATACTTTAGTCTACATAAAGACAAATTTTAAATTTATAAACGCTAAATTTATTGCTGACATAGAATCAAACTTTGGCAAAACTGTAACAAATAGTACAATTTGTGACATACAAAAAATTTTAGTTCCATACTAAAAATTTATGATATGCTTTTATGCAAGTTGATCTTAGCCATGGGTTAATTGTTATCAAGCACAATGATAATTTTTCCTATTACTTCTCTTGCGATACTGTACTTTGAAGCTTTTGATCACTCCTTTATTCATTGGTTGATGTACAGTTTAGAGCCCCCCCCCCCCCAAAAAAAAAAAAATTATTTTTTAAATTTTGGGTTGGGTTTAAATTTCCGATTAGGACAGACAGAACAATTGTCAGAAATACGAGCAATTTTACAACTCTCTGCAATTGCACAGTTATCTAATTTTTGAACCCATTTCTTCACAAATTTCAAAGTTCATCCAAGATTTGTTCAAGTCACAAATGACTTCCAAAGATTATGTGCCTTTGAAAGATGTTGGGTTTTTACTTCCTGCAACAACTAATAGTTTAAATTTTTTGTGTCCAGCCTTATTTGCACCTAGCATGAAACAAGTTACTTGTTTTGTTTTCTCTAAAGTATTTTTTAGTTTTAAAAATGTTAATATCTTTTGTAGCAAAAATTGAAAAACAAAGTTCCAGCAGTATCGTTTTTTTAAAGATGCTTTCTGAATTATAGGCTTAATTTTTACTCAGTGAACACGTTTTCTAATTTTCACTATCATTAACATCCAAGTCTTTATTTTCAAAAAAAAAATTTTTTTGCCGCACTTCTTTGTCTTCCTTTAAAACTTTTACATGGAACCTGTGACAGCATCTGTTACGCTTTAACATGTATTATTGAAAAAGCTCCTGTAAAAAGGTTAAAACTTTTCAAGCATGTTTTAAGCTTTGAAAATATTTTTTTTTTAAACACTATTCAAATTTATGGTTTGAGAAAATGAAGTTAAGGTATATTCAAGAATGTTTTCATGTAATTTGATCTCCAAATTTCAGCAGAAAAAATAAAAACTTGTAAAATTTATCTAAAAAGTCAAACATGTCAAAATCAGGTGTTCATACTGAAAATTTCAAAGTTTGGTACAATTTCATTAATTGAAGATGATCCCCATAAGCTTATTTTTTAAATATAAATTTAAAGTAGACATAATTTGCAGTCGAAAGGTCATTTCTGTTCGTTTCTGGATGATTTAGCGATTAAAATGTATGAGCTGTTTGCTCTCCTTCTCTCTTTTTCTTTTCTGACTGCACATTCAAATGCAATAGCTTAAAATTGGATAGGGCGATTAGAATAATTCCAATTCTGAAATTGTCTAATATTAAACAGCTGTATTTAACCTAAAACTGTTAAGTTGATAAAATTATATATTTTCATTTTGTATATTATACAGGGTGATTAAAAAAAGATGTGAAAAATTTTAAGAGGTGATAGTACACACCCAAACAAACATTTTGTATCAAAGAATGCATGGTCGAAAATTAAACGTAAAAAAGTTAGAGGGCGCCAAAAGTTATGTTCTTATACGAGGCAAAAACACACAATGAACGATTAAGTTAAGTTACGAAAACAAATTTAATGGCATTTGATTACAATAAGTGCTCAAAACATTGACCGGCAGCTGTTATGCACGCAGTACAACGGCGAAGAACAGATTGGCGAATTTTCTGAAACACACCAGGCATATCGCGAACTTCCCCTACAGCAGCCGAAAGCTTGGCGACAAGTTCTTCTGCAGATTCAATGGGAGTCTCATACACAAGAGCCTTTAGCTGTCCCCACACAAAAAAAATCGAGACATGAAAGATCTGGCGAGCGCGGTGGTGCCTGGTGTGTTTCAGAAAATTCGCCAATCTGTTCTTCGCCATTGTACTGCATGCATAACAGCTGCCAGTCAATGTTTTGAGCACTTATTGTAATCAAATGCCATTAAATTTGTTTTCGTAACTTAACTTAATCGTTCATTGTGTGTTTTTGCCTCGTATAAGAACATAACTTTTGGCACCCTCTAACTTTTTTACGTTTAGTTTTTGACCATGCATTCTTTGATACAAAATGTTTGTTTGGGTGTGTACTATCACCTCTTAAAATTTTTCCCATCTTTTTTGAATCACCCTGTATATGTGCAAATATATATGAATATTTTTACTTTTTAATTAAAAAATATACATGTTCTGGCAAAATGCTTCTCATAAATACATTATAATTTTTACAATCTGCATTAAGAGACATTTAAATTCAATATTTAAACATAAAATGTTGGGTTTCTTTTAAATTTAATAATTGTAAGAAGTCTGAAGTTTAAAATTTTCTTTTTTTACACTCCTCCATCATAACTAACAGCAATACAAGTCTTTTGAAGAGTTATATTTAATTGAAAAATAAATACCCAGTAAATACCGAAATTGGGTATTTACTCTTAAAAATATCCAGGCATTATATATCACTACTTACAATACAAGATACTATTGGAGGCATTGTACAAGTGTGGACGATTCTCTCTCCCTCCGGATACATTGAAAATTCATTTTTTGGAAAATGATACCAACTCCAGATACAAGGGTTTTAGAACAATATCCTACAATTGTTAGAATGTGTGAAACATATATAAACAGTTCTAATAAATGAAGAGAACTGTTACAGAATTTGATAGGTGTTAACAACAGACTAATGGACAGTGAAATATTTAAAAGCATTTTCAGTTCAGAAGATGACAGCAAAAGAAAGAATGAGATACTGAAAAATATAAATAAACAGATAATCCAATATTGGTTGGAATAAAACAAACAAGTTTTATCAAAGGATAAGAATTAATATCTTATGCACAAATTTATAGAGAATTCATAAATGAAACTATCAAAACAAAAAATATTAGTATAAAGATTTAAAAAAAATAAATTTCATTCTATAAATGGATATATTTAAAAAAAAATCTTTTTATTCATGATGAATATTATGCTTATTTTAGGAATAACCATAATTCAGAATTGCAATGGCCTGGATTTTTGTCTCGCTACTGTATTGTATATATATTTAGATTGTAACTTATAATTTAATCATTAACATTAATATGTAACAATGAATAACTTTTTTTTCTTTTTTTTAACAACCAATTTTCCTTATTTTTTTTTTTTTTGTTTTCATATAAAAACAAGCAGAAAGTCTGTTTAAATCATAAGTTTTTATTCAGTGGCATATATTTTGCTAAATAGACAAGGAGAAATCTGTTAATATCAGAAATAAACTAAAATACGAACCTTTATTCGTAAAGCAGAAACTTCTGACATCAGACTATTATGCCTTTTAGCAAGCTCATTAACAAATCGAAACATTTTGTAAAGCTGAGGAGTTGGAGTAGTTGGTCTCAAGTGCTTCATTGAGGCTGAAAACGAAAGTTTATGAATATTAGAGCTCCAAATACAACCGTGTCTCTAATACAAAGAAAAAAAAAGTATGTGTTATTAGACTAAATTTAATTTAATTATTGAGAGTCATTTAATCTAAGAATTAAAGGTATAAATTATTTTAATTAAATCATTGATTAAAAAAATTCTCAGTCGCCGCCTTGCTAAAACATACAGTATTTGTAAATATAATGCTAAATATTATACACTAAATGTACAAATACTGGGCATTACAGTGCAGTGGCAACTCTGAATGAAATCATAAAATTGATTTAAGTTTTCTGTACATTTAAAAAATACAGTACATTATGGAAAACAGAAGCTCTGAAACTCGTACATTTTCTTAATTTTTAAAACTGTGCAAATTAAATCTAAGATGAACATAATTTTCAAATTTTCCAAGAATATATTTTCTATTGAAAAACAAAAGAAGTTTTAAAAAATTGTTTACAAGCTTAACAACTTTTGGATTTACATTATGTGATAGGAATTTAAAAACAGCAAACATTTTTTAATCCTTTTACAACGAGCTTATGTTGAACATAAGGTGCAGGAAATCTTTAAATTTGAACACCAGTTTTTCTGTACAGAAATTTTACACTTTTCTAATCCCAGCTTTTCAGAGATTAAATAGGGTGAAAATTCTATTAAAAAAAACTGTTGATCAAAAATTAAAAAAAAATGTAAAATACACTTGTCTTCAAGGTGTTAAATTCAAAACACTGAATACCAAGAATGTCTATAGTGTGGTAACTATGCTGATAATGTTTTGAGCTGTACAGAGTTGTAAAAAAGGAGCCAAAAAAAAAAAAAAAAAAAGCCATGAAGAAACTGAGTCCTTTAAGGTTGTTCTCAAATCCAAAAGGGCAACTTTATGAAATAAATTTTAATTTATTTTCATTTGGAAATGCATGAAACTAGTGGGTGTTGTTGTTCAGAAAACTATGCAATCGAACTGTTTTTTTTCGTTCTTTTTGAAAACGCAATAAATCTTTCAGAAAATATTGTCAAGGTGGGCGTTTTGAACCGAATTTTCGCACGAAAGAAGAATAACCACTCAATGGAGGGTGAAAACCTGTTTGTCACATGATCAAAATCGCTTATAACTCAATAGATAATTTATTTATCAAAAAATGGAAAACAGTTCGATTCCAAATTGTTTCCATAGTCAGGCCTTCCAGTTTTATATCTTTCCATTAAAAAATGAATTTGTAGATGTGTCAAAACGTTTTGCGCTTGTTGAGCAGAGCAGTTGAGAATAGCTTTAAAGGACCCTTCATAAAATTTTTCATCTCAAAACAAGATCCTTCACAAAACTTCACCTTAAAACAGGACACTTCACAAAATTCATTGTCTTAAAAATAGAACTTTAATTTTTTTTTTTTTTTAACTGAACCTTTCACAAATTCAATAATTAAAAATTAAAGTCTCACCTATCATTTTTACATATATACAGAAGATATTATGTATTTTACATTCATACATCTTTTTAAAAATATATAAACAAGAACTTGAATATAACAATTTTAAATTCACAAAATTATGAGTAGATTTTTTACAAATATAATAAGCTGTTCACAATTTCACAAAAACAGGACCCTGGGAGAAAAGTCTAAGACCCCTGATATATATTATTCCTGATGTCAACACACCTTTTTCTATACACATGCCAAAAGCTAAACAATGAATGAGGAGTCATTTGAAAGGTTTTTCAAAAGGCTTCTGACATGATACACTCACACTTCATTAAATTATGCTGTGTAACTTATATCCTGCTTAGACTACTCTAATAATCAAGCTCATATCTTGTTGTGCTAAAGTGATTGTTCATCAGCCCAGTGCAATTACAAGAAAAGAGGAATACCGATTTTACATTATGCAAAATTTGTGAGGGAGTAATCTGCTGTAATTCATTTCTTGAAAAAGAATAAGTTATGATGCCAACTGAAGTGGATTTTGACAACTTTGATGACCTTGAAAAAGACACAGATGACTCTGATTTTGATTATTGCTATTTTGAGGACATTTCATAAATTTAAGATTATTTAATATGATATAAAAACATGATTTAAATGTAAAATAAATTTGATAAAGTTGTGCTCTCTCAAAGTGCAATTTTCAACTTTTTATTCATAAAATCTGTCTTAAGTTTGTAACTAGCGATTGTATCGATTTGTGAATGGTTTCATTCGATTCAGCATGAAAAAATAGTTACAAAAAAGGATACCCCACTCAACCTAGTTAAAAATGGAGTTTTTCAAAATTGGCCCCGTTTTCCAAACATGCTACTTTTTTTTTCTTTGGGGGGGGGGGGGGGGGGAGGATCACAGGTTCAATCACCGGGTCTTTATTTCTAGTGCCAAAACAAATTTCTTCAAAAGTTTTCGTAAATATCAACAATAATTGTCACTGTAAAACTCTATTTTACCAGTACTATTAGTTAGCTAAAGCCAATATAAAGAAATTTATCTGAAAACGATTTTATTTTATAGTCATATTAAAAGCAAAAATCAAGAGATTCTTTTGAAATCAGAATACTGCCATTACGGTTAATTGTGATTAAATCTTAAAATATTGGTTTTTTAGGAGAATTATCACATTTTCGGAGAAAACTAAAAATATCTGAACACTTGGCAGGTATGAAATGAATATTTAAAAAGATACAATTCATAGCAGGAGTGGGAGAAATGGAATACAGTATAGGAGCCATTATCCAAAAAGACACAAAATACAAAAAGAATTAGAAAATTTTTTTAATTTGTAAATTTTGAATAAAATTTTTCCATTTCTGAAATTTTTCGAAATTTTTACAGATTTCTAATTTTTTTTTTCAGTCCATTGTATTTCAATGTGTGACCACTAAAATATGTTACTTCAGTAGTGGGGAACATGAAGCCCCTCCCCTCTCCCAAATAATAAAAGAAAAATTCGTCAAATTTTATTTAAAATTAATTTGTACTACGATTCGTTTAAAAAAAAATTGTCAGATATTTCACCCCCTCCCCCTCACTTTGAAAAATATTATGGCTACGCCATTGAGTTACTTGAATATACATTTAATAGCAGAGTTCTATTTTGTTGCTTGTGCCCTCCCTCCCTTTCTCACACAAATCCAAAATTTTTTATGTAAATTATGTAGTTTAAAAAAAAGAGAGGAGGAAATTGTAGATAAAATAATATTAATTTGCCATTTTTATTTTGCTATTTATTCATTGTTACCATTGATTAGTGCAGGCATTTCTATTTAATTTTAAAAAACATGAAAAGGTAAGATATTCATATTTGGAATGTGATTGTTTCAATTTTTTTATTTTTATGATTTTGAAAAATACTAGCGGAATTCTGAATTTCGGGAGAGGGGGGGGGGGGTGTGGAGATTTCAAATTTATTTAAGAAATAACACTTACTAAAAATTCTGATCAAAAATTTATATGTAAATTACGTAGCTGTAAAGAAAAAAAGGGTAGAGCTTGTAGATAAAACAATATTAGTTACCAATTTTATATTTTTACTTAATCATTGTTACCATTGAATAGTGCAGGAATTTTTGTTTAAATAATTTTTAAAAATGCAAAAAAGATTTATTCATATTCTATATGGAATTGGGATTGCTTATATTTTGTTATTTTTATGTTTTTGAAAAATTCTGGATTTCTGGCAGGGAAGGCGGGGATTTTGAATTTCGAGGGGGCCTGAAATACAGAAAACCTTCAGTCCTGAGGATTCCAGATAATAGGTCCTGTACTGTACAAGAATTATCAAAACATATTACAAAAACTGATTTTGCAAAAGTACATCTTCTAAATATGAGATAACTTATCCATTTTGTAAAATAATTTTTAAACATATCAGAACTTTAACGAAATAAGATAGAATGATACTTACAACAAACAACATTTATTCTGGGACCAATTTCCTTATGCCGTTTGAGCCCAGGAGCAATTTTCTCATCAAAATACTCCATGGCCATAGAAGATAAATCCCGTAATTCTTGCAAAACTTCATGAGCTCTAATAGGAGACTGTACAGTAGTAACATATCGCAGTACTCGAAATATTTCATCAAGGACCTAAATGAAGAAATATTTAATACATTCAACGTAAAACAAAAATGTGATTTACTGTGTTTAGGATTTATAGAATATCAAATAAGTGTATGTGATCTTGATAATGAGAAGATTAAGATAACCTATGGCAAAATACAGTAGAAGATCTTTATAACGCAATTCTCCATATAATGCACAACTTCTCAGATGTAAACAATGAATTTTTCAGTTAAGAAGCACCTTCATTCCCACACTGAAAAATTGCTTCTCCCTAGAGGACTAAATTTGATACATTAGTTCAACATTATCTCCTAATTTGAGTCCCTTTTAATGAAAAAAAAATGCTTATTACAGTAAACATTTTTGAAAATGAGTCATATAATGAATGATTTGGTCCAAGTATATTTGGACTATGTTTATAAAGTAAATTTAACAATGTGTGGAATGATCTATATTATGCAAACTAGACGGATGTGGCAATCCCAAAACTTTCTTCTATCTCATACATGTTAATACTTTCTGAAAAATACAGCATAGCAGTGCCACTAGTTAGATGATTTACACCAAAATCTCACCAGCAATATCTTACGTGAACTTCTAATTGAATTTGAAGTTTAATGAAAATCCATCTATTAGTTTTTGAGATAGAGCAACTGCGAAAATCATGAAAAGTTCTGCATAGCAGCGCCACCTGTTGGGTGATATATACCAAAACCAAATAAGCATCAACTTGGTAACTGAATCTGAAGTTTGATTAAAATCTGTGTAATAGAAATATTTAATACATTCAACGTAAAAAAAAAGTGATTTAATGTGTTTAGGATTTCTTCTTGAGATAAAACTATTTCGGGAATCAGGAAAAATACAGCATAGCAGCACCACCTGTTGGGCAATTTACACCAAAACGTAGTCAGCACCAACTCATATCAAGAACTAACTGAATCTGAAATTTCATAAAAATCCGTGCATTATGTTCTTGACATAGGGCCATTGCACGGAGTGGTATTTAGCTCCAAAAGATGGCCAAAAATGATTATTTTAAAAATCGGTTTCCCATCCTGTTTTATTATTCCTCAAAATGTTAAGTAGTTACTGCATCCCAATGCAAAACTCGAAAGGCGCTTGTACGACACAGCAAGTCACACGATCAGTCTGAAGTTGCCGTTCGCCTACAGTGGTCTTGTGATTTTCTGATGTGCTCAGATTTTAGTGTTTTAAAATCACTTGTAGTTTTGTGTCTAAACAATTTAGTGGTTATTGTTGTGATGGATTATTCTGAACTAGGTATGTACTTTATACACACTGCATTTACATAATAAATATCCATCTGATTTTGTCAATATGGTCGATAATGTAGGTGTAATTAACAGTGGCATAAATATAATTATCTATAATATTTAGAAAGGGTTTTGTTATATTTCTAAACATATCTAAGCAATGAAATCTATTGTGTAACAAGCAGTACTTAGTATACAAGTTTGTTATAAAACAATCAACTGCCCCCTTATTTTTAACGAATTTTTTTGTTAGTTTCTACAATTTCTGATATAAATTACTGCTATTTAGTTTTTTACATATTTTGTTAACAGGGCCGTCTGAATTGTGGTCTATGACTCGAAATGAGTTGTATGCCATCATGCAACATTTAAATGAGCCAACATTTGATGAAAAGCTTAAATTTGTGGAGCAAAAATTAAGAATTTATTCTGAAGGTGATCCAAGGATAAGTGAGATGAAGAAAAACACTCCGTTATTAAAAACCAATTATGTATAGTGAAACGAAACTTCTTTGTATTATTAGATATATATTCAGTAAGTACTTGTTACTGTTACAAGAGACAGTCCCTGTCGTCCTCAAAAATCTTTTGTAGTGAAAGAGTGAAGAAATTCAAGTGAAAGAAGCAAACGCCGCAAAACCAAAGATCTTCGATCAAAAGACGTGGAAGTATTGACCTATGCTACCCAAATGAAATTCTGGGAGTCAGGCAAAGTAGATGCTTTCAATATCGTAAAAGATCTTATAAAAATTCCCAGAAGAGCAAAAAAAAAATGTAAAGGCTATGAAAAAAAGTCGCGAAGAACAAGAGCAACCTCGCCAGTTATCACCTTTACATGCTTTGTCCATCTATACAGAAGCAGGACATATTAAACCCCTATATGAGAAATTACAAGAAATGAATAAAAGCTTTTTTCCGTGCTATTCTATTCTTCAAAGGATAAAAAAAGAATGCTATCTAGAAATTCACAGGGTGACAGAGACATGTGCTGAAGTAAAAATGCAAAAGTTGATGGATCATATGGCAACACGATTGATTTTACATCTTACAGAAATTGTAGAATCTTTGAGTGATGACAAAAAAACGATCTTTAATTTTAATAATTAAGTGGGGTTGTGTCACAGCAGATACAATATAAAATGAAGTTTGAAAAGGAAGCAGATTCTGACCCCAATATTTTTCAAAGTTCTGTGGTTCCTCTTCAATTAGTTTAGGAGCCCGAAAAGAAAATTCTCTGGCAAAACCCAACACCATCATCACTTTGCTGCTGTTGACCTATAAGAATTCAATTCATCAAGGAGACAAGTGACATAACAAAAGAAGAAATAAAAGATATCAAATCACAACACTTACTAGCACATAAATTGATGATGTGTCCATAAAACATAGAATGTTATTCACCATGGTAGATGGAAAAGTATGAATGCCGCAATACACACCATATACACGATGAGGTGCTACATATGTGATGCTACTTCATCTGAGTTTAATAACATATCAAAGAAGAGGGGGTGTAGGAAAGAAAATTTAAGTTTCGTGCTTACCTTGCTACATGCTCGTATACGATTTTTCTAGAGTAAATGTTTCGAGAGAAAATGTTTGAGTTTACATGTAGTAAAATAATGGAAAATAATCCTATAAAATAACGGAACGTCTGCCTTTCTGTTGAGTAGAAACAAGCGGTAGAAAATAAAAAGACATTTAGGATAATTTCAAACAACAACTCGGGATCTTAGCTCACATCCCCAAAGCAAATTTTGGAAATACTAACGATGAAAATACCAGCAGACGATTTTTTGAGGAATACGAAATATCGGCGGCAATAACTGGAGTTGACAAAAATGCTATATATCGGCTAAAAGTGATATTAGGTGCATTGTGTTGTGGATACAAAATTAATACAGAAGAATTTGAAAAATATTGCCAAGAAACGGCTGAACTGTATGCTACACTATTTGGTTTTTATCCTATGTCCCTTACAATGCACAAAGTACTTCGTCATGGAGCCAGGGCCATCGCGAAGACATTTTACTGGTGGGGGAGAAGACCTTAAATTGCCAAGTCAAATTTCAGTATTTGCCAACTAGTTTTATAACTTTGCCAAGTTACCACAATTAGAAAATGTAATATAGTTCTTATTCGTTAAAAGTTTAATAATATTCCCAATTAGATTAGTAATTTTTACAAAGTCTGTCAGAAATAGAAAATGTATTATAATTTTTATTAAACTTTTGCATAAATTCACCAACTAAGTTTGTAAATTTGCCAAGTGTAACAGCATTCACGAATGTTTGGGGGGGAGTCTCCCCCCCCCCCCTTAGCGAGGCCCCTGCATGGAGCAGATGTCATAAAAGAAACTATTCTGCCAATAGGCCAACTAAGTGAAAAAGCTACAGAATATATTAGGTCATTTAGATTGAACTACACAAGACAGTTTTCTCGAGTGACCTGCAACAGGGATGTCCTGAATAGTCTTCTTTTAACTTCTGACCCCTTAATAACGGGCATGAGATGCAACACAAACAAGAAAAGAAAGGCTTCATCTTCTGAAGATCTAAAATTGTTATCAGAAATATCAGAAATTGATATCACAAATGTTAATATTCTTGAACGCAGTAATAGTGATGAAACTGATGAATAAATCCTTTGATTTATAAATAAGACTTTCTTTTACCATTTTTACTCTACAATTCAACTATAAACGCAGATCTGTAGCTGTTAGAGGAATAAAATAATTTTGGCCAGGCTTTGAGGCTAAATACCACACTGTGCATTGCGGAAATCATAAAAAATGCAGCATAGCCGTGCCACCTGTTGGGCGATTTACACCAAAACATAGTCAGCACAAAGTCATATCAAGGACTAACTGAATCTGAAGTTTGATGAAAATCCATGCATTAGTTCTTGAGATAGAACCCTTGCAGAAATCGTGAAAAATGCTGTATAGTAGCGCCACCTGTTGGGCAATTTGCACAAAAACTAATCAGCACCAATTCATTACAAGGACTAACTGAATCTGAAGTTTCATAAAAATCTGTGCATTAGTTTTTGAGATAGAGCCATTACAGAAATCGTAAAAAATGCAGCATAGCAGCGCCACCTGTAGAGCGATTTGCACCAAAAACTAATCAACACCAATTTATATCAGGGACTAACTGAATATAAATTTTTATTAAATTCCGTGCATTAGTTCTTGAGATAGAGCGCGCACAAAATTTGTGTCACACACACACAGTCAGACAGATGGACAGACTCACAGACAGACATTTTGTAAAAACTTGTTTTTATGGTTCTCTGACTCCTAAAACGTGTAAATCTGTTGAAAACCGGAATTCGAAAATTTTCATGAATCCAATACTTCTTGTAAAAATAGAAGAAAGTAAAAATTATATAATCTGCACAACTCTTGATAACAAGGAATGCAGTATAAAGTTATTCTAAAGTATTTTGATATGTTTCAGACATATTTGGCCATGTATACAAGGAAAATTTAATGATGTAAGAAATGTGATCCACATAACGTAAAATTCTATATAATGCACAACCTTGCGTTTTTAGGTTCACGTTAGAAAGATCTTCTACTGTAATATAAAATATATAGTAACATGGTACGTGGTTTATTATATGTAGTATGTAAAACATACTATATTTTAACTGAAGCAAATATGTACTAAGAAAAAACTTAATAAAAACTGCATTCTAATGAAAAAAGTGAATTAGCTTAATTAAGGTACACAAAAATAATTTTTTAAAAATGTAAACGCTTACTTAAGGAAAAATATCAAAGTTTACATAGTAGATGAATGTCAGTTTTCCATTGTGTTCCAACATTCAAAAGCATAAGGTAAAGCTGACCCCCCCCCCCCCCCGCCCCAAAATAAAAAAATTCCTAAAGAGCTGACATCTTTAAATAAAACAAATATTTAAAGAATTAGCAATTTTCCAAATCCAAGATATCTTTGATTTAAGATGTGCTGCCATTCAAGAAGAAAGAAAAACTCATTCTGAATTATTTTAGAAAATTGGTAATGCTTTAAATATTTGTTTTATTAAAAGATGTCAGTTTTAGGGCACTTTACCTTAATTGGCACAAAAATCTTTATAACTGGTTGATTAATATAAAATATAGATTTTTCACTTTCGAATTATGACTAATTTTAGTTTTAATGATATTTTACTTGCTAAACTTTTGTTGTTGTCATCAGACTTGCCATGCCAATGCTTTGATAATTTTAAGTAGTAATCAAATAATTTCATTGATAGGATTTTGTGGTACTTTTCGGTTAGCCGGGTGCCAGTGTTACATATACATATATATATATACATACACATATGTATATCTACACATATATATATATATGTGCATATGTTGTATATATACACACATACATATATGTATATATATATATATATGTATATATACATACATGCATATATACATACATATGTATATATAATACTGGCGCCTGGCTAACCGAAAAGTACCGATTTTGTTTCTATTCATTGATAGGATTTTACTTCTAAACCAATTGGTACCAAAATAATCATTCACAATATATTTTGCCAAAATTGAATTTTTAATTGCCACTTTTCAGATTTATTAGCATTTGGTGAATGCTTAGATAAAAGCAGCTGAGAAATACTGCACTGCTTTAGTTGCCATATTGGAAAGCGGAAAAAATATAAAAACCCAAATTATAAAGAATTGATTTTGTTTAAATTTTTATATTTTAAAAATTAATCCTTGACATCTTTTCTATAACACATCGAAAATCTGTCTGTGTAAATGCTTTTGAATATTGCAAAACTCATTTTTTTTTTTTTTTTTTTTTTTTTTTTTTTTTTTTTTTTTAAATCGAGAAGCCATAAACGGTTATAAAAAAAATGAAAATTAGGCAAAAATACTCCAGTTTTTAATAATAGTAATAATTATCTGTATATAAAACAATAATAATTGTTAGTAAAGGTAACAACAGCAGCCACTAACATGAAGCAATAAATCAATGTACAGATAAATATAAAATTTGTTAAAAACTGATATTTTTTTGTTCACTGATTTGCAGTTTTATGATAAATAAAAATTAGTAAGCTGACTCTTAAAATTTTAAACAAGACAAACTCTATTATGCATAAACATTTTTAGTATAACCAACTAATTATTTTCTTAATTTTTTCTCTTCAATTTAAGAAATCTCACACATGTAATCAATGCTATAACCATATCTTTGCTACATTTTGCTGTGGCAATAAAAGTTTCAAATCCCACCAATTTTATACCGTTTAGAAAAATATATTTAATAATACAAAATTAGGAAGCAAAAATAGTTTGCAGAGTTTCCCCCAGGTTAACAAAGGGTAGGGTGCTTCTGGTAGGAAAAAGATACATTTTAGACTCTAGGACATTTTTTTTAATTCTTAAAGCCACTTTTGATACACTAGAGCCCCACTAATCCGAAATTCCGGTTAATCTGAACAGATTTTATTTTCGACTTTATTTTCGCTCTGCACTTGAAGCATGCCGGATTACGACATTTTCCAGATAAAAGGATGGATATCGGGAAAAATGCGTAGAAGTTAGAATTAAACTAAAGAATGGCAGTAAAGCATGTTTTTAATTCTTTAAACAGCTTGAATAAAATAAAAAAAATACTCAATAATGTAAAAGTACAACATATGTACACGAATATAAAATGAAACCATGCACTGTAGACCTACTCATAGAAACCCTTAAAAAAAAATCTTGAATATCAGTTTGTTTGCCAGTCACTATAAAATTCTCACAATAAAATCTATCTTTTCTAAAATGCAAAAAGTATTAACTTCAGATGATAAAAATTTATTTTTCCTTTCAACAGTTTGATTTCTCAAATTATTGACAGAAATGTTTTTTCTCCCCCCCCCCCCCCTCGTCAACGTGGTGACTCAGCTATTTATAGATTCGCAATTTTGAACCATTTGTAAAGGGTTATTACGTAATTCCTCATTCTGAAGTTCCATACATCAGGAGTGATTAAACAAGGAATACTATCTTTTTCCCAAAAGTCATGCCAGACCTTAGGATGCCGGATAAGAGGATGTTTACTGTGCTACTGAGTACTTATAACATACATTTTTTTAGGACACATCTTTTTTTTTTCTATTTTTATAGGAATTTCGGGTAATCTATTTTTTTTTTTGGAATCCGAATAGGCACCGGTCCCAAATAATTCGGATTAGTGGGGTTCTGCTGTATTTAAAAGTCAAAGCACTCTTTTCAAGCTACATTAATTAATCAGGTTTTTAAAAATGACTATTACAATGCAAGCAGGGTGTGCTGCAGCTCCCTTGTGAAATTATCTTGGAGAAACTCTCTAATTTAAATAATAATAATAAAAAAAAATTATTACCTTTCCAGGAATAAAACAACAGAAATTCAAATCAATAAACTTTTTAAAAGTCATTGAAAGTAGTGACAATCTTGTTTCAATAGCAGTCAGTATATCACAATGTCTTGCTAAAGGATGATTTCTCCGTTCTGACTCCCTGCGAGGCAACTGAGATTTCACATACTTTAAACACTGACCGTGGTACTTTTCAACCTTATGAAAGCCATGATTTAGAACTCTTTTAGAAATCTCATTAAATCTCTGGCATACCTAAAAAAACAACAACAAAGAAACAATATAATAATCAGGATTGGATGATATATATCAGACATTTATTTTCAAAACATCATGAAGTTTGAAATTTTCATATATTTGACACTAATTTCCAAATACTGCGTATGATATTTTGATATTTTCAGTCTAAACAAATGTAAATGAATTTTTTAACTGTTACTGATTGTGTTGTTCTGTAGATAAAAACTTTTGCTTTCACAGGTTGTTTTTAGCTTCCCGAATGCTTTCCAGGTTTTACATTTGAAGCAGAATTTTTAAAAGTAGAAACTAGAACCAATAATTATGTAGGCAATATTTACTTAAAACAGCTATTGAAAGATAAACTGTCTAATTTAGAGAAGTTATTGACTGCTTCATGCTTCATTAGAATCTTAATTAGATTTTTTTTTTAGTTTAAATTACACAACAGGTTAGAGATGTTCAAATTTTTCAATAAAAACAAAGTATTTTGTATACAATTTTGTTGTATAAAACACAAAATTTTCGGGAAACTTGATAATTAATCCCATAATTTGTTTTTTTGTGGGTGTATAAAGCAATTGTGTTTGTTTTCAATTAGTTTATCATCAATTTTGTTACAGAAGTGGAAAAAAAACAATTAGAATATTCTTTTATTAAGTTTTTCATGCAAAATGCAATATGTTTTAGTTTCTAATTTATATTAGGTTTGAAAATATTTATAATTATCAATAAGTTGACTATTTTGAAAATATCAGATATATATCAAAATATTGGATATTTTTGAAAATATCATGATATTTACGAGTTCTGATAATAATAACAATTAACAACATATATTTATGTCATTAAAACAAATGAAATTGCTATGTTTTGTGATATATACTATATATTTTTTAAATACTATTTGTTTTTCTTAAGAATCTTTGGGATCAAGAATAAAATATAAGGGAGATTTTTTAAAATCTTATATGAAATGGTTTAAAACAACCTGCATTTGGCGAAAAAGTTAAATTTATATTTTCATTATAAGTTGAGTTAAGTTAAAATATAATAAATATGTTTAAAATTTAACATTATACAACCACAAATATGCATAATTAAATTATGTATACCAAGTGTAAAATGTGTACATACAAATTTACGTCAAACAAAAAAAAAAAAAACGTCAAACTTAACCTCAGTGTTTATCGTGCCAAAGCCCTTATAACACAGTATACCACCAAATTTTGAATTTTTCAAAAATTTAACTTTAAATTTCAGAATAATTTTTTTGTATATAAGAAAAATTGTATAAATTAACGAAAAAGTTAACGAAATAAGAAAAAGGCGTAGTAAATTAACTAAACGACACTGCAAAAATGTAATAATAAATATTGATAACACCGCTAAAAGACAGTAGGGGTAGATGCTCTACTTTTTACCACATTTAGAGAAAAATTAAAACTTAATTGGTTTAATAACTTTCTACAGAATATTTTAGATTGTGAATCATTATTCATGTTCATTATATAATGTAACTCATTAAATAATTTATTCCAATTTGCACCACTTTTGAGAGCTCCAATACCATGTAATTTAACAAACATTTTAATGAATATTAGGTAAAAAAAAATCACATTCTTATACAACATCTATTTTGCTGTATTAAAAGAGTTTGGGAAATTTCTTTCTGAATTGATAAAGACATCAAATAAAATAAATATACTTGATTTTAGCTGAAAATTTCAATTTAAAAACAAAAAAATATTTAATTTGATTCATAAAAGGGACAACAATGCCGGTAGGACTTAAAAAGATTATATTTTATCAGGTTTATAATTGAATTCTGGATTGTTTAAAACACTTGAATCTTCACCAAAGAGCTCTTCTACTTCTTGAAACTAATTTGAGTTTTTTAGGTAGATTTTGTAAGAAATACTACTGATTGCCTTCTCCCCTATACTGGAATTTCTGAAAATTTTTTGCAGATCTACGTTGATCATGACCTGTAGAAACCAAAACCACCATCAGTTCAAAGGTTTATCTATCTATATATATGGGCCATTCTCACAATCTTTTGACTTTCAGGAATAAAAATCTGGTGAAATTAAACTTGCTAAATAACATTTTAATCTGATAGACGAATGCCTTAATGATTCAAAATAAAGAAAAATTGGTCAGCAGCGAAAGTTTTTTTTATTTAACTGAGGTTTAAGTTAAACTTGCAAGTTTAATTTTCCTTACCATTTTACCACTATAACTTTTTATTTTCTTCTACATTTTTTCTTATAATGAATTTGCATAGTACCCACAGGACATTCAAATAAGAAATAATAACAATGTAGTATTTTTAGTACAAAATTTTGGTATAGCATTGTCTTAAAGGGGTGTTAAAGAAGGGACGGAAGGAAAGAAAAGGGGGATGGTATAGGAAAAAAGGGACGGTAATAGAAAAAAAAGGGATGGTAAGGATGGGACGGTAAGTAAAATTACCACTATTTTTTGGCAGATCATGTTAAGACTAAGTGATAGCCACAATGTTCATTGATTTTTAGTAACAGTTATTTACATTGGATTAAATAAAAGAAAAGAAATTTAATTTACCTCAAAAAATGCAGGAATAAACCTTGGGGACGGTAAAACTACCAATAAATTCACGATGCATGAAATTGATATTTAAAAGCTGATTTAAATTCTACAGTAAATTTCCTGTCAAAGAATTTTAGACATTCTTTCTCTAGTGTACTTTTGCATGAGATAAAACTTGAAAAAAAATTCTGTGGCTGCATCCGAGTGATTTTCTGTATAAGTTTAGCAAGAGGGACGGTAAGGAATCTAAAACCCAGGGACAGAGTTCAAAAAATTTTACCACTATAACTTTTTATTTTCTTCTAAATTTTTACTTATAATGAATTTGCATAGTATACCCACAGGACATTCAAATAAGAAATAATAACAATGTAGTATTTTTAGTAAAAAATTTTGGTATAACATGCCTTAAAAGGGTGTTAAAGAAGAGATGGTATAGGAAAAAAGGGACAGTAATGGAAAAATAAAGGGATGGTAAGGATGGAACGGTAAGGAAAATTACCACTATTTTTAGGCAAATCATGTGAAGACTAAGTGATAGCCACAATGTTCATTGATTTTTAGAAACAGTTATTTAGATTGGATTAAATTTAAAATAAAATTTAATTTACCTCGAAAAGTGCAGGAATAAACCTTGGGGACGGTATGATTTACCAATAAAGCCACAATGCTTGAAATTGATATTAAAATGCTGATTTAAATTCTGCAGTAAATTTCCTGTCAAAGAATTTTAGACATTCTTTCTCTAGCATATTTCTGCATAAGAAAAAACTTGAAAAAAATTCTGTGACTGCATCTGAAGTGATTTTCTGTATAAGTTTAGCAAGAGGGACGGTAAGGAATCTAAAACCCAGGGACAGAGTTCAAAAAATAATATCAACTGTAAAAATGTGTGCAGGTTAATTTTTTGCTACAATTTTTATAAAACAATAGTTCCAGTTTCGGAAAAACATTACATCGAATTACTTTTATTGAAACAATTTTATACAGGCAGCTCCAAACTTAAAAATCAGCATCAGGGACTTCAGGAGTTTCCTGGATATTTGGACCCTCAACATCGTCCAAAACTTATTTATCTCATTAATATTGTTCTGCAATCATGCAATGGGATGTTCCCAGTATATGAAATAAAAAGAAACACAAGAATATGTACTAAAATAAAAATTATTATTCAGGGATTTAAAAGTCAAAAGATTGTGAGAATGCTCCATATATATATATCACTTTTTTATAGACATCATAACTTCCATAATTCTGCATAAATCTCTTCCAAACTGATACATAAAATCAAGGGGCAGAAAATCTCGGTTAAGTTCGTTAATGGGCAAAATTGGACCAAGGGGGTGGAAATAGGGAGGGGTTTTGTAAAAACCGAAAAAACCCCATAACTTCTTAATTATAATGCATATCAAATCTGTTTACAGTTATTGTTATTTCTAGGAAAAGTGCAAAAAATTTATGTTTAACAGAATTTTGATAAAATTAAAAATGGCTCAACGGGCAAAAAAAATAGGGTTTTAGGGAGAATAAAATTCATAAGTTCGCCAATTCTAAAGATATCAAATTCACTCAAACTTATTATAAATCTTCTCAATAACTTTTATGCTAACAAGTTTTTGATAGGACCAATTCTAACCTAAAAAAAAAAAAAAAAAAAAAAAAAAAAAATCGAAAAAAAGAGGGGGGGGGGGGGTGGTAAAGAAGAAAAAAATTCATAACTTCATCAATTCACAACAAATGAAATCCACTTAAATTTATTATAAATGTTCTTAATAATATCTACAACTTTTATATTGACAAGTTTTTATAGGACCAACACTTACAGCAAAAACAAATGAAACAAAAGTAGGGGTTGAAGAAAATATTATCATATTAACATGATTCTGTTAAAACCAGCTCTTACATAAAAATGAAATTAAAAACTTATCAAATGCAGCCAGATAAAATTGTTAAACTGAGTTTATCTCTAATCTTGATTTAGTTTTTGTTGGTGAAATTAGTATTTAACTTCGAAATCTACCTTTGCCTGTAGCCCGAGCCAGCAGGGATTTTTAAATTTATAGTATTAGTTTGTGCCTTATTTATGTATTCTGCCTTTTTGCAAGTTACTTTAGGGTATGATTCCATAAACGATTCATACCAAATCCTGTCTGGTCTTCCATCTTAAAATGGAGTTTCTATCTTGCCGGCTTTAACAATTTTTTGAACAGAATCTAAAAGTTGTTCCTGTCTTACAAGAAATCCTATTCTGATAATCTCTAAAATCCATTTTTCTTTTGATTCTAATTGATTTTTAACTTTAATTCCTAGTACCTACTATTACAGAAAAGTGGTGCCCGTCCTGCAATTTTGCGATGTGAGATAGAATGAGGTACTCCATAACTTTGCTAGCTTGTAGTACTGGCATTACATTTTGAATGGCCTTAATTGCATTTTTTATCTTAAAACAGTGTTCCCTCTAGGCCATTTTTTAAGGGTGCAGCATTCTGTCATTTTTAAAATTGATAAAATGAATTCTGTCTTTTTTAAAAATTGTGAAATACACCTTTTGCTGAATTTAGATATCTTTAGTAAAGATTTCCACCATATTATAATATTTCTAAATTGTGTGCCCAAAATCTTGCAAAAATTATGGAACTTCTTTAGGAAAATTACAAGAAATCATGCTCCAATTTTATTGTAATTTTTAATTTGTATAAGTCATAAAATCTTTCAAAATTAATGAGTTTATCATACCTAAACATTACATATCACATTCCCTTTTATCAATACTAAACACAATACTATATTTTCTCTAGCAATATTATATTTTTTAGTGACTCACTCAGTGTCCTTCTCTCTAAAGCGAATTATCTATTAGCAGGAGAATAACAAAATCTTTTTCTAATAGAACTGCCACCAGCCTTCCTTTTCTTTATTGAAGCCATTACTACGTTAAACAGAAACAAAAATAAATTAGTTGATTTTATTTTATATACGTAGATATTCTTAAATTTATTTAATGGCTAAAATTCCCACTATAATGGAAGTTCTCCCAAGGTCCTTTATGTAAATTTATGAACAGTCTTTTACATTTGTGAAAAATTTAGTCATAATTTACAAGTAGGTAAAATACATATATATTTTCTTTATGTAAGTAAAACTGATTGGTCAGATTTTATTTTTAAATGATTAAATTTGTGAAAGGCCTATTTTTAAGACAATTTTATGAAGGGTCCTGTTTTAAGAAAAAATTTTTGTGAAGGGTCCCATTTCGAGATAAAAAAAATTCTGAAGGGTCCTTTAATTTAAAGGACCTAATTTCCTCCTAAACAGATCCCTGATAGTACAGTATAACTTCAAAAATCCGGCATCATTGGGACTGAGACTATGCCGGATTTTTGAAAGAATATTAAAAGAGTTCTATATTCTTAATGGTGCCATTAGCCATAATTTAATTCATTATTAAGTGATAATTATGTAAGAAAAAGAGAAAATTAAATATAAAAAAAACTTATTTTAATTGATATTTTCTATGTTACAGAAAAAAAAATCTTACAAAGTGTGAAATTATTTCTTCTCTTATAATTTTGGAAATATCGATGTCAACTTAATTTGCTTCAATTTTTTTGGCCATTCTTTAGCTTTTTTTTTTTTTTTTTTTTTTTTTTGTATTTTATACAAATGAAGAACGTCTATTTTGGAAACACAATCTTGTTTGTCTAAAACATATATTAATTCTGCAATCACATTTATGCATTTTTCTAGAGACACCTTTCCTTCTGTCGGTTGTTCAACCTCGTCTTCTGAGCTTCTACTAGAATTAATGGTGGTTCTAAATCTAAAAATTTACGGCACAGCGTCAGTGATCTCGCTGTCCATGAAATTGTTCATTGTTGAAGCATTTTCGTTAATGCTTAGCCAATCATCTATATTCTAATTTTCGACACTTAATGCATTTTCAGATTTTGCGTGTTCAATCAGCTCATAAATTGCACTCTTTTCACGGCAAATTTGAAAGCATGAAAGTTCTTCCTCATCATTGAGGTCGCCATTGCCGAAAATTTGTTCCGGCCATACATTATGCCGTGCTGTGCCATGCATTCGCCAAAGTTGTCCCCATAGTTGTTCCCGTTGCTAAGCAAGAGTGCAGCTCCCAGAAAATTTGTTCAGAAAATAATCGCCTCTGACAAATGAAAAAAAAGTCAAATATTCTTTCTTTGCATTTTACTTTCGATCTTGAAGTTTTTAATGCATAAAGAATTGCTATTTTTCTTCTCCCGTAGCTTGAAAACGTAACAGAAAAAGGAAGCGAAAATATGGTTTTGATGCCAGATTTTTGAAGTCATACTGTATATCCTTTTTGGCCACTTCCATGACCATAAACAGTACATATAGCAAATTCAGAACATCAGCTTTGGCCACTGTCTTTACAGGGTACTGGGTCAATGTAAAGGGCACAAACCTTGGATTTTTACAGGACGCAAAAATTTTAACGAACTCGTCAATTTTACTTCCTTATGTTATATATGGCTTGACAAGGTTTAACACACTCGCATAGCAACAAGTAATAACAATGGCTTAAATTATATCTACCTCTAACTCTAGGTAGAAGACTTCACTATATTCTCTGTGCATGTTTAAAGTTCCATCAAACCTACACAATACTACGCAATTTTTTAAAACAAATCATGTAATATCTAAAAGCTTCAGAATGTTACACAGATTACCTTGTAGTAAATGATTGTGGGGCTTTCTTATGATACCTTGGAGAAAAAAAAAAAGTAATCATCCCAACCAATTTTCATGAAAATGACTGTATAAAAAAGGTGTAGGTACCAGTTGATTTAGAATAATATTTACTGTTAAATGCTTTTCATAAATTTTCCTATATTACTTTCAACATGCATGATATAACTTAATTCCAACAACTAAGATTTGAAGTGGAAGCATATTTAGTAATATATTGAGCATTTTGATTTTTATGCATAGGAAAAAGGGGAAATTTTTTGTTTCCAGGGTATGTCTATAAATTGCCTTCTTTTAAACTTTGATTAATGTCTGATCTTGTTTGGATCTGATTCTTTCTGAAGAAGAGTCTAATAATTAATTTGAGATCAAAACACTGTCACCACATATATTCTACAAACCTGATTAAATAGATGTTGGTTTAATGCCCAAGCAGTTATCCGGAATACATCCAACACCAACTATTCTGAATAAATTGTTATGTACTGTAGTAATTAATATTAGAACAAGTAGAGCTCAATACCCTAATATTGAGAGATTCTAAAAACATATTAGCTAAGCAAAAATCTTAGTACATATAAGCACACATTACACTTTCACACATTTTTTTTTTTTTGCAGATATCCTTAATAATAATAATAATAAAAAAACCCAATGGGATACTAAATGATAAAAGAGTGCTTGGTTAAGATGTAAGAATGCATCTTATTTCTTAGAGTCAAATCACAGGCAAAATATTAGACAAATTGATCCAGTGTGGCCAGAAGTGGAGCTCCTGTGTCTGTTATTGCTATCTTTACCTATTTTGTAGCAAAATAATTTTGTGAACGTCAACGAAATACACTCTTTTTAGCGATTGAAAATAAATAAGCACAAAAATAGAATGATGAAAATTGGGTGGGCTCGGCACCGCAGGCCCATATAAATTGGCTCCACTGATGGGGGAGGGGATAAAGTGTTTACATGGATTATCTGATCAAGTCCCACAAGCAGAAAAATAAAATATTAACTATTTATCAATAATTTAAAGCTATTTTTTAAATAATAACAAAAAAAAAGCTGAATTGGTATCAGATAGTCGATATAATATAGTAGGAAAAAGTTGAAATACAGCAGAAATGCCGAGGTACTGGAAATAAAAGCCTTTTTTTCAATCATTATTGAACTAGCTAATTAAAATATATATATAAGACAAAATAAACATTGTTTACATGGATCATCTGATCAAGTCGCACAAGCAGAAAATAAAATATTAACTATTTATCAATAATTTAAAGCTATTTTTTAAATAATAACAAAAAAAGCTGAATTGGTATCAGATAGTTGATATAATATAGTAGGAAAAAGTTGAAATACAGCAGAAATGCTGAGGTACTGGAAATAAAAGCTTTTTTTTTTCAATCATTATTGAACTAGGTAATTAAAATATATATGGCTGAATCCATATCAACTCAGGCAGGGGGGTTACCTTCATAGTCTCAGAAGTTTTTGAATTGAACATATGTTAAAATTTAAGAAAAAGTAAGATACTTGTATATTTTCCTTTTGCCCAAAAAAATTCCTGGCCCGAGATACAGGCCGCCAAAGATGACATCCCCGGCATCCTTTCTCATTCGCGATTTTCGATAAAAATTTTAAAGTGCTCTATCTCTAGAACGGTGCAAGATATTTTGTTGCGGTTTATTTTATTTTAAAGATAATATTCTTCTGTTTAAAATGATATACCCAATTTTGAAAAATGTATTAAACTTTTCTTGTGGCAATCTTTTGAAAAAAAAATTTTTTTTTCAAAAAAATTTTTTTTTTTGAAAATGCCAATCTTAAAAATTTTGATTTTTTTGCTGTTGATCAATACCATTGGGAACTATCTTCACTGTAAAGGAGAACTTCCACTTTTAAGTTTAACAAATTTTAGAAACATTTGAAAAATTCAGAGAATTTTACAGGAATTGTATACATACAATTCCAGTAAAAGTCACTGAATTTTTGCTTATTTGTATCATATTTGTAAGGATAAGCCTACTATATATCCTAAACAAGTTAGAAATTGCAATATCAAATGTGGCAAATGAGGTGCGTGCATAGTATTAACTAGTTTTATAAATATTCAGATCTTGGTGCAATAAGTGTTACACTCTTGGGCAAAAAGGCATGAATACAAGATTTACTGTAATTCCATATATTAAATTCAGTAATACGGAAGTAATATGAATCCATCTTAAAAGGACTTCATTGCCTATCATGGCCTATCATGGTATATCATTGAATCAATTATGTATTGTAGGATTTTTAAATAGAATGAAGAAAACTTTTATTAATGTCTTTTATGTTTTAATTTGATTTTCATAGCATTTGAAGTGATACATACTTTATTTTCAATACCGAACATAGTAAAACAATCTCAATAACATATATCAATTACACAGCAATACAAATTATATTAATACAAGTTAGAGTTCAGACAGATGGGCAGACAAATCAAATCCATATAAAGACTTTCAACTATGTTGGAAATTGTTAAAAACACATAAATAGGTCGGAATTTGACTTTTAGAAATTTATGTCAATAGACGGAAGCATACTTGAATACTTTCATACAACCCTGTATTTTACCTACTATCTTTATATACATGCCACTATTTGGCTAATATTTAATTAAGATTAAAACATCCTTAAAACCAGTGAAATCACACTTCCAGAGATTATCATCCATAGACGGCCATGTATCTAATTCTTTGCGTGGACCTGTATATCATTTTATCTATATTCTCCAAACATATCTTAGTATACTAAATGTAGTTCGGCGTAAAAATGCATAACTCATTTAAAAATCACCTTTAAGCTACTTTCATTCATACTCAGTAAACCCTTAAGATTTCTTTTGTGTAGCCCTGTATATGATCTACAGCATTTATGCACACAACGTAATATGGAAAAATTTAGTTAAACTTAAAAACTCATATTGCAACTAAAAATGCACTTCCAGCAATACCCTTACAATTTCTTTTGTGTAGCCCTGTATATGATCTACAGCCTTTATACACACAACGTAATATGGAAATATTTAATTAAACTTAAAAACTCATATTGCAACTAAAAATGCACCTCTAGCAATCATCGCTGATGTACAGTATTTCCAATAAGGTAAAGTATCCGAAATCTTTTGTGTGCCCCTGTAAACACTATGCATTTTCTATGACGCCGGAAGTAATTTTTTGTAAACCTCTGCAATAAAGTATGTATCACTTTAAATGCTATGAAAATCAAATTAAAACATAAAAAACATTAATAAAAGTTTTCTTCATTCTATTTAAAAATCCTACAATACGTAATTGATTCAATGATATACCATGATAGGCAATGATTCTAGGTTGCCATGGCGATTAAGTCCTTTTAAGATAGATTCATATTACTTCTGTATTACTGAATTTAATATATGGTATTATAGTAAATTTTGTATTCATGCCTTTTTGCCCAAGAGTGTAACACTTATTGCACCAAGATCTGAATATTTATAAAACTAGTTAATACTATGCACGCACCTCATTTGCCACATTTGATATTGCAATTTCTAACTTATTTAGGATATATAGTAGGCTTATCCTTACAAATATGATACAAATAAGCAAAAATTCAGTGACTTTTACTGGAACTGTATGTATATAGTTCCTGTAAAATTCTCTGAATTTTTTAAATGTTTCTAAAATTTTTTAAACTCAAAAGTGGAAGTTCTCCTTTACAGTGAAGATAGTTCCCAATGGTATTGATCAACAGCAAAAAAATCAAAATTTTTAGGATTGGCATTTTCAAAAAAAAAATTTTTTTTTGAAAAAAAAATTTTTTTTTCAAAAGGTTGCCACAAGAAAAGTTAAATACATTTTTCAAAATTGGGTATATCATTTTAAACAGAAGAATATTATCTTTAAAATAAAAAGAACCGCAACAAAATATCTTGCACCGTTCTAGAGATAGAGCACTTTAAAATTTTTATCGAAAATGGCGAATTGGAAATGGTGCCCAGGATGCCATCTTTGGCGGCCTGTATCTCGGGCCAAGAATTTTTTTGGGCAAAACCAAAATATACAAGTATCTTATTTTTTATTGAATTTTAACATATGTTCAATTCAAAAACTTCTGAGACTATGAGGGTAAGATTTTTTCTTTGGCTGCCTGAATTGACATGGATCATACCATATATAAGACAAAATAAACATTGTTTACATGGATCATCTGATCAAGTCGCACAAGCAGAAAAAAAATAATAACTATTTATCAATAATTTAAAGCTATTTTTTAAATAATAACAAAAAAAGCTGAATTGGTATCAGATAGTCGATATAATATAGTAAGAAAAAGTTGAAATACAGCAGAAATGCCGAGGTACTGGAAATAAAAGCCTTATTTTCAATCATTATTGAACTAGCTAATTAAAATATATATATAAGACAAAATAAACATTGTTTACATGGATCATCTGATCAAGTTGCACAAGCAGAAAAAAAAATATTAACTATTTATCAATAATTTAAAGCTATTTTTTAAATAATAACAAAAAAAGCTGAATTGGTATCAGATAGTCGATATAATATAGTAGGAAAAAGTTGAAATACAGCAGAAATGCCGAGGTACTGGAAATAAAAGCCTTTTTTTCAATCATTATTGAACTAGCTAATTAAAAAATATATATAAGACAAAATAAACATTGTTTACATGGATCATCTGATCAAGTCGCACATGCAGAAAAAATATTAAATATTTATCAATAATTTAAAGCTATTTTTTAAATAATAACAAAAAAAGCTGAATTGGTATCAGATAGTTGATATAATATAGTAGGAAAAAGTTGAAATACAGCAGAAATGCTGAGGTACTGGAAATAAAAGCTTTTTTTTTTCAATCATTATTGAACTAGGTAATTAAAATATATATGGCTGAATCCATATCAACTCAGGCAGGGGGGTTACCTTCATAGTCTCAGAAGTTTTTGAATTGAACATATGTTAAAATTTAAGAAAAAGTAAGATACTTGTATATTTTCCTTTTGCCCAAAAAAATTCCTGGCCCGAGATACAGGCCGCCAAAGATGACATCCCCGGCATCCTTTCTCATTCGCGATTTTCGATAAAAATTTTAAAGTGCTCTATCTCTAGAACGGTGCAAGATATTTTGTTGCGGTTTATTTTATTTTAAAGATAATATTCTTCTGTTTAAAATGATATACCCAATTTTGAAAAATGTATTAAACTTTTCTTGTGGCAATCTTTTGAAAAAAAAAATTTTTTTTTCAAAAAAATTTTTTTTTTTGAAAATGCCAATCTTAAAAATTTTGATTTTTTTGCTGTTGATCAATACCATTGGGAACTATCTTCACTGTAAAGGAGAACTTCCACTTTTAAGTTTAACAAATTTTAGAAACATTTGAAAAATTCAGAGAATTTTACAGGAATTGTATACATACAATTCCAGTAAAAGTCACTGAATTTTTGCTTATTTGTATCATATTTGTAAGGATAAGCCTACTATATATCCTAAACAAGTTAGAAATTGCAATATCAAATGTGGCAAATGAGGTGCGTGCATAGTATTAACTAGTTTTATAAATATTCAGATCTTGGTGCAATAAGTGTTACACTCTTGGGCAAAAAGGCATGAATACAAGATTTACTGTAATTCCATATATTAAATTCAGTAATACGGAAGTAATATGAATCCATCTTAAAAGGACTTCATTGCCTATCATGGCCTATCATGGTATATCATTGAATCAATTATGTATTGTAGGATTTTTAAATAGAATGAAGAAAACTTTTATTAATGTCTTTTATGTTTTAATTTGATTTTCATAGCATTTGAAGTGATACATACTTTATTTTCAATACCGAACATAGTAAAACAATCTCAATAACATATATCAATTACACAGCAATACAAATTATATTAATACAAGTTAGAGTTCAGACAGATGGGCAGACAAATCAAATCCATATAAAGACTTTCAACTATGTTGGAAATTGTTAAAAACACATAAATAGGTCGGAATTTGACTTTTAGAAATTTATGTCAATAGACGGAAGCATACTTGAATACTTTCATACAACCCTGTATTTTACCTACTATCTTTATATACATGCCACTATTTGGCTAATATTTAATTAAGATTAAAACATCCTTAAAACCAGTGAAATCACACTTCCAGAGATTATCATCCATAGACGGCCATGTATCTAATTCTTTGCGTGGACCTGTATATCATTTTATCTATATTCTCCAAACATATCTTAGTATACTAAATGTAGTTCGGCGTAAAAATGCATAACTCATTTAAAAATCACCTTTAAGCTACTTTCATTCATACTCAGTAAACCCTTAAGATTTCTTTTGTGTAGCCCTGTATATGATCTACAGCATTTATGCACACAACGTAATATGGAAAAATTTAGTTAAACTTAAAAACTCATATTGCAACTAAAAATGCACTTCCAGCAATACCCTTACAATTTCTTTTGTGTAGCCCTGTATATGATCTACAGCCTTTATACACACAACGTAATATGGAAATATTTAATTAAACTTAAAAACTCATATTGCAACTAAAAATGCACCTCTAGCAATCATCGCTGATGTACAGTATTTCCAATAAGGTAAAGTATCCGAAATCTTTTGTGTGCCCCTGTAAACACTATGCATTTTCTATGACGCCGGAAGTAATTTTTTGTAAACCTCTGCAATAAAGTATGTATCACTTTAAATGCTATGAAAATCAAATTAAAACATAAAAAACATTAATAAAAGTTTTCTTCATTCTATTTAAAAATCCTACAATACGTAATTGATTCAATGATATACCATGATAGGCAATGATTCTAGGTTGCCATGGCGATTAAGTCCTTTTAAGATAGATTCATATTACTTCTGTATTACTGAATTTAATATATGGTATTATAGTAAATTTTGTATTCATGCCTTTTTGCCCAAGAGTGTAACACTTATTGCACCAAGATCTGAATATTTATAAAACTAGTTAATACTATGCACGCACCTCATTTGCCACATTTGATATTGCAATTTCTAACTTATTTAGGATATATAGTAGGCTTATCCTTACAAATATGATACAAATAAGCAAAAATTCAGTGACTTTTACTGGAACTGTATGTATATAGTTCCTGTAAAATTCTCTGAATTTTTTAAATGTTTCTAAAATTTTTTAAACTCAAAAGTGGAAGTTCTCCTTTACAGTGAAGATAGTTCCCAATGGTATTGATCAACAGCAAAAAAATCAAAATTTTTAGGATTGGCATTTTCAAAAAAAAATTTTTTTTTGAAAAAAAAATTTTTTTTTCAAAAGGTTGCCACAAGAAAAGTTAAATACATTTTTCAAAATTGGGTATATCATTTTAAACAGAAGAATATTATCTTTAAAATAAAAAGAACCGCAACAAAATATCTTGCACCGTTCTAGAGATAGAGCACTTTAAAATTTTTATCGAAAATGGCGAATTGGAAATGGTGCCCAGGATGCCATCTTTGGCGGCCTGTATCTCGGGCCAAGAATTTTTTTGGGCAAAACCAAAATATACAAGTATCTTATTTTTTATTGAATTTTAACATATGTTCAATTCAAAAACTTCTGAGACTATGAGGGTAAGATTTTTTCTTTGGCTGCCTGAATTGACATGGATCATACCATATATAAGACAAAATAAACATTGTTTACATGGATCATCTGATCAAGTCGCACAAGCAGAAAAAAAATAATAACTATTTATCAATAATTTAAAGCTATTTTTTAAATAATAACAAAAAAAGCTGAATTGGTATCAGATAGTCGATATAATATAGTAAGAAAAAGTTGAAATACAGCAGAAATGCCGAGGTACTGGAAATAAAAGCCTTATTTTCAATCATTATTGAACTAGCTAATTAAAATATATATATAAGACAAAATAAACATTGTTTACATGGATCATCTGATCAAGTTGCACAAGCAGAAAAAAAAATATTAACTATTTATCAATAATTTAAAGCTATTTTTTAAATAATAACAAAAAAAGCTGAATTGGTATCAGATAGTCGATATAATATAGTAGGAAAAAGTTGAAATACAGCAGAAATGCCGAGGTACTGGAAATAAAAGCCTTTTTTTCAATCATTATTGAACTAGCTAATTAAAAAATATATATAAGACAAAATAAACATTGTTTACATGGATCATCTGATCAAGTCGCACATGCAGAAAAAATATTAAATATTTATCAATAATTTAAAGCTATTTTTTAAATAATAACAAAAAAAGCTGAATTGGTATCAGATAGTCGATATAATATAGTAGGAAAAAGTTGAAATACAGCAGAAATGCCGAGGTACTGGAAATAAAAGCCTTTTTTTCAATCATTATTGAACTAGCTAATTAAAATATATATATAAGACAAAATAAACATTGTTTACATGGATCATCTGATCAAGTTGCACAAGCAGAAAAAAAAATATTAACTATTTATCAATAATTTAAAGCTATTTTTTAAATAATAACAAAAAAAGCTGAATTGGTATCAGATAGTCGATATAATATAGTAGGAAAAAGTTGAAATACAGCAGAAATGCCGAGGTACTGGAAATAAAAGCCTTTTTTTCAATCATTATTGAACTAGCTAATTAAAAAATATATATAAGACAAAATAAACATTGTTTACATGGATCATCTGATCAAGTCGCACAAGCAGAAAAAATATTAACTATTTATCAATAATTTAAAGCTATTTTTTAAATAATAACAAAAAAAGCTGAATTGGTATCAGATAGTCGATATAATATAGTAGGAAAAAGCAGAAATGCTGAGGTACTGGAAATAAAAGCCTTTTTTTCAATCATTATTGAACTAGCTAATTAAAAAAAATATATAAGACAAAATAAACATTGTTTACATGGATCATCTGATCAAGTCGCACAAGCAGAAAAAAATATATTAACTATTTATCAATAATTTAAAGCTATTTTTTAAATAATAACAAGAAAAGCTGAATTGGTATCAGATAGTCGATATAATATAGTAGGAAAAAGTTGAAATACAGCAGAAATGCCGAGGTACTGGAAATAAAAGCCTTTTTTTCAATCATTTTTGAACTAGCTAACTTTTACAAAAAATATAAGACAAAATAAATATTAATTCTATTTTATTTTGAGAACATATTACTATTTCAACATTGTTACAAAGTAACGAGTGGGGGAAAAAATACTGTTACAAACATTAACTTACTAATCGCGAGCGACTAACTTCATCATACGATATGTAGGACAAGATCTTTTCTAAAACATCATCTGGTAAAGCTAATAGATACATTTTAATGGATTTTATGTACGTTACTAAAGTACTTTATGATTAATTTTAGCTTTTCAATTAGTATATCATTTTGTAGCACAAATGGACGTTACTACGGTCTTGTCTTCCTGAAGCACTTAACACCAGCCCTTTAACACAAAACAAAAACTAATGAAGCACAGATAGTTTGCCAAACATTTCACCCGATGAAGTTTGCGAATGAGATCCAGCATTTGCTTAACAATATTCAAACGCACTATAGAGGACGCTATACATGTTGAGAAACTGTACTGTTGTCGGAAAGCACTGCAAAAGCACGTTGTTTAGACAGACATACTATAAATTAGATTCTCAAAGATTGTTTGTTGATTAATTGCCCTACTAAAAAAACTGGGACATAACAGTCCCTTTATTTTATGCCTTTTCGATTAGGGTTGGGGTTGGGAAGTTTTTAAAATATGTTAAACAACATAATAAAATGTAAGATCCATGTGCTAATATAAAAGCTATAAAGATGATTTTTATTAATGTTATGTACAAAGCATTAATTAAATTGTAATTTTTAAAATTATTTATGATATTATAACTGTAACTAAAATTGTGTAGCAGTTAGATAATAGTGAGTATCACATTTAAAGAGAAATTACTTATCAAATCTGATTTGAATATAGATAAAGCAATTGAGTACAGAAAAACAAAAGAATCGAGTGTAAAACAAGTCAGATTAATGAAACAGTAGTCAATTCGGAAACAGTTCATAGTAAAGCTCAAACAGTTCAAACTTAATAGACCGGGAGGCGACTGCACAGACCATCACCTCATCAAGTTGACGGCTGAAATTCAAGGATTAGGCAGAACTCGATATTAAAATGCAACCGGTCTGCTAAATCATATCTTGGTGGAAGCCACTTGTAGACCTGATTTTAGGAGTTAACCGGTATGTTTATCACTGTGTTTTCCTGCACCCAAAGGTATGGAAACAGGGAGGACTGGGAACAGAAAAACATAATGGTAAACCTACCAGTCAACCACTAAAATTGGGTTTGCAGTTGTTTTCAAGAAAGCTATATCTTTGCAGACCAGTTGCATTTTAATATGGGAATAGAGTTTTAACTAATCCTGGAATTTCAGCCACCAACTCGATGGTTTGAGCATCGAGGTGATGGTTTGTGCAACCGCCTCCCAGTAGAGTTGCAAAGGGTGAAAAAAACCAGGTTTATTCCCGGGAATAAACCGGGTTTTTTGGGAAAGAATTTTTAAAAATTCCCAGGAGTTTTCAGAAAGTTTTAGGCATGGAAATCTTATTATTTGTAACTTTTTTAATGATTTCAATTTTTGTCAATGTAAACAAAATATTTTCACAAATGTTAACAATACCAAATAACAAATATAGAAAAATAGCACAATTTGCATGAAAACTAACGAAATATAAGCTTAAATTGCAGAAATATTAAGTAGTTTTATATTTTAATCGTTGATAAGTAAAATGTGAGAGAGCTAGATGACAGATTCATCTTGCCTAACACGAATCACCACCACCACACGAATCACCACACATCACCAGTATTCTCCGAATGCAACTCCCTAGAAAATTAATATAGAGTATGTCTGAATAGTAGATATGCCAGCTGACAGAAATTAAATAATTAAAATTTCTAAAGAAACATTCAAATTCTCGCCAATTCACAGCCGCTATTCTTTTAAAATTAATGATTTTTTACAAATTATAAAAACTTAGAGCGCCAAATCATAAAATTTGTAAATTCTTAATTAAAAAAAACTAGTTTAAACTTTTCAGAAGAGTATTTGACATTTCTTAAAAAAAACTTTTCAAATTGAAAAATAACTGATTTTTTTAACTTCAAAATTTCGAAAATTCCGTGTTTATTCCCCAAAATTCCCCGGTTTATTCCCGTCTCCCAAAATCTGCGGGGTTTTTGCAACTCTACCTCCCAGTCACTAAAACAAGCAAAGCTGTAGAGGCCAAACAGACGATTTTAAAAATAAAAGTAAACAGAAAAAGTAGAATTACTCTAAGGATAATGGCTGTTCTAAGTCTAAAACTAAACATGCATTTGGTCCTTGTTCAGCTTGGGGGAAAATTAAATGTGGCATTCTAAAAAAATACATATCATGTAAAAAATCTATTGGGGGAGAGTTATCATTATGTATATATATATACTTGTGCGAAGCTTTCTCGCCTCAATCTTTGACACTTGCTGATATGTTTTTTCATTACACTTGATTAACTGCATTTTTTTTACCCAAATAATGTGTTTTACTGTATGTAAGAGCCTTTCGAAAAATACTTCATTCATCGTTGTGCATTTAGGATGTGAAGAGAAAAAATATGTTAACTACAGAAAAAATATATATGGTGGTTTTAACCTATACAGGGTGATTCAAAAGAGATGGGAAAAATTTTAAGAGGTGATAGTACACACCCAAACAAACATTTTGCATCAAAGAATGCATGGTCGAAAACTAAACGTAAAAAAGTTAGAGGGCGCCAAAAGTTATGTTCTTATACGAGGCAAAAACACACAATGAACGATTAAGTTAAGTTACGAAAACAAATTTAATGGCATTTGATTACAATAAGTGCTCAAAACATTGACCGGCAGCTGTTATGCACGCAGTACAACGGCGAAGAACAGATTGGCGAATTTTCTGAAACACACCAGGCACCACCGCGCTCGCCAGATCTTTCATGTCTCGAATTTTTTTTGCGGAGACAGCTAAAGGCTCTTGTGTATGAGACTCCCATTGAATCCGCTGAAGAGCTTGTCGCCAAGCTTTCGGCTGCTGTACGTAGAGTTGCAAAAAACCCGAAGATTTTGAGAGACGGGAATAAACCCGGTAATTTTGGGGAATAAACCCGGAATTTTGGGGAATATTGGAAATTTTGAAGGAGTTTTGAAGATAAACAAAACCAGTTATTTTTCAATTTGAAATTTTTATTTTAAAGGAATTTCAGGGAAGAAATGTTTCAAAAAAATAGATTTTATGTCATGAATTCACAAAACTTATGATTTTACAGATTAAGTCTTTATAATTTATTAGCTTTACAACAATAGCAGCTGTAAATAGGTGAGGATTTGAATGTTTCTTTTAAAAATATTTTTTTTTAGTTTCTGTTGGCTCGCATATATCTTATTCAAGCATACTTTATATTAATTTTCTAACAAGTTGCTTTGTATTTTTGCATTGATTTCTTTTAATTTTGTTCATTTTATTTTTTGTTTACATTCGTTGATTCGAAGAACATAGGTAAAGTTTATATTCATGTTAGGGAAGATTGCCTCTTTTACTTTTTACTTATCGACGATTAAACTACCAAATTACTTATGATATTTTAATTTCCCTTACTTAATATTTCTGCAGTTTAAACCTTATTTCGTTAGTTTTCATGTAAACCGGGAGATTTTTTTAATATTTTATGTTATTAGTTTTGTTTACATTGACAAAAATTGAAATCATTAAAAATAATAAATTAAAAGTTTTTCATGCTTGAAACTTTCTAAAACTCCCGGAAATTTTCAAAATTTCCTTCCCAAAAAACCCGGTTTATTCCCGGGAATAAACCCGGTTTTTCCACCCTTTGCAACTCTAGCTGAAGGGGAAGTTCGCGATATGCCTGGTGTGTTTCAGAATATTCGCCAATCTGTTCTTCGCCGTTGTACTGCGTGCATAACAGCTGCCGGTCAATGTTTTGAGCACTTATTGTAATCAAATGCCATTAAATGTGTTTTCGTAACTTAACTTAATCGTTCATTGTGTGTTTTTGCCTCTATAAGAACATAACTTTTGGCGCCCTCTAACTTTTTTACGTTTAGTTTTCGACCATGCATTCTTTGATGCAAAATGTTTGTTTGGGTGTGTACTATCACCTCTTAAAATTTCCCCCATCTTTTTTGAATCACCCTGTATATTCTGCAACCCGGGAAGCACTGTTTTATCCCTTTGTAATAATAATTTTCAAAAACATTTGCTTTATATTTTCTGCTTGTCCATGCATATCAATGAAGACAAATCGCTCACCCGCAAGAACAGTGACACATCTCGCAAAAATTCATTTTGTGTTTTATTCCATAAATAGGTGTGTCATAGGTTAGTCTTGCTATAGGCAAATTATTATTCGTGTCGTTATATGGAAAACCTCTATATTACACTATGTGTCACTTTTCCATTATAGGAAATGCGCAGTGATGAAACAAGAAAAACGACACATCTCGCAAAAAGTTTTCCATAAGCTCATACTCGAGCAATTTACAAAACTCTTTATTGCCTTTAAAAATATGAAAATTTCCTTATTTGGCGAACTATCGCTGCGTTGGTGATTCATATTATATTGGCAATTGATTAATAGTTAGGCCATAGATTCACAATTACAACTTTACAATTTGTCAGGTAGGTAGTGATGTTGTTGAATGTCATTTTTGGAATGAATATGAGGATCAACACGGAGCAAATAAAATCGGTACTTATTTGTGGATGTACTTACAAGACATTGCTTCACATGTTGATGGTGAAAATGTGGAATTAACTTTTTACTGTGATAACTGCGACGTACAAAATAAAAATAAATACATTATTGATTATTTCATTATTGATGCATGCTGTTAAGACACTAAAAATCTATAAAATAACAATAAAATTCTTGATCTGTGGATACACGTAAAGTGAAGGCGATGCTGTCCATTCAGTAATAGAGAGAAAACAAAATGCGGCAAATTTGTCAACACTACGTCACATTGATTAGAAAGCCAAAAAGAAGCGGCGTCATTTTTCAGTGAATGAGTTAGTTCAATTAAAATGATTGAATGGCGAAACGCGAAATGGGATGTGCTTAGAAATTATTTGAAAGATAATGAAGGTAACGTTTTTCATTTTTCCAGAATCAAAATTTTAAGGTTTGATAAATCAACACCTTTTTCATTCAACGTAAAATATTCTTATGACAAAGGCGATTTTTCTGAGCTTGAAATTAAAGCTAGAGGTAAAAGAGAACTTTTACCTTTACATAACGCGTATTCGAAACTCTTTCCTTTGAGTAAACGGAAGAAACAAGATCTCCAAGCCTATTCCTCAAAGTTATGCCCCTTTTTTCTACATTATAACATTCACAATGAAGCTAAAAAGGACTGTGTAGCACACATACAAAACTTTTTATAATAAAGTTCAAGTTTGAGGAAGTCCTGTAAAATGCTGCAATATTTACTTTTATAAGAATAAAAAAAATTAAAAAAGAAAAGATAAAACCACTTATCTAGTTTTTCATTTTAAATTGGGTATTTTTTAAAAATATGTGATAATTATCTGTTATATTTTTGATTTGAATAATTATTTTTGTTTTTCAAAAGTTTGACGAAGCTACAAAACAAACGTAGTATTATAATCTGTTCATGCTTTCGGAGAAAATAACTCTGAAAACTGCAAAAACATATTTGTTTTTGAATTATACTAAACAACAACCAGTAATTATTGTATTTTTTGTTCTCCTAATTAAGGTTCCTTTTTATAATAATGTAATAAATACAGGGCTCGAAATGTACCGGAGCAAACTGGAACGATGTTCCGGCTCGTGAAATTGGGACAAATATTGTTCCGGTTCGTGAAAGTATGGAAAATATTGTTCCGGTTCGTGGAATTATTAAAAATTATTATTACAGTTTCATACATATAGCTTACTATGCTCTCTGCAACTTTTTTTTTTTCTAATTATTTAGAATCTTGAATGCATTTTTTAAAATTGGTTTTTCTACGGTTAAATATAAATTTGCTATACAGTAAAATACCGATTATCAGAGTTAATATGGACCAAGTTCACCTCCGATAAGCAAAAAAACTCGTATAAACCGGATTTACATAAACCGTCACCCACTAAGGAGATTAAATATAAATTTTCACTTAATTCATTCATTTTTATGGTACTAGTCACATTTCTTTGATGTACATTTCCGTTACTTTTAAGGAAAACGGGGAATTAATTTTTTTTTTTTCAATCGAACTTATACCTTTGGAATGGATCATTTTCTTCGGATGGACTGATGGCTTCCATTATTATGAAACAGCCATTATAAATGAAGAGTTAGGTGAAGATGAAAGAGCAGTCGTAAAAAGTTAGAACCCTGATTTTTTGGTCAGAATAGAAGAAAAAATGGCCGCATCTTTTTTTTTTTTTTTTTTTTTTTTTTTTTGAAAAAAAAATTTGGTTATTTTTTTCCCCTATTCTGACCAGAAAATCAGCGTTCTAACATTTTACGACTGCTCTTTCACCTTCACCTAACTCTTCATGTATAATCACTGTTTCATAATAATGGAAGCCATCAGTCCATCAGAAGAAAATAACTCAGTTAAAGCGGAAACTCGGTTAACTCGGATAATCGGGACTTTAGTGTACTTTCAAAAATAAATAAAATAAATAAATAAAATAAAATAAAAATTAGTCACCATTAATTTTGAAATAGCTTTCCGGTTTGTGGATTTTTCCATTTCGAGCCCTGAATAAATATATAGAAATGTCTTGAATTAATAAATACTTATTACTATTGAAGCATGAAAAATAATTTACCTATTTCGTCTATTTTTCAATTGTTATAGAAAATATTGTAATGACGTAATTACGTTTATGTGATTTATTAATTTTATAATCAGTTCTTGTATACTTATTTTGTATATTTATTTTCTAGTTAACTATAATTTTGTTTCACTGAAATGCAATTGTAAGATTATAGTTGTATAATAATTATAAAAAAAGTTTTGAAATATGCATTTTCTTTTAATTTAATTTCCTAGAAAACTTGTTGTGAAACTGTGGTTGATTCTGATATTGATGCAAACTAATATTTTTGATAATTAATAATAATATATTTAAATTAAAACATTGTGATTTAAAACAAGAACGAAAAATCATCCGTCCAGCATTGATTATGTAACACTATCCAACACAATCAGTATACTGTAACAAAACTTCGCAGTTTATAAAGGTGAAATATCAAGTCCAAATAAGCGATTTGAAAAACTCATACCGTATTCGAAAACCCAATTTCTGCTATTACAATGAAGTCGAAAAAATATCAGTTCTTTTTTGTGCAGCCCTGTATATGGTCTGTGGATTTGTATGTATACTACATAGTAGGCTAACAGTTAGTTCGGTGAAATGCATAGCACAGTTGAAAATTTCCATTCAGCCATTTCCATGAATAAACGGAAATGTGCTTGAGAACTTTTGTGCAGCCCTGTATAGGATCTATAGCATTTATCCACACCAAGTAATATTTAAGAAAATAGTTCAATGTAAAACGCGTACCACAACCAGGCCCTTATTATCGCATGGGCAAATCGGGACTTTGCTTAGGGGCCCCGGACCACAAGGGGCCTCCAAATCCATATATTTATAAAAAAAAAAATCCTTTTTTTTCCAATTCCAACTCTGAAAAATTTCAAATACAAATGTCATCTTTAAAAGATTCTACTAAACATTCTGAAAAACAAATTTCATTTTGAACTCGCAGACCTCAATGCTTTCGTAAAGCTGACCTCAACAACTTTTAAATAAGAAATAATAGTTTGATTTTAATAGATTGCATTAGCAATGAACTTAAATCATATCTAAACTCTAGTGGTTGAAAATAATCAGTTCTAATTGTCATCAGATAAATTTTCTTCCGCCTTCAGAGTTATTTCTTTAAACTTTGAGTGAAATATGAAAAGTAACCTCAAAATTGCCATCTTTTTAGATTTATTGAAAAAACCCTTTCTACCTGTGAAGTAGAAGGTATTTGATTTTATATTATATTGTGTGTAGTACAACTTAAAAAATCCCTGACGGCTCGGGCCTACAGGCGGAGGTAGATTTCGAAGTGCTAAATTCACCAACAAAACTTAAATCAAGATTAGAGATAGACCCAGTTCCTTCAATAAAAATGAGCTCCAGAGAGCTAAACATTTTGGGAAAATTCTAATATACACGAATACACACACGAATGTATATGGAATAGGTTTAAAAAATAGCTAAAGCAAATTCAGAGAACCTCAAAGTGTTAAAATAAGTTAATATTTCCATTGTCGGATTTTCGTCATGTTTTAATACGTTTCTTCAAACTCACATGACATTACATATTCACCTGCTGAGGTCCGTTTTATTTCCAATATGATGCAATATATATATTTTTTTATTCGTCAAACTATTTATTTCATTTTGTGTTTTCATGCGGAAATCTTGCTCTAGGAATCTTATGACGTAATATTCAATTTGTTTCAATTATTCAAGCTATTTATTTAATTTAATTTTTCACGCGAAACCTTGCAATAGAAAAGCATTTGCTGTGGTGAGAATTTTATTTCTTTTTTTTAATTGTTGGCAACTGCTATAACGAAAAATATTTATTTTTTCCTGCCATTGTTGTGTAAGAGCTGGTTTTATCAGAATCATGTTAAGAGGGTATTTAAAATTTTGAACCCTCCCCATTTCCATTCCCTTGGGCCGATTTTTTCCATTTGCAATCCCCGCCGAGATATTAGTCATCTCAAAGTTGTTGGCGAGTTTGAAGAAGATCCGTGCATAATTACGACTTTTATCGTGCGGACAAAATTTAGTACATACATACATACATACATATATATATATATATATATATATATATATATAAACTTTTTAGGTGGGGGTGGTTTTGTGTTCCTGGGGTCCTATAATGAAAAGTTATGAAGGAATTTTTCAAAAGTCGCACCATGGTAACGACTGCAATAGGTAGTATTTCTTACGAAATCTACCTAAAAGATGCATAAGAAAGTAACTTGATTAACTCATATTTACATGTTAGAGTGACACTCTTCCATAAGTTGAAGTTATTAAATTCATCGTAAAGTAATATAACAAGTTGCTAAAGTTATATAAAAGTGTTCTGTTCTGTACTAATAAAAAAAAAAAGAGTATTTTTATTAATTAAGGTAGTACTTAATTTAGAATTGACGGAGCTAAGAATTTTCTTCTACTTAAAATCCAAGGTGCGAAAATATTGTTTATGCATTACACATATGACTGACCATCAGTTCTATTTGAATAATGTTGCAACGATTCGAATGGGGGCCCTCTAATTTACCTTTGCCCTGGGCCCCAGTTAGTCATAATCGGGGCCTGACCACAATTGCAAACGCACTTCCAGCAATTATTGTTCATAGACTTCAATAGTTAAATTTCTACTTCAGTCAAATTCTTTTGTATGCTTCTGTAAATGAACGATAACTTCTATGCACACCCTATTCTACAGTAAATGCCGTTTTACACCTCACTGATATATAAATTTAAGTACGTTTACAATAGTGTCATTAAAATACCCCGCAAACGATTTTTTCCCCATACATCGTAATGCAACGGAATTCTTTTGAGTGTCTCTGTAAATGAACCGTAAATGCTGACTTCATTTACGATAGAAAACATTTCATAGTGATACCCAATAACATCTAAGAATTGGATAGCAATCGGACTGTATTTACGCGAGTTAGAGCACGGACGGACAGATAGACAGACGGACGTACAGATAGATAGGCAGACGAGACCGAATTCATAAACAGTTGAAAAGTTTTGAAAATCCACATTTTTGCACGTACTCTTTTGAAAGGCGACTGCAATTTGACTAATTGTGCAACAAGAAAAGTGTCACAACTCAACAAGTGGTTAAATTTATTAGGGTGGGGGGTATAAATTTACTAAATCCACCCGATCTCTTTTATGGCTTGATTATTAAAGGTTTTACGCATTTTTTGTACCCTTTTACAGTTGCATGCAGAGTTTTAAGTACTATCGTTTTATGTTACATTAAAAATATGCGAAACTTCCATTTGCCTCTCCTGTAAAATTTACTTTTGTCGAGATGTGTCACTTTTCTGGGGGGTGAGCGAAATATTCTATTTAAAGTTTACACTCTCATTTATTCATATTTTTCTTCCGAATATTTTTCTTTTAATACAGAGCGAAGTTTTTAAAAGATTGTCAATAGGAATGTGGAATTTGACTTTTCCCTATAATTCCTTTTCTAAGGATCTAAGCGTACTCATTTTTTAGCGAAATGTGTAAAAACTGGGATAATTTAAAGGATTTATTAAAAATCGAGATATTTAAGAAATTTTTCGGTATATCAAGCTTAAAACCAAGATGTCTGGTTAGGGCAATTTCCTGCAAGGATGGGCGATTTGCAGAATTTAGTTTCTTCTTCTTTGTTATAATTAATTTCTTGTAATTAATTTCGCTTTTTGTGCGCTTTAGAAAACTTGCATACAACTAAGGAACGTCCGAAAAAGGTTTTTAAGGCCGTAACCGTAATCGAATTTCGGCAATTTTCTTATTTTCGGCCCAAAACAAAAATGTCCAAATTTTTTAAAAGTAATTAATATGTACAGAAATATACACAATTATTAATTAATTATACGTGTGGCTCTCTATGCATCTGACCGAAACTTTTTTTTTTATATGAAATAAAATGTAATTAATTCATCAACGACACAAGATGATTTTCCAATTATACGAATTTCATCTCGTTAAAAAATGTATTAGTTATGCATACCTCGATTTATCTTTTATAACGATTTTTGTAAATGATCATCTGTTATACTAGAACTTTTTCAGAGAGTATCCAAAACACTTTAGTGGTTTCAAACTAAAAATTTTCTATTACTGTTAAGTCTGCAGCATTTAATGAGCACGTGAAAAGCGTCTTCAAAGTTTAGTCATATATGCATTTTTTGCTTTATAATTTACACTCACGTCTTGAGTCAGTCATGACTGATAATTATAAAAAGTGAAGTTCATAGCAATAAATAAAGAGTGTCTCATTTGAGCTGATACAGCTCAAATGAATGATAGACCGGGATGCGGCAGAACAGACAATCACCTCATCGAGTTCACGGCTGAAATTCCAGAATTAGTTAAAACTCGATTCGCATATTAAAATGCAATCTGTCTGCCAAGTCATATCTTGGTGGAAAACACCTGAAAATTGGATTTTAGCGGTTGACTCTAAGGTTTATCATTGTATTTTCCAGCACCCAAGGGTATGAAAACATGAAGGACTGGGAATAGGAAAGCACAATGGTAAACATACGAGTCAACTGCTAAAATTGTGTCTTCAGGTGTTTTCCACCAAGATATGACTTGCCAGACCGATTGCGTTTTAATATGCGAATCGAGTTTTAAGTAATTCTAGAATTTCAGACGTGAACTCAATGAGGTGATTGCCTGTGCAGCCGCTTCCCGGTCTATGAGTAATATTGAAAATTCCCGAAGGAAGAAACGAGGTTTTAGGAATATAGATAGTTTCGGTCCGGTCAAATTTTTGGCAGCATTTTCGCCGAAACTCAGACTTTGGGCCGAAAACGAAAACGAAACAGAATTTTTAGTTGATCTCTAGTTCTAATTTTTTTTTTACCATTTTCGGGATCGCAAGCATGCTAGTCCTTGCAGTAATTACCGACTGAAAAGAAGGGCTATGTGTTTCACGCGTATCTGGGTATGTGGATTTCTTTATACCCTCGAAACATCCCAACGGCTGGATGGATTTTAATGAATGATTATCGATTTGTCTTAATCGTCCGATGGTTATAGGCTAGGTTTTGTTTTTATAAATTCAAAATGGTAGCCGTAAAATACAAAATGGCGGTAGCGACGAAAATTTTTTTTTTACGCACCCTATTGAGTGACGTATCATTGGATAGGTCTTTCAAAATGAAGACGATGTTTCATTGACTATATTACAGTCAGAAGTTTCGTTTAAATATTACACAACCTAGAAGTTGTGCAGGTAGGATCTCTAGCTTTACCTCAACTCTAACCATCATAGACATTAATAGGCCTCATCAAAACAGTGTTTATAGATAGAAACTAACAATTAAACGCAACTTAAAAGTCATCAATACAAGTAAATAAATAAAAAAAAACATAGGTATGTAATATAAAAACTATAGTTTCACATTGATGAGAAATAATTAATTAGTTCGCTTTTTACGCAGTCGGGTTTTTTGATTTTTTTAAATTTAATTTTTTATTTCTCAATGTCATTTCGAAGTCGGTCTAATAAAAAACTTTCCCAAATTTAATCCATGGCTTACACTTGGACTGTCATTATTTTACGTCGGACATTTTCGATCCGAGATTTCGGAGGAAATAAAATGGCATCGACACGTTCTTCCATCACCGTTCTGGTACACACCAGTGCTACTTGCGTTCTCCAACTGATCTCGATCTTTTTACTTTCCTCTCTAAAAAACGCGAAACTTACTGACATATTCACCAACTCATTCTTCTTGCACGTAAATGCACGAAATTTGCAGGCATTACTAGTTTGTGCCTAAGAATCGAAAATCGTTTCTTACTTTTCCATAAATACATGGTTGGGCCTCGTGGTTAATAAAGAAAAAACAAAATACATGAAAATGGACCGAATGAAATCACAGGCAACAGCAGCCTTAACAATAAATAATGAATTACAATTTAATGAAGTAACAGAATTTAAATATTTAGGATCTACGATCACCTGTGATAATACGGTAGAAGCAGAGATTAAAACTCGACTTGCAGCAGGAAGTAGATGCTATTTTTCTCTTCGAAACATTCTAAAATCATCTCTAATATCTCGAACATCCAAACTTAAAATTTATAAAACTGTTATAAAACCAATAGTAATTTATGGTAGTGAGACCTGGACCATTACACAAAAAGATGAAAAGCTACTTATCACTTGGGAAAGGAAGAACCTAAGGCAAATTTTTGGACCAATTAAAGAAGACAATACATGGCGTATTAGGACAAATATGGAGTTGGAACAGTTATATAATGAAAAAGATATAATAAATACTATAAAAATAAGAAGAATGCAATGGTTAGGCCATCTAATCAGAATGAGGGATGAGCGAAGCACAAAGAAGATTTATAGTGGTAATTTAATTGGGAAAAGAAGTATTGGTAGACCCAGGAAGAGATGGATAAAAGAGGTAGAGAAGGATCTTGCAGAAAACCAAATTATAAATTATAAAGTAAAGGTCAGAGATCGGGAGGTCTGGAGAAGTATATTGAGGGAGGTCAAAATCCTACATGGATTGTAGCACCATTGTGTAAGTAAGTAAGTAAGTACATGGTTGCCAACTTTCCGGTATTTCAAGTCAAATAAATATATTATAAACTAGAAAGTTGACTAACTAGATGAAATCAAATAGAAACAGGAAACTTTTATTGAATAAATTTTATGTTTCAAAATATATTTATTTGATTTAAAAAAACAGGAAGACTGACAGATATGCAAGTAGAATAGATTTGATATTAACCGCTTGCTTCACGATGATGCTCTTTCTGTCTTGTTTCGATAATTAACTTAAAATGCCTACTACTATATTGACAGCACTTTTTGACAGATCCTTTTACGTTTATCTGTAAATAGCAAATGATATTCGATTTACTTGTATCTCAGTAAGAAATGCTGAAAACTTTATGCATTTACAATTATAAATGACTTCGTGAACGTTTTAGAAAATAGCAACTTTGGATTTGAGAAGTGCCATAAGATGTTAGGAATCTTATATAGCTCAGTAGCAAATTTTTTTAAGGATTAGGTGTAGGATTAGTTACTTATAAACGGTATCCCAAAATTCCCGCAAGAAGTAATTTTGACAGAAAACATACATTTATAATTACAAATTGTAAATTTTTTATTGATTCATAAAGTATACAGCGTAGGGTTATGTATTGAATAGCATATTGGGTATGGCCTTCACGGTTTTGCTGGCACACACGCACTCATTTGTTGAAAATTTCCATGACCGTTTTGCATAAATGTGGCTGAATTTCGTTGCTATAGCAATCAATTTCATCCTTCAAATCGTGGGTGGTCGTGTGTTCGTTGGCATAAACCTTAGCCTTCAAAAAGCCCTAAAGGAAAAAGTCCAACGGCATTAAATCACATGATTCGGGCGGCCAATTCGGATCACTAAAACGGGAAAATACACGACCAGGAAATGACTCATGCAGTAATTGAATTTTTTCTTGGGCTGTGTGGCACGTGTCACCGTCTTGTTGAAACCACATGTCGCCCATATCCATATCTTGCAATTTAGTCACAAATGGTGCAAAATTCAAAACTTGCGCGAATTTTGGGGCACCCAGCAAAGCCGTGAAGACCATTTGTTCGATATGCTATTCCATACATAGCAATCTACCGTATAATTTATGAATCAATTAAGAATTTACAATTTTTAATTATAAACCTGTGTTTTCTATTAAAATTACTTCTTGCTTGAATTTTGGGACATCCTTTATACACCGGGAGCCGACAGCACAGACAATCACCTCATCGATTTCACGAATGAAATTCTAGGATTAGTTACATCTTGATTCACATATTAAAATGCAATCGGTCTGCTAAGTCCTATCTTGGTGGAAAACACCTGAAAACCCTATTTTAGCGGCTGTCTCGTAGGTTTACCATTGTGTTTTCCTGCTCCCAGTCCTCCATGTTTTCATACCTTTTGGTGCAGGAAAACACAATGGCAAACCTACACTGTTAAAAATCTGTACCATTTGCTGCATCGTCACGCCACCGCTTTTATAGAATACCTCTATTCTGATCAATGAGAATGCTCCATGATACAGTGAAGTAACCATTTTCTATAAAAGCGGTGGAATGACGATGCAGCAAATTGTACAGATTTTTAACAGTGTAGGAGTCAGTTGCTAAAATCGGGTTTTCCACCAAGATAGGATTTGGCAGACCGATTGAGTTTTAATATGAAAATCAAGACTTAACTAATCCTAGAATTTCATCCGTGAACTCGATGAGGTGATTGTCTGCGCTGCCGGCTTCCGGTCTATTAGTTTATTTAAATTTTTATACTACCTAGAAAAGAGAAAATATTTCTTAATTCAGATCGTATATTTTTACATCCTTTTCTTTAACTCAATGTGATTTTTATATGTAAAGATAGAATTTTGTAATCAATTTTAAACCCATTTCCCGATAGCTTAAAATCATAAAAATTAGATTCACAGGTGTGTTTTCGATGACAATACATTTTAATATTTTTGGAACTTAACTATGAATTAATACGCAAATTTTAAGGAATTTTTCCCCGTTAGCTCGCCACAGGTGATAAATTGCCAAATATTCTCTGTGACTCGTACAACTGAATACGGGTTGAAACATCAATGATTTTAATAATGCGCCTATAAATTTTCACCAAAATATGGCCGTGAAACTGCAACAAAGAAACATTTTAAAGACTAGAAAGTAGAAAATAAATTATAAATAAAACAAGTAATATATATATTTTTTAAAAGTCAATTCCTATTTAGGTCATCAAAGAAAAATTTAATATAATCGCTTAAGCTAATATAAAATTTTATTGCATTAAAATATCTGAATTTGTTGATTTTCTATAAGCAAGTAAACCCTATTGGTTTACAATGGAAGTCTATGGGAATTTGGCGAAATATTAGAGATATCGCCAAGTTGGCGTCACTTTTGGCGACTCAATTTGGTCGCCAAATTTGGCGATATATCGCCAAGTTGGCGATAAATTTGGCGGTATTTGGCGACAGAACAGGGCCCCCCCCTGTCGTAACCCCCCTCACAGGTATGCATTATAGGTATGCATGGAGATGCATTAAATGCTGTTCAATAACCAATGGCCGCCATTTTTTCTCCCATATAAAACTAAAATTAATTAATTAAAATTTAATTAATGAATTAATATTTGAAAAAAACTGTATTAACATCAAGTGTCATCCACTACAAGTTAAAAAAAAATTATTTGAACTTGAGTGGATGAATAATAAGTATTTTATTAACGATTGAAAATTTGAACAAGGTATATATAGGGAGAGTGTGAACTAATAGTAGGAATTGAAAAGGAAGAGTGTAATATAAAAAAACGCTTTTGTTAATTAATATTTTAATAGACGGCTTGCACATGACGTCACATGTTCAGAAGAATCTGGCATCGTTTTATATGGCGCCCAAATAAATATAAGACGAATGTGGTGCTCTCCATTTGGCATATTAGACTTATAGCACTAAAATGAGAAAAATCTAAATTAAACAGAAAGACAACACATGCTTTTAACGGCAAACGAGGAGTTCTGACGTTCCGTGTGGGCTCCAGATGCAATACCAGATTAGAGCATCAGTCGTTGCTAATAGCAACGTGACGTCAATGCAAGCCGTCTCTATTAATTAATTTACGATAATACGTTGAGAAATCGATTTATAAATCCTAAAAAAAAAAAAAAAGTTTAAATAACGTTTAATTTTTTCTTTCCCGTTGCCCTATCTTAAAAAAGAAACAGAGCAAAAATTATGTATTTTTATTAACACTTTCCAACATAGTTGGAAAGTGTATATGACTTGGGTTTGTCCGTCCGAGCTCTAACTGGTATGAATATGCTCGGATTGCCATATAATTGATGTATGTTATTGCGGTTTACCATGGTATGTTTGGTATTGAAAATGACGTATGTAGTCTTTATAGTTTATTTACAGGGCATTTAAAAGCATTCCGTTACATTATGGTCTATGGGGGGAAATCATTTGCAGTGTCTTTTAATGATGTTACACTATTTTAAAGAAAATAAAATTTATATACATTATTGAGGTGTACTAGAAGATAATTGCTATAGAATATGTTATGTGTAAAACTTACAGTACGTGTTCAGGGGAGCTCAAAAGTTTTCCGTTACATTATGGTCTATGAAGAAGAATCATTTGAGGTGTATTTTAATGATGTTACGCTGTTACAAACATATTGAAATTGATATGAATTTCTGATGTGCAATAAAAAATGTTTTCTGTACAATATGGAATGTAAAGCATTTATCATTCATATACAGGGTTGCGCAAAAGAGTTTGATTATATAACGGTCTACGTGGAAAAACTGTTCGCAGCGTATTTCAATTATGTTGCATTATTTCAAACATGATGAAATTGATATACGTTACTGAAATTTATTACAGTAGCTAGCAGTACAATATTATGTGCATCGCATTTATCGTTCATTTAAATACACACATAAAAGATTTCGGATACAATACTGTATCCGAAGTATTATCTATTAGAGGTGATAGTTGAAAGTGCGTTTTCAGTTAGGGTACGCATTTTTAAGTTTAACTAAATTTTTGCATACTACGTGGGGTGCATAAATTCTACAAGCCATATACAGAGCTACACAAAAGAATTCATAATACTAAGAATGACCGTGCATTGCTTAAAGATGTTTTTTAATTTGAGTTACGCATTTTCAAACTCATTTATATTTAGAGAGATGTGTTTTTAGAATATAAATAAAATGATATACAGGGGTCGCAGCTAAATATCCCTTTTCAGCAATTGTTGTCAGGGCAAGGCAGAGTATATGCGCATTCTTATTTTGCATCCCTGCATATACTCTACCGATTTTTATACATATATGAAATAGTACAAATAAAAATTCATTAAGCTGGAGAAAACATAAAGCAACTAAAACGTTTCTATGGAAATTATCACACATAGAAAGCAATGTATTCATATCCTTTTGTGAAACTCTGTGTATGAATTTATACTCTACAGATTTTTATACATACCAAATAGTAAAAATAAAAATTCATTCGGCTGGAGAAAACGTAAAGCAGCTAAAACGTTTTTATGGAAATTATCACACATAGATGACAATGTATTCATATTCTTTTGTGAAACCCTGCACTCTCAGAAAAAACTGTAAATTTATGGGCGTTTGCCCTTCAATTTTCCCGCGTGACAGTCTTATTTGAGGAAAACCGGTCTGATACGTTAAATAATCGGCCTTATCCCTTAGATACTTAGAAAATTAAGGGCAATCCACATATTTTTATAGTTCTAGCCCATCTGCTAGCAAAAATACGGATTGGTAATTGGATATGGATATATATATATATATTTTTTTTTTTTTTTTCTTTTTCTTACGGGGTATGACTGGAATCTTTGCTGCCGGGCTAAGAGATTTTAAAGAGATATTTTCCATGTGTGTGTATGAATATATATTATACTCACACCGCAGAGTATAGTAAAATTAAGTACAGTTGAAAAAAGAGCAACACACGTGAGAACTCATTTTCCTCAAATCCCGTCCAAACAAGATAATTAATTCAAATATTTTTGGGTCTCCCTATACACGTTATATAGGATTTATATACACCATATAACATACCAAAATTTAATTTAGCTGGAAAAGTCATAATACAACTGAAACCACACTTCTTGAAATTATTGTTCACAGGTGATTAGAAATTTTAATTTTTCGTGTGGCCCTGCGACAAAAAAACATTAAATGTTACATGTCTTATTTAACCTGTGAAACATCTTATTCATACACCTGAATAACGTACATCAATTTCAACAAGAAAGGAAAAATCATGCATCCAGCATAGATCATGAAACACTTTCCAACACATTCAAAGTAATGTAATAAAACTTCAGCGTTTAATAAATTGAAAAAGGATGTCTAATTGAACCATTTAGAAACACAAAACACATTTGAAAATCCAATTTCATAAATTACCATCTACAGTCGGGAAATTAACCGAATTCTTTGAGCAGCTCTGTATATGACATATAGATTTGTATCTATTAACTACATGCATGCAAAAATTTAGTTCGTTTACGAAAATCATATCACAGTTGAAAATTTCCCTTCAGAAATTTCCGCTAATAAGGAGAATGGTACGCGAATTCTTTTGTGCAGCCCTGTATACACGGTATAGAATTTAGACACAACGAGTAACGTGCAAAAAATTAATTAAAATTAAAAGCGTATACCGAAATTGAAAACGCACTTCCAGCAATTTTTGCTCTAAGACAGTATCGTAACCGATTTCTTTTCTGTGTCCCTGTAAATGAACAATAAATGCTATGAGCGCCCTATTCTATAGTAATAATCTTGTAGTGAAATTAAGTTATTTACATCAATTTCAATACCTTTGAAATAGCGTAATGTCATTAAAATACACTGCAAATGATTTTTTCGCATTGACCCTAACACTGGTTAACAAATTTGAACTTTTGCTCTGTCCTAAAACAGCAATTAGTTGTTTTTTATGCGTTTTTTTGTGCTGATTCCGAATCTAGTTTTAGATTTACTCCAGCACGTCAAGTTTGAGAGATATTTGCTTATTTCAATTTATGCAAATTTAGTAAATTTTATACAATTATTTGCAAATTTAAGGTATAAAGCAATATCAAACAGGGTTTTTTTGTTTTATGTTATGATTATTACCTAATTTACTTCACAAAAACGTTGTTTCTGAGATTATACTGACATCTGACTGTGAAATATTGTACCTAATTTGCATATTTTTCTTGTTTTTCTAATAATGTTTCTTGACGTTCAAATATTTCTGCCGCACGAGTACGCTAATATGTTTCTAAACCAGTTTTTTGAGCTGATTTCAAATCTTGTATCTGTTCTCTTCTATCACGTCTAGTTTTGAAAAAAGTGAAATTTTAGTTTTTGGTCAAAAAAGCCAGGAATAGCTTTTTATGATACTTTGTATGATAACTTCAACTAGTTAGGACAGTTTCTACTACTTATTTATTTTTTTTATTATATAAATTTTTGTTTATGTCTCTGATATGAATCTGACCCTGTTCACCTTTCTTGTCAATGAATCTAACTAATCACCACTAAAAAGCATCTTATGTTAATGCCGTGCAAAAGTAGAAATTCATCTTACTCAAAAACTAGACATAACATAAGAAAACAAACTGCAGATTTGAAATCAGCATAAAAATCTAGTCTAGCAAAAATATTACGTCAATTCTGTGGCAACTATTTTAAAGTTGATAGTGATGTAAACATTACACCATTGAAAAATATGCAAATTAGGCTTAATAACTGATAAATAAATGTTAAGAATATGCAAACCGTGACATTTATCTGAAGCAAATAGTCAAGTAGTCATTATCTAGAAAACGTAATTAGATGTGACATATATTGTATCTAAAATTTGCATAAAATAGCACAAAAAGCTTAAATTATCATAAATTAAAATATGCAAATTTCTCAAAACTTGAACCACCTAGAGATAAACGGAAAGCATATTCGAATCAGCGCCAAAAACTGATCTAGAATCAACTAATTTTAGTTCTAGGACAAAACCACTGTTGTCCAGTGTAATGTAACAGAATCCTTTTGAGTGTCCCTGGAAATAAACTATTAATGCTACCCACTTTATAATCAATACAGAAAAGCCATGGTAAACATCATTAACGTATATAAATTACATGAAAATCCGTATACATTTACGCAAGTTAGAGCGTGGACAGACAGACGGCCAGACAAACCAAATTCATAAACACTTTTTAACTATGTTGGAAAGCGCACTTAGAAAAAAAAAATCACTGTTTACTGAGAATAATGCAATCGAATGTTTTGTCTGTTCCTGTAAACAAACAACAAATAATGCGGTACTATTTTGTAGAGTTGGATGTTGCAGCATGTATTAATAATATTAGTTTTGTAATGTTTGAAATAGTGAACATCTTTAAAATGTCTTCAAATTACTTCAAATATTTTTCATCCATATACGATAATGTATTTAATTTTTTTGAATGTTTCTGTAAATGAACTATAGATGCTACGCACTTCATTTTCAATAGGGAATTTGTCATGAAATTTCCTATCGAAATTCTGAAAAATCTCTGAATTCTGAGAAATTTCTGATATTCTTAATTCTGAAAAACATATTACATCAATTACTTGAAAATTGAAGTATATTTTTGATAGTTAGAACCTGGAAAGTCCAATAAACAGACAGACCAAAGCCATAAACACTTTTCAACTACGCTGGAAAAGGCTAAACGTGTTTCAAAGTATAAAATACTAGAAAAACCCCGCGGCTTTGCTCGCGTAATATTTGAAATATGCCAAGTGATATTTATGTGTCTAATTTTTATTAAAAGGTACTAACTAAATTTTTATTTTATTAAAAGGTAATATTTTATTTTATTAAAAGGTTTTTTTTTTAAAATTAAAAGGTACTAATTACTTTTAGGAATAATTCAAAAATTACTATTTAAAACAGAGTTTGATTAAACATTATTACACTACATTTGGCAGAAATGAGACTTAAATTAATAAAATGAAATAAAACTAAATAAATAATAATTTAGAAAATATTTTGAAACTTTTATGCTCAATTAATACGCTCATTTCAGTATTCATTTGAAGTTTTGAATTTTTTAGAAACCATCTTCTTACATCTTAAAATTAACCATCATGTCAAATTCCAAGTCCTACCACCTCTCTCAACATAAAGGGCTATGTTGAAACAGGAACTGTCACCATTAATTTGCCACCATTAATTTTGAAATCGGTTAGTTATTTCCTAATATTCCACACAAACGTAATTTAAAAAGCTTTTAAAGCCCTTTTTTAGAACGTTTGTTGTTCCTGTGAACCCCAGGTGGTAGAATCACCGGCATAAAATATAACCTGTGTAGAATCAGAGACTGTTACCATTGATTCGTAACTATTACTTTTATAATCGGTTTATATTCCCTGCAATTGCATAGAATCGTAATTTAGAACTTTTTTAGAATGCTTTTCGCACCTCCCCTTCGCTTTACCCCTTTTTAATTCGAATTTATTTTCGACATTTCTTCGAGGACATTTATATTTTATAAGTAACTACCATAACATATTTAAAGTTTCTAGCCTTTTCAGTATCACAGAAATCGCAATTTAGAAAGTTTTTAGAGACTGCAACCCTCTGGTGGTAGTGGAACAGACATAAAATATAGCTTATGTTTGAGCAGGTTCTATCACCGAAATTTGTTATCTTTATTTTTTTCATCGGTTTGTAATTTATAAGTTTGCTTAAAAATTGTAATTTATAATGCTTTTCACTCACTTCATTTTTTTTAATTTGAAATTTTCTTTCGACTGTTCTTAGAAAGCAGTTGCATCTTGTAAGTAAATACCATGCCATACTTCAAAGTGTTAAACCCCTCAGTTGTGCAAAAAACGCAAATTAGAACATGTTTTGCTTTTGCAACCCTCAGATGGAAGTGACAGCAACATAAAATATAACCTATGTTATAGCTGTCACCATTGATTTGCAACCATTACTTTTGAAATAGCTTTGGTATTTCCTTAGATTGAGTAGAAATTGCAATTTAGAACGTTTTTAGGACGCTTTTCGCACATTTTCACCCCTTTTTAAATTTCCAATTTCTTCGAAACTGTTCTTAAAGATCATTTATATCCAATACATATGTACCTTGCCTAATTTTAAGTTGCTAGCCCCTACCGATCACAAAAATCGAAATTTAGAACGCTTTTTTGCCCCTGCAACGTCTTGGTGATAGTGATACCGACATAAAATAGCGTCTATGTTAGAGCAAAGGCTGTCAGCATCAATTTCCTACCATTACGTTTGAAATCAGATTCATTCTTCCTGAGATATTGCCGACAAATCGGCATTTAGAATGTTTGTAGAACATTTTTCGTGCATTTTGCTCCTGCATCTCCTCTGGGGTAGTGGAAACAGATATAAAATATAACCTATCTTGGAGCAAGATCTGTCACCATCATTTTTACACCATTATATTAGAAATCGGTTCAGTACTTCCTGAGATTGCATAGAAGTCGCAATTTAGAAAGTTTTTTACAACGCTTTTTGCGCATTTTGACCCCCTTTTAAATTTCGATGTTTTTAGGAAATGTCTTTACAGATCACTGATATCTTATAACTAACTACCATTCCAAATTTCACGATTCTAGGCCCTTCCGTAACGCAAAAGCTGCAATTTAGAACGTTTTTCTCCTGCACCCCCTTTGGGGTAGTGGCACCGACATAAAACATCACCTATGTTGGAGCAAGGGTTATCACCATCATTTTGATGCCACAATTTTTTAGATCGGTTTGGTATTTCCCGAGATTGTGTAGAAACCACCATTAGAACGTTTTTTAGAACACTTTTCGCGCATTTTCACCCCTTTTAAATTTCGAATTGTTTAAGAACTGTTCTTAGAAATCCTTTATATCTAATAAGTAGCTAATATTTCAAATTTCATATTTCTAGGCCCTTCAGTAACGCTAAAATCGCATTTTTAGAATGTTTTTTGCTCCTCACCCCCTTTGGGGTAGTGGCACCGACATAAAACATAGCCTATCTTAGAGCAAGCGTTGTCACCATCATTTTGACACCAGTATTTTTTAAATCGATTTGGTATTTCCTGAGATTGTGTAGAAACTACCATTTAGAACATTTTTTAGAACGCTTTTTGTGCATTTTCACCCTTTTAAATTTCGAATTGTTTAAGAACTGTTCTTAGACATAATTTATATCTTATAAGTAACTAATAATCAAAATTTCATATTTCTAGGCCCTTCACTAATGCTAAAATCGCATTTTTAGAACTTTTTTGCTCCTACACCCCCTTTGGGGTAGTAGCACCGACATAAAACATAGCCTATCTTGGAGCAAGCGTTGTCACCATCATTTTGACACCAATATTTTTTAAATCGGTTTGGTATTTCCTGAGATTGTGTAGAAACTAACATTTAGAACGTTTTTAGAACGCTTTTTGTGCGTTTTCACCCCTTTTAAATTTCGAATTGTTTAAGAACTGTTCTTAGACATCATTTATATCTTATAAGTAACTAATAATCAAAATTTCATATTTCTAGGCCCTTCAGTAACGCTAAAATCGCATTTTTAGAAAGTTTTTTGCTCCTACACCCCCTTTGGGGTAGTGGCACCGACACCGACATAAAACATAGCCTATGTTGGAGCAAGTGTTGTCACCATCATTTTGACACCAATATTTTTTAAATCGGTTTGGTATTTCCTGAGATTGTGTAGAAACTACCATTTAGAACGTTTTTTAGAACGCTTTTTGTGCATTTTCACCCCTTTTAAATTTCGAATTGTTTAAGAACTGTTCTTAGACATCATTTATATCTTATAAGTAACTAATATTCAAAATTTCATATTTCTAGGCCCTTCAGTAACGCTAAAATCGCATTTTTAGAACGATTTTTGCTCCTACACCCCCTTTGGGGTAGCGGCACCGACATAAGATATAGCCTATGTTCTAAGTTGGACTAACACCATCATTTTGATACCATTATTTTTGGAATCGGTTTGGTAGTTCCAGAGCTTACCTCCTACAAATAAACAATTTTTTCCTCTTTATAATAGGAGTATAGAATAGATAATCATATTAAATGTTATTTCTTAGCAAAAATGTACGGTAATTATTATTTTAATTGTCTTGACATTAAAATTTGTTTTTTTCTTTATATTTTCGTAAGACAAAAGAAAAAGTATTTTAAAAATGCAGACAGCAATGAGTTTTTTTTCTAATTCAAACAGACAAAAAAACAAACAAATAAAGTGATAAATGTTGAATAATTGTTTCTTTTATCTTCTTTTTCTTCTTCTGATGCATGAGTTGTAAGGCATTGAGCTGTCCGTCACATACCTAGCTAGTATATTATTACAATATATTACATACACACACCTATACACACATTTCCTGAAATATAACTAAGTTTTAAAATGTTAACAGAATAAAAAATTATATAGTATATAACGGAGTCTATTTTACCCTTTTGAATAACTAAATTGATTAAAAAAAATAAAAAAAAATGTAAAAAAAAAATGCAGCAGAAAAACAATAATAACTTAATAAAAGTAATTGTTAGTAATACTGTTGTCTATATTACCGCTTTATTAATATTCCGAGAAAACATCATTACTTTAGCAATAATAATAATAATACCATTCTTATTTCCATTTAATATAGTATAGTATTTCTCACTTCAATTAGAAAATTTGGTGCATAACTGACTAAAAAAAATGTCTGTAAAACTATTTTTACCTTTACAATACCACCAAAGCCAGAAAGCTAAGAAAATTAAAAACATTGCGTTGTTCATGACTGTAAAACCATTTTCACCTTTGTAATAATATAAATGCTGCAAAACAAAGAATTTTTGAAATGCAGCTCTTAAATGTTGAATAGCATGTTCATAGCATATGGAAGATAAATAACATAGTTATGTATATTTGGTCAGCTGTTAAATATTTTTGCACTGTTTTTTTCTTTTTTTTTCTTTTCAGAAAATCCAATTTTATCATTTTTTTTTTTGGGGGGGGGGGGGGGGACAAAACACAAATTTTCATTGAAATTACATTTATGCACAAAGCAATCAGTACAATGCAGGAACTACACTAACCATTCGCCAATGCACCAAACGCGAATAAATCGTAAAATATAAGAGAAAATATTTAGTTTGGCGAATCATATTTTCGGCAAAATAAGAAATAAAGGATCAGGGTCCATAAGTCGCGTTTTTGGCCCATGAAATATGACTAAAATTCGATTATGTTATACTGACTTAATTATTTCACTTTTTAATATCAGATATATTGTACGATTTTAACAAAAGTTTTTGTATTTTGTTTGAATTTATATGACTTACACAAGCTCAAAGTTCGTATAATTCGTAGTTTTGATGAAAAATACGCAATTTCTGCTATTTTTTATCACCAATTTATTCTCTATTTTAATATTTTACTATGAGCACAGCTTTGCAACACTTTTATTTGAACATATTTTTTATATTTTGATGTGTTTTATAATATATGTCAAGAAGTGTTGCACGATGCGCTCATATAAATAATTGAAGTAAAACTAGCAGAAATTGCGTACGGATTATACGAACTACGAATCATCTACGACTATCATCTACGAATTATACGAACTTTGAGCTTGTGTAAGTCATATAAATTCAAACAAAATACAAAAACTATTGTTAAAATCGTACAATATATACCTTCTAATATTAAAAAGTGAAATAATTAAGTCAGTATAACATAATCGAATTTTAGTCATATTTCATGGGCCAAAAACGCGTCTTATGGACCCTGATCCTTTCTAATGACGAAGATATTTTCAAATTTTCGTATCGGTAAAAAAAAAAAAAAAAAAAAAAAAAAAAGGAAATAAAGTATAATATTCAATTTTCTTTTAAAAGAACGACGTAAACTGATGATTCCTGCTTGGAAATAAACGATGGCAGTATAAAGTTTTAAAGATCTTATTTTTTATCTATAGTGAAGGCCTAAGTATACGAGATTTCAATTTAATTAAGCTTTTATTAAATGGTATAGGTGATTTTTTCTTTCTGTTGGTTTTTTTTACAAATTTTGTTTTATTATTATTATTTTCACAAGTAAGAATTTACTTACGTGTACGCACAAAGCAATAGCGAATAATAATAATGATAACAAAGAACTGGTAAGTTATTTGTTTTACATTGTAGGTTTGTTTTAAAATATATAATAGGTCTGAGGTAAATGCACCCGTAGTAGGCCATGTACTAGTAGTGGTTCATATATTTTTAAAGTTAACAAGGCTACAGTCCGTTTTTGAAAAACAACTGAAGGAAATTTCAATGCCTTAAACCCCAAATTCTTAACTGCTAGAAGATGCTTTAAATAATTTTTTATAAATTTTTATATCGATGGAGAAATTTGTTTTCAAAGAAAGATTTTTTAAACTAATTCTTAGAAGTTTCATTACGAGGTAAAATTTCATAAAAAAATATTATTTCTTTAATAGTATATTTCATTCTGTATTAAAATTCCTTTTATATATTTTATTAAACTGTAATAATTTGTTAAAAAAGCCAAAACTGTAAACAAATAATGAATATTTTATTAATTTTGAGGATGACCCACTTCTGGATCATTATTATTTTTTTAATTGTACAGATACTGGAGATGGAGGCCCATACTGGAACATATGCTAAATTTTATTTTTGTGTTTAATTTGTTCTCTTTAATTAATTTTTGTGATTATAAGTCTTTGTATACAATTTATTTAGTTTTTTGTACATCAGGACCAATAGTGTGTCGAGGACCCGTTACTGGAGCAGCGAAAGTGCAATTTCACTAAGATGTGGCACGTGTGATTGTTAAACAAAGAAATTAATAATTGAAAGATTTTATACTACGGTTGGTTGATTGGTTAGTTGGTTGTTGGGTTATTCTTTCGCTGCATAATTTTTTTCATCACTAGTGGCTCATCTACCTCACACAAGCTAAGCTCGCCAATCCGCGTTCATACACATCAGTTTTTAAAAACACACTAGTTTTCTCTGTTTTAACAAGTAATATAAAATTTTTTTAAAAAGTCAATTCCTACTTAGGTCAATAAGAGAATTTTTTCTCTCCCATTCTTCTTTCCTCCTGAGTGGCGCTTAAAATACCTTGATCAAGAAGAGGGCTCTCTCGGTCTTAAAATGCCTTGATCAAGAAGAGGGCTCTTTCGATTATTGAAAATTAATTAATTTAATTTAATTAACGAATTAATATTTGAAAAAAAAAAAAAACTGGATTAACATCAAGTGTCACCCACTACAAGTTAAAAAAAAAATTTTGAACTTGATTGGATGAATAATAAGCATTTTATTAACGATTGAAAATTTGAACAAGATATATAAATAAATACATAAATGAATAAATAAATATAGGGAGAGTGTGAGCTAATAGTAGGAATTGAAAAATATTATGGACGACTGAATTACAATTAAACAACAAATGACAATCTTTTATAATTGGGTTGCGATTCATTTCCCTTTGATTGTTTTTTTTGCTCTTAAAGCTTAACTAACCGCTGTCGTGACAGCTAACGGCTGTTTTCGTGATTGTTTAAATAAGATCAATTAAATATTTGAAAATCCGTTTTCATAAATTGGCTATAAGTAAATAACATCGCTATCTCCCGGAATTTTACAACGACGCAATAGAAAATTGTTTTAAATAAGACGTTTTAAATGTGTTGTTTTAAATATGATGTTATTTTCACCGAAGTCTTCTTCCTGTTTTAAATAATCACGTGAAAATACATTTTTTAATAAAAGGAAATATTATTATTTGCGCAGTTTTTCAAAATATGATAAGTCTTTTATGTAAATATATTTTTAAATTAAAACTTTTTGGCAATATTATTATTTAGGCATTTTAAATATGACGTAATTTTCTCCATTTACTGCTTTTATCGCGTTATAATTTAATTATTAATTTAAAGTTTTCTTTCTGTTTCTAATATTCACGTGTAAATGCATTTTTTTTATTGAAAGGAAATATTATTATTTGTGCTATTTTAAAATTTGGCAATAGGAAAGAAAAGGACTTTTTCGAAATATGAAATCAATCTCTATTCAAATGATAAAACTTTGGATAAAAGAAAAAAGAAAAAAGATTTGTTTAAGTAGAATTTAGTTTATTTGTCTTCTAATCCTATAAAAGAAATGTCAAAATATTACATAATAATTTTTTTTCATGTAAAGAAATATAATTTGAATCATTTAATAATAAGAGATTGCTTAATTGATTTTAATGGTGGTATAAAAATAAATTCACATTCAAACACAAATATTTAACAATAACTTACACGCGTCCTTTAGCTCGTAAAATAGCCTTGTTTTGTAAGAAATTTGGTTTTTAGAGAATATAAATAATTTTTATAGCAAAATTAACTATGTAAACAGTTTTCCTTATCAGCAAAATAACAAATAGGGAATAAAAGTTAACATTTTAAAAGAATTTTTATGTTGAGTAGGGGGGGGGGGGAGGAAGCAGGCATTTCTATGAGGAGGAAATAGTAATTTACATGATTGATTATTTATTTATTGTTACCACAAAGTAAAAATTAGAGCAAAAAAAAAAAAATACAATTTAAAGATTTTAAATTTTGTATGCTAGGAAAGGCAAAATGGTACCGGAAATTTTGGCAGGGAAATAAGAGGTGATAGTTTATATAGATTTTTTAAAACTAGAAATGGATTGAAACACGAAAATTCTGTAGTTCGAGACAGAAATCTAAGCTCTCCGAGAAAAGAAAAGAAAAAAAAAACTTATTCTGATTACTTCTATCATCATTGTTAGAAATTCATACATTGCATCAATTTCAGCACTGCAACGTGCTGAAAAAATTAATAATGGGTTCAAATCCTGTGGACTAACTCTACAAAATCCAAAAAGGTAATAGTAAAAAAATAAAATAAATATAGTAATCCGTCAGTATGAAAAAGAGTGAAGTGTATATGAGGACCCCAGAAGCCAAGGGGTATAAGTGACAAAATTAAAAAAATTGAGTTAAGTGCACAGGCTATCTGGAAATAAGTCTATTTGTTTATAGCTAAAGAGATATAAGTGATTTTTTTAATTATACGCTGCGTTCTAGGGGTCAATAACTTAACCTCTTTCCCGAAACCGTGAAACGCTTGGAGACCAAGGGTGTATAAGTGCACTTGTATCTGTTGACATCCACATAGCTGAACCGTGACCAACGACATACAAGGCCATTTCATGACTTTTAAAACGCCACACGAATTTAATCATCTTTAAACGGCGATTGGCACAAAAAGATGAAGATGTTTCTAACAAACGGTTGCAGAACATAGTAAAAAAAAAGGGAGAAGCAGTTTATGCTGCACCTTCTCGCGATGAAAGAGGAAGAAAAGAACCGTCGAATAAAATTCCACAAGACCGTATTGATGTCATTTAAAGAACACATAAACAAGGTTTTACGATATGCAAGCCATTATACTAGAGAAGGGTTCCCAACCGTAAATACCTGAATCTAGATCTCAATTTAAAGGAGATGTAGAAACTCTATGCTTACTTTTGCATAGTAGTAAACCGCGTGCAGCCGGTCAAGCGACGTTTCTATAGAAACATTTTTAACACCTATTTTAATCTCGGTTTTCACCGACCGGGTACTGATACATGTGTTATGTGTGACAAGCTACAATTGAAAATAGACCATGGAAATGCAGATGAGAAATAACAAGCAGAAACTCAAAAGGAACTACATCTCAGCAAAGCAGAAGCTGCCAGATTAGCCAAAGACGCGTTCCAAAATTTAAAGGATGATCCAAAGGTCGCGATATGCTCTGACGTGCAAAAAAATCATGCCAACTCCACATGTAACCAATTCTAAGGCTTATTACCTACGTTAACTTTGGACGTACAGCTTGAACATTCATAACCTTGAAAGCGGAACTGTCCAGACGTACATGTGGCATGAAGGCCAGGTTTTTCGTGGTTGCCAAGAGATCGCATTCTGTCTTTTGAAGTTCATAAAGAATCTTCCCTCCAAGTCAAGGATATTACAGTTTTTAGTGACAATTGTAGAGGACAGAATAAAAGCCACTTGATTGTGAATTTCTGGCGGTACATCATATAAAGTACACACATAGAAACAGTTGATCATCACTTTTTGATTTCAGGACACTCCTACAATGAATGTGACCAAGACAAATTTTAGAAATAAAAAAAAACGAGGAATAAAAGGGATCTGCATGTTCCAGAGCACTGGGCTCAACTTGCAAATGATTCCAGCAAAAGCTTCCCTGTAAAAGTGCTTGCTAAAAGATGAAGATTTTATTAATCAAGTCACTTCACCATTCTTTATAAAATCAGTAAAAGGTATCTGAAATATGTAGTGGCTGCATTTCGAAAAAAAAACTTCACATTTTTCTACAAAAAAAAAAAAACTGCTGGTGGTGAATTAGGTAAAGTCCAACCGTGCCGGAAGATGCCCTACAGTTCTGTCTGAGCTTCCCATAGCACAAAAAAAACCAAAACTCAAGTACCTTAAGTTTAAAAATCTCATTGAATTATTGCAGTTTGTACCTCGAGTGTACCATTTTTCGAGTGACCAAGATCTTCCTCACCAAGTGACATCGGGACAGAGTTAAACACTGCATGGCTTCTGAAGATCAGACGGATGAGCCTAATCGTGATTATGAAACTGATGAGGATGAGATAATGTAGATGTGCTGTTCCCATGTTATCACTAGAAGAATATTGTTTCATATTTTTAAATTGTTTTGCGTCATTTTTTTTATTTTTAGAATTTACTTTCTTATACGTTAAATAAATGCATTTTAATGGTTAAAAATGAAAAAAACTTAATGTTTCAAGACTTATAATAAAATTTTAAAACTTATATTAGAACAAAATTTTGTCCTTTCATTCATTTGTATTAACATTGTCCTTAAATTTTTCATCAATTCTTTTTTTTTTTTATTTCATAACTTTTCATTTTTAACACTTATATTAAAACAAATTTTTGTCCTATCATTCTTTTGTATCAACATTGTTCTTAAAATTTTTATAAATTCGTTTTTTTATTCCATAATTTTTCATTTATTGTGTTCCGCTTCGAAGCCAAAGGGTACAAGTGCCGAATGATTATAAATATTGCTTAGTTATAAATAAAAAAAAAATTGTACTCCACTTTTTTTTTCGCAGTTATTGAAATAAGAGTTTATAGACCACTAAGAAATCAGCAACATTTTCATATTTCAATTCAGTCAATTACTATTCACGTTCAACTTTGAACCCAATTTACTCGAAATCTAAATTTTGTCACTTGTATCCCTTGGCTTCTGGGGTCCGCATATATTTTTTTTAATCCCCGAAGAAAAAAAATTGGAAATATAATATCAAAGTAATTTTATGAAAATTGAGGATAATGGAAAGGCACCGAAGAACAAACTGACGCGTGTTATTTACGTTTGGAAACTAAAGTAAAACTTAGTATGAAGCCATACTTTCAGATAAATTAATTTATCTTAGTTTAAATGCATTTTAATTTCTTGGTTTTGTAAATTCCTTTAAAATTCTCATTTTATTCAGAATGCATTACTCAATCCTTTTAAGACAGCAAATAAATTTGGTGAATAAGTTGAAGAGAAGCTAAAGAAAACAACAGACAGATTTGAAATAGAAATTAATGATGAATTCAGAAAACATATTGAAGCAGAGAAAAGAAAAAGCACGCTTAAGTTTGAAAAAAAGGGGCAAATTTGAAGCAATTCCCAGTCTCTCGAAAAATTTGGAAAATAGTATTGGATCATCAAGGATTACAATATCTTTTTAGTCGAATTTGTTTTGTTTTTTTGGCCAGAAGAAAAAATTAAACAAAGGATAAAAGGAGACTAGAGAACATATCATCTGTAATTATTTCCCCTCAAATTATACAATGCTTTAAGAATAAAGAAGTTAAAATTGTTAAACTAAACAGAAAGAAAAAGAAGAGAAGTTGAAAACAGGATGATTGGATAAAAAAAAATAAGGGGGGATGGTTGAAATGTTAACTGTAAAATAAAAATGGCAAAAATAAAGTCAGATTCATTTTCTTTCAATTTCTTTCATGAAATTGTGTAATGCAGACATTTAAATATCCAAATACATTTTTCTTTATTTATTATAATTAGATCTAAAACTATTAAACAAATTATAACTTTTGCATGATAAATACTACATTTAAGATTTGAGTGGCTCACATTGGGAAGCTCCCTATTAATACATCAGAAATTGAGCATGACCACTATTGGTGCATAGAGAATGGCAATATTCTTTATTTTTAGCCTTTCCTAAGGCATATATTTTGAAACTTAGTATGTTCATTCTGATAGATGAATGTTAGAACTCTTATAAAAAATGTATATATCATTAGGAATTCACCAAACTTTTAATGGTAATTAGATAAATGTTCTTAAGCTAGCCACTATTGGTGCATTTACCTTAATTTTGATTAAAATGGAAGAATGATTCCCAAGTAATGGTATAGTTTTCACTAAAATTTATCAAATTTGGATAATGATGTTTTATTTCGGCTAATTTATTGGAAAATAATATAAAATACCTAGGGCAGGCCCTGGCAATGTGTTAGGAATTAACTAAATTTTTAAAGATAAGTAAATAATAATACTTGAAGCGAAGCAATCTGAATGTGTGCGAAACTTCATGTGAATCCATTCCATTCTGACAATGAAATGAACATGATTTCTCGACAATGGTTCGATGAATTAAAATGCAATTTACCTCAAACGTAGTTCTTATAGTAAGACAAAGGTAATAACGTGGTCTGAGTTTTTAAATTCGATCTGTGGACTGATTAATTAAAGATCAAAGTTAAAATTAGGTAATACAGATTCAATGCAATTTTCTTTTGCGTTTATAACGTTCCCTTGCCGGAAATACGGAACTAAATTTAAATAAAATTAATTTTTTTTTAAATCTTTACAATAAGTATCTGACGCCTCAATTTTATGTTTTAAAATTTTTTTTTTACATGATAGATTTTTGTTTTATGCCGTTATTTATGATCCCTGGTGGGAAATTGCACAAAAAAAAATTTAAAATGGACTTTTTATGTTTTTCATGTGGCAATCATACTCCAAGCTAAAATTAGATAGGTTAATTTAAACTAAACAAGTTTCTTATTTTTGATTATATCCAGAAATTATTAATTTATATGTTGAACTTTAAAACTTTTACTTAAAGAAATTTTACGCATGTTATCCAGCTTTTTATTTAAGTCATTTACTGTACGCACCATGAAGGCTCGTCTTATGAAATAAAGTTGATTATTTATCTAGTACTTGAAAATAATGAAAACATTTCAAATTTCCTTCGCCCAGTTCCTCTGGTTAGAGGAAGATTCATATCACAGTTTTCAGGAAGAAAGGTTATTTTAACTGTTATTTTCGATCTTCCTCTTAACGATAAAATTTAATAACTATTTAAAGATCACAGTATTTCTAACTTAAAGCAATTAGTGTCGGCTTTATCGCATTTAACTTCGTATTGCCAAATCCACACGACAAGGATGCAGAGATAAACGTCTCTAAGGGCAGTGGCCGTGACAAACTTACAAGTTCGCGTCTCATAGCGGAATTGACCTTAAGCGACGACAGATATCAAATTCATCAGCGGACGACATGATATCCACCAAAGACAATTTTATAGGATTTTACTGGCGACATTTTATCAATTAAATTGTTTAAAAAGAGATAAACTGATCTTACGATTGATAGCATGCGTTCCATATTGATGACAAGTATTTATGAAAAGAAAATGAGTATAAGAGAAATATATCCAACATTGCTTCTTTTACAACACTGTGATTCAAGATAAGCCAAAAGAAAGTTTACGACTAGAAAGGAAAAGTATAATAATACAAATGATTAAAAAATAACATTTCATATACAAAATAAAAATTCTATAAGGGGTCTTGTACCTTTTAAACGCGACGGAATTTAACGAAAAACTTCAAAGTTTGAATTAGTCTATCTTCAAAACCTTTTTATGTATAAACATGAAATTTTGGATATTGATTAAACAGATTGTGCTTTGTAATATACTACCAACAGAAATTTATTAACCCTTTACAGAATTTGTGTATTGTTGAAATCAAAACAGCTCTTTTTTTTACCCCATAAGTCATTGCGCGCATGATATCTTGAGACAGTATGTATGGATTGTCATAAAATTTGGTAAATATACTAAACAAATGTGTGTTTAAAATGATCTACTTTTAAGTATTTACAATGATAATATTTTTAGTTATGACTATTTTTATTCATTGAAAATATAAAATTTTTATTTTTTTTTACGAAAATATTTTTTTTATATAGTTAATGAAAAGATTTTAGCCTAAGAGTAGATCATTTTAAACACACATATATGTTTAGTATATTTACCAAATTTTATGCCAATCCATACATACTTTATCAAGATATCATGCGCGCAATGACTTATGGGGTAAAAAAAAGAGCTATTTTGATTTCAACAATACACAAATTCTGTAAAGGGTTAATAAATTTCTAATGGTAGCATATTACAAAGCACAATCTGTTTAATCAATATCCAAAATTTCATGTTTATATATAAAAAGGCTTTGAAGATAGACTAATTCAAACTTTGAAGTTTTTCGTTAATTTTCGACGCGTTTAAAAGGTACAAGACCCCATAAATGAAAATTTACTGTATCACACGCGTTTGCATATACTATTTCACATGAAATATACTGTACAATTACTATTTTTTGTAATGGCATTTCTGCACTCGAGAAACAGTATGGCATGCACGAAATATGACATTCAATCAAAAACTGCAACAATTGAACGGCACTCTCAAAAATGGCATGGAATTGAGGTAATTGAGCCGTTTCATGCAAGGGTGCGCTATAATAATTTCCTTTGGGGAACAATTTCTTCCGGTATATTGCTATTAACAGGAATATTTCGTGGAACTATTATTGATATTGACATTCTCATATATAAGACTAATATTGGGGTATATACTATTTCAGACAAAATATACTGTACAATTATTGTTAATTTAATTTTTTAATGACATTTTTATACTCTAGGAACAGCACGGCATGCACAAAATATGACATTTTCAATCAAAAACTGAAGCAGAGCACTCAAAATTGAACGGCGCATTCAAAAATTGCACGGCACTGCGGCAATTGAGCCGTTTCATGCAAGAGTAGTACAAGTAACATTTCCTTAAATGCTAAAAAAAATAAGGATTTTCTGGACACGCTACAATGATTTCCTATGGGGGGGGATTCTTCGGGTATATTGCGATTTAAAGGCAATTTTCGAAGAACTAATACTTATATCCGAAATTGCATACACTAAATATGACATTTTCAATAGAAAATTGCAACAGAGCACTCAAAATTGAACGGATCACTCAAAAATGGCACGGCAGTGCGGCAATTGAGCCGTTTTATGCAAGGGTGCACTATAATGATTTCTTATGAGGAAAAATTTCTTCCGGTATATTGCTGTTTACAGGAATATTTCGTGGAACTATTACGCATATTGATATTCTCATGTATAAGATTAATATTGTAGTATATGCTATTTCACACGAAATATACTGAAGAATTACTGTTTATTTATTTTTTTAATGGCATTTCTGCACTCGAAATGTAACATGGCATGCACGAAATATGACATTTTCAATCAAAACTGCAACAGAGCACAAAAAAAATGGCATGGCACTGCGGCAATTCAGCCGTTTCATGCAAGAGTAGTATGTAAGTAACATTTTCTTAAATATTCAAAAACAAGGATTTTCTGAACTCTCTAAAATTATTTCTATGGGGAAAAATTTCTTCGGTTATTTTGCGATTTAAAGGCAAATTTCCTGGGAATACTACTAATATCAATATTCTTATGTATAGATTAATATGATGGTATATACTATTTCACACGAAAAATATCGCACAATTACTGTTTATTTTTTTAGGCATTTCTGTGCTCGAGAAACAACATGCCATACAAGAAATATTACATTTCAACCAAAAACTGCAACAGAACACTCAAAATTGAACGGCACACTCAAAAGTGGCATAGCACTGCAGCAATTGAGCCGTTTCATGCAAGAGTAGTGCAAGTAACATTTCCTTAAATGTTCAAAAACAAGGATTTCCTGGACGCGCTGCATTGATTTTGTATAGAGGAAAAATTTGTTCGGATAGGGTAGGTGGGGGTAAAGATACGCACTTTTCATAGATTTTGATTTTTAACAAACACATTGGTACGAAATTATGTAACGACTGATTAAAATGTTATATTAGAAACTTAGGCAAGTGTCACCATCAACCGCCATTCTGTCAAATTATAATTTCGTGAGAAATTACAATTTCTAAAAAACATTGCTCTGCGTATCTTTGCCCCACTGTTTGGTGTAAAAAGTACACAGTGGTGGGGCAAAAATACGCAGTACGTATTTTTTGCCCCATCTCCACTAAAACGAATGAGTTATGTAAAAGCCTGTTATATATTATATGAAACCCTTTTTCTGTACTAAACTTTATGTACAGGACTATAATTAAAACTCACCTATTCAAAAGTCTCTAGAGTCAGTAACGAAATTAATATCTATAGTTAAACTAGAATCTATAGTACATTTCAGGAGTATCTATAGTTAAACTGCAAATTACAAGTTAAAACGTGAAAAAAGAAAAAAAACCAGCGGCCTGTGAAACCGCAAACAGCAGTTCCCAGGTGGGCAGTAAGCTTTATTCAGGGGAGGCACTGCCCACCCCTCCTCCTAGTTTGGGAGAGGTGAAGAAACTGTATACGAACCAAAGTCATAAACACTTTTCAACTATGTTAGAAAGTATTACAAAATCAAATTTTTTTATTCTTAGTTTTTTTTTATAAACATTTTATGTATATTATCTAAATGTTACGCATTCATTTAAAAGATGAAATTTAAGATTAAAAGCCGTGTTTTGTCATAACCATTTGAGAATTATGATGGCAAGTTAATAAAACCACTAAGGCGCAATTATAAAAAAATAATAAACTCAACGAACAATAATCACATTCTTTCTATTAAGCTTAAAAAAAAAATAATAAAAACAATATTCTAAATAGCAGATTAAAGTACAAATAAATACTTGATAAGTTGACCAAGAGATTTAGATGTGAACTAGATCGCCAGATTCGATTACATCGATTTTGTGACTGGATATCTAAACGTCGTCGCTTATGTAATTTGATGAAGATTCTTATGTTATTAAATACGTGTATCGTGTCTCTTTGCACGGATTGAGTTTTATTATATTTTAAATAACTTCGATCCAAAACTGAAATTTTGTGATCCCTTTGTATTTTTAATAAAGAATTTTTAACGGGTTATTATTATGTTACATTTAAAGAATAAGGATTAGTCTTTCACTTATTCTGTTTTCTGAAGTGCTTCGAATTCGAATATATATATGTACAGCGTGTCCCAAAAATATAGACAAAAATATAAAATACAATTCACAGAAATAAGAATGGGATGAAATTTTTCTTATGTGTGTCTAATTACAAACACTACATGAAGCACAAGTTAGGACTTATTTGTATTAGAAAACACAAAAAATGCTGAATTTATTAAGAAAAACAGAAAATAGGGTGCACCATAATTATAGACAATATTTGTTTTATGGATTATTTAAGGTTGAGGAACACAGTTTAAAAAAAAGTTGTTATTTAATCATGTTTCTATCACCTTTAATCACCTCAAATACACTATTTTCCATCGAAAGTACTAAGTTTTGCATTACCTCTTGGGACAGTTTATACCATGCTTGGTCTATCGCTGTTGCAAGGTCCTTGGTCGAAAAATATTGCCGTCCATTTTCATTTACTTTTCGTGCTAGATGTCCCCACACTTTCTCCATGGGACTTAAGCCCTTACTAAGCGATAGCCAGTCCATGACATTGATATTATTCATATGAAACCACATCTTTGTCGAGTTAGACACATGAATAGGCTTGTTGGAATACACAGCTTGGTCCTCCCAGCAAATCCTATAATGGAGTAAAATGGTCCTCTAAGATTTTCTGATAGTCTTGGGAGTTAATTTTCTTGCTACAAAATGCCAAAAAGGTTTGTCCCTTAAATCCAAAACCCCCCCAAGTCATTACTGGTCCTCCACCTTGCTGCCTACTGAAAAAACTTCTTGGTTCGCTGCTTAAATCATACCAATAAAGTTTATATCCATCTGGTCCATCCATGTTCCACTTTTTGTCGTCACTAAATATTGTTGACAGCCATTTATCACCACAAGACATCACTTTCTTAGCCCAGTTTAAACATACATTTTTGTGGTGTTTTTTTAAGCATGGTTTCTTCAACATTTTCTTGAAAGTTATTCGTTTAGATTCCAGTATTCTTCTGTTAATGATATTTTTTGGCACTCCAAATTTGGATGCAATTTTTCGCAATGAAATATTTTTTCTAGATGCCGTTTTAGAATGATTCTGTCATCACGCATGGATGTAATTCTTTGTCGACAAGGTCTTTTCTTACTACACCACTTGTTGCCATTATGCAAAATTCTCTAATCTCTTTTTAAAGACCTCTTTAAAACATTGGATATCTTTTTGGGATTTTTGCCTTTAAGTTTTAAATCCAAAGCTTTGATGATCTCCTCTGTCGAAATCTGTTTACCTCTAGGCATTTTGTCGAATTTATAAAAAGATCGATTAGTCAGGCGAAAACAAGCCAAAAAAGGATTCCAAATCAGTAAAAGTCAGAACAGCAGACGATACATACTTTGAAAAAATGTGAATAAATAACAGTCTTCTGAAAAAAATATTTTACTAACAATATTTCTAAGTAAAGTCAGACGTTGTCTATATTTATGGGACAGGCGATATTACACTTTAAAAAAATTTTCATAGTTTTTACGTATTTTCTAATTTTTTTTTTACAATAAATCCGAATAAATTAATTAAAAAAATGTATCTGAATCATTTCTGAAATACATGAAAGGTATTTTAGCTTGGGATGTCATTTTTGATCTCTGTCTATGTTTTTGGGACACACTGTACATATATATATATGTTTTTTTTTTATGTTTCATAGGAAATAATGTTTTCATATCAATAGAAAAAAAATCGCGGAAGTACAAAATTTAATTATTTTAGAAAGAGCCGTTGGAAAACCGTAAATTATTAGCGTCATGGCCGTTCTTCGCAGAGGAAACAGAAATGAATAAAGCCTTAAGAGCCATTATTTTGAAAATCAGACAAGTGCGATTGTTGTATTTTTTGTTTTGCTTGATTTTTTTTTATGTTGAAGTAGATCACATTTAATGAATAATGTGAAATTTTGAAGCCCTGAAAAAAATTTCCCTTCCCTGTAGAAAATGTCAAAGTTCAAGGTCGTGACCGTCATTTTTCATGAAAAGTGAAATGCGAGTATGTTTGCAGTGCTAAAGCTTGGGAAAGCAACGACATCCTAAAATTCTTTTGTGATGAAATATTAGTATAACACTACCTGCTTAGTAAACTGCATTCGTTTCCATGGGGCATTGTTATTTTACATTGTTATGTTGCCTCAAAATGCAATGAAAATGACGTTTTTGTCCGTTTTCCGCTCGTATTTTATTATTTAAACAATAGTACCACAAACTTTTTCTTATAGAATATCGAAGTGTAGTATTAGGACAATCTAAATAATATAATACTTTACCGGGATATTGCTGCTGTTAGCAGAAATAGTCTGTTAAATATTCAGAAATTTTAAAATAGGCAACATTTCATTAGTCTTTTCTCAAAATAGCGTCACGGTTCAATAAAACAAAATGTATCACATAATAGTTGAAAATATGTACAAACACATGGAAAAGAAAAAAAAAGTGGGCCTCGTCATATTTTTAGAAAAAGAATAACAAAATTTACAAAAAATCACAGTCAAAATATCCTGTTTAAATTTCCCTTTTTTCCATTTAGAACAAGGAAGGGGAATGAAAAAGGGATATTTCATTTTCTCATAGTTAAAAAACATAGCTAGTGGAAAGAGAAACGGGATATTTCGTTTTCTGATAGGGAAAAAGTATGAGAAATGACAGTCTTTTTTGTGACTTTTGACATTTTTTTCTTCTAAAAATATGACGAGGCCCCACTTTTTTTTCTTTTCCATGTGTTTGTACATACTTCCAACTACTACGTGATATATTTTGTTTTATTGAACCGTGACGCTGTTTTCAGAAAAGACTAATTGAAATGCTGCCTATTTTGAAATTTTTGAATATTTAACAGACTATTCCTGCTAACAGCAGTAATATTCCGGTAAAGTTTTATATTATTTAACTTGTCCTAGTAGTACACTTTGATGTTCTATAAGAAAAAGTTTGGGGTACTATTGCTTAAATAAGAAAATACGTGCGGAAAACGGACAAAAACGTCGATTTCATTGCATTTTGAGGCAACATAACAATGTAAAATAACAATGCCCCATGGAAATAAATACAGTTTTCTAAGCAGGTAGTGTTATACTAATATTTCATCACAAAAGAATTTTGGGATGTCGTTGCTTTCCCAAGCTTTAGCACTGCAAACATACTCGCATTTCACTTTTCATGAAAAATGACGGTCACAACCTTGAACTTTGACATTTTTTACACTGAAGGGAAAATTTTTTCAGGGCTTCAAAATTTCACATTGTTCATTAAATATGATCTACTTCAACATAAAAAAAAAAAAAAAAAAAAAAAAAAAATCAAGCAAAACAAAAAATACAACTATCGCACTTGTCTGATTTTTAAAATAATGGCTCTTAATCTCAGAAAGTCAGAATGCATTGGAACAGTGATTTCGATAGGAAATGGTACTTCTAAAGGACCTATAGATCTAATATAGCTATCTAAACATAACACTGATATTGGTTGCAATTGGTTTAATTCATTTTGCACATGAGCAATATGTTTTATATACGCAAATATGTAACTTTTGTGTCAGTTACTTAGTTCGATATCTTGGCGTTGAAATTATTTTGTCTATGAGTATATAGACGCGGAGTAAAATAATTTACATTTCAGTAATGTTCCTTTGGCGACTAAGCTGCAGTATTGCAACTTTATTGTTCTTTTTTAGGTGCGTTCGTAATTATATAAATACGTAGCACCTATAGTCGTCGTTGAGTCCGTCTGTCTGTCTGTCCGCATATAACAGAGCAAAAACTACCCAACCGAATGGTCTGAAATTTTAAATATATGATTGTTGTAAAATTTTGTCGAGCCATTTCAAATTTTATGAAAATCGGATGTATAGTTTAATTACAGGGACAGTCAAAAGTTTTTCTTTACATTACGGCCAATGGGAAAAATTATTGCAAGAGTATTTTAATGGTGTTACAGCCTTCCGAATGTTCTGAAATTTTAAATACATAATTGTTGCAATATTTTGTCGAGCCGTTTCAAATTTTATGAAAATCGGATGTATAGTTTAATTACAGGGCCAGTCAAAAGTTTTCCGTTACATTACGGCCAATGGGAAAAAATCATTGCAAGTGCAATTTAATGATGTTAAAGCCTTCCGAATGGTCTGAAATTTTAAATATACAATTGTTGCAAACTTTTGTCGAGTCATTTCAAATTTTATGAAAATCGGATGTATAGTTTAATTACAGGGACAGTCAAAAGTGTTCTGTTACATTACGGGGAATGGGAAAAAAATTATTGCAAGTGCATTTTAATGATGTTACAGACTATGCACTTATGAAGTGCAAAAAAAAATATACATTCAGTACAATATGGGGTGCAAAAAATAATTATAAAACTAATTATAGTACGAACGCACCTCATTTGCCACGTTTGACGAGCAATTTCCAACTTGTTTACTTACCGGGTGGCTTTTTCAAGAAGGCTCATGTTTTGAGCACCTTATCGCCAGAGTAAGGGTTGGCGCGGGGATGAATTGAACGCTACGCACCCTTTTTTGTTCGTGACGTCGTACGCGTAGCGAACAGCAACCCCATTCCTTTGCTGAGAGGAAGAGATGTGCTTTTTTTCATTTGTTTTTTCCGCCAATGTAAAAAGCTAGACGAAATGTTATTTCACCGTGGTTTGCAATTAGAACCTTGCTTAAAACAAAGATCTTTTTCGGATTAAAATAACTTTTAATTGCACAAATAGATATAATTCAAACATAAGTTATTTTTTTTTTTCAGTTCTATAATATTCATTTATTTCATTAATTCGCTATATGTTCGAAGAAATTGAGAACGTATTTTAAAAACAGACGTAAAAATTTTCTTTAATAAATATAATTGTATTGATCATGTTTTTATGACACAATTGAACATAGTTTTATTAGTATTATTACTGAATTAATTTAGTTTTTTTTTATTATTAAGCGGCATAATTATGTGACGTGTTGATTGCATTAATAAAACACATTTTCACTGAAATAATTCATTAAAAATTAATTGTTTTGTATTTAATTGCGATTAGAAGTTAATAGGAAGTTGAAACTGAAATCAATTCGATTATAATTAAATTGAACGATAAAGCATAAATTATTTAGCCGTATCCTGCAATTAAATCTATCAGCTAAAATAACTGCAACTTGATGCATGGAATTAAATCAATTACTATTACATTTTAATATTGTTAAAATTTTATCATTATTTGAGTTTTTATGAAAAAGACATTGGTCTGTCTCTAGTGCACAAAATTAAAAATCTTTAAAATTCTTCAGTTTTTTATTTAAAAATTTTTGTCATATTTTAAAATATTATTCCGCCTTAGTTGTTTATTTATTATTTAAAAATAATAATTCGTCATATTTGAATAAATCATGTAAATTCTTCTCTCGAATGAAATCCCCCCCCCCCCTCACACACACACTTTATATTTCGTCATTCTGCACACATATTGCTCTAGTTATTAAGTTGAAGTGGCAATAAAATAATGCTCAATCGTCTGAGGCAACCTCCCATTTCGAATTTTCTCTCCCCCCCCCCTCTCCTCCATCACACTATTTTTTGCCCATTTAAAATTCATTGTTGCCTTACAGAAAAGATTAGTTCAAATTGCGTCTGAAATGTTAACTATTCCTTCGCTTATCCATAACAGTGCATTAAAGTTTACTGTTTTGCTCTATCTGTTGATTTTTAAATAACTAATAAATAATTTACCATAAAAAAAGATAAGGAAACAAATAGAATGAAAGATTTTAAAAATAATAATAAGGATTAACCTTTTGTGCGCACGCTTTCATTTTTTTTTAATTCTTCACAGTTTAAATTTTCTGTCCTATTTATTACTTTGAAGTAACTATAAGTAAAAGACCAATTATTCAAATTCTGCGCCCCCCCCCCCCCCCCAAAAAAAAAGTTAAATATTCCAAGTTTTTAATTTTTTGGTTTGTTTTTCTATTTGTTAATTGATAAATTTAACTATTTAAGTCTATAGCCCCTCACTATCATATACAGGTAAAAAATTTCTCTAATGATTTTATTTGTTACTTTGAAGTAACAAAAGTTAGTCATTCAATCTTCCTTCTACCCCACCTCCCCTTAAGAATTTCATCTCACATTAAAAAGGCAATTTCTAAACATCCTGTTTGGGGGTGTGAAAGGTTTTTTTTTTCTTTCTTGGTTTGGCCTATTTTCACTCGACTTTGGGGGCTGTTTCTGCAGAATGATTTGGTATTAAATTAATTATATAAGTTCATCGCAGAAAATATAGTAATTTTCTGCCACAGGTATTTTTTAAAATCTGTGTTTATATACATCAAAATGCACTGAAACTGCATTAATTCATGATCCCCATAAATTCATCTTTATATGTAATCAAATATCTAAATATATGAAGGTAATGAGTTTTTGTTTAAGAGGTATGGAATTAATAATGCTCAATTGAATGAAAATTTAGATTTTTGAGGTGATCAAATAATCAAAATTTTAGTCTATATCACCAAAAGTAATAAAGCCCTTTGATAAAACAGAGTATAAGAATTCGTAATACAATTTCTTTTCATCTAGAACACATAACTGAAAATATTTCTTTAATTTAGGTAGGACTAAAATATGCTAGTTCGTCTTCCGCCATTTCGGTTCAAAACAAAACACAAGACGACGATTGGCGTTAGAGCTAGCTGAACGCTCTCGCATTCGCCAACTCGCCAAGGATGGTGCTGAAAACGTGAGCCTTCTTGAAAAAGCTACCGGGTGCCCCAAAAATGACTGATGGATTTTAAAATTCAATAACTTGCAAACGGTGACAGATATTAAAAAAATTCTTGCAGGAGGCTTATGTATGATGGTAGGAGTTTTTTTACTGTGATTCTTGATTTTAGTTCGAATTTCAAACAATAGATGGCACTGCGAGAGATAGGTGCTAATTCTAGACCTGATTTTTGGTACTTCGGGATCCATTCAAAACATTTTATTCTCCTTTTTTCGCATGGAAGAAGAGAGGCCAAAAAATCGAGCCTGGATTTAGCGGCTAATGCTTTCAGCGCCATCTATCGCTGCTATTTGTAACTAAAACTGGGAATCGCAGTATAAAATCTCCTGACATATTACATAACCCTCCTGCAAAAAATTTTTAAATATCTGTCACCGTTTGGAAGTTATTGAATTTTAAAATCCATCAGTCATTTTTGGGACACCCGGTAAATGTGGTATATGAACGGGAATAATCAAAATACTCCATGAGTTATTTATCCTTTACACAAATTTTGAAAAAGATTTCATTGGTAGATTTTCTGATCTTTTTGACTGAAGTATGGGCACTGATTTACTCAGGAACAAATCGTCATGTTGCAACGACTAACTCAAGAATGTTAAAGTGGCTCGAGAATCAAAAGAATTTCACATTACATTTGAAAATAAATTGGGAATTTTACATGCTACTTATGAGTTAAAATACTTCAGTGGCAAATTTAACGCTCCGATTTTCGGAAATTGTCCTTTGAGCATTACATCATCCTGACGAGTAGCGTTCGCTTCAGAAAAAAGGACAGCATAAAAGGGCACTTAGTTCAGTAGAAAACGGCATCATTTCAAGAGAAAATGTTTTATTGTTTTTAGTAAGGATAAAAAAAAAATCTAACTTTTAGGTATCTATAATATTTAGGATAGAAGTATGTGCGTCTCTGTGTATCTGAAAAGATAGCTGCACGCAGAGTTACAAGATTTGGCAGGAAGGTACCTCTATGCACGATTTTGTATTTTTTTATTAGATTTTTAAAATTTAATTTTATTATGCGACTTTTAGCATTTTTAAGGATTTGTTGCGATTTCCCCCTTAAGTAAAACGAATCAGGTGTCCGATTTTTTGAGTTTTTTTTTTTACGTTTTGTGTTATTTTTTTGACGGGCTCGGGAAAGGTTTCTTAACTAGTGATTGGTGATAAGTAAGGTAACATTAATTCCAAATGATTTTATAAATTAAAAAAAAAAAAAAAAAAAAAAAAAATACAACACGATTGAAGGATTTCATCTGCTTTTTCTAAAGAAATGATGAAGTTCTATAATTTTTGAAAGATCTGGGGCACACGGATTTAGAAATACTGCGTTACATTGGAAATTTGTTTATGAGAGATCGAGATTTCTGGGTATAATTTAGAGGCGTATTTAGCCTATTTTAAAAGGGGGTTAATAGCCTAGCAAAAATACTACTGATGCATACATATTATTGTCGTTCGACCCACCTAGTTGGGCAATATTTTATAATTAGCTGAGTTTTGTTCCCAATACTATCTCTCTTATGGTTTCTTGGAGAATAGGTTGAAACGTGGATTAAAGGAAAAAAAAAAAAAAAAGCTATACACTGATTCAACGAACTTCGGCGCACAGTGGGGCCGAGACGTCAAAAATACCCCAAACTGATTTTTTTTTAATTTTATTTTTTTTTAAAGTGGTTTTCTGTTCTTTGAAAGTTTTAAGAATTTTGCAGAATTTTATTTATTTATTTTTTGAAGTCCGTACAGAGGGGTCTAAAAGTAGGCTTTTTTTAGACTTTTGGAAAGTTGTCAATTTTAGCCAAATTTTGTTTCTCTTCGTATACCTTTATTTTCAAAACAACATTTTGAAACTTTGAGGGTATTTACTTCCTATACAGAGGACAAGAAACACAATTAACCCGTTCAAATATTGAATTACTATAAGGAGAATTAAGGTATACAATATTCACATTTCAAAATTGCGAGTAAAATTGATTGTCGAAGCTTTAAAAAAAGCTCCATTAGTCTCCGACATGGCTTGGCAATTTTTCTCATCTACATGCATTCAAAAAACAGCTATTTCAAACTATTTCTACAGCTTTTTCAGCTGAAATTATCTGCAATTGTGGCCTTTGTACTGACTTAGTACAGGGTCATAAATTTCATTAAAAGTCGATAATTATCTCGAGAATGATTAAATCTATTAGTTTTGGACTGATCTTATTAAATTCCTCCCACGAATTTTTTTGAATGACACTTTCATTTTCAGAACCGGTTTTGAAAGTGAAAATAACTTTATAAAAAATATCTGCGACCAAAATCGAAAAAGTAAAAAAGGTGCGATGTAGAGATGGACCTCGGCCAGTGGCGTGGCGTGAAAATTTTCGGTGGTCAAAGCAATTATTTAAGTTTGTGGTGAAAAATTATTAACTCTAAAATTCAATGGTTGAATGTTCAAAAAAGAAACTTTAAATCTTACCTTCACTTATACATGAACTCCAAATGTTCTGCTAAAACTGGATCGTAGAGTTTTAAAAGCTTATTAAGAGTTTTAAAATATTGCTTGGTCATCGCCGCATCCAGCGATGACCGGACGCCACGCCACTGACCTCGGCATCCAATGCAAAGAAAAAATTATTTAAATATGTCGAAATGCAAACGAGATATTAGATATATCTCTCCCCATAGGATTAGCATTAGCTCGTGAGTGTCTTCGCCGGCAGGGACAGGAGCCTTAATGAGCATATTTTCCAAAACTTTACTCTTCCCTTTTAACTATTTTACTCTCTATTTGCCCTGGGAGTGATACCTTGCCGTATACATAGAGTGAAGATCCCTTGTTTTTGGTACCTAACCAGAAACTGGCACTTCAGCGAAAATAACTCAAATAAGCATTTTCTTGTAAAATTCTGCAAAGTAGTGTTATTTAGTGGTAACTTATTTCTCTGAACTTCTATGACTCATGTGTCAGTTATAGCTTTTAAAAATAGGGATGGTGTCAGTTACTGGAGTTATTGACAATATTTATGTAAAAAAAATTTTTAGTAAGTACAATTTAATTTTTTTTTTTTTGTCAACAATAATTTTTTAATGTATCTACTGTTTCAAAAACAAAGATAAGCATAAAATAGGTTTAAAACTTTCTACGAGTAATATAGTGAAATACGTTTAACACGGAACTGAGGGAATCGAAAAAAAATTTTCGTGTTAAAAGAATTTCGCGTTAAAAAATTCTTAAAAAAAAGAACAAAACTCAAATATTTTCGACGTAATCAAATTTTATTTCGATTTCCTGTTAAACTATTAGTAAGTTGGATGCAACCATTAGGATAAAAAGGAAGTAACACAAAATATTGTTTCTGGAGGAAAAAAATCAGATATCTTTTTTGAATTGTCTTTTTCAACATTCTGAGATCTGTAAAAAAAAACCGCACTAAAAAACGGAAATACTACTGGCAATCTAGACGCCAGTACTATTTCCGTTTTCTACGGGAATTTTTACCCATAAATTACAGAAAATTTTCCGTTTTTCTGATTAAAAACGGAAAATTTTCTGTAATTTATAGGTAAAAATTCCCGTAAAAAATCGGAAATAGTACTGGCGTCTAGATTGCCAGTAGTATTTCCGTTTTTTAGTCAGTTTTTTTTTTTTTTTTTTTTTTTTTTTTTACAGAAGCGTGTTTGAATCAAATAAGTTAAGCTGTCTGTAATCTTCGTGCTTAGCAGTTCTCATACGTTTTCCCTCAGCTTAAACATACTGCGCTCAAATATTAACGTAATGGGATCCCTGTTTTTTATTATTGTTGATAATGTAGAATTGGCAATGCAAAATTCTTTGCAGATTTCTGTTTTCGTCCTTCTTTTTCATCAACTGCATTAATCAGCTTCATCTTCACTTGAAGCGAAATAGCAATTTGTTTTCGCACCAATTTCTCAGTCATTGTGCTCATAAAACATAAGCTAACTTACAAAAAACACGAAATTCTCTGATTTTCACCAAACATTCAGTGGTTTAACACAAAATTCACCAATTTCAACTGAAACTAACTAGCTCGAAAGCGAATTTTTTTTCCTGTTAAACGATTTTTGTTTCGTGTTAAAAGAACAAAAAAATGTATTAAATTGCATCGTATACTGTTCGGGCCGCTATATCATTTCATGTTAACCGATTTTTCGTGCTAAGCGTTTACGTGTTAAACGTATTTCACTGTATTTAAACAAGAAAAATTCCTTAAATGCATAGTGTAACTCAGGAGTTACATGAAACTATTATGTGTTACTTACGTGCAATAGCATGCAATTAATGTCGTGAAATCCGTTTTTGTTCAGATTTGTTACTACGGGAATGTTATGACATCTTTTGTTGATACTGCTTGCAATTTGCTCGATTAGCGATAGTATATGGTAGTAATTATTCATTCTACAAGCTATTAAAAGCATTATAAAACCTATGCCGTTGAATAGTTGTTATTGTGCAGTGTATTATGCACTTTAAAGTAAGTATATAATTTAAAATTATCCTTTTTTGAGCAATTTTTGTTGTGTAATTCAGGAGTAACATTATGTCCAACAGGCACATGAAAATTTTCACTATTTTTCTAGGGGATAATTAAAACACTTTCAAGGGCGGTGTCCTTATAAAAGGACACCTAAATTTAATTCCAAAACTGTCAAACGGCACCAGGAATATTTAATTAAAATTTTCCTTTTATAATGTACGGGAAAATAAGCAAGTTCGTATTTTCTATTAAGCCCAGTGGTGTAGTATTCTGGACATCTGACTGCCGCACCGCAGGTCGAGAGTTCGACTCCCGACTGGGCAAGGTTCACTCAGCCTTTCATCCCTTTGGGGTCGATAAAATGAGTACCAAGCTTGCTTGGGAACTAAACACCGAGGGTCTCGCGTTAGGCTGACCACCTGGCCGGGGCGCATGCTGTATAACACCTCGGGTCCCAGGGTCAAGAAAACAGAGATGGGCACTGTCGGCCCAGATCCTTCTTGGATTGTATAGCCACAGAGTTTAGTTTAGTATTTTCTATTAAATTAGTTTATAAATTCTGGTGTCAGTCCATTATTTCATCAGTTTGTAAATAGAATTACACCGCGTCGGAGAGGGTTAACAAAAATAGAGGCAAATGTAAGGTTTCCCGCACAAAATAAAAAATCATGCATTAAAGGGTTAAAGTGTCAGTTACTGGGGGTTTCACACTGTTAATTTTTATACCAATTTTGTAAACCTCAATACGAAGCCCTAATTCTCATTCGGTATTTCATGACGTATTTTATCCCGATTTCAAAATCGCAAGGATTTAGCTTCAAAAGTACAGAGGTAAAGTGTGTTTGGGGGTGTGTCAGTGTCGAGAAAAGCATTTTGAAAATTGCGCTATACTGCGGCCATATATATTAAAATAGTGATGCAACAATATTTAAAAGAGAGTAGCGCTACACACGAGGATATTAATAAATATTTATTTTGCTCTATTTAGAGTGTGTGTAATTAGCAGAAATGTGTCCAACTTTCATCTTAAATACAACCCCTTCAAAGTTGCCGATTTTACGTGTCTATTGATAACTTGGCAACTTATGGTCAGAAGAGAAAAAAAAGTTATACAGGAGGAAAAGAACCCCCCAAACGATGGCTTTTTTTAAAAATACTTTTCAACAAAGCTGAAAACTGTTTATGAATTCAGTTTGTCTATGTGTGCTCTAACTCATGTAAATATACTCAGATTGTCATGCAATTCATATACGTTATTGAGGTTTAGTAGGTCATGTTCGGTATTGAAAATGAAGTGTGTAGCGTTTTTAGTTCGCTTACAAGTACACTCAAAAGAATTCCGTTGCATTACGGTCTATGGGGAAAAATCGTTTGCAGTGCATTTTAATGATATTACGTTATTTCAAATGTACAGAAATTGATATAAATCATTGAATTTCACTACGATTACTATAGAATAGGGCATTCATAGAATTTATCGTTTATTTAGAAGGACACAAAATAAATGTGTTACAGTACTGTCTTTGAACAATATGCTGTTGTATGTTAATGATGTTTACCATGGCATGTTCGTTATTGAATATGAAATGTGTAGCGTTAATAGTTTATTTACAGGGGCACTCAAAAGAAATCCGTTTTATTATGGTCAATGGTGAAAGATAGTTTGCAGTGTATTTCAATGGCATTAGTCTATTTCAAATGTATAAAAATTTATATAAATCACTCAATTTCATTACAAGGTGATTACTATAGAATATGGAATTCATAGCATTTATCGCCCATTTACAGGGACACACAGAAAAGAAATCGGTTACAGTGCTGTCTTTGAGCCATAATTGCTGGAAGAGAGTTTTCAATTTCGGCATGCGCTTTTAAACTTGACAACTTTTTTGCCTGTTACTCGCTGTGTATAAATTCTATACCTCGTATACAGGGCTGCACAAAAGAATTCACGTATACCATTCCTCTTATTAGCGGAAATTGCCGATGGGGAATTTTCAATCGTGGTATGCATTTCCTAACTGAACTAAATTTTGAATGCATATAGCTTATAGATAGAAAGTCATATCATATACAGGGCTACTGAAACAATTCGGATAATTTTCCGATTGTAGATGCGATTTGCTTAGTTAGCTCCTCAAGATGACTATCTAGCGTCTCTTAAGTGGTTATCAGCTAATACTAATCTATACTAATGTTATAAAGAAGTAACGTTTGTGTGTCTTTGTAAGGGAACTACCGAGCAGATTTAAAAAGTAAATGGTATGAAAATGCTGATGAGCCTCTCTTTTCCAATATAGACTATTTTTCTTTATGTCTGTACGACAACCTTCAATGGGATGGAGCAGCAAAAATGTTTAAAATTTCGATTTCTACGATATTGTTAGGGTTAAAAACTTTACATTTTGTGGTCTTGTGTTTAAGATGTAAATGCTTGCTAAGAACGGTTCCTAAAAAGTTCGAAATTTTAAAGGGTCTCAAAGACTCTTAAAATTGGAAAAAATGGAAAAAAAAAAGATCAGTTTGAACGTTTAATATCTTAAAATGTATTTGATTTTAAGACACAATTTTAATTGGAATAAAATATATAAGTATGTCTTTCATTTCATGTATTTAAAAAATTATAAGACGCAGAATTAGCATTTACAGGGGGCACCAAACTGTTAGACATTTGACGAGCAAAAAATCAGCATAACAGCTTACGCGCACGATTACAAAATAAGTATTGCAACTAGAATGAAAATTTTGGTGACTACTTATACTTCAGATTGTAATAATGACCCTGAACCTAAATAAATTTGTATTTAAAGCATTTTTATATTAATACAAAGTTGTATTTAGCCAATTCAAAATCTTGAAAATTACAACAGTATAATCACCTAAAAAAATATTTATTCGAAAAATAAAAAGGAAATTTTAGGTTCAGTTTATACAGACTGACATGAAACATGTTTTGAAAATTTCATGAAAAAATATTCATAAGTTTTTGAGATATCGTGCACGTTATGCCCAAAAACGTCATTTGGAGAAAAATGGCTTCAAAGTTTCGAAACGACGCTTCAGCTATTGAACGTGTATAATTGTAAAAGCCATAACTTCAGTTCTAATAGGAATTTCAAGGAAACAATTATATCAAAATGTTCAGAAAAGATAAGAGTTTAACATCTAAAAAAATTAAAATTTCGAAAATTTTAAAGCTTTAAGAGTCCTGAGACCCCTTAAAGAGTGCAATGAGCGGAAAACTTTCTAAAAACTTTCGAAATTACTATTTATTTGGAACTGTTAAGGCTAGAAACTTTAAATTCTACATGGCCGTTACTTTTAAAATGTAAATAATCGCAACAGAAGATTTTCTAAAAAAAAAAAAAAAATAAAAAATAAAATAAATAAATAAAATTAAAAAGTCTGCACAGAAAAAAAAAAAAATGTAAAATTGAGAGTTCTGCGATACTGCTGGGGCTAAAAACTTGAAATTTTGCATGTTGGTTACTTTTCAGATGTAAATATTGTCTAAGAAAGGTTTTTGAAAAATTCAAATTAAAAATTTTAAACGAGCGGAAAACGTTCTAAAAACCTTTTAAATTGCGATTTACTTGAAACTGTTAGGGCTAAAAATGTATAATAAAACTAGATTTCTTTTCCGCCAAACAATCGAAAAGACCACATTTAATTTAAATGCAACACAGCGGGTTGCTACGCAACTAGTGTTTATATAAAAGGAAAATTATCGTACTATTAAGCGAAGCGGACATGGATTAATACTGTTGCCAAAAAGCAGCCCTCAGTTCCCTTTATTTCAAATAACAATGTGTCAGCATCGGATGTTATAATTTCTATAGCAACACCATTATATGCTTAATCCTCAGACTTTAAAAATTACAATAATGCATCCAAACGCAGTTAAAATTAGTTTTTATTGGATATTCTTTTAAAATGTTTCTAGATTTATGAATTTAGATCTAAAAATAAGTTTACTAACCAATTTCTTAATTTTATCAGATTCAGCTGAATTTTTCTGTATTTGAACAAATTCCGTTTTTCCTGTCGGGTCCATTGGACCCGTCTGATAGGCGGATGGTTAAAAATGTGGGTTTGTCACATTTTCCAATGATGGAAAAAATAAAAGATGAGCCAAACGGCTCTTCCTATTTCTGGAATGATTTGAAAGAGTCTTATAATATTCTCTCTGGTTAGAACATTTTGTTATGCTAAGAGCGGCGTTCTATGTAAACGAAAGTTATCTATTGCATTTTTTGAGTATTCGCTTCTATTAAAAGATATTCGAAAAAGAAAATTACCTAATGGCCATAGTTTAGCCCGGCATAATCGGCTATTTCAACAGACTAATAGTTACTGTCACATTCTTCGAGATGTACCAACATGGCAAGATAATAAAACATGAAGCTGATGGACTGGCCATCATTTAATTCGGATCTCAACTCCATAGAAAAAAACCCCTGATAAGTAAGTGTTTATGGCCAACAATTTTGAACTACTGACGAACTCAGTCGAGTAGGCAATATCACATATGCCACGAGAGAAATTTCACTCTAAATGACAGTGTCTATAGTTCAGAAGACATTTTGAGTTCCAGATATGAGAAAAAAAGAAATTATTACCCCTAGGGAATAATATTCCACCACATTGATCACTGACGTACGAAACTGTTTTGATGACAATCTTCCTAATAGACTAGAGGAACCACGGACTAACATGCGCCTGACCAGATCAGTCCCTAGCAAAAGACGCCGGGTGAAAGAATTTTTGGAAGGCCCTTCTCTTCCAAGCTAATTATCCCCATCCTCTTCCCACAACGTAAGCACTTTTCTAAATTCACACGACGTATAATTCACATGCGTGTGTGCAAGAATACCGATAGTCGTTTAATAAAAAAGGAAGCTTTATAAACAAATAAAATTCAATTAAGTGCTAAAATTTATTTTACGAAAAAATGAATGTGTTATATTACCAATAATCATTAAAATAGAGATTTTTATCACTCATTAACAGTACCGGTCTCTCAACTATTCATATGCAGTTCATGAGTCAATCGAGACATCTGTGCGCCGCCCAGGTTAATGTGCATCACTGTCTGCATATTGCGTATTATATAGTCAGCAAACGTTATGTTCTATTCTCGAGTGCCTACGTTTTACGCATAGAAATTTATAGATATAATATTTTATACTACTTTATTTGCATTTTATAAATAAGCTTGGTTAAATGTATAAATTTTATCCTGAAATAAATAACTCATAACCAAACTAATGTTAAATATTTAGATATTTTGCATGATATTAAAATATAAGGTGTTCTGTTAATTTGATGATAAATTCAGAGGAATGATAGTTACATGTCAAGATAAATTTTGAAATTAAACCAGGGGTTGCGATCTACTTGTGAAAAATACAGGGTGTTCCACTTTAACTGAACTCAAGTTAGTAATAATTTTGAGAAGAGTGAAGATATTCGAAAAAAAAATTGAAGAGACACTTATCTTGATTTATGTGAAATGCGAAACATCAAGACAGGTATTAGAAAATTTCCCTATCTGTGGTCAAATAGCATGACATTCAACATTTTGGAATGTGGTTGCCGGTACATGCTGTATCACTGTGATTTTAAGATGCATTCCAAAAAAGAAAGAATGTTTCAAATTTTCGTTATAATGTCTCTACTTAGAAACCAAAGTTTGGCTAGCTTGAAAAACCCTGTATTCTTCACTGAAAAAGTAGATTGTGATCCCAGGATCCATTGCAATTTTTTTTTAAATCTTGACATGCACTAACAACACTCGTCTGCGTTTACCACTATATTGACAGAACACCCTGTATATAGTATGTATGTCCAAACGCGAGGCCCTGTAAGACCGCACAACACTAAGCCCTAGGACGGCCTGCTCATATACCAATAACGACCAAGAAGTCCCCACTTACTATCTTGTGACTTTTTCCTATATATCTCTGTGTGTGCGGGTAAAAGACAAGCCCTACTCCCTCGTTCCTATTGATCTACAGCGGAACTGAAAATGCATACCACAGCTACAGTCACTGCAACTGCACTTGTTTGGGAAGTAATGGATTACCGGCTCCATGTGTGTCACATATATAGAACATCTATCACTATATATTTCTTTATGTGTCTCTATTGTTTGAAAGTAGCATATGATTTTATATATTTATACAGTAATTAGTTTTTAATGTGTTATTGTATGTAAGAGCAAATTCTAATTTTCTAATAATCTAGATGTTTGTAATGAACAATGAGCTTAATATTAATGTTCGATTAGACTATCGCTCATTCGTAAAGAAAAGTGACACATCTCGCAAAAATTCATTTTGCGTTTTATTCCACTAATAGGAATCTCATAGGTATTTCTTGCTAAACAAAAAGTTTCATAAGTATAGTTATGCGGAAAATCACTTTATTACGCTATTTGTCCATTTGTGACCACAGAAGAGGGGTGGATTGTGTGGGGAGGTAAATTTATCCAACCCTCCAAACCTCATCACATGTCTTCATTCTTAAGTGTTTTACGCTTCTATGTACGTTTTTACTCCTGCATGCAGAGCGAAGTGCTAGAATTTCATGTTACAGTCAAATCATGCAAATTTTCTTTTGCCTCTCCTGTGAAATTTATTTTTTGTCGAGATGTGTCACTTTTCTTGTGGGTAAACGATATATACGCCAAAAAAAAAAAAAAAAATACTAAAGTTACTATACTTTCTAATGGACTTTAATTTTTGCATACTGTATATTAACTTTAATTACAATTCTTTTCTTTTTAATACGAACTTGATGCTTTCGATGTTCTTTGAGAAAATATAATAAAAAAATATTTTTATGAGTTTTTAAGTATTTTTTCACTCGTCATATTTGACGGCCAAAGATTTATTTTGCTATAAAAAGTGAATATACGTGTTTAAGATCAAATAAAGCTAATAAAACCTAGAGTGTATAAGAAAACTTTATTAAAACTATAAAGGAACACAAATCTGCCAGCAGTATGTGTTTGATAACATAAACCGTATTTGTAGCATATGACAAGAACAAATTAAAGCTTTTCTGAAATGAAATGCTTTTTCTCTTTCAAGAACACATATTTTAAAGAGAAAAGGACCGGGATACAATTTCACAATCTCAGGCACATTTTGCACAGTTGAAATTTGGATATTTAGCACAACAAGAAGTAATATATTTCAGCAAAGTTGATTGCTGAAACCGATTTTGACGACGAATGGATTAATTTGAGATAAGTCAATTAAAATTTAAGAATTAAATAAAGGATTTCATAATAAAAAAAATCCAAAGTTTCCAGAGTTGGTATGATTTAAACGAGTGCTTTTGAAAACTGCTTTTGTCCATTAACATTATAAAAATATTTACCCAAACACTTCTAAAAACCTTTTAAAAAACACAAACTAATTTTTCATTCACAAAAACAATAATATTCATACACACTATATAAATGCATCAGCTGCTTCGTGAAACTACAATAATTTAACAAACACAGATTAAAAAGAATAATCCATAAAGATTTCGATTTTTTTCACTAAGTATACAGCTTTCTTCTTGCAGCTCCCGATCCAATAACCATGTGCGCCATTCATATTTATGGCATGCTTATTAAAGAATACTGTATCAAAAATATATAAAAAAAAATTCACCCTGACTGTACATATATTTTCTGGTGAAAGAACTGCGAACAACTCCTTTAACAATCACGGGTAAGAGTAATACTGAATAGTTTTTAGTCATGTAGCTCAAATCCTCATAAACGCCTCCTCGGATTGGCCGAAGTCCTGTTTGCCAACGTTGCTTCCTCCATGCCATATGTTGCAGCAATAGATTAAAAATTCAACGAGTCTACGAAGTACTAGAGTTCATTTTAGCTGCAGTCTTGTCCAACTAAATATTTTGTGTCTGTCCCAGAGGTACGCCCAACATACAAGATCATTATGAAGAAAGCACCAAAAAAGCACTTCAGGTTCGATTCACTGTCCATAAATAACAAAGGCGTAAAAAACGTCAGAAGAGATTCGTCCAATGGGAAAATGGATTTTTATACAGGCGAGGTAAATGAAAGGATTAAACACGAGTCTACTGTCATCCAGCGTATGATCCGCTTACAACTGTATATGATCTGGAGGATGAGTACGTAGACCAACAGTCCGAACCATGAGACATTGTCATTTCGTTACAGCTCAATTCTGACTTGACGAAAGCTTTTTGGGAAGCAAATTTATGTTTAATATCCTCTAACCTACGTTCTACTTCTCCTGGAAGTGGTCTTTTGGATGGATCTCCGTGCCAGCATTCACTCATAAGCTCCCAGCAGTCTTCATCGAAATAGGGCAGCCTTTCTGGTCGCATTCCTAAATGCAAAAAAGATAGTTCGATTAAAATCTTTTTCCTTAAAGATAACTACTAACAAATTCACATACCGGGTGTTTAATTGAGAAGTGAAAATTTTTGTATACTCATAAAATTGCCAAAATAAGATAATTTCTCGAAACATTTAAAATAACACTTATGTATAATGGAAGGGTCTGATTTTAAATGCCAATTGGTTATCACAAAATTAACTAGCAGAAACTCAATTCAAGCATCCTTCGGTATTCTACATATTCCGTACAGGCTCGTTTCAACAGTTTTCTCATCAGTGGTTTGCGACGTGGCTCTAATGTGATCTTGTAGTCCACGCATAACTCTGAGAAGAGGTGGTTTGTAGGCAGTGTCCTTAGAACATCCCCAATGAAAAGCTGAAATGAGTCTGGAATCAGTTGACGTGTGCAGAATAACGAAGGCGGCATTTACACTGAGCACTTGTGAGATAACATTAAGACTAAAGGCCATTCAGACCTGAAATTTTTAGATAGTGTGAAAGTATCTTATTTTGAATAACATAATGAATTGAAATAGTTTAAATCAATTCGAGACGTGGTTCATTTGTAAGGATAGAGTACCCTTTGTGAAAATTTTACATATGAATAACAGAAATTATACAAGAGTAGTACGGAAATGAGATTTTAAGGATTACTTGGCTACCATTTCCTACTAAACATAAGTGACATACCGGCCTAAGCAGAGCTGGCAACCTTTTCAAAACGTATATGTTTTAATTCTTCTAGGTGAAATAACATTTAAATTAAACCGGGAGTAGTCGCGCCGGGTATAACATATCCAGACTGCATACGGTTTTTACAATTGTCGCCACTATTTTTCCAAAAGTGATCTTCAATTTACTTTATCACAGAATTTGTAACAATTGTCTCTGACTAAATAAAGGTGACTTTTTTGTATTTATTGGTGACAAAGTAAAAACCATACATAATTTGGGTTGCACGATTTCTCCAGGGTTAAATAAAACATTTTTCATGCATTTTAGATAAAGAAATACAAACGGATATAAGAGAATAATACAAAGAAACACCATTGCAGATTATAAGTTGCATGATGTTTGAGTGAGGGCATTTAATACTGTCCATGTGTTGAAAAGTTATATTGTTATATTGTTATTTTTTTGTAAATGTGCCCGATGTGTGTTGCAATCTTACGCAAGACATTATAAAGTTCTTCTCGATGCGGGACATATTGATATATTTGTATTGAACACAGTTATACATTCCGGTGTATTAGATTTAGATGCACAGTTGTCTATTTCATCACCTCTTTTGCCGCAGTAGGCACAAGTCTTTTTTTTTGGGCAATCTTTGGCTTGACAATTATAGCGCTGATATTTGAAACAGCAAATAATTGTTATATATCGTTAAACCATGCATCGATTAAACCCGATGTTTTGTCCTATTTTTAGGAGGTAATACGAGTCTTCCACTTCAAGTTCTAGTACAAGATTTTATGTTTTGACTGGTTTCTTGCTTTGTAGGATTTTGACTAATTAATATTGGATATCCTTGTTTTTTGAGTAACTTGGTTACAGTTGGCTTGAGAATATATTTTGGTGGTTTTAAAGCCCTTGTGAAGGGTTTTGACTTCTATCAGGCAAAAGTGGTGCTTTCTGGTGCCCCAAGGATTTTTAATTTTTTGTGTTTGTGTTACTTGGTCCCTACCCCCCCCCCAGTACCTTATTTTATTGGCAAATTGATCTTCATTTCCTCCAAAAGCATTTTTTGAGAGAGAGGTTGTATAAATTTGAAGGAAATTGCCGTGTCGATGAGGATACCACGTAAATGATGAAACAAAAAACCATGAGCAGCTTTAACTATTTTTCATCCAGTATTTCTTGGCTTCTGTGCAGCTCCGATATAACACAGATCTCTAAGTGGCCTTAAAAATCGGTAGTTTGATGATAAACGGTTAAAAATCGCTTGATATCTGATGAGAATATTTAAACAAAAATACAGAATCCGGAGAAGACATTCGTGTCAACAATTCAACATCGAAGCACATTTTCGGCACGGCAACACATGAGCGGCGAGAGAGTGCGCCATACATTGGTTATTCATTGCTTGCTCTTATTTTTGAAACCTTATTTTTCCTCTTTCAAATATAACTAGTATGTTGTGGCCATCACAAAACTTTCTTCTATCTAATACTTGTCAATACTTCAAAATTCACTATCTCAGTGCCAAATTAAATGGCAATCTTTGTTCATCATGAGAATTCTAAAAAGATGAAATTCCGTGCATTATTTCTCGAGGTATGACTGTCGCTGAAATCGTGTAAATCCAGCAAAATGCAGCATAGCAGCGCCACCTATTGGGTTATTTACACCAGAACCTAATTATCACCAACTTATGTCAACGTCTAACTGGATATGAAGTTTGAGGAAAATTCGTGCATTAGTTCTTGAGATAGAGGTATTGCGCAAATCATGACAAATGCAGCATAGAAACGTTGAGCGATTTGCAACAACACATAGTCAGCAGCAATATTAATCAAGTTATACTTAAATCTGAAGTTTGATGAAAATTCGTGCATTAGTTCTTGAGATAGAGCTATTGAGGAAATAGTTCAAAATGCAGCACAGCAGCGCCACCTATTGGGCTATTTACACCAACACGTAGTCAGCATCATTTCATATGAAGGACTAACTAAATCCGAAGTTTAATGAAAATGTGTGCATTAGTTCTTGAGATAGAGCTACTGCGAAAATAGTGTAAATCCTGCAAAATGCAGCATAGCAGCGCCATTTGTTGGGCGATTTACACCAAAACGTAAACAGCATCCATTCATGTCAAGGATTAACGGAATCTGAAGTTTTTTAAAAATTCGTGCATTAGTTCTTGAGATAGAGTTTTTGCGGAAATCCTGCAAAATGCTACATAGCAGCGCCACCTGCAGGGCGATTTACACCAAAAACTAATCAGCACCAATCTATATCAGGGACTACCTGAATATAAATTTTTATTAAATTCCGTGCATTAGCTCTTGAGATAGAGCGCCCACAAACTTTGTGTCACATACAGACAGACGGACGGACAGACAGACTCACAGACAGACATTTTGTAAAAACATGTTTTTTGGAATCTCTGACCCATAAAACGTGTAAATCTGTCGAAAACTGGAATTCGAAAATTTTCATGAAACCAATACTTTCTTCTTGTAACGATAGAAGAAAGTAATAAATTAACTTTAGAACATCTTTCGTCATTACCCTAACAATCTCTTTCCAAATAATTTAATATGTTTTAGATACTCCACAGCAAGTTTGCAAGTAATTTTGTCCAAGTGATTTATGTTTTTTTTCTTTTAAAATGACAGCATAATCATTTTCGTTTGTTTGAAAAGTATTGTTATCAGAATTAAGGGATCCCAGGACTCTTAAAATTAGAAAAAAAGAAAAAAAAAAGACCATTTTCAACATTTAATATCTTATAATGTATACGATTTTGAAACAATTTTTAGTGGGGATGAAAGATATAAATGTTCTTTCATTTCATGTATTTAAAAAATGTCAAGATGCAGAATTAGCAATAATAGGGGGGCTCCAAAGTGTTAAAACATTTGACGAGCAGAAAATTGGTATAACAGTTTCCGCGCAGGATTACAAAATAAATTTTGCAACTAGAATGAAAGTTTTGGTGCCTACTTATACTTCAGATTGTATAATTACCTTGAACCTAAATATATTTGTATTTAAAGCATTTTTACATTTTTAGTACGAAGTTGTATTTAACTAATGCAAAATTAAAAATTTTAGCAGTATAATCACATAAAATATTTTTTTGAACAACAAAAAGAAATTTTCATGTTCAGTTTATACAGACTAACATGAACCATATGTTTTGAAAATTTTATGAAAAAATATTCAGAAGTTTGAAATATCATGCGCGTTAGACCCAAAAGCGTCATTTGGAGAAAAATATCTTCAGAGTTTAGGAAACGCCGCTTCAGCTATTGCGCGAGTATAATTCTAAAAGCCATAACTTCTGTTCTAATGGGAATTTCAAGAAAACAATTATACCAAAATGTTCAGAAAAGATAGGATTTTAACATCTAAAAAAAAAAAATTAAAATTTCGAAAATTGTGAAGCTTTAAGAGTCTTGAGACCCCTTAATAGGGAAGATCAATTAGAGATTTATCAATTTAAACAAAACATTAAGTTTTAGTTTAATCTTTTTTTCTAATAAAATATCAATAACAGTAAAGAATTAAAAATTTGGTATAAAATATTAATATTACAACCCCCCCCCCCATTTAAAACATTTTTCATAAAAACTAATGAACTTTAAAAATTAACTATTTGTTGCGCATAATAAAATTCAAAATTACATACACACTTATTTTCATTTACCTCTTTTTATTAAAGCAAATAGATCCTCTTTGTGTGAGCATTGCTCGTAGACGTACGGTAAACGAGGTTGCCCAGAGCAGAGGTACCACAGTAAAACTCCAAATGCATAGATGTCAACACTATTGTCGTAATGCCCCGTTAATAACTCTGGAGCCATGTGGATAGGAGTACCTACGACACTTCCAGACATCATTACTTCAACTTTGCAAAACCCGAGATCGGATAGTTTGGCACGATTTTCTTTATCAAGCTGTAAAGAGAAAATATTCAAATATTACCCGTAGTTCATAAAAAAATTTTTGCATATTAAAATTTATCACAAAAATATCCAATTCTCTCATTAACGATATCATACACAGATGCCAATGACTGCGGATTCAACGTAATTGTTAGGGTTTCATTCCCATAAAATTAGAAGCATGCCCCAACTTGAAACATTGGATAACCTTGCACGTATCTTCTGACAAAATTACTAAAAAGTCTGACAGCAGTTATTAAAAATATCTATTAAAAGAATATTCAGCAGTTGGGATATTTGCTCTTAATAGTCTCATATATTAATAATCTCATTATATAACAATGAAAAGTGAAGTACGTAATGTGCAAGTCTTAAAAGTTATAGAAATTTCAATTAAATAATCATTAAAATGTATTCCCAATTAAAAGAAACACTAAAAGTCTATTCCTTTTGAATTTAGAATAAAGAAGCTTACCAGAACATTGTGCAATTTGATATCTCGATGTACAAGACCTTGACTATGAAGGTATCTAATACCCTGAATAACATCTACTGCAACCTATAAAAGAAAAAGAAAGTTAAATAAAATTTCAAATTTTACTCAAAAAATATATAGCTAGGTCGCACCTTTTATATTACATTAGTTCTTTTACGAAATTCAAAACAAATTTTAAAAATTTAAACTTCAAAATTTTTATACAATTAGCAATAGCAACTTTTAATTAATGTCTAATACAAAACTTAGAGTATTTACCTGAAGCCTTTGCATCCATGGTAACCCATTCCACAATGCAGAATACAAGTCTCTGCTCAATCTTTCCATAATGAGTAAAACTGTAGGACGCCGGTCATGTTTATAATCTATCACAGTTCCACATAACCTGACGATACGGGGATGCTCGGGCGTATTTCTAAAAAGAAATAAAAAATAGTTGTCCGATATAGATATACGTGTGATATTTTAACAAGAACATTTATTAATGAACATTACATGCGATTTGACTGTAAATAGCGCCTTAAAATATGAAACATTTCTCACAAATACAAAATTCCATTTTAAAACTAATGATTTGCAAGGAATTTTTATTAATTATTTCGGTTCTACTACTCGGTTATCTCATCGACCAACTTCGCCAAATTATGTAAATCGCCAAACCACTCGCCAAATTATACAAATTGACATAATTTTTATTTCAAATTATGAAAGAACAAATAAATTAGTATAACATTAATAAAAATACAAATAAAACGTCGAAAAAAAAATCTCTTGATGACGTAAACACGTGTAACTTGCTTAATGTCATGTGAAATTTATGATCAACAATTATTGGTATTTAATCTTATAGTTTGGAGATAGATTTTTGGTCGACGGGATAACTAAGTAGTACCGTTATTTTTATTAAATTCATTTTATTAAATTCAAAAAATATACTCACTCTCTGTACGCTATTCAAGTCAAACCACATGCAACATAAAAAAAAAAAAAAAAAAAAAAAACTAAACATGCAAGAGTGAAATAAAAACAACAAAACCCTGTATTTCTGTTTGTTGCCTCCTGTCTAATTTGCGTACTATTTGCTTGTGATGTTATATGGAAAAACAGATAATAAAAAGTAAGACATTGCAATTGCGTGAAAAGGTAAGTGACTTTACTCACGTCGTTTTGAATAACTTCAGTGTTTTTCCTTCTTTCAAGTCTTTTGAGGCACAACCTGCATTTGAAAAAATTGAGGGTGTTTTAGTTACCTGGAAGGGTGGTATATTAAAATTTCCTGAAATTTCTAACGATAGTCATTTTATTATAAATTGGGACTAAATACATCCCCCTTTTATAAATTTTAAAATCAGTTACCTAAATGTTTCCGAAAATTTGAACAATCCGACATACATGCATGAATGTCAATTACATATTTAAAAAATTAATTCAATTTGTGAAAAGAAACCAGAAATACTCACTTGTGATAATAGAATTCCATAGCCAAGCTGTACCAGTGTTTATCCGTGGGTAAAGCAACACTTTTCACAGCAAGTGTGTTTTGACCACCCCATGATTTGCAAGAATACACTATTCCAAAATGGCCTCTTCCTAGTTCCTGACCCAAAGGAGGCACACCTAGAAAGAAAAAATAATCAAATTTCTTGGGAATACATGTTTAAAGTATTTTTTTAATGTTCTTTTCCGGTTGGAGAAATAATACATGCTCATTTTGTGAAGGCCTTTAAAATACATTTAACAAGCTACAAAAATTCGAAATTGTAGATTTTTGTAAAAGTTTAAGAAATGTTTAGTTTTCAGATATTTGTAACTGGACCCCAGCAAGAGTAATCCGACATTTAATAGATTTATTCTATGTAAGTTAATTTTGACGATAAATAACGAGTTAATCCTATTCATTAATTTTGAATACAGGAAATTTTGCGGGTTTATTCATTTTGTCCATTTTGAATTCTCAAATTTTTGGGTATTCATTAGATTATATATTTTAAATTGCTATATTATGAGTTCAGTGGATTAATTCGCGGTATTTAATGCATTTTTTCTTGCTTTAATCTGAACATATAAGTACAAATATAAATATAGAAATACTATAAGTCAAATAAATCAATTTTGTTAAAAAAAAATAAAATTGAATCAAACCAAGTTTCTACAATTTTATGAAAATGAAAGCTTAAAAAGAGTAAAAATGAATAGCTACACTTACCATACTGAATTAAGTCTTTTAAAGAGGAACTTTCTAAAGACAGTTTAGCAATTTGAGGTGCATATAGACAACGAACCTACAAAAATAAAATTAATATTCAAGATAAGGTGCTTAAAACTTAATACTGATAAATTTGAAATTATCAGAGCATATAATAAGGATTTAAATTTAAAATCTGGAAGATAATATTGTACTGTTTAACTACGATTCGTCTATTACCTTTGTATATTGCTGGATAAATTTTAACTATTTGCCCTTTATTCTAAAAACTGTGCAGTTTTTCACAGAATGGCTGTGAATTTTATGGAAGAAATAAATTAAAATAATTGATAAGGAAAATGAGATAAAAATTAAAGACTATAGGATGATATCGCGGGAATGATTGAGGTAAGTCCAAGATTGAACAGAGTAGTTTTACGCTATACAATAAGAAAAGTACTTTCTGCAGTTTCGTCGAATTTAATATCCAAATTAACACATTGAAGAGTAAAACAGCACTTTGTAACAGTTTGTTCTATAGTATTTTCAAGTGCGTTCGATGAAGAGAGCTTTTGGAAATTTGTCCGTTAATACGAAATATTTCTGATGCTTTTCAATTAAGATTAACGAATTTTTTATGCATAAACATAAAATACGCATTTATAAGCATTTGAACTCACCATCAATATAAAATAATCAGTTAAATAATATACTTGTTACATAGTTGTACGTAGACTTCGTTTTTTTAACATTATTTCTACCACGAATTTGTGTACGCCTATTTCTACCAAAAGGTGTCTTGATACCTTTGCGTTTCAATGCAAATAAATGCTAAAACTGATGGAATTATAAATTATCAGTTAAATAGATATTTGAGCGGTATATTTATTCATTGATGCGTATTTATTAGAGATTAATTAATATTTAATTTTAAATTATTGCAGGTTATAAATTCTAGCTTAATTCAATAATTTACAAAATACAAATATACATAAATGTAATGAAACATGTTTTACGTCTACAAAGACAACAATTACAAAATCCCATCTTCTTCATTGTTTTTAATTTTTATTCGAAAATTAAACATTTTAATATTACTAACTTAACAAACTTTCAGTCTCATGTATAAAAGTTCAATCTTTGTAACAACAATAACTATAAAGACAGCAGTGTAATAAAATTCTTTCCTTATTCAATACCACAGTTTTTACACGAATGAAAAAAAAATCATGTGTATGGAGCTCACTACCAGAGCTGCTGAACAAAACGCATTATTCAATATTTAGAACTAGTCACTGCAATGATCTACACTAAAATGCAACATGGCGGAAAACAAGGGAATATCAGAGTTATCCAACAACTCTTATTTTCCGTTACAACAGAAATGGAGATTCTCTAATCTGATTATTACTGATATGATGCTGTAAAATGGCGTTCATATTTACGCGTAAAATTGTTTAAAATTAGAAATTATGAAATCATTAGAAATTATGAAAACTTTAAGGTGTCAAAAGGCACCTCTTGGTAGAAATAGGTATACCATATGCATATTTTTATATCCAGGATGAGTTGGAGGAAAATGATATCGCTGAATTAATTTAACATCTGTTGTACGAAATGTCAAAAAATCAAATGTGGAGAAATAATTAAAAATAGAGAGTAATTTTAAGTTAAAATATGAAAGGTGTCTTGACACCTCTTGGTAGAAATAGTGTTAAAAAGTCTAATGAACATAATTTGACCAAGAAAAAAAAATGAAATTAAGTTTTTATTTAATAAGTTTTATTTTACTGGTTTTATTTGTATCCAGTTTTATTTCACTTTCAAAAAACCGGAAATTTGGAAGCTAGCAATGTAACTATAATGACAATTTTTTAAGACATTAAAAATTACACTTCATGGAATTTATATTAAACCCTTAATTACTGTGACAAAAGCTATCGCGTAGATATTGCGAGCAATCTTCGAGACAGCTTTATCAAATGATGAATAAAAGACTATTAACTCATAGGTTATTGTTTATGTACTAAACTTTTATGTACAGAACTACGATTAAAATTCACTTATTCAAAAGACAGTACTAGGACTCCAAACGAAACAAAAGTTCTCCAGTATCTATAGTTAAACTAAGAATAGCAAATTAAACTGAAAAAAAGTAGCAGTCGGTGAGGCCACTAGCTACAGTTAAGGCTGCTAGTCACTCAGATCCCAAATTCACCTCGCTAAGTCTATGGACGTCTAATGCAATTGTATATTTAAAATCTCTCCTCAGAAAAATCGATATTTTTAACTTCTTTTACCTGTGTACTCTTCTTAAAAGAATCTAATTTTTTCTTAGTTCTCAAACTATTTCTAAAATCTAGGCTTAATTTAATATTTTGTGTGTTAAAAGCTGACGAACTGTGAATAAGATTTTAACACTTCACATAAAATTAAGTACATGTATTTTGGAAATATTTTGACAACTAGGACTAAAGATACTTTTTTTTTGGTGTGGGGGGGGGGGGGAGGGTCTGTGTACTCTTCTTAAAGGAAGTTAAAAACAAATCTCCTGAGGAGATGGTTTAAATATACAAATGCATTCTATATACATAGGTTTAACATTAGAGAGGAGAATTCAGAAGTTGACTGATGGCATTTTAAATGTATGCTGCTATTGCTTACGTTTCTGCGCTCATTCTCCCGTTGCTCCAGTCTGTCCAAGTGCCTTTCTTCCAGCTGCGTAAGAGATGCAACAAACCTTTCATGGGACGATTTCACTTTCTGTTGCAGTTGGTGGCATATTGATCTCGCCAAGTGCGATTCGTTTAAGCTTGCTAACATCCTCAGAGCAACTTCCTGCTTCCACTGAGAGTCTATGGCTGAAGGGAGCTTCCACGGAAGAACTTCAGCAAGCTACAGAAAGAAAAATCACATAAGATCAAACTTTCAACTCGTACATACTTCGATTTTTAAATAAGGGAAAAGTACTGTATTTATTCTCGTGATATGCCGCAAGTTTTTTTTCCATTCACAATTTAAAAATTGTCACACATGAGGGATTTGAATGGCGTATCTGTATACAGGGAGTTCAGATATTCATCCGAGAAACTTAGAGTATTGTTAGGGATATAAAGCGAACAAAAATTGAAATGGGACCGCCAGCCGCTTTAGTCAAAAATACAGCGTGTTTCACCTTAACTGAACTCTGACGATAATAATTGAGAAAAATAAAAACATCGTTAAGAAAATGTAACGATATGTACCTTGTTTTGCATGAAATGTTATATCACGAAAAGTTACAGAAAAACAGGGTTCTCACGCAATCGATGATATTGTATAATGGAAGCTTCTACTCTTTCTTGTTACCACATTTAAAACAAAGGTGAACATGTCTATTAAAAGTTTCATTATAATATATTTCAGTTTTCTGAAAAGCTATTACTATCAACCCAAGTTCAGTTAGGCTAGAACATCCTGTGTTTTTGATTAAATAAGTGGTTTACGGCACCATGTTCCATTGCACTTTTGTTCCTCTTGATGCCGGCTAACAACCCTCGAGTTTGTTGAATGGATATCTGAACACCTTGTATATGACCATTTGTCAATGCGTAAGATCATTGCCCAGCTTTTTCTATTTACCAAACCACGAAGGAATAACTTTGGGAATAATGTGCAATTTTAGTACATTGAAATGTTAGATTTTAATAGAGCGAGATAAATTTGAAATATTATTTCTTCTATTTATCAGAATTTTTTCCTTTGGATGGAAGTATTAAAAGTGACGGTGCGCATGTTACACGGAGACGCGGCATACACGGAAAAATACGGTAAATGACTTTAAAAAACAATCAATACAATCACGATTTTATTCGGTTTTAGTCATTTGTTTATACAAATGAAGCCTTTTCTATTTATTTAATAAAATGGCCTTCTGATGTTTTATGCTTCATGTAACGCTGAAAATGTCAAGAGACCAAACGTAAAGTATACCTACAATGATAAATATGAATGAATAAGGATTTTTTTTTTTTTTTTTTTTTTTTTTTTTTTTTTTTTTAATAATTGCTAAAATATATTTTCCTGTAGGGGAAAAATGCTGTAGTTTTTAAGAACTTTGTATGTGTCGGAAGATACTCCGTACATTCCTGCTACACTACTAAGAACGTTAAAAGTCAGTAAAAGTAGCATTATTAAAGTGAAGCCGTTAACACTTTTGAATATTGTAAGAAAAATTCTCACTTCATACTACATATGACATTTATATTAGTAGGAACTTTTGGTGGTCATTTATATCCTAATCGTTGGACAAACGTAGTCCATTTACTAAATATTTATCGAAACACTATAAAAATAGCTGTCAAACCACTATTTGTTTCCGAATAGTAATTTTAGTCGTGTTTTATCGCAATTTTCTATCATTCAATAAAGCGAATATTTCTATTTGGAATGGTATTTAAACATTTGCAGACTTTGTAATTTTGTGTTTGTTAATTGTCCAATGTTTGCCCACAGAACAGTAATTTCTCCATTAAAAAAGCCAATTTTTACTGAAAGAATAATTGTCTTATGTTAGATTACACATATTTCTGCAAGTAGGAGTACTATAAAAAGGAATTTTTTTCACGAAAATTTGAAAATGCAATTTAGCCATAAAAAAAACAAAAAAAAACATGGGATTTAAGCTTTTATTTCTTTCTTGTATACAGACAGAAGAGAGCGAACGTTCACACTGTTTTCAAAATCAAATGTTGCTCTTTAAAAACCAGGTCAACGGAAGTATCTATTTTAGTAAAGTTCCGTTCAGAAAAGTTCTTTTGACCATTCGGAAAATGAAGGTTGACTTTTGTTGGGCAAAAAACTATACATTTACCATATAAAACTGACAACCAAGGCGATTTTACATATAAATTACATCAACTTCTGAGACTTTAATCAGTTATATGTGCTTTAAAATAATGAATATATCTTTGTTTAAAATACAGTAGAGTGTTCATGGAATGAATTTCATGGAACAGTTCGCTATAATGAAATTTTGTCATTATAGAGTTTTTAACTTTGCACTAAAAAATTGCAATAGTTAGTCGAATGCAAAGCTTTTCTAACTTAAAATATCGACTTGCACAAATAGTTATTTACCTCTAACTTTATACCTATAACTCTTGCTTAGGTAATAGGTCATTATATATTTCTTAAATGTAGATTATGCTATTGATTGAAAAAAAAGTTTCGCTTCAATTCTCATTTCTTTCTTTTGAATTCGCTATAAACGGGATACGACTGCATATCCAAGATACGATTAGATAAATTTTAACCCTTAAATGCGCGATTTTTTATTTTGTTTCGAAAAAATTATGTATGATACTCTGAAAGATTTATAACACAGGAAAAATAATGAAAAAAAAATCAGATATATATTTTCATATAATAGTCAATCTTTTCTTCTGTTGCACATCTGCAATACAAGTAAAAACTACTGTCGTGTGGCTGTTTTACGCTAAAATAATCCAAATTAGTAAATACTTTAATAAGTATGTCTCCAAATACCTTATTTTATAAAATTTAACCTTTAACCCTATAATTCCCATAATAGAATACGCTGTAGAAATTACGTAGTTCAGAGAATCTGACTTTACACCAGAAAGTTTCAATGGTTAATTTCGCTCTATTTAAATACGGAATGTCTTTTTTAATTAAAGCAAATATTGCTATTTTAATTTCCTGTTGTGAATTAGGTATATACGAATAAAATAGATCTATTAAATTCAAAACAGTGTTTGCATACATGCAAAACTGCGCACTAAAAGACTCTTAAGTAAGCTAGCTAAAACATTTCAACTTACCTGTTGCATTTTTTGCATCAAGAACCAGAATATCGAGGCACTATTCCTAAAAGATACTTCCACCTATAAATGAAAAAAAAATGATTGCCCAAATTGCTTAGAGATTATTATGCATCAACTTTAATTATTAAAATACAAAAAATTCATTAAATAGTCTGTAAACAATACATCATTAATTATATATAAATTCAGTAAAATCTTTAATGAAATCTTGAATGAAGAAAAAAAATATCGCGAGCGATTGACAGATGAATAAATTAATTACAAAACATTACAAGGCTACTAGAACCACGACGAATTAATTTACCTGATATGCGGCTGATAGGATATGTCTGAGAGCTGCGCTAGCCTGTTTGTTGCTTTCGTCAGCATCAGAATACATCTGTTCAAGGCTCAGAAGACATCTTTCCAGAGTTCCTGCAAATAATACGGGAATTTAAATAAACACGTTTTTCGTCGCTTTAAAAAACTTGTTAACAAATTGTTTTGGAATATTTTGAGATATTGTGGTATCATATCGCATTTAATATTCGCTATCCAGTTTGCTGAATATTCTAAAGTGATTTAGTTTTTTTTTCTTTATTAGCCTTTATAAGACCGAATTCTCATTAAAGTATATTAAAACATTTCGTCTTTATAACTTTAAGCGTAAATACATCGATGATGAAAATAGATACATTTTTATGAGATGCTTTTATTTATATGACTTATTTTCCGGATTGATAGCAAGAAAGTTTAATAAGTTACAGCAAATTGAGTAATTTAAATAATTTTAACTATACGGTTTTATAGAAGTATTCTATAGTTTTTACAGAAATTTAAATTTTTTCAGTTTCAAAATTAATAGAAATTTTTAAGTTGTGCGCTGTGAAAAATGATGGAGAGTCTTACGTTCGATCCTCTCTTTCACGATTGGAATATAATTTCTGTCACAAAAAACTTCAACCAGCTTTCTGTTACAATTACTAATTTTTCAAATTTAAATTTAACTTTGAAATTACGCTTTCAATTTGATGCTCCCAATCAGGATCTAGGAACAATGTACTGTAAAATTTTAAAAAAGGTTACACTTAAAAAAAAATCCTTTAAAATCGTATAAAGGGAGGAGTGCCAGGAAACAGTTTATTAAAAATAATTTTTAAAAAAGCTCATTTTCTTGCTTTTAGAGTTGAAATATATCTTTAGAAAATCTCAAGTGATATAAATATTTCCCGTAAAACTACGTATTTCGGCGATTATTAAATATTCAATTCACTCAAATGTCAAGCAAAAATTCTAATACAAATTTGAACAGTTAAAAGAATATGAATATTAACTGTTAAGTATTTTTTAAATTTCGTAAGTTTATTTTTTTTATCAGAAAAAAAAACCCCCATCAAAACTAATAAAATAATTTCTCAAATTTCCCTTTAAATAGTTAAGTGAGTTAGGCATATTTTGGACTTAAATGACCTTACCCGTAAATTTTTCTTGTAACCATTCGATTGAGCTTGCTAACTTTATAGACACTGCATTGTTGACCTGATCAATCACCATGTCCCTGATTTCGCAAGTACACAGATGGACAGTGCGAGCGGTCAAAGGCTCCTTCATGCATTCATCTAAAATAGCACCTGTAAAAAAATACACAGGAAAAGTTAATCATTTTGAATTTACTATTCCAATTTACGCAACAGAGGTAACTTTAATCATTCATTCGAGTGCGCTAAAAATTTTTCCAGGAGCGCGTGCCCATTGCACTTTTTACGACTCGGGTGTTTTCGTTTTGTTACACTGAGGCAAGTTAGATAAGAAATTATATTGTACACAACAGGAAAAATTAAAATTTTAATATTTATAGGCAGAAAAAAAAATCGAAAAATATAAGTGTAAGAGGCAAAATAAGAATTATTTTTATTTAGAAGTTCAATAAATTATGACTGACGTGAAACAAGCATTTCCTACGTGGATATAGCATGTTTTCAAATAAAATAAATTTTTTCTGCGCGAAAAAGAAATTATTAAAATAAATAATGCATAAGAAATTCAAATTAAAAAATGAGCAACTTGCATTTTAAATGATGCAAAGCCAATGATGACTTTAATATACCCCCGGATTCTAAAAATATGCAATTATGTGCATTCGTTTTTATAAATAATTTTTAAACGATGACTTACGTCCGGGAAATCTAAATTGAAATACGTGAAATTTTATTCACATTGCTAACAAGGTGTAAAACCAACAGAGTGAAAAAGGATCCAGGGCAGGTTTCGAACCTGGGTCTTTGGTCAGCGCACCAACGCTCTTCCATCTCAGCCACCTGGAACAACACACCTAACCTGGCAACCTTCACTCTTAAGTGCTGGTAAGGCTGCAACCGCAACATTACGAAAGCATTACGAAATTCAGAAACTAGACAAAATTTGAAACAAATAGGATATATGAAATTATGACGTAGGATAAACGGAGAGAGAAGGGGCTGTCTCGGAACATTCCCCGCGCGCTTTTCTCAAAAACCAAATTTTTTCAAAAAATCATTTTTTTGGACGGTTGCAGGGTGAAATTTTGGTGGGAAGTTACAAATTCGGATTCAGCGACCCAAAAAACACAAAGGGAGTCATCCAGAACTAGTATTAATTTTTCCAGGTAAAATCCCCTATTGCCTGGACTTCATAACTTAGTGCACGTAGCGCCGCAGTGCATGTTCAGAGGCAGCCCTCCCCTCCCCGTTCATCCTACGTCATAATGTCATATATGCTATTTGTTGCAAATTTTGTCTAGTTTCTGAATTTCGTAATGCTTTTCCTCTAAAACAATAAGAAATTTAAGTTAAAAACAACTATTTTTTTTTTTTTTTTTGGGGGGGGGGGTTAAAAATTCGGATTCAGCAACCAAAAAAACAAAGTAAACCTTATAGAGAAAGTTCGGAGGGGAGATGGGAGGGCGAATGTAAACGTGTGAGTGGTTAAGTGGAATTGCGCAACTTAGTTCACGCAGCACCGCGCGCATGTTCCGAGGCAGATCCCCCCTTCCCCTAAGTCATAATGTCATAGATCTAATTTGTTGCAAATTTTGTCTACTTTCTGAATTTCTAGATACTTTTCCCCTAAAACAATAAAAAAATGAATTTTTTAATAAAAACCTTTTTTGGGGGGCATTTTACCAAAATTTGGGGGTGTTGCCGGGAGAAATTTTGGTGGGAAGTTAAAAGTTCGGATTCAGCGACCCAAAAAAACATATAGTAAACCTTTTTCTAGAACTACCATGAATTTTGCTAGGTAGAGCCCCTATACGGTCTCTATTGCCTGGACTATAGAGGAATAATTTCAGAAAATATTTTTTCTGTCATTTACGATGCGATTTTGTTTGAAAAAAAAAAAAAAAAGCAAACAATGAATAAGCATTTGTACTATTATTTTAGCTTCGGAACTGAAGAGGTTAATTTGGACCATGTTGTATAATTATCCAGTTTTATCTTCTATATTTTTTGCTTTATCCGTACATTTTCATATCTTAAATTGATTCTTCTGTATCGTCGAGAAATAAATATTGAAATAACCAATTTTCCAGTTTTGGCAAAAATACTATTAAATATTTATCGTTTGATAATGTAAAGTATTAAAAAAAATAATAACTCAACGCAAAGCATATCAATTACATTATTACCAAAATAAGTTTTTAAAACTTTAAATTATACAAACTTTCGTGCTACAACACTAGCACGAAACAAATTTACCAAAGACCCACAAAACTGCATTGCAAAATCCGCGAAACAAGTTTTAATACAAAGGAGAAAGTTCAATTGAGGAATAACAATGACCTTCAAGCAGTTTCAGTGCCGTATTTGAAATCTGTTTAAGAAACATCACTTTTGTCGTAAATTTTCAAGAACTCTTGCGGGAAGGTTTATATATTTTATAAAAAGGTTAAGAATCAAAGAAAGTAATAAAAAATGATGTCCGGAAGTTAACTAACAAAATGTTATACAATTAAAGATATGTAACGTTGTTTACTTAATGGTTGCTATCTAACTGTTCTACTTTTGAAGAGATTTTGTGGAGCGATTTATCAAAGATAATATTTTACCCTTTGTCAAGGTTATTTATTTTCTTGGTATTACTGATACTGATTATTGAAAAGTAAAAAACCTAAAATTTCTTATGATGAAAAATAAAGGAAAAATAGTGGAAAATGTTTTACACTTTTCACTACAGCATAGCAGATAATGGCTTAAAATAATAGCAACTCTGTTGATAAAGCATCAGAATAAGGACTTTAATTTTGCTTCAGCAATCATGGAAATTTAGAATTTAAATCAATGTTTTTCAAAAACGTATTAGTTAATAGAAAGATTTGGGGGGGGGGAGGGGGGGGGGAGATGCACAAAAACCTACTCTGTAGTTCTGAGTGTTGTTCAAATTCGTATGAGAAGTTACAATGCATAATTAAATAACAAAACTTCTAAATTAAATGTGAATAATAATAAAAAGATTGTTTTGAAAATTTTAACTGGGCTTTATTACAGTTTTAGGCAAATTGCACAGAAAAATATTGTTTTTTAGGAAGTGAATTATATGGCTATTTGTTAAAGACGCCAGTGCATGTACCAACGGCAATGAAACTTTCGATGTACGATTGTCCGCGCACACGAACACACGTGTGTTCGCTTTCATATATACATATTTGAAAATTTCACCACTAATTGCAGGTTTAGTAAATTTTTTGTCTCGCCCAAAGTGATGCACAAATTTCAATGAATTACAAATGCTGCATTAACATTTAATTCGGAGCTGCCAGGTAAAGCAAAGCATTATTTATGGCGTTATGATATGGAGATAAAAGTTAATTGCTGCACTATTATCAACATGTGAATGTATTAACCCTTAAATGTGCGATTTTTTTTATTTTGCTTCGAAAAAAAAAAAATGATTCTCTGAAAGGTTTATTACACAGGAAAAATAATGAAAAAAAAATCAGAGATACATTTTACATATAATACGTCAATCTTTTCTTCGGTTGCATATCTGCAATACAAGTAAAAACTACTGTCGTCCCTACAATATTGCAAATTAGTAAATATTTTAATGTCTCCAAATATCTTATTTTATATAATTATTTATTTTTTAAAACTTAACATTTAACCCCTTTAATTCCCATGATAGAATGCGTTCTAGAAATTACGTAGTTCAGAGAATCTCACTTTACACCAGAAAGTTTCAGTGGTTAATATCGTTTTATTTAAATACGGAATGTGTTATTAATTAAAGCAGATATTGCTATTTTAATTTTCTGGTGTGCATTAGGTATATACGAATAAAAAAAAAATCTATTAAATTCAAAACACTGTTCTTTGCATATATGCAAAGCTGCGCACTAAAGAGTTAAGATTAGTTTTTACCTCACAAGGAGAGAGATTTCAATTAACAGAAACGGCTTATCGAGGAAAATTTTAGACAAATTTGAGGGTAAAGAAATCATTTCTTACCTTGGAATCTAATATTAGCTGCCTTTTTGAGCACTTCATCTTTAACTTCTCTGATTGTGTTGACTATCATGTTCCTTATTTCAACTTGTTTGTTATGAGCCAGGTCTAGGAGGGACCTGTAGAGGGCCTCCTCGCGTTGCCTCGCGTACCGGATCCTCTTTGGTGTGATTGCCAAGTCACGAGACAGGTCAAAAGCTGCAAGAATGAGGTTTTGTAAACTCCTCGCATGCGTATCCTGCAGCAACGTAGCTGCCAGTAGTAGTCGAGACTGCAAGACATGACTGACGAAGAGCAAGATGCTGCAAATGGAAATAAAAGGCTTTAAAATTTTCTAGTGTAGAATTTTATCGATCTGATTGCAATTTTTAGTCACGTACACACATTCTCTTAAACCAGTTAATCAACCCATACCGAACCCTCTTAAAGATCTCAACTCCGCCCCATTTAGAATAAAAAGTTAGGGTTAGAGAGTAAAACCACGCGTACTACATACGAATTGAATATTTCCAACTGAGCGAAAAAATGCCCAGGCTGGGAATCGAACCCAGATCCTTGGCTTACAAGGCCAATGCTTTTCCATTTAAGCTAACTGGGCCGACAACCAGCCGGCATATTTCCCTCAGACAACCTTATTGGTAATAACATCTGGTCTGTCATGTAGACAGCTCAACAGAATAAACCGCAGGTAAAGGAACTCCGTATACGTAGGATACGTAGATGATACGTAGATGGATGATACGATGGATACGTAGATGAACTATTATTTTAACGATTTATTATTTTATTATTTATTTAACTAATTTATTTAATTATTTTATTATTTTATTATTTTATTAACGAACTATTATTTTATTTGAACTATTATTCATCTACGTATCCATCGTTTATACGGAGTTCCTTTACCTGCGGTTTATTCTGTTGAGCTGTCTACATGACAGACCAGATGTTATTACCAATAAGGTTGTCTGAGGGAAATATGCCGGCTGGTTGTCGGCCCAGTTAGCTTAAATGGAAAAGCATTGGCCTTGTAAGCCAAGGATCTGGGTTCGATTCCCAGCCTGGGCATTTTTTCGCTCAGTTGGAAATATTCAATTCGTATGATAACTTCACCAATCAGTTTGATTGTGTTAAAATAATAGTTCACGCGTACTACAATTTGGGAAACCCAGCATTAATCTGTTCGTTACCAACGTGACGGATTTGAAATTTCTCCCTGAATCCAACGCTGCTGAATGCGGTTGAACGTTTCATGCCCAATTATTTGTAAATATTAATCCTGAAGAAAATCAGGTTTTTACTGAAATATTTTGATTTTGGCATGCGATATCTTTATTACTGTTTATGAATGTCAAAATGCTAAATACTAGTCACATAACGGCGCTCAACTCGTTGCTAAGAAGCATCGCTGGGGGTGTTGCGTGAGAAATGCTGGGAGCAAAGATATTAAATGGATCATCTGCCAGAGGAAGAAAGCCCCGACTTTTTACGCTGGCATCAAGCTGTTAATAAATGTTATTTCAAGTAATAATGATGTATTGCATACCTTGTAAAATGAGGAATTTCTTCAATGAGTTCGCTGCTGACTTCCAGTGATCCTTTGTACTCTGGTTTCGATCCAGGATCTGCAAGGAATCCTAGATCGGCTAGTTTGAGATAGATGTCTGAATACATGTGGGAAGATGGGTCATGTTCGACGGTTTGTACTTCTGAGCAATGGCGTAACAAGGACAACTGTTCTAAAGGATGGCGGGAATATGGAGCGTGGCTGCTGGTTCGTGGAGGTGCAGATGGAGAGGTGGGAGATGGAGGGCAGGAATTGGTTGGTGAGGATGACGTTGATGAAGCTTTCGCATGTTGTCCTGACTCAGTCAGGTCAGATTGTGATGGATGGCGGAAGCATACGAAGAAGATGGGCATCTTATATGGCAACTGCTGAAGCTCGACCAGATCATCTATGTCCTGAAAAAGACCATATTAACTCTTTATGATACTCCAATTTGAAAAATATTTACATAAATATTAGAATACACTATTTTAAGAATGAAAACAATAAAAAAAATAGAACATAAAAAAAAAATGACAAATGTACTTTTTTCACATCTACAATAAACAGAAAATTACTTTTTTTTCATAAATATTCTCAATTTCTAATATAAAATTTTAAAGTTTACGAACTTAGCTTTGTATAAAATCAATTTTTTGAACGCCTCTAACCTTTTTCATCATACAAAATTTACGAAGTTCATTTTAGCAATAACAACGCGAAACTGCTCAAATGATAAATAAAACTTTGGCATACTCAGTAAAACAGTCTGTTGAGAATTCTACGAACAATTTATATTAACTGCCGAGTTAGGAGATACTGGAATTAAATAAAATTGTATTTTAAAGCTTACTGTATAAGTAAAATTGAGTTTTGGGTACGTTGCAGATATGCAACGAGGGTTGAAGCTATTAGACAAGAAATAATTGCTTAACTTTAATACAGATTGGGACGCTGAAAATTCATGCCCAATTTGTTATAATTACAGTAAAGAATGTGGAAAAGAATTACAGTAAAGAATTTGGTGTAAAGAATGACCGGCAGATAAGACGAGGTAATGAAACGTTTGCGATTCTAGATTATATCTGTTCTTATAAAACGACTTAGAAAGTTATGAAATGACTAACAATAAGTTTACATTTGAGAGTGCCAATCACAAAATACATAAAATGTGTCAGCCATTTTATTTACGAGATTTGGGTCTATATTTACAACGCCGAAATATACGATATGTTGTTACTCATTACTGTTCAACCCTAATTTTATTGCCGCAGATATGATATTTGTTTTAGAGTAAGTTTACATGGTTGATTATGCTGCTATAATATATTTTGGAACACGTTTTAAAATAATTATTTTTGTACTATTTGACCAAAATTTAATATTTCCTAGAAACGTTCACGAATTTTCAGGTATATGAATATCTATGCACAGAATTTTAATTAGCTATGTGCAATCTTTTTACATGCCATTCACCTAAACAAAGTTATGATTCAATTAAAGTGTGATGAAGTTATCACGTGCTGCTATTTAAGTCAAACTTTTTTTAAAAAATAATGTCACTTTTAGAATATTTATTAATAAATTGGATTTAAGTTGGGTTAAATTACAAATCTGTAAGCATGGAACGGGCAATAAAATGATTATCGAATTAAGAATCTTAATTCGATTTTGAAATAGACCAGTTATGTAAGTTTTTATGCAAAACATGGTCATGTAAAGATTTGAGTTAAAACACTAGAACCAGTTTAATAAATTTCTTTAAAATGTTCTTAAATTGCTTGTTTTAAATAATCAAGTCTGATATCTCTGGCAATAATGAAAAAATTAAAATTTTGTTAGGCAGTTTTAAGGAGGTTCCCCCGTGTGATGGGTTCAAAAAATCGATTTTTTCTTTTACATAAATTTATTTCTTAACATGTCTAGAATACGACGGTAAAATAATTTTCTAAAATTCGAATTCGTTATAAAGATATAGCATTAAGAAGAAGCAGATGTTTTGAGCGCCGAGTTAAGTGGTTTACACAGGTATAGAAGGATATTTCTAGAGTCACTTATTTTGTCGTTGCGAAAAATACCAGAATGGAAGCAAGCGCAGAGCGATCCGCATTGAAAGACTTCCAAGAGGAAGGAATGCTCTATGGACCAGGCATCGCAAATTGATGGTAAGTTGAGATTTTCATCGTTTTAACCGTACTTGAAACTTTATACGCGTTTTTATCAAAACGCTGTTTTTCAAACTTTCCTCCATCATATCTCGAGAACGTTTTGACCGATTCACTTGAAATTTATAGAGTAGACTCAGCACATGTAGACGCACGGAGTGAACTAGGATCATCCGAAAATTTAGAATATTTCTATTTTCTTCGTAACGAAAAAATAAAAAGGTATCATGAAATTTGAAATTTTTTTTCAGAAGTCTGCCAAAAGCCCAATTTTCAAATGATTCTAGTTCATTCGATGCATTTAGGCTTAGATTAAAATGGCTTTTTTTTTTTTTTCTCTTTCAGATAAGCCAATCAGCCGAAATCGTGGAGGAAGCGAGCGTCCTTTTTTTGGAGGTAGGTGTCTTCTGAGTGGTGTAACTTATGTTCTAATAAAGAGTTTTGCTTGAAATTTGTTTTACATATTCTTGAAATAGCAATAAATGTATAATAAAAAACTCAAATCCTGTTTTTTTTTTCCATTTGTCGTCAACACCCCCCCCCCCCCCCCAAAAAAAAGAGCTTAAAATACAGGCCGTCACACGGGGAAACCCCCGGGACACATTTTAAAATAATTTTTATTTATTGAGTTAAAATTCTGAATTTTTTTTTGTGATGGTTAACCATATCATTTGTAAACAAAATCGCATAAAACGTCTTATAATTAAAAAAAAAATTAAATGTAAAATTTATTAAAAAAGTGGGGTAATTAAAAATCGTTATAACTCGAAATATTATTTATAGAGTTTAAAATTTTTTTTCTCATTTAAATAAACAGAAATTTATAAGTTAATTTTGATTCAGCATTTTTAAAAATATTAATTAAAAAAAATTAAAAATATTTAACGAAAAATTAAAAAAAAAAAGTGGTGCAACCTTTTTTTTAAAAAATCACATTTTCAAAAGTAAATATGTTTTTCAAATATGCTGAATCAAAATTAAAGTAAAATAATTGAAAAAGACATGTTCCAAGTTTGAACCCTTTATCTTTAACGGTTATTGACTTATAAGAATTTAAGTACGAGAAATGATGGAAAAACCAATCATTAAGAAAAACACATTTTTACAAAAGTCGTTTCCATGACAGTCATTGCTTGAAAGCTAGATTTTGAAAACAAACCAAAACGAAAAAAAATTAATATTTCTTGTTCTAATTAAGATAGAAACACGATTTAAAAGTAATTTTAAGCAGGAAAAAACAGAATTTTCTAGCGAAATAAAATGTTTTTACAAAATTTGAAGATTTTTGTGTCCCGGACCCCCTTAATCCTTATTAAACTTGCCTGTTGTGAGAGCGTGTTTCCTATGGCGTAGATGAGTACAGGAGTAATTCCTTCCAGCAATTTTTTCATTTCTTGGAAGAAGGATGTATTGCTCCTATCGGAAATCATTACAACCTGAGCATTGTCATACAAAAGATGATGAGGGAGTGATAGGTCAAGACTTCCGGAAGTTAGCGCAGGGTCCTCCAGGGAATCTGCATTTGTCTATAAAAAGAAAATACAAAAATCACAATTTAAACAAAGATTTTTGCACATATTCACTTTGAAAAACGGCTTTTAAAAAAATTCTAGTATTTGTACAGTATTGCGTAATGTAACGTTTAGAGCATCAGAATATTTATAAACTGCGAAACGGGTTCTATAGCATTTAGAGCCTACCCTAAGTCACGCGAAGGTACTCGCATGTTAATATGTTAAACCTATGAAAGCGTTCTTTTCAAATTTCTCGCTTGCATTTTAATATTTTAAAGTGATCTTTTTTATGCATAGGTAAACAGATTTATGTCTAATGTTGTTCATTTTACTTTTTTGATTTAATATATGGAAACTTTAAACTTTGGAACCGGTTCTGAAAGTAAAACTATACTTATACAAAAAACTAATCGAATTAGTACAAACGCACAACGTTAGATACAGATTTCAAGTATCATATTGAAAAAATCATTTAAAAATATTAAAATACAAGCGACAAATTTATAAAGACTTCTAGTCTACATTAGGATTAACATTAGCGTTCTTGTTTCTTCGTGCGACTAGTGTAGGGTCATAAGCTTATAGTCAGTGTGCAAATGTACCAATGGGGCCATCGACACGGTGAAAGAGTGGATTGTAGGCAGAGTTGTATAGACCAATAGAATAGTAGGAAAAGGAACAAAACCAGCCAATAAAATTACAAGGAAAGATTGTCAATAAAGAATCAGCAGGTGGAAATTAAGAAAATGAGAAATCATGAATATTTTTCTAACAATCTGACGATATGGAAAAACAAAATGAATTAACAGCTTTATAAGTTTCATCAATTTGATTCTAGTCGATCATTCTTCGAACAAGAATATTTATTTCATAAAATGAGTCGCTATGTGGTACATACTTGATTTCATTTATTAAGTAAAATTTCTGGATCAAAACCTGTTTATTTGAATGTATCAAACCGACACATTTCTCCAGCTGCTTGGCATCTATGTGATTATGTAGATGCGGAAAAGATTTAAGTCCAGATGAAGCTTTTAAGGAGTTTACAGAACATATTCATAGAATCTAGATTTTCTATAAGTTTTTTACATGTACATAAATTATAAAAACTTCGTCAGATAGTACATAACTTATAAAACATTCTATACAAATTATAAAACCGATTGTTGGAAAACATTAAGAAAATTCCCTTTCCTTAATTTTCACCGGTTTTCTTATTGGTTGTATCTATTTTATTTGTAATTATCTTGGAAGCTTCTCTCGTTTTTTGAAACTCGATTGATCTATACAACTCTGCTCAACCTCTTCTACATCATATATACAATAAAAAAAAATCCATTATAACTTCTATTAAATACATAAACTTAATGATGCTTAAACTGCAAATATTAGATTTTCTTATGCTTCAAACGTTCTCTGATAATATCGTAGATTCAACGCCAAGTTTCATCTAATTTTTCATCTAGCACCTCTTATTCGTAAAATACTATAATTTAAAAGTTCGTTTTCTGGGAAGTTTTTTTAGAGAAAGGCGAAAAAATACTCTGGAAGCCTGAAAAGAGCTTTATAATAAAGAGGGGTTACAAAATATTTCTTAAAACCCAGAATGAAAATATATTACAGTTTGATTATAACTATTCATTTAACGATTGATGGACAGTGTTATATAGTCGTGATAAATGAAAAAATCATTCTAAACCATAAAGGACCAGAAAATGGTTTTTAAGAGGTTATTTTTTGTTGTTAAATTTGGTCACATATTACCTCGGAAACCTCTAGCCGCGTTGAACTGTACCAAAATATTCGGGCACGATGGGCAGCAACCTAACATCCCGATAGAAACAAAAAAATATTAAAATATCAGTTTCTTCTTGTAAAATAAGGTTTTAGCTAAAGGCAATCGGCTCAAATTTTGGAATTTTTGAAAAATAAGAAAATTGCGCTATTATGAAAAAAAAATTCATTTTTCGTCTAAAATTTTGACCTTTAAAAACTTATTGGGAAAAATAAAGAAATTTAAGTTTTCAAAAAATGGCTGGATGGCTTTTAGACGTAGATGGCGTAGATGAGCGCAAAATTTATCCAAAAATGTTAAGAAATGTTCATGTTATCATGCTGCCCCATGTTAAAAATGTAGTTTCCAGAAAATCGTGTTTAAAGTTTTAGAAGAAAAAATAAGGGAGCAGAATCTTTAAAATGGCTCAATACATTCTCTCAAATATAACGAATAGCAAAGAAAACATGTATGTGAGTTTCTACCTGAACGCTACAGCTGACTTCATATTGTTCGGCGAGGTCGGTTTTATCGATCGTGCGCAAGCTCACATATTTACTCATCTCTTTCTTAATAATTGAGGTATCACTTTAAATCTTTTTGCCCATAATTCTACACACACACACACACACACACACACACACACACACACATTATATATATTATATAATACATATTCTATATATATTCTAATAACTCTATAAGAATTTAATTTCTGTTATAGGAAAAAAAATCGATTTTTTGAAAGTTGAGAACGTATGTAACCCCTTAATTTGGAAATTAAGATTCACACGTCCTAATACACTTTTCAAAAGTTTTGTCATTTTGCTAATAAGTGAGCAATATAATACTTAATGAAACAGAAACTTGACGTACCTTGTACTGTAAATCTTCAAGAGGTATAGTTGAAGGTTGGTTGTTGTTATTGTTGAATTCTAAGTTTTCTAGGAGCTCAAAACCGTTTGGCAACACAATTTTAGCCCGTGTATCCTTTCCATAACTGAATCGGACCTGTTAAAATTAAATTCATAGTTAAACTTTTTTTAAATAAACATTTTACTAGAATATTAGTATAAAAAATATTACAGAGTGTCCTAATAAGAACCGAACGTTTTTAAAATTCAACAAAAATGTTGACTGGTATTGAAGTTATTTTTACAGAAGATTAGTGTGAGAAATTGGGAAATTTCTTTGCTACGCTTTCTTGTTTCAGTTCCAAATATCACCTTCAGATGGCACTTTGCTGTCTTAAAACTACTCATGAAAATGGATCAAAATTCACTTTAATTCTGTTTAGCTGTTAAAGCGCTCCCCCCCCCCCCCCGCCTTCACCAAAACTGATTTGTATTTCGAAATTGTAAAGTTATTTTGACCCGTATTACAGTTTGAAAAAGTGCAGTGCCATCTAACGGTCATATTTGGTCCTAAAATAAAAAAAGCGTAGCAAAGAAATTCTTAACCACATATCACTCTCATATTAGAATAAGTTAGTTTATTTTTTAAATTTTAAAAGTATTCAGACACTTTTACTACACTCTGTATATAAAAAAGGGCCAATGGACCTTATGCACGTGACGTCACTCTCCTGAGCTGGCGATATCGAGATCCGTTATTCTATCCATATCCACTGTACCGCAAGAATGTCAGTGTGCGCAGCCGCTAATACCGCCAGCAGACTACTTTTAGCCTCGACCCAGATTGCGTGCGTACATAAAGTTTAACCTAAATTTTACAAAATTAGCAAATGTTCTCGGAGACAGAACAACATTTTGAATTTATATTACAATATATTAAGTATCTACTGCCACAATAATGAATATTTTTAACAAAAGAGCATTAATAATACATACTCTACGCTATGCTAATATTTAAAAGTAAGTAGCGCCAGAAGACTAATTTTAGCCTCGGCCTCAGTTCGCGTGCATAAGGTCCATTGTCAAAGGTATTTTTGCATGCAAGTAAGACGTAGGTTTTTAACAAACACTATTGTATAAAAATGGAATGTCCAAAATCAGGGTATAAATAATAAAAACTTACCATTTTCCACCTTGTATCTGTTTCTCCAAGTGGAACTGTGGGTAATATATTTCTTCCCATAAGGTTATTGACAACCATTGCTCGTGCCCAGCAGCAGCTGCCTAGCACAACGAAACCTACAGGTTGTTCGATAATATTCCATACGGCTGTTTCGTCTTCGGGTTTCAAGGCAAACTTTTCAAGTTGCTCTGTAAAGAAAGAAATTTCATATTTTAGTTTCGTTAATTATTATTCTCTATGTGTTTAAGGTGACCAGATGTCCCCCTTTTTAGGCGACAGCTCTCATTTTGAAAGCAATTTAATCGGTTATGAAAAATCAAATGGAAATACATCGATTGAAAAGTCAGCTACCCCGCCAGATACACACTGTAAAAATAAACATGATCCCCTAAAATAATAGGCACCTTTTCTGGTTACCTTCATTTAGTTGGATATTTTGGTATATATGAATTAAAGAACGAGCGAGAAAAACTGATGTCAGTTTAATTCTACCAAGACAAAAAAGTTAAGTTACAAGTTAAATTTTTAAGAATAAAAATGAAATAATAAAAAGATAGTTGTTTGGAATTCAAAAACAATACAGTCTTTCATCAAGATTTTCCAGTCCAAAGAGTTTTAAGGTAAATGCACCTATAGTGGGCCACTAACTTTTAAAGTTAAAAAACAAGCCCAAAACGCATTTCTGAAAAACGACTGAAAGAAATCTGACTAATATCCTTAAATGTTAACTTTTCATAAACTGTTTGGAATATTTTTTTTCAAGATACAACACATTTGTTTATTTTTCAGAATGTCTTCAAAAACAGATTTTTTGAAAAATTCGAGATTTCATTAAGAGAAGTTTTTATTTAAAACATATGTTTTATTGTAAATTAAACTGCTGTCGATGTACTCTATTACATTGTAAATAACAAATTGGATAAGCCGAAAATTTAAAGATCCATGCATCATAAATTTACTAGGCTTAATACTGGAACATAGACGAAGGTAACATTTTTTTTGAGGAATATATTTTGAAACTTTGAATGTTTATTGGGATACATGAAGGTTAGGACTAGGTTAAAAAAATACATATCATTCGGAATTCACTAACACTTTAATTAAATTAGATAAATCTCCTTAAAATGGCCCACTACTGGTGCGTTTACCTTACTTTATATTTAATGGTTATCTAATAAAAGTCTGAAAATTCATATTTCCAATTATAATAAACGAAATAATTCTAAGCAGCAATAGCCCAATTTTTAAACTTTATAAATTATCTTAAAAAGTAAGGAATGAAAAGACAAAAACTATGTCCTTTTGGTGAAATCTTGATGAAATTTCACTAAGAAAAAATTTTGTTAATTTTATCAGAATTTTTTTTTTGTAAGTTATCCCGATTAGGACTTGATGTTGAAAGAATGACAACTGAAGTTTCTCTAAATCTGATCCAAGACTTTCATAGAAGATTTTTTTTTTATTCCAAGATTTTTTAAATATATTCAAACTTCGTTTATCATTTTAGAAAAATAACATTATCAAACATACTTTTTGCTTATACAAGAAATAGATTTCTTAAAATTTTATGTAGACATCAATTTTTAAAAGAATTTTTTTATTAAACTAGGGGGCTCTGCCCCCTATGAGCTATGCTCGTCAACCCCCGTTCAGACACCGCAGACTAACAGCACGATAATTTAATCGGCTTTAAAAAAGATTTCGGAAGATTGAATTATAATTTGAAGCTGAGAATTATAATCTGACGTAATTTTCACCAAATTTTTCTTTTTCTTTTTAATATTCACGTAAAAATACTTTTGTTAGAAATGAAATATTATGATCATCTTAAAATATCAAATAAATGTCTCGAGCAATTTTTAAATTTAAACTGTTTTGCAATATTATTTTTTGTTCATTTTATATAATAAGTGTAATGTGGCGTAAATTCTCCTATTTAAGACTTCTAACGCATGTTTATGAATTTATTATTTTACAATATTCTGTTTCTTTTAAAATTCACGTGTAATTATAATTTTTATGACGTAATTTTCAATGAGTTCCTGCTTTTTATATTTTCTGTTTATAATAGTCACGTGTAAAATAAATTTTTATTTTGAAGTAAACATTGTTTGCGCTGTTTATACAACTGGCAACAGTTTAAATTAATAACATTTTCTAAAATTTGTAAAAAATCTCTCTCGAAATGCTGAAAATTTGAATTTAAAATTGAAATAAAACCTCAAAAAATGAGTCAAATAAGAAAAATAAATACAATCTGCACACCGGGAACTTATAACGTATAAAATGATCTAAAAATGGTTAAATTCTCATGTATAGTTTTCGCTCCAATAAAACTTTTTTAATGGAACGATTTTGTCCAACTTTAGCATTAAATATCTCTTAAAATAATTCTTCGATTTGAAAACTGTCTGCATCAGCGTGTTTATCAAACATTTCTCTATAATACCAACGATTTTTATATTTTTGTATGCAACAGTTTAATATTAACGATGAAAGGCCATGCTTAAGCATTCAAATTGGATGTGGATCTACCCGGAATATCTACGCAGATTTTCATTGGTCCATTTCCAAATCAAAACTTTTTTTTAATATATAGAAGGACTTCAATTATTTTCAGAGATAAGATACATAAATATTTTAATTATATTCCTTCATTTAAATATTCTGCACTTTAGATTTCAATAATCATTCATGATTAGGTTTAGTTTTTAAATTAGTAGGAAAAAAAGATCTAATCTCATCTCTTAAAAATAGTGCACGCCGGATATTAAGTCATGGTCACAAGGGTGACTTGATACTGAACATTACAATCTGATAAGCTTCAATGCTAACATCTTATTTCAGGGATAATGCTAACTGTACTCTTGAGAAATTCGTTTTAATGTGTCTTTTTCTCAAGCCGTACATATATAAAAGAATCCATAACACATTGATCCGAAATCAATCAAAAGTAATTATTCACAAGTCGATTATGTGAAATACAAAATGCAAAAGTTTGATACCTTAAAAGAAACAATGAGGAAAGAATTTAGAAGGAGCTAAAATAAATTTGAAAAATTACAATAAAGTCTTGAAGGGAACTTCTACATTAGGAACCAAAAGGAAAAAAAAAGAAAAGCACTTTATGATTTTTTTATAAGAAAACTGCATGATGGATCTTTTTGAAATTTTAACAGTTTATTGTACGTATCTTAAGGTATACACAAGATTTTTTTTTAATTAGATTTTGTTGCTTCTACTGTAAGTTATAAACAAATATGTTCAACCACATTTTTTGACGGTGGGCAAGATTAAACTACAATGGATCATCTTGATTTTTTTTTTTTTTTAATTAAAGCTTATTTAAATTGTCTTCGATATGAATTAAAGATTTTACTAAAATTTAAAAAAAATTAACAAATAAGAACGAATTTTTTTTTTTAATTTAATTTTTTTTAAATCAGCCATTGCATAACTTTAAAAAAAAAAAAAATAAATTTATGGGTTCCTTTAATTTAACTAGAAGCTATACTCAGGAAGTTTACGAAAAAAATTAATTTTTGTGTTTCAGATGTGTTTCTACAAGGCGCTATCATGCCCTCCGCCCAGTTGAAATTTTCCAAAGCAGTTGAACATATTTGTTTATAACTTAGAGTAGAAGCAACAAAATCTAATAAAAAAATGATTGTGTATACCACCTTAAGATATGTACAATAAACTTAAAATTTCAAAAAGATCCATCATGCAGTTTTCTTACAAAAAAAAAAAAATATATATATATAAAAAAGTGCTTTTTTTGGGGGGAGGGGGAGGTCTCCTAATGTAGAAGGTTCCCTTAAAATATTTGTATTAATTTATTTACATAACTTTGAAAGAATGAACTGAAATGATATATCGTCGCCTCAACAGTAGGGCATCTAGTCTATATTATAAAGGACAAACATATCTGTGCGTAACGCATACGTCATTCTGCGAATGGCAACACTCTGAAATTCAAAATGAAATTTAGGTTTTGCAATTTTCGCTACTGCAAATTTTTAAATTTCTAAACATCGCACAGTTTCAATTTTAACACCATAATATAGGGAAAAAATGAACTTTTAAATTCGATTTGTTTGAAAGCTCTATCAATTTGAGATAATTTTTTTTATAGTCTTTAGTACCAATTTTGTAATTGTGGCAACCGAACTACGCCATTTCTGTTAAAAATAAAGTGAAAATAGCCATGGTTTATTTATTTTTACTGATTATATCCTTATTGATGCCATTTTCAGATTACAAATAAAAGTAACTTTTTTTTTATAGTTTTTGAACAGAAAATGACGTCAGCCATTAAGAAAAACTCCCATTCTTCTTCATAAATCAGTTACATTTCAATATTTTTACATTACGGTGATACTGAGTTTGAGACTCTAGGCAAAATGAGTCAGTGAGTAAAAATGATGTCATATTTAAAACAAAACAATCATTTTCTTTGAGAAAACTAAATATTTGACCAATACTAAATGGCCAATACTATGACAAGTAAAAGCAAATTTCTGAATTTTTTATTCGCGGGTACTGAGATTAGAACTTAAAGTTGGTGAGAATGTTCACATGCGAAGTTGTATCGAATAAACGCGACTAAGTTTGGAAATACATTCATTAATAATCCATTTTCGCGTTAAAATACTTTTAAATTGTGAACTTGAGTGGTGCGTATGTAAATTTTGAGAATGTGAAGGAAAATTTTGTGATGTGACAAAGCAAAATCCATTTTAATGATTTTGTATCCCGTAAAAACAAACGTAAGAGCCTCAGTCGATAATTTCATCATAATTATTCATCTTGATTACGTATTCTAATACAGTTTAGATTTGCAATAATTTAAGTAGTTGAAGTTTGTGGAAATAACATTTTGGTAATTTTAGGTTAAAAATATTATTTGTTTTAAGAGTTGGACAACCAATGTAACAGTTCCTTTCTAAACATTTTAGTTCGTCGAATTTCGACGGGTTCCAACTTGTAATAATAAAAAACGATTTGACATTCTGCTATGAATAACTGTGTTTGCATATAGTGGAACAACTTCTGAAACAAAGTTGTGTAATGCGATATTTCGGATGTGTTTTATAAAAATTCCCTACTATTCCACTAGATGCAGACAGTTTTTGATAGCAGTAAGTCAGACATCTCACTTTCGATTATTACTAGATGTCCTACTGTTATATGTCTGACCATTATGTCAGACAAATATTCAGTGAATTTAAAACAGCGTAACTTTTGCGACGAGTATCATGGAACAGACGTAGGAACATGAAAATTAGATCCACTGATTTAACTTTAAATCAATCCATTAAAATGAGAATATTAAGATGCTGTGCAATACAATTACAGTATTACACTATATTACGTAAAGATATACTCAATCCAAATAGCAAAAACCTAACGCGAAATTAGAAAAGAGGGAAAAACAAAATGTTCGTTGGTTTTCAAACAGATTAAGAACATTCTACCAAAAAACTGCACACCTATTACAGGGTGTCCACTCTCAACGGTGTCCAATGGCTAATTCCTAAACCGTTAATCATAGACATATAGTTCCAATTACAAAAATGCTTTAAATGAGGTAAATATTTTAAAAGCGATTTGGGTCAATAAAAACATTTCCTAAAAAAATTACTAAATTTAAATTTTTATACGGTCCCCGGGTTTTATAAGTTATATTTAGTAAAATTTTCCTGTTACACTGATTTCAAGGTTGCATGTATGCCATTTTGAAGTGTGCTATTGACAATTTTCTCTAATCTGATTTCCACAGAAGTTTCAAAGTTTGGCGGTTTTTCTTTTCGATTTTCATCGTGGACTGTATTGGAACTGGTCATCTTTGAACATTCGATTTTGATAAGTATAGCAATAGTTCTTCTAGACTTTAGTTATGTTTTGACCTATTGCTTGTTAAATTATCTTACATCTAAACAAGGTTACGCCATGTCTTTTAGCATACGTCACTGTCTGCTAAAACGGAGACATTGACAAACCAGTGCTATCATCTGACGCGGAAGATAATGAAGATGCTTGCATCTTGACCGATACGTAACCTCAAAGGACAAAGCAGGGTGGATTCAGTGTTGCAGCTGTTGAGGTTGGGTCCATGAAGCCTGTTAAAGTCAATGATAATTTGGTTTATATTATTTTTCTGTATTCCTAACTTCCTTTCTTGCCGTCCAAATAAACTTCAGAGATAAAATTTCGCATTTGGCTACAAATTTACATTATTTCATATGAGTACCTCATTTTACCCAACCGGTCTCCCAAAATGGGGACTTCGGACATTTCCCACAAAAATATTTTTCACGTATACCCCAATTATTTTGTCTAACAAAAAGCGTTGAATTCTGGTGGTTTAGGACTTGCTCTAAAAGTAAAATGGCTTGCCCGATTTTTTTCAGTTATATATTTTTTTTACTGTGGGCCAAAATATGTTAGCGTCCCCATTTAGGACAAATTTCCACTAGGCCTGGACTGATATTTCGGTAATAAACTTAACGCCGCTCGAACAAAAATCCAAACTGGCTGCTTTATGACAGTATCGATCCATTTTCATCGGTACCCACTAAAATTTTGTAAATATTTTTATTCAGATAATTCCAAGAAATTTAATAACGTCTTTTCCAATTTTTTTTTATGAATTCAAATGATCTTTCAGATAATATCGTGAAAGTTTGAAGCCAATTAAAAAAAATTCCATTTGTGAGCAATCAACTAAATCTATTCTTCATTTAAAAATATAACTGCCTACAACTTTCATGCATTTACCTCCATGGACTTCGTGAGTAGATCGAAAAATTTCGTGTTATTGAGCGTGGGAAAAAAAAAATGAGACCATCCTTTATATGTGTAAAATAAAAGATATCTAAAAATCACACAAAGACTTATTTGTCTCCTCTGAATACTACGAACGCCTAATCTCATCTTAAATAATCCTATCATGGCGTTACGATTAAGAATAAAACGCAATTTGGGGACGAATAAATCTGTCATCCACAAAAAGAAATAAAATGATATAATACTCTGTCATCATTCTTATCGGACTCTGATGATGACATGCATCGAATAGAGTAAAAGGAATAAGAGAGAAACGGACGAGGATAATATAGTTGATCCAAAATATGAACATTCAACTCTTTCCCCCAGCTGTCATAGTTGAAGATGGCACAAAAACTTTAGGGATTGCATAAATATTTCTAAAATTCAATTAAAGCCCTGGTTATTTACGTTTGTCGGTTTCTCCCTATCTCGTTAAACCACAAACTCTTAGCAAACAGTATTTTTGCGAAGAGAGAAATGCATCATGGTCATATTTGTCTATATTTTTTTACAGAAAAGAAAGACAATATTCTACGCCTTATCTTAATAACCGAGAAATGGTGCATAGATTTGACTGTTAAAAAAAAAAATGATAAAAGTCGTACCTTTAGAAAGAAAAAACATTCTTTACTTGGATGCAATTTGTAATCGAAACTTTAATCTACAATAACTAGTAATTTGCAATTCATAGCACATAATCTGTAAAGAGTATTTATATATTATTTCTTCAGTCATTACAAATAGTTCAATGTCAAAAAGATTTACCAACTAATTTCTTTTATTGTACTATTATTGTGTTTTAATACTTCAAATTTCGTTATACATATGTTGAGAACAAAATTTTTAAGCTTTATTTTTTTTAACATGCCATTACATGAAGTTTAAATTTAGTAATTAAAAACTTTATTTTCGGGAATTTTGAAAACAAATTACTTTTCTAGATCACTACATTTCGAATTTTTTATTTATTATTACTTTAGCATATTGTAAAAGCTCGATGCTATAAATTCACGTACGAAGAAATTTTTTATTCTTTTAATAAATTGAACATTTTTTTGACAATAAACAGTCTGCTTAGCGTTCGATTGCATGAATATGCAAAATAGTATACTACGTCTCATCATTGAAAAACTGTATGAAAATACAACTTAACCAGAGACTTTATAAAATTTTCAAAATGATTTAATTGTGAAAAGTAACCTTGTTTACAAATAACTCATTGAGTGAATGTAACAAAACATAACGTTTATTAATATCAGAAAATTTGAGTTTTGTTGAATGCACCACGTTGCAACATTGAATTTTTTTTTACAAATACAAATTTTAGATGAATGTAGCGATATCAACAAGTTTTGATCAACTTCTATGAATTTCTTAATTAAAACGTTGCGACAAAGACACTGTGCAAGTTGAGAAAAAAAAAGGTTTGTGAAGACACAGGTGAAAAGTTCAATCAGATAAGTAGGTACAAATTTCACACATTACTAAAAGCTCATGTTATTTAAAAATAATTTTTCACATGTTCGTGAGAATTAAAATTTTCATAAAAATAATTAACTATTTCGAAAGGAAGCATTCTATTGTATTCGATTCTATTACTCCCTACTGACGTAACAAATTTACACATTTTGACCTTTAATTTTGATATGTAATTTTTGCATATCTAATTTATTATACCTAATTCTCATCACAAAATTGGAAGTACTTTCCGTGACGGGAAAAACAACGTCCTGAACTTGTAAAAATGAATAGCATAGCTTTCTTAAAGATTGTTAAAAAATTAGAGATTAGTTAAATTGCTGTATGAAACGTTCTCCTTTTTACAGCAATGAATTTTTGTTTAAATATTGTTTGCTATGCTAATGCAGTCCAGATTATTAAAATATTGCTAACGAAGGGAAAGTTGGGAAAAACTGCTTTCTTTTATCTCGCTATATGGTTTAATAGAAAGAGGAAACTTTACGTATAATAAGCTGTTTTTTATATTATATGGGATTTTGAAGCTTCCGTCAAAATCAATACGAATGAAAAATTATTAGGTTGTAACGAAAGTTTTCCGCCAAATCACCATTACACAATACTAATATATAATTAACTGTAATTTTATATATAACCACCATTCCCCAAAACTTTCATAGTGTCATATGATACAACATTAGTACCTACGGCTGTACACTTTATTCGGTGACGTTCTGTAGCTGACTTTTTGCAACAGAACTGGAAGTAAATGATGGTTCTAATATCTAATCTAGTAGCGTAATAGTTCCATTTCAGACACCTTGTACTTAATTATAACAATATTTTTTTACAAATTCCACAACACAGTGTTATAAAGCAAGTCTCTTTCTTTCAAATGCCAAAAATCGTTTGACAAAATATGAGCAAACACGTCAACGCGAACTGTTTGCACAGACCGTATTAGCTGTGGCGGGAAACTTTCGTTACAACCTGATATAAATAAGATTTATACGTTAAAATACATAAACTTGCTCCATGGTACACATAAACAATATGAATTCGTGCAAACAAAGTTAACGATAAATCATAATATGGACGTTTCTAACTGTTTCTGCAGTCGTCTTTAGGATAAATATGATGTTGAAATGTTTAAAAGTCTAAGAGAAGAAAGCTGCCAGTCGAGTCTTGATCAATTATATGAATTGATATAATATTCATATAATTGATCAAGACTCGACAGGAAGCTTTCGTCAAGACTTTTAAACATTTCAACATAATTTTTATCCTGAAGACGACTGCAGAATCAGTTCGAAACGTCCATATTATGCTTTATCGTTAATTTTATTTGTACAAGTTCATATAAAAGTTCTTGTTTATGTGTACCGTTGAGCAAATTTGTGTTTTAAGGTATAAATCTTATATTTTATGGTGCAATTGTCCTAGATATGGTAATGAAAAATTATTCTGCCCATAAATTTCGAGAGAAAGAAACATTTATATATATATATATATATATATATATATATATATATATATATATATATAAAGTTTCTTTTGTTGCAACTGATTTTCGGAAACTTTCGGAGTAGTTTTACAGTGTTTTAATCTTTTTTTTTTTTCACATCAGAATCCGCTTTTAGGATGTTATCAATTCTCAAGTATAAACATTTTCAGCTGCGCAACGGAATTTATACATGCAAGAGTAACAAAATACCATTATTAATTTCGAAGCTAATGTTAATGCTGTTAATTTATCATGTATGTCTAACACATTTTTGTTGAACATACTTCAGAACTGATAGCATCCAAAAACCTAAATTCCAGGTTAAGAAAACCGATCAATTCACAATAAAAACTACCCGGAAAAGTTTCCGAAAAATTAGTTTTAGCAAAAGAAACTTTTAAAAATGCTTCTTTAAATTTCGAAAATATATTTGTGTCGGGGTTTTCTAAAAGATAAAGAACGCGTTTCGGAATCGTGGGAAACTCGAAATTGGTTATTGTATATTTTTGTTAGTGATTATATTTTCCTATATTATTAACTTATTTTAGCGCAAGAAGCTATCCCTAACTTCGATATCTACCATATTTGAATATTCAGCAGAAATTCATTTAAAAAGAAAAAAAAATAAATCTTTAATACTCATAAAAGCCTTATAAATATTTTCCTTATTAGGATTCGCTTCGCTCATCGTCTACTAGGCTAAACAAATTACATTTTGTCGTACACTTTACAAAAAAACTATTCAGTATTTTGACTTGAAATTAAGCATAAAAATAAATTAGGATCTGTAGATTTGCAGTATTATTTTTTTTAGAGAATAACCTTTTTTAATTAATTTTATATGTTTTTCCATTACGGAAGAATTTTTGCAAATAAAAAATGAAACACTTATATTTTCAGAAGAAAAAATAAATCATGGAGTTAGTCACTGTAGATAGAATCATGATTAATTAAATAGTTTCACGATTTCTTTTATGAAATTTTTAAAATACCCTTTATGAAAATTATAGCATTTTTTTAATGAATTAAAATTTGAAAATTCAATTATTTACATTCAATTAATTTTTTCAGAGTAAAAAAAATTCCAATACACAATTTACTTTTATTATGTGAAATCATTTACGCAGACGATACTCACGCCTTTTAAAAGAATTATATTATGATTGTTTTTTTTTTTTTTGTAAAGTGGCAACAAAGGAATTTTAAATAAAATTGTTAAATTCATTATATCACAAATAAAAAATTCCGAGGAAATTCTTGGTTGTTTGACTGAAAATACATTTCTAAAATTAAAATGTGCCAAAACATAAAATAACGTTTTTACTTAATAAAAAGGTGCAAAAATAGTATAAAAAATATTGTTACTTTCAAATATTTATCTTATTAAATAATGCTTCGGGAATCCAAACAAAGCATGGCTTTTGCTAGTTTTAAGTACTTAAGCGATTATTTTTTTAAACAGCAGCCAAATAGCTATAGTGACATCTCACGGAACTTCCCTTACACCATAAAACTTTACACATATGTTGTAATCTTTTACATGTACAAAAGCGTAAATTATTTCAGCCTAAGCTGTTTCGGAGATAACATGTCCAGTTAGCAGTGGAACTTATTTTGGCCCAAGTGACCCGTTTCATGTTTTTATACATATGTATTGCACGTCAGACGATAAGTTATCATGGATTTAAGAGCACGTGCTATTTGTTGGGATACACAGAGAATATGCGCGCTTACGAGATCGATGTCAGATAAAAAGAGAAACAAACGGACTGTCCAAGCGATGACAAAATACACGATAGGAAGAAAACAGCGCTGATGGACAATAGTGTTATATCACACAATAACAAGCGATAGCAACGCGTACACTTTGATAATCATACTTCAATTTATAAACACAGATTCAAGATTAGAATTCTGTCTTGTTTATAAAAAATTATACTTATGAAATTTGTATTTAATAGTAAAGTAAAACAGGTTTCCGAAATACAATTCGAATTCTTACAAAAATAGGACGTTTGAAATTTAAAAAAAAAAAAAAAGAAAAATCGACAATCATCATTCGGATGCGATGGTAAAAGTTTAGTTATTGAACACTTAGATATGCAAAAACTTTAGAACACGGGCGCTGGCAAAGCAAAATGCAGTGAGGGGCAAGATTTTTGAATATATGTGTCCGTAGTCCTCGTTGTACCCCTTTTCTTTCCCTTTTAAAAAACTGAGAATATAGACGCGAAATAAACTAAGATTTTTTTTGTCAGAACTCATGTGCAATTAAAAAATTTAAAACTTAAAGGCAATACGAAAATTTAATTAAAAAATACGTTTTCAAAAACAAGTTTCTATCAACATTTTTAAAAACGAGAGAACCGATTTCTTTTTTGGTTAGGCGGGCTTTGTCCCCTTTAAGCCCACGTTGAAGATAATTTTTAAACACACGAACTTTAAAAGAAAAGAAAAAACCCATAGAAATTGAATTCCACGGGGGAATTCTTACTTCCTCTTTCTCATAGCCTAATTAGTTTAAGTCTCTTGTGAAGAATAGTTTCGTATTTTTATTTTATTATTATTTTGAAACAATAAAATTTAATTAATTTCAACAACCAGGGGAATGGGAAGAGGGCAACCGTTCTCTCCTGACCATTCCTAGCCGTTGTCTATACTTTGGAATAAGAGAAACAGGAAAACCCTTTTGTTGAATTTTCGTTCACTGAACAAATTTATAGCCGTTATCCAACAGTAATTGAATCCCATTTCGGAAAATTTACATGCTCCTAAAATACCCGATAAAGGAAAGTTGTATTATTAAAATACAAAATGAGATTTATTCGAACCAGGAATTCCCTGATTTGGATACCTACTTTTTAATTTTATTAACGAAAAAGTAATTTTTTCTCCCAAAATTGAAAGAATGGGCCAACAGAGTTAAACATGTTTTTAAAAGAGCAATATGTTTATTTTTTTTTTAAATAATGGCAATTTTAGTCTAAAATTTGGTTACATTTTTATACTTTAATAAATAAAACGTATGTATTTAGAAAATTTGAAGTTATGAAAAATTTAAAAAAATATATATATCAAATAGAGAAGTGCTTGATATTCTAGTGGACAATCCGTAGAATGAAATGTTAAACATTTAAACGAATATATCTACAGAAAAAAGAATCTTGCACTTTAGCCGTACCCTTGACATCTTAATGTCACCTAAATCGCATATAATTGCTAAATACGTTCGCATAAGAATGTTTATATTTGTAAACAACAGAGGAAAAACAGAAAAGGACTTATGAACTTTTGTAATACATTTTTGAACTCATTTGAAGAAACCACTATTAGCTAACGAAATATCATGAAAAAGAGTAAACACTGGAAATTCAGATTAAAAAATAAACTAATTAATATAATTTTACATTAGAGTTAGAATCTGTTGATTTATTTCATTAAAGTCTGATTAATTACTTATTTAAAAACAAACATTCTCTAATTAGAGTATTTTGATCTATGAATAAAAATTTGAAACAGACATGAAAATATTCGAATCCTATAAAAAGGAGCTAAATCGATAAAAGTGTTCAATGATTCGAAATTATAGCAAAAATAACGCATGACAGCAATCTGTTTCAGTTGATTCTCCCCTCCCACACAAAAGAGAAAGACATGCAAACAAGCAAATCACTGGCCAGTAACGGAATCGGTCATTTCAAAAAACACCTAAGTTTTTTTTTTCCCAAATATAGCTTTTTTGTCGCAAATACTTCCTTTAAAAGGTAGAGCCATGATCTGAGTAATAACCACAGAAGTCAGTGTATCCCCTCCTCTTCAAACAACACTCACTCCAGACGATTTGAAAAAAATTATCAGTATTTTTCCTGTACGTAGTTATCCATTTTTATCAAATGAACGCGATATTGGAGTAAAAAAAATGTGCGAAAACATGATAGAATCTACGTCCAAGAAGAATACATTGATTTGGTTTCGAACTCCAGTTTACCATTTACAGTCGAACTGAAAACTGAAGATGTTTTGGACTTCAAGAAATGGTGGTCGACTTTATACAAAAAAATCATGTTTGTCAACAGAATCATATGGGAAAAGAGTTCCAAAGGAACAAAAAACATTTGCTCCTTCGATATACAAAAGTTTTCACTATGACTCTGATAAAAAGAAGTACTATCATAGCCTAGGAATTTATTGATGGATCCAATAAAGATTCATTTATCTTAATGAAAAAACTTTAAACCCATGTAGTATCACTTCTACCAGCCAAATCCTATGTATCCAAAGGGCTAATAGTAAAAAATTAGACTATTTTAAACGAGTTCAAGGTAGTATTCTGGAAGAGCATATACCATTTTATCAAAACATATTTAGCTGGCCAACTGCTAATGTTGAAGATAATCCAATTGAGAATGATGACGAATATGATTACGCACCATAATGATATTAAAAAGAAAAATGTTCCTATATAAGTGTTATCTTCATTAATTTGGATTAAAAATGTTTAATACGACTTTTGTTTAAATTAAAAATACCGCCTAACTTTATTTCTTGCTAAAACAAAATAAGACAGGAACAGTCAATTTCTTTTTATTATTCATACATAAAAATTATTCGATGTTTACAAATTTTGATCTCCAAAACTCTATAATCAGCCCCAAAAAATCCATAAAAATTCGTTTACTTGTGAATAAGTTTTTTTTTTTAAATTCCTGGGAAGTTCTGAATCAGATTTCTGTTGTTTCTGAAATGCCAGATTCAGTTAAATGTAAGAGTTAAAGATAAATCTAAAAAATCTGTTTGTCAAAAAACAATTCAGAAATGCTTTCCATAATATAAGAGAATCATGGGACATCTACAAGTTGTTTTGTAAAAAAAACCATCTTTGATTGGTAAGACATGACTGAACAACTGGTCACCAATGAGACGTAAAAATATTGGGTAAATAAAACTTAAAAAATCCTTTTTTCGAAAAATAATTCAGAAATGCTTTATAATACATAATATAATACATATATATGCTATATAACCATAATATAAGAGAATCACGGGACATTTACTAGCGGTTTTGAAAAAAAACTACCTTTGATTGATAAGAGATGACTGAACAACTGGTCACCAAATGCGACAGAAAAATATGGGTATGCCCCCAATGAAAAGCTCATCGATCACATGAAAATAAAAAGTGTAAGGTCACTACTTCTCATACGCAAAATGTTGCAAGTTCAGAGACACTGTTCGCACCAAGTTCTAGGACTGTTACACATAAATAGAAATTACAAAGACTACTGTAATAAGATTTTTACCACAACGATAAAAGGAAAAATACTTATTAAAATAAAGTGCTGAAAATAAGAACAGTATGATTCAAGACAGAGGCGTCATTTTGGGAAGGTAAATAGGGCAGTTGCCCTAACTACTCTCTCTCTCTCTCTGAATGTCAGACACTTTTTTCATATCATTATATCATAGTTGCCAACCTACTGGTTTCTTTAAGTCAAAAAGCACAAGCAGAACCACAACATTCAATAAAATTAAGTAGTGACTTATTTTCATGTGGTACTTATTTAATTTACTAAAATTTCTGCTTCAAGGTACTTTTGTTTGATTTAAGAAATCCAGAAGATTATCCATCCCTCCAAGCTTAATTCTGAAATGACGCTCTTTATCCCATAAAAAAAAAAATCTGGAAACTTATACTAAAACATGAAAAAAGAAAAAATTAAAGAAATACCAGCAATAATTTTTTAAAGTATTTTTTCTAATTTATTTGAAGATGAAACTAAACAATTATAATCTAGACACATCCAGAAACAATTAAGTAAAAGCGCTGGTGCCAATATTTTTGAAACTTCCTTTAAAATTAGTGCCTTTTATAGAATGTCTGGAAAACATGCAAATCTAAACTATATCTGTAAATACCAGATCTAGAAATTTCCAGATTCCTTTCATCAGCGATTTGCACTTAATCGTCCAAAATTTGCAAGTCACGCGCAGTTCCACGAGGAAAATTTATTCGGAGTTTAAAAGATAAACGAGGACTAAGGAAGAACAAAAAAAAAAAAAAAAAGCAATTTTGATTTCCATTTAATAAAGGTGCCGAAAGACCAAGGTTGAAGTCGGGACGGCGCCCTTTAAAGAAAAGTAAACAGGATCCGGGGGGCAACAGGGTTTGATCCAGATTCGAACGCGGAAAGATTATTAATTAGCCGTGTTTTACGTCAGAAGGGACGTAGTATAGTTAAAAAGCATTTGCAATAAATAGCCCGAGGCAATGCATTCTGAGAACCACCAAGGACCCAGCAAAATATTCTGTCGCCATTACAGGGAGCCATTCATCAATTACAAAACGATTTCATATGTGTTAAATAACAGTAAACGAGTATTATCACGCAAAAAAAACAAGATTTATTATGTTTAACGGGAAACACTTTCACTTTCTAATTTCCATACTGTAAGATGGCAACGGTTGCCAGTGAAACACGTTTTTCGATAGTTTGCTTAGCGAATAAAATTTATTAACGCTTCGCAAATGCTATGCACATAACTTTGCCAAAAGCATATTCACAAGAGCGGTAATTACATCTTCTCCCCCCCCCCCCCCCCCCCCCTTCATTCTTTTTGGCAAGGCCCAGTTCTTTTACCTGGAGGTTTATACCAGAGAAAAAATGTCTCTACAAAGATTTTCTAACCGAAACTAGTACAAATTTTCATATATACAAAATACAAAAAAAACATGAAAGATTGCCGTCACTTACAAATTAAAAATATTATTTAGGGCAACATGCAAAATTCAATAAAGTGCGACGTACTTTTTGGACCCAAAACTGAAAGAACTTCCGAAATTCTCCAAAGCTGCTTTCCAAATTGCTCGTCACCAACTTGGCAGAATTGATCGTTCAGAGCCTACACGCATCAGCAAACGACATTTGCAAAATAATGTTAAACCAATTTAAGCGTTTTCCATAAATGTCTCGCTCGCATTTCAATATTTTTAAATCAAACTTATTGTAAAGGATGTCCGAGGTTCGAAGTCTAACGTGATAGTTTTATACTTTAAAAGAAAAAATATTCTGTTGTGGTTTAACCTTTAACTGATATCACAGAAATTGTCACATAACTAGTGTGAAGCGGTTTGTGAGACTTCTCTATCGAAAGATGAATAAAAGCCGTGATCAACTCATAGGATGTTTTTGTGCTAAACTTTTTGTACAGGAGTGTTAATTAAAATTCACCAGTTCAAATGTCTCTGGTGTTAGTATTAAAGTTCCAAAACAAAACAAAATTTAAGCAGTGTTTGTAGATAAACTGAAATTTGCAAGTTAAACTATGAAATTTGAAAAAAAGCACCGGTCTGGGAGACTGGTAACATCAGTTAAAGGTTAATACTGATCCGATGATCTTCCCTGGTTCAGAGATTGAAAGTGTACTCAGAATTAAACCTTAACAGAAATCGAAAAAGCACATAACTATCAGGTTAGATTTTCACCTCAGATATCCTTTGCAAAAAGAATCATTTGGAAATATTGAGATACAAACGACAAATTTGTAGAGAACGCTTCTATTGGATTAACATTGTTTGCTAAAGTCGTACTCAGACGATTGTAAATTGTTAATAGAATATCGATTATTTATAACCATGAAAAATCTCTTTTTATAAAAGAGCGAAATACATTTCCAGAAATATGAATCTGAAAACTTAATATTTCACCAAATATGCGAAATTTAAGATTGCAGATTTAGAGGAAAATGTGAAATTTTGGTATTTCAGCATTTAAAGACACAATGGACCATCAAAATTAACTTTATTAATGAAGTTTTTAAAAATTATAGCAAATGATTATAGTTTTATTAGTTATCGGTATGAAAATTTTGGTCACAATATCTTTGATGTTTGAGATAATTTCAATTTATTTTTTTAAAATCCGGAATAATTAAAAGTGCTCCATTCGCTTTCTACTTTTACATACAGTTTCAAAATTCTTCCACAATAACATAAAAAATGAAAGTTACTAAAAAACTTTTATAAATAAAAGCTTTAAAAATGAACTTAAATTTGAATTTTATACATTTTAATTAACCCTTAACCGGAAACTTACGTCTGCGAGATGCTTGCGTCGACATATCTGCCCTAAATATTTTCTCTCTCGGACATTCCAAACTTAATTTTATGCTGTTATATTAAAAAATTGGTCCTGTTAATGTATTACTATTAAAGATTAAATGTTTAAGTTCACTATTTAGTAAATTATTACGTGTTCTGTTTGTGCACGGGATTTACACGTTTCCGGTTAAGGGTTAAAATATTATGGACATTTAGTTTATAATTCAGGGGCATTGAAAATCTATATGTTACCCAAGCCAAAAATCTAATGAGAAAAATAAGCATTTTCATTTTTGTACACCAAAACTAATATGGTACATTCACATTAAAATTAATTATGATGAAAAATATTAGATTTTATGTATTCCAGAATAATCAAAATTTGACGGCGTAACAAAAAACAAAAAGACAGCCCCTCCCCCCCCCCTCTTCCTTTTGTAAAACGTTTTAAAATATTACACCGTTCATTCAAACATACGATGAATTTTGTAAAAAAAGTTTTTCCCTTTTATAAACAATAGAGGAAAAATAATGTCCCAAACTGAAATTACAAACAAAAACATCATTTATAAATTTTAGAATACAATTGTTATTTTATTGTTCTCCAATGCATAACTTAGAATGCTACTGTTTTTCAACATCCTCCCTACCCCCCCCCCCCCCCCCATAAAACTGGCTCAGTAATAAGATTCTCTAATTAAATTTATGGTCAATAGTTAATAGTCTTTATTTTTCATTGTAACAAGAAGGTTTTCTATTATCTATTTCAGTTACTACATTTCCCTTTATGAAATTTTTTTTTCATATTTAAAAACCTGTAATAAGAAGCTTTATACAATAAAGACATTAACAGGCAGGAATATATTCAATTTTATATACAAAATCTTATGAAAATTTTGAAATTATGATGGTAATTATTTTATTCCATGCCGTTAACCCTTTATGTACTGAATTATGAATTCATGAAAATTTTATCTTCTAAAGCATTTTTTGTGAGTTTTTGAAACTACATTAGAAGATTTACATAATCATTTAATACATTGTAGGAGGATTTTAGAAGGATTGAAGGATTTAAAAGGATTAATTAAATTTGAATTTATAGGGATTTTGTGCAATATTTATAACCGCCACTCAAATCTTTTATTTTAAATATTTTCCTTAGTATTTTGTAGAATTAGGAAATGTACAAATATAATGTTCTTACAATAGAAATATAGAAATATATCCGAATTGAAAAATCCCCCCCCCCCCTTCTCCAAGCCAAGAAAGCTGAAAAAAAGGTAAAATAAATCATTCTTTTAAAAATGCTTTTGTTTTGTGCAACCAATAATGCTTTTGTAACAAGATAAAGTAATGCATCTATAACTCATTCTAAACTGTATTACTACTAACTGATGTATTAAATGAATTTTATAACAAGTTATTTAATGATAATTATAAGTACCGTCAGTAGATAAAGGGTTAATTCATTCTATGTCGTTAATTTAGGTTATTCTGTTTTATAATAAACTTAAATTAACGGCATAGTAAAGAAGATGAATGAAGTCAGTTTTCTTTAACCACTTCTTGGTCGGATTTTTTTTTTCGAATTTCAGACCCCCCTCCCCCTTCTAATTGCTTAAAATTAACGTGCTCCATCCTAAATTCGAAAATGCAAAATATTTTTGTCGGTAAACTTTTTGTTTGATTTGCTGGCGGTCGTACATGTAATATTTCATGTACGGATTTCCAGTTATTCCTGCAATGCACCCAAGTTATAAAAAAAACCCAAACAAACAAAAAACATGGGGATAATCCCAGGCTTCCTTGGTTACAGAAAGCAGGTGAAAATCTTTTTAAATTGATAACTGATTTTTTACATTTAATATTTTATTTAGAATGCCCACTAACAATACCAAAAATTATATTTATATGAAAAACAGGAATTATGCGTTCAAATACAATTTTGAAATTTATTAAAAGCTATTCTTTCGTATTAGCCTTCCGCCAAGAGTTCACAGCCGAACAAATCATCAAAGATCACTATCTACAATCAGCATTTTTCATCCAGTTCATTTCAGTGGTTTAAGCACTAAATTAGATTTCATGTCTTAAATTTGTGTTTTGTTTATATTTTATGTATTAGTTGATGAATGTTTCACATTGCGTTATGGAATATCAGCTGGAAACAAATGAGCTATTTATATTAAGTGCAAACGGGTTTATTTTTCGTAATCGCCTGCATGCGATAGAGGTTGGTTGGTTGGTTGTATAAGGTTTTATGGCGCAAAATCCCTTAGGGGACATTCTGCGCCAGAACATTGGCTAAAAACTCAATATAAGTAAAATAAAGAAAGCAATGAGAAAAGCAATCTGGATGGGGTATCACATTCAGATGTAGTCAGAGACGTGTAGAAGAGTAAAAAATTTTAATTCTAAAAAAAGTAGCTTAAAAAAGTAAAGGTAATTCAAAGCAAGCGCAGTCTGGATGAGGTTCCCATCCAGATGTCAGAAGAGTGTAATCACGCATACGATAGAGATAGATTTGAAAAAAAAAATAATGATTGAAAATTGATTTAAAAAACAAAAATTGCGTAAATTGCTATACAAACAAACAAATCATATAGCAAACAAATTGCTAAATAGTTTTCAAACGAAATGCATTTGAAAACATACCCCCCCCCCCCCCCTATTCGACGATGTAAAAATTGAAAATGTGCTATTTTAGAAGTTTAAAAAATTTCAATAAATTAAATTTAATCGTCTGCTGTTGCCACCAATAAAATGACGTCAGCGTTACGCACGGGCACGTTTGTTTTTTATAATATGGATAGATAGTATGGTACTATATTTATAAAATCTATTTCTTTGAAGTATTTAAGATAAATGTGCGTAAAAAGAATTAAAAATACGTAAAAAAAGTTTTTGAAAACGGTTTTACAACTTTATCGTGAAAACAGCTTTACAATCTAAAACATGTTGAAGTCTACAGATTAAAATTACAAATAAAAATTTCAGAAATTTTTTAAATTTTAGGACACAATTTGTTAGTTTGTTTTTCAATGTACAAATATCGATCTTGCAATACAAAGTTATTTAAAATATATGCAGATCCGAATTTAAATTTTACTCTAATTATACATGCCAAATCTTATGTAGAACATTCATTTTAAAATTCATTACGTTGGAAGATCTTTAACGACTTCATTTTATAAACCAGAATAATCTAAATTTGACGGCGTAGTAAAGAACACAAAGTAAATACGGAAAAAAGGGGGAAAAGACTCATTTTCCCTAAATACATTTTAATAGCTAAGCAAATCGGTTATTGTCAGATATCTAAAATGGAACACTATAAAAGTTTTGCCAAAATTTGAAACGACAAACAAAAATTCAGGAAATCCATTATTTTTAAACTTAAGAATGTAATTTTTCTTTTCTTTCGATGTTCTATTCCAATTTGGAATGCTACTTTTTTTCGATAACTTTCGTTATAAAAGTGATCTTGTATTACCATTATTATCATCAAATTCAATTTATTTTCAGTAGCTGATAGCTGGTAAATTCCAAAATAACAAGAAAGTTTCTTTCTCTTCCAGTCGAGTAAATTGAGTTTCCTTTTCATACGAAGCTTATTTTCTCATTGAGAAAAAATATAGATGCCGATCTTTGAATTTTATTTCTTCTTTTGAAAATGCACAATTTAAATTTCAATTAAATTCTAGTCTGACAAATCTCATGCAGAAAACTCATTTAAAAATTAATTATGCTGGAAGATTTTACTAGATTTTTCTTTCCAAATAAGAGAATGCCGAAATCTAAATTTGACGGTGTAGTAAAGAATACAAAGTTTCAGGGCAAAAAGGTTTCAGTTTTCTTCATATATGTTTAGTATCTCAGTAAATCTCTCATAGATACATTAATAACGATAATTAATATGAGACATCGTAATAAAAGTTTAGTCAAACTGTAAAACTATAAATAAAAAAAAATCTATCTATAAATATAAATGCATTTTTTTCGTTCGATGTTTTTCCAGTTCCAATTCAGAATACCACTCTTTTTAAATAACTTGCTATAAAGTTGACTTAATATTGTCCTTATTTTTGTCGAATTCATTTTTAATGGTTAATAGACATTTTCCAAGATAAGCAGAAAATTTCTTTAATATCTAGTCAGTTATAGCAGCTTCAAATTTTACACAAAACTTTTTTTTATCCATTGAGAAAAAAATGACTACTTTGGAATAAAAGATTTTTTGAAAATGCAGCAAAATCTAGAATTTAACGTATTATATTCAATTTTATACCAAATCTTTAAAACTTTGTAAGTATTTATGACGATATAAATCTTTAATTTCACTTTATAAATCAGAATAATCTAAATTTGATTACGCAATAAAGACTATCAAAGAAAATTTGTTTTTTTTTTTCTAACGCGGTTCAGTATTTAAAATAAATCGTTCACTTTCACGCATTATGAAATCTAAAATGTCAAAAATGCAATAATAAAATGTTCTGAACAGTAAAACTAGATTCAGAAATTCCATTATTTATAAATTTAAATTCCATGTTCCTCAACATCACATTAGTATGCTACCTTTTTTCAATAACTTTCATTTTAAAATTTATGATGTATTACCAAATTATTATTCTCGAATTCAATTTATTTTTAAATAATAGTTCTTACATTCCAAGGTAGCAAAAAGTTTCTATCTAGTCAATTATTGAATTTCCATTTCATATGTGGTTTATTTTCTCAGGCAACAAGAAAATAAATGCCGATCTTTGAATAAAAATTTTGAAAATCCAGCTCGATCCGGATTTATGAAGGGAAAGAACAAAATTCTTAGGAGTAAGCTAGTTTCTTGTCATGACCCGAAGGCTTCTTCTGGGCAGCCAAGGCTTTAAATCTATCCGAACCAGCCTCAGCCGGATTGCGAGGCGCCGACTGTGCGATGTAAACAACTTTAGAGGGGAAGAGGCCTCTGGCACGGGTGGTGAACGCGTAAGAGATAAACTCTTCTTCCTCGTGTTTCTCTTTTTTTGTCGCATTATGTTTTAAAAAAAGTAAATATTATCTAACAAGTTTTTTGAAACGATATATCAAAATTAGTTTCACGACGGCGGTGAAAGAATATAAGCAACATTTAATGTAACGTAAGAATATCCTTATGAAATTTATAAAAAACAAAACGATTAGAAACCTTTACATTTTTTTTCCCATTAGTTTGGTTTCAGCAATCCTTTTAAAATTTATGTATTATGTCACATTTGAATCTGGAGTAAAATTTTTAAAGCGCATTTAAATTATGAATACATAAAAATGAGTTTAAAAAATCGATTTAAATATTAACTAAGGGAAAATTAACATTCTCAGGAAAAATAAAAATTCCTAATATTTAATAGAAAATAAATATTTTAAGAACTTTATAATTATAGTAAAACTTATACTAACCATTATTCTTTCAACTGTCAGTTTATAGTATTACCTGCCACCCACTAGATAGCACATGCACAAAAACTTATAAATCGTTTCTTAGTTATTCATCTGTTTTCACCAGGTGTTTAGACATCAGAAAAAGGATTAAACATTAAATCATAATATTAGTTTATTTAAATACTATATTTTTTTAATGTATAGAATATACTATAGCCTGGGATCTAAGGGTTATGGCTAGAATGAAGTTCCCATTCGAATTATGATTTGTATTCTAATACTAAGTCCTGTACTAAAACAATCTTTGTCAATTCATTTGCAGTGGGAAGGAATTTTCTACTGTTTTATCCGTCACAGGAAGGTCCCGTAATTGGCGGATATTCTAAGTTTTTCTGTATTTTTTTTTTTATTTAAATAACTTTATTGTTTAAAATATCCTCCTTCACCAGGTTGAATTTTCCAGAGATTTAATTTTCCTCCGTATTCTGCTCGTAGTTTTTAGTGATTTTAAAATGTTAAATGATTGCGAAAAACAAAAACACGCTACACAAAAATGGGCGGAATTTCTGACTGTATTAATATGGGACTAATGTCTTCTAGGAGGATTTTATAAAGATTAGTTATTTAAAACTTCGAACATCAAGAATCCCTACCCCTCATGAAAATTACGATTTTTGAACTTATCTAAACATACAGAAGACAAAACAAAACTCATTACTGTTCATGCAGTATAAAACGCACAGACTAGATGCAGTTTTTAAAAGTATACATATTTTCGATATTTTGCATTCTTTAATAAAAGGTGCTTAGTAGATATGTATGTTAATTGGTTAAAAATTGTCGTTTGTATAAACAAAGTTAAAGGGAAAATCTTTAATGAATCTTTTTCTAATTAGTATATTTCTATTATCACAAACTTTCAACGTTTTTACAATCAAATCAAAAACTACGGTTATTTCTAAAAAGGATCTCAATCAACATTCCACCGTAATAGTCATAACTGCGAGAGAATTTTGAACAGACTTAATATTTTAATTTCGTATGAATTAGAGAGTTTGAATGAAATCTAAATGAAGCAACGTAAGATTCCAGTTTTCGAGAAATTGAATTTTCTTAAACTTGTCATATATTAAAAACATTTCCACTCTAATCTGTAAAATCTAATTAGAGATAACAGAACTGACATAATTAAACATCAAAAACGTTACTCAGCAAAAATTATTCTTCACAATGCGCTTAAAGAACAATCTCAGTTATCTTTATGAAATTAAATTATACTTCGATGCAGATGAGAATGTTAAAACAGTCTATTAACTACCTTTATAGATTAAGATCTCCCTTTAAAAAACTTCAGAGTATGCGGCTAAGGATTTGTAGAATTATTTAAACAACTTTCAATACGAGACTGAATTTTTTTTCCAAGATAATTCTTTGTGCTAGTTTATTGAACAATAATACCTACAATATTGCCGTAGACAAATGTGTTGCCATATTTAAAAAAGAAATAACATCAGGTTTAAAATCGAATCAAAAAGAAAAACTTTATTTGTAGAATGCAAAGATTAATGATGCCAATCCCTTATCTGAAAAAGAAATCTGAAAATGGACGTATATATTTACTATTATTTTGAAAGTTTGAATAATTCATAGAAATAAAAGGAAAGTTTAATAAAAATAATTTAAAAGTAAGAGTAGAATATTTTTTGGCTTTGTTCTATTCTGCATTTATTTGCGACTGACTTATCTGATATTTTAAATATATATATATCGTCTGCCACATTAAAATGGTGGCTAAATATAAACATACGCAAGTGCGAGAATCAAAATATAGGTTTTGTGGGCAGGAAGTCCTGGATGCAGTTAGAAAAGTAGAATCAATAACAAATGGGTCGGATAAAACAAGTTACTTTTACCCATTCGAATCAATCTTGGCGGATGTTGCATGGCGAAACGAACTTTACAGGATAGCCAAAGAAAAGATACTGCTGAAGACAACTGCATCCAAAGTATTTTTACAGAAACCTATATCCACCCAATCACTACCCTAAACAAAAAAAAAAAAAAAAAAAAAAGGGGGTATAGGTAAGCAAGTTTTGGGGTTTTTTTTTTTTTCCCCTCTTCAAGAATACTTCCCGTTGAACATTATAAAACATAGGAAGGGGAGGGGTGGGGGGCGGTATGAAGTGTGCGCTTATTCTGTAATTTCTACTTCTTTTGTTGTTGTATTCACTTTATCCAAAAATAATGAGCGTAAAAAAAACCTAATTAAATTTGTTGTTTGGCAGTAAATAAATAAAAAAAAATACTCAAAGTTAGATTTTATTTTTTAAACTTACATTTTTTTTTTGGAAAATTGTGTTTTAAAGTAATTTTTTATAATCTTTTTTACCATCCAGTTAACTATAACCAAAAATAAATCTTTTATTGTTAAAAATTATTTGAGGTACCGAGTTTCTTCAAAGAAAAAAAAAGGAAGAGAAAAAAAAAATTAGTTTAAAAATATTCCGCCCTTGTAATAAAATATTCTGACCTTGAGTTCCGTTGTTGAAAATAATTGCATTTTACTCGGGGCAGTGAAATTTGAAATGGAAATTGCTAGTTTATATATATACATATATATATATAAAACAGATTACTTGTCATCGAGTAGAGGAATAATGAAATTTGTAATAAACAAATCTGAAATCGTACGTCAAATGTGGCAATGATGGCAAATGTTCGTACTACAACTAGTTTTATAAATATTCAGATCCTTGTGCAATAGATGTTTCATTCTTATGCAAAAATGCACGCATACAAAATTTATTACGATTATATATATTAAATTCAGTAATGCAATAATAATGGACACTATCTTAAATAGGACGTCATCTCCATGGCAACCTAGAATCTTTATCATGGTATATATTGAATTACGCATGATAGGATTTAATAGAATGAAGAAAACTTTTATTAATACTTTTTTAAATTTTGATTCCTTTTTCATAAAATTTGGATTGACACGACAAAATTCTGCAACGATTATACTCATATTAAGACGAATTATGAACGCACCAAAAAATTTTAGGTGAAACTTTTTTTAATGGGAGGCAAGGCTTTAATTATGGTAAAACATTCTTTTATTTATGAAGTACTGTTAAAATTACATTAATTGAGGACTCACTTTTCCCCATGTAAAAAAAAAGTTCAAAATATTAAATTTCGAAGAAAAGACATAAAAGAAACGTTCATGATATTCTGGATTTAAATTTATAAGATGCATATTTGAGCAATTATCAACGAATCGTAGATCTGTTAATTTTATTACAAGTCTGAGTATGAAAGAATATACACGTCAGAGATAAAAGTACATATCGGAATTGCAAATATATTAAATAGTAACCAAAAATATTTTGGACACCATTGTATTTTTATATTTAAGAATTTCTTAAAAAATTAGGATAAATATATATTTCTAAGACTCAGTCACAGCATTAACAGAAAATCAAATTTTTCAAATAACGTGCGAAAGTAAAAAGTTAGTATGCGAAAGCTAGAAATGAGTATACTGTGTGTTCTGAAGAATTTAGCCAATACAAGATGTAAAGAATTGCTTCATTTTCTTCAAAACAGTTCAAAGGTACAGGGGGACTCAAGTTTCCAGATGATTTTAAATTTAATAAATTGGTTATCCCTGCCCCCTTTTCGATATAAAATGTGGTTATTTTAGAATCGTGCCAATCGTGCCAATCGTTTACCAATAACGGTTGAAAAAAAGTAATTTCTGAAATTCTCTCAATTCCTGACCGTCAAACATTCAGTGGCATGTTTTTTAGCAGTAATGTTTTATTTTACGTGACACTTATATAATTTTTTTAATAAAAAAATTCAATTTACCAGCAATAGCCGTATTTTAGCTTTTTTTTTTTTTAAATAAATAAATATAGTATCAGTCTTGCATCCCAACAAAAGAAGGGGGAAGGCAATGGATATTCTTATAAGCACTTAAGAGCAATCTCTCAAAAGAAAATTCGCATTGAAGCTTACGGGAATTTATACTTTATAAAAATAATGATTCTTGCTTATATTTAAAAACTTAAAATCAACGCAGAATAATAAAAAGTATGGTAAGCAAGAAATAAAAGAATCTGCGCATCACGAAAAAAAATTAGACTTTCGAAATAAATCTTAACAGAATGGAGTCTCAAAACCTTTAAAAATAAGAAATTCGGACACAGTTACAATTGACAAGGTAATCTCCGTAACTGTGGGCATTATCGTAGAAAAATGACTGACCAAATGCTGAAGGACACATACACTTAAATTTTATCTTTTGCGGAAAGTCTACTGTGTTTGATAAATTACAGGAAAATGTTAACGTTATCCAGGAAAATATGAAGCAATTTATTTTTAATGGATTATACCATTATTCGAAGGGGTATCGGCTTTGCCTAAATCTTTTAGTAACTTACGGATGGCTACGGAATGTCTCTAATCAAAATTATATTATTACGGTGCTTCCAATTACCACCCTTCCACATTGTTCAGTACTACATGAGATTAAAGCAAAATTGTTACAAAAGCTTAGGATATTTTAATTACGCAAAATAGATTCTGTAATGCTATTTTCAAAATTAAAAATATATGGAATTTTACTATTTACTACAAGGGACATTATTCACGTGGCGTCACATTGGGAATTATGCGGCGTAAAAGTAGCGGCTAGCACGTTTGTTTATATATTTCATCCCTTGATATAGCATAAACGCCGGTGAATGCATACGTAAAATACTTAAGGATTTATTTTGTAAGAATTATTTGATAAATATTAGAAAATTCATATATATTTATTAAAATAAAAGATTTTCATTGTATTAATAATATTAAAAGTATGCACGAAATTGTATTAAAATAGACAGAAAAGAATTCATGTATAAGTTATACCTGTTCCTGAAAATAAAAACTCTATATGCACATAAAATATAAGCGTAAATTTTCTAAACAGTGCTTTTCAATGGCCTGGTTCTAAATGTTATTCCCAAGCAGACTTATTCTTTGACTTTTTTTTTTTAAAGGGAATACGCTTAATATACCATTAAGCTTAATGTACCATATTTAAGTGTAATTTTCGTTTTCTCAGCCTTTAAATTAAAAGGATTTTTTTATGGAGGTGTGGGGCAGTAAAATCTGAAAAGTTGTTGATAACCACATTTTTTTCATTATGGTTTTTTATCTTATTCATATCTAAAAGGCAATTTATAATCCGTCATATGTTTATTCAAATCAAAAGATTTTTAAAGTCAACAATAATTTCCAAACAGATGAATAGACCGGTGTTGTTGAATATAGATTAGAAAAATATTTACATCAATCTTTATTATTTATGAAATTTTTTAACATTTCATAAGTATATAGATCATACAACAAGAGCAATGCGTTTGATGATTTGTTTTTATTTTCCAGGTTAGATGTAGACGAGGCTAGTTCTGGAAGATCAGTCTTGCCTTAAAAAATATAATGATGCTTTCGAATTTTCAAACTATAAAGTACACTGTATTTCTATTATTTGTATAAGTATATAAAAAAAATGTAATATTTTATTTACATAGTGGCATGTACAGAATTTCAGTTTTCCCCATGATGCTTTTTAGGTGCGTTCGTAATTATATAAATACGTAGCACCTATAGTCGTCGTTCAGTCCGTCTGTCCCTCCGCATATAACACAGCAAAAACTACCCAACCGAATGATCTGAAATTTTAAATATATGATTGTTGCAAAATTTTGTCGAGCCATTTCAAATTTTATGAAAATCGGATGTATAGTTTAATTACAGGGACATTCAAAAGTTTTTCTTTACATTACGGCCAATGGGAAAAAATTATTACAAGTGCATTTTAATAATGTTACAGACTATGCACTTATGAAGTGCAAAAAAATATACATTCAGTACAATATGGGGTGCAAAAAATATAAAACTAGTTATAGTAAAAAAATGCACCTCATTTTAAACGTTTGACAAACAATTTCCTACTTTTTTTTATTATTAGAATCAATTTTATTAGAGTCCTATAAATGCTAATTGACACTTTTTAATCCTTCATGGTAAAAAAAAATATATCGCACGAATAGGAAAAAAATTACATAATTATACGAAAACATTAGATGTAAATAAACTTCCTCTAATTATTTCGATAGATAAACTTTACTTGAAACATATCTTGATAATAAACTATTAAAATATTTGCGAGTAATTAAAATAATATAACAGCGTGTTTAAAAATTGGTTAACTGTCGATATAATAATTTTCCCACTCTGGCCTTCGTAATTAAAGAGCAAAATGCATACAAGCAATTAGAAAATAAGCATAAAATAGAGTAATTAAGACCTTGCCAAAATCACTTACGTTCATTAATAAGTCCTGAAATTTAAATTCCGAAAATTCTTACCACAAATATGAGAGAGAAAAAATGTTTAATATTCAATAGGTGAGTGGCACAAGGGAGGAAGTTAAATTATGAAAGACAATTTATACACACTAGTTTTGTTTAGATTAATTTGGAATAAATTATATAGATGTTCTTGTGCTCTGAATAATTCAAACTTTCTTCTTTCTTACGACAAAGTATTAAATAATTAAGTAGTACCTTGATAACAAGATTAATGTCTGGGAAACCTATTATGCATTTCGGAAATGTATTTAGCATTTTCTGGTGAAACAACCATTAAAATTATTTAAAAATTCTGCAATGTTATTTAGGAATAGAGGTTGAATTAATTAAACATTGTTATTTGTTTCACTAGAAAATGAGAAATATTTTCAAAAAGCACAGTAGCTTTCTTGGACATTAATCTTTTAAACTGCTGTTTTTATTAAATACTTTTGACGTAATAAATAGGAAGCTTTGAATCATTCAGAGCACCAGAATATATAAGTAATTTATTTCAAATAAATCTGAAATAACATATATTATAGTGCTTAGAGTTGTTGAAAACTTACTTTCAAACTGCGAAAATAATTAAATATTTTTTAATGTAACAAACAAGATGAAGAGTTCGTTAAACTTAAGTATTTTATGGAATTTTCACATTTCCTGGGCTGACTATCATTAAAATACGTAATATTAAGTGTTATTTATGAATAGGCATTGAAATAGAAACTATTTTTATTTTATTATTTAAATTTATTTTATTTATTATGTAATTATTAAAATATTACTGGTACTATAGAATACCGATTGGAGAAGTATTTGCATCAACTTTTATTTCTTATAAAACCATTATAAATATAACAGTAGGTTATAGAGATCTATTTGTTGATAAAACTTCTTTGCTTTCGAATTCGATATACCATTACATAATTATTTTGTATTATTCTTTTTTAAAAAATTTTTATGAATTCATAATTTTATTAATACTCTTTGAAATAAATAAAAATTATTTCACCAGAAAACTAAGTATTTTTAAAAACACTTTCTTCGGACATTAATTTTGCTTTCAAGCTGCTGTTTAAGATAGTCAATACTTTTGTCGTACCATACAAGAAGTTTTGAATTATTAAGAGCACAATATTACGAATAATCTGAAATTGCATAGGTTTTTGTGCTGAAAATAATTTAAAACGTTTTGTTTGTTACGAAAAATCTTGAAATTAGCAGTTTGAAAGCAAGATGAAAGTTTGGGAAAATATTTTGGAAATATTTCGCATTTTGTGGTGAAACAAAAAACAAGATTCCTATAAATCTATGAATAGAGGTTGAAATTAAACAAAAATTAAGAATTTAATTTATTTGCATAAAGCGGTGTTATCTAACATGGATTAGAAAAAATTACTTGCACCGGTTTTTATTATTTATAAAAACAATTATAAATTATTAATGTAGGAGATAGGTATCCACTTGTGGATAAATTTCTTTGTTTTTGAATTCTTCATATCGGCTACATAATTTTGTATTATTCTTTCAAAACATTTTAAAATCTATAGTTATGTTTATTAATGAAACTGAAATAATAAATATTTGATACACTTGAAAATGAATTATTTGCAAAAAGGTATAGTTTACCAGATCATGATTTTGCTTTTGTGTTGTTTTTTATATATCAATTCAGTTTCGACATATTGAAAAAATATATTGACATAAATATGCTTAAATATTGAAAGCAAGTGCGGCAACTACGGGCTGTAACAGGCGCAAAATGTTGTGTTTTTTGATCAAACTAGGGGGCTCGGCCCCCTACGAGCGCCAACCCCCGTTCAAAAACTGCAGTCTCTAAAAGCCCGCTAATTTGATCGGCTTTAAAAAGATTTTGGAAGATTGAATTATAATTAAAAAAAACAAAGGCGATCTCCCTATAAACGGGTTTCTATTCATTTCTCTTTGATTGGGGATTTTTACGGAAAAATCAGCTGCTGTTAAAAGATACAATGGCATTTCAAAATCATCTAATATAAAATGAATTAAGTAAACAGAGTCTGTCTCCCGGTATTTTTTAACAAAGCGAAAAGAAAGTCCTTTTAAATAAGACATTTTAAATATATCGTTTTTAATCTGACGTAATTTTCACCAAACTTTTCTTTCCCTTTTTAATATTCACGTGAAAATACTTTTATTAGAAATGAAATATTATTTGCGCTGTCCAAAAAAAAAAATAGTTGAAAAGTTCATCTCAAAATATCAAGTAAATGTCTCGCGCTATTTTTAAATTTAATCTGTTTTGCAATGTTATTTTTTGTTTATTTTACGTAATAAGTGCAATGTGACGTAAATGTGATGTAATTTCTCCTATTTAAGACTTCTAACGCATGTTAATGAATTTATTATTTTACAATATCCTTTCTCTGTTAAAATTCACGTGTAATTATAGATGAAGTAATTTTCAATAAGTTCCTGCTTTTTTATACGTAATTATTTAATTCTAATTTGAAAGTTTTTTTTTCTGTTTATAATAGTCACGTGTAAATAAATTTTTAATTTGAAGCAAATATTATTGTTTCCGTTGTTTATACAGTTGGCAACAGGTTAAATTAGTACAATTTTCTGAAATAAGTAAAAAATATCTCTCGAAATGCTGAAAATTTGAATTTAAAATAGAAATGAAACCTCGAAAAATGAGTCAAATTAAAAAAATAAATTAATTCTGCACACCGGGAAATTATAACGTATAAAATGATCTAAAAATTATTAAATTCCGATGTATAGTTTTTGCTCCTATAAAACTTTTTTAGTGGAACGATTTTGTCCAACTTTAGCATTAAATATCTCTTAAAATAATTCTTCGATGTGAAAACTGTCTGCATCAGCGTGTTTATCAAACATTTTTGTATAATACTACCGATTCTCATATTTTTGTATGCATTATTTTTCTTAATATTAACGAAGAAAGACCTCCGGTCACAAAAAATTCAAAACCGGCGGCGGCGGTGACAGCGGTAGTTACTTTTTTTTAGAATAGAGATTACTATATTCGCATTATTTGATATTTCAATAGCTAAAATATTTTAAAGCGAAAAGCAATTTTTTTCCCGTTTCCCGGAACACATTAATATGCATTGGACAACAGCAATGAGTACTACAATCTTCGAAATCTTAAAAAGAGAAAAAAAAAAACAATTTATATAGAGTAATCATTCGGAAAATTCTAAGCAAATATTTAAATTTTAAAACTTTTTTTTGCAATGTAGTGCTGCGGTTTAAAATATTTTCAAACCGAATTCTATACTAAATAAATTTAACAAAAATTCTTATGCAATAATTAGTTGCGTAAAAATGTTCAAATAAAAACAACTACGTTTGAATCTTTTAGAACACATTCAAAACAAAATTAAATATAAAAAAAGATATTAAAAATCTCAGCTTATTTGAGAAAAATAAACTAATTATTACAATTCTATTTATACGAAACTTAACGACGCAACTATTATTTTTCAAAATCCGTAAATATTTTCTAACAAGTCGATAATTCCAGACTAGCAGACGTAAATATTGCGTCATAATGACCGATCACCTGAATTTGCCTTACAATACACTTATTTATCTGTGACAGAACGGCGCCTATTAGCTGTTGATTACTACTAAAAAGCAATGCCCAGAAAACGTGAATATCTGATGTAACGGAGTTGCAGAAGATGACTTTCTAGTATGTAAAATCGATTCAGCTTATTCTTTGCCTTCGGCGATTGATTGGTTATTGATTTTAAATGTTGTTTCAGCAGTTTTATTCTTTATGTTATTTTTCAGAAATTTCTTATTGAGTAAATATACAATTATTCTGTGGATAACAATATAATGATCCTCGGTGTTTTGTTATTTTGTTGTAGTTCTATAAACAACGATAGTATTGATATACACAATCTCAATGCAAAATATGCTATTTCGAATGTTTTGCGTCAAAGATTTATGTGATCGGTATAATCTGATCATTACTTAATATACTAAACTTTACACAAAGTTTTTTTTTTCATTATATAATTGAAGATCAAAAATGGAAAAAGCTGAAAGTCCAAAAGAGGGAATTTTTCAAGAAAGCGAAAAAAAGAAAAACTACTTCTGGTACTTACAGCGTTTACCACTTTTATATTTTGGGTTCTTGTTCAGCACTTTAAAATGTAGATACCTAGTTTCCTTTTGTTTAGTGTTTAAATACCCAATATCTTTTGTAAACATTTCTTTTTTTTAAATATTTTTCAAAACTTTGCTCAAAAATATCCCATTGATGTAAACAATAACAACATGATCATGTTGTGCAATGGCCACTAGTCCCTGTGCATCTTATTGACATTTTCAGCGTTCTCCACTTTACTTCGTGCGACACATTCAACCAGTGACATTCTTCTACTCTTTTCTGAAGTATTTCTACTAGGGTTGGCACGTCAAGGGTTCTCCTGTTTGTTGAGTTGGCATTTAAAATATTTTTCGTAAAAAAAGATTTTCGATTTTTTGGTATTTTCAGCGTTCATTTTTAGTCCTCTATTAGTTATGAAAATTATACCATTTTTTATCAAATAATTTAAATTTTTACGATTGATTACTAACAAACAATACTTCTTAAGTATTCAAAATATTTTTATAGTAAAAACATCAGTCTTCGACTGGTTAAGCTCTCTCTCAATCACGCTATTTTGCTCACATTTTTCTGTTGATGTGAAGTAGAAGATCCTAATTGATTTCTTCTTTAATCAACCAGGCACATTTAACAAAGAGTTGCTGAAAAGTCCGTAAGTATGGATTCAGAATTGTAGAAATTTTTATTTGTTAAAACTTTTTTCTCCCGGGATTGAGAGAGGGGCATCAGTACCTGAAACTGTAAAATGGCGAAAGTCAGTAGTCTACAGGTTAGAAACAAAGCTCGGATCAACAAAGTTGAAATAATATCTTAAAACTAGTAAGATTTTTTTTTTTTTTTTTTAACAAGATTAGGCAGAAAATCTTTAGCAACCAAGGATGGAAATTCATTTGGTAGATAGATATTCATAAAATATAAAGCAGTTTATTCAAGTGTTTACGATTTTCTTATACTTGCATAGCAGGAATACTAGGAGCATCGGATAGAATAATTTTGACGTGAAAACTATGGATTGTGACACTAAATCCCTATGTCGAATACTGCAAAATATTATGAGAAATGTGTTTTAGTAGCATCCTCTCAAATGTCAAAATATTGCACCTATCCAGGCTTCAAAATCTGTATTCAAAAGGCTGAAAAAACCTCAATGACAAGTTGCAAATGTTTATGTCATTGTTATTTTTAAAAGTGGAAAAACCAAAAACCGGCCCAGTTTTAGTTTTAACACATTGTAGCAAAATTTCAATCGACCGACAAGAATTGCAGACTTATTTTTTTCTCCTACCATCTAATTTTTGCCAAACCAACGTAAGGAACCATTCATTTTCAAGAAAAATGAATAGAAATTGTCGAAATTTAAAAATGCTCTAAAATCCCATTTCTTTTGAATCCTGGAACTGTCAAACACCCTTATACTGTGAACCACTGGTGCTTTTAATCTAGAACATGAGTTTTTATGTACATTAAAGTTTTAATAAACTGTAAAAAGAAAAATTCTTTCTATTCAAGTTGAATTATTTTCGAGAGAGGATTATTATAAAGGGATTAATATTTTATAAAGAGAAGTCCAAATATTTAGACTGAGCAATTTTCAAAAACGTTAGCATGTAATATCATAAGACGAAACGTAATTTTTCACGTTGATTCAACATAAAATAAATAATGTGAACATTAAAAAGGTCCACAATCTTACTTAAAAGGCGACTAATGTAATGAAAAAGATGTTAAAAGTTTAAAATATACATTTTATTTAAAACTTCATAGTACTTTCAAATCTTCCAGGCTCATCATCAGAGAATATCTTAATAACTAAATGTTTATTTATACAAATACGTATAATACTTATACAAATAATTTATACAAATTCTCTGATGATGAGCCTGGAATGTTTGAAAGTACTAAGAAGTTTTAAATAAAATGTTTTAAAATTGTAAAATCTTTTTTATTGCATTAGTCGCCTTTTAAGCATGTGGACCTTTTTAATATTCACATTATTTATTTTATGTTGAATCAAGGTGAAAAATTACGCTTAGTCTTTCGATATTACATGCTAAATCATTTTTGAAAATTGGATTAGTTCATTTTAACTTTCTCAAAATACTTTTATTTACGAGTTTACATTAACCATTTTCGATACAAATTTTATTTCCTTATTGCGAAGTAATCCAAGAAAAAACAAAGATAGTTATCACCAATGTACCCTCTAAAAAGGTATTTTCGTAGGATTATATACACATTGGGCTCGCGTTAGCGCAAAAGAAAATACTTTGACAGACAACTATATTTCTTTAACGTTCAAAAGTTGTTTATTTTTACCATTTTTGGATCAAAGTCGCAGACTGGGTGGTTTTCAGCTCTGTGGAGAGGCCCCTAGAATTCCTCTAGTTTCACCACACCCCCAACTGTCGAAACTCTCGTCTTCAAGAAAAACGACTTCACCTTAGAGCCTCTTGAAAAGATTTATCCGAAAAGCTAAGCTTAAGTAAACCGAAACTTGTTCCTAGATTATATTTCATTGTCAAGAATACAGGCTGTAATAAATGAACAAAAAATATCAATTTCCTATCACGATTCTCGTTAAGACAAAACATTATTCGAACAAGAATTGAAAATTGCTTCCTGTAAAAAAGATACCATTACAGGCTTGGAACGTGCAGAGCTTTTATTGTCTAATGAGCTAAGTGGGAGAAAAGAAAACTAACATATAGGATGGACAAATTCGTTGGGCAAAAATAATGGTTTATTACGTGCAGTTATACAGCCAAACACGAGAGTACACATTATTATAAGATAGTGGAAACAAGCAAAGTTTACTCCTTTTTACAAATGATAGATGCGGTTGCACTTCGTTACTCTGAAAATGTCCCATAAGTAAATCGGTTCTTGCTACATTCTGTGCAAAAAGTATCCGGAATTTATCATTTAACCCTTTCCGGCGTGGAGTAATTCTGTTTGTAAAATGATGAAATGGACCGACAACAGAATTTACAAACGAATTTACTAATAAAAAAACTTTCTATTTCCGTACTTTATAAAAGAAAAAATTAAATTTTCTTGTGCAGTTTGTAAGTTTTGGAATTAAAATTAGGTGTCCTTTTTTGTGAAACCGCCCGCTGAAGGGTTAAAAAGACGTGTTTAAAATATAACACTGCACCGAATTACAACGCGGAGTTTGAGCACCATCTTTGACTTAGTGTGTTGACAGCAGCTTTATTTTTTTTTAGTCATACTTTTGAGTGCTCTGCGGTTTTTCACATTGGGAAAACTAATTGTTTGCCTTAAATTTAATTTTCTGTTTAAAGTGAAATCTTGTACACCTTGAAAATCTCCAAAATTTTGTGTGGATTTGGCACCACGATAATGCACCATTGCACAAAGCTATCGTTGTGTAAGGAGTTTTGGCCAAAAACGCAAGGAATGTCATCGACCAAACACCGTACTCGCCTGATATGGTTTCGTGAGACATTTTCCTGTTCCCGAAGCTAAAACCATCCCTTTGAGGAAGGCGTTTGAATCAATTAAGGCCATAAAAGAAAGTTCGCTGAAGGACATACCTCAATTGGCCTACGAAAAATGTAAGGAGTATTGATCAAGAGCTGGTATAATTTTATTGTACTCAATGGGGCCAACTTTGAAGGCGACAAAATAAATTTGTGTTTTACTTAACAATTCCTGGGTACTTTTAGCGCAGAATGCATATGCTTGTGACGACGCTCATTTCAATCAAACTGAGTGAAGTGCTGATTCGAGATTTCAATTTAGGAATGGATTTTCTGAAGAGGCGGAACCCAATCTCGATTTTTTAATGAAATCATACACTAAAATCTAAGGGTTAAAGAACTAATGATAGTGATGGGCACAGAATAACATCTCCGCGACCGATCCAAGCAGATTTCAGCACTGATGCAAGAAGTATATCCGCAAGCGCAAGCTAATGATAAAACAGTAGTAGTCTGTTATTAACTGCTACCTTGCAATTAATATTCTGTAGATTAATTACGAAATTGGCCAACTAATTTGAGTCCTCGTAAAGTTTTTTTTCCTGTGCAAATGAAAAATATTTCTAAAATAGGATTTAACTAGAGAAAATAATAAATCGTGAATAAAACTACATTAGTACAAATCTGGTATATTAAAAATTTGATAATTAGCTGAGAAAGAAACACCACTTAAAAACATACAAAGAAAGAAAAGCAAGATTTTTTAATCTCCGGATTAGAAATTTGAAAAATGCAAATGCTCTCCATGGACCTAGGTTTAACACTGGAAAAGGAAATTTAAAGTCAGATTCAAACAAGAACGAAAAATCATGCGTTAAGCATACATTATGAAACACTTTCCAACACTTCCTAAATGCTTTAACAAAACTTCATTATTTAGGGAAATAAGGTATATAAGATAACCAAGTAAACATTTTAGAAAATGCATTAAACATGTGAAAAACTGATTTCAGCCGTTACCGTTCATAGCAAATATGTATTCCAATTCTTTTGAACAGCCCTGTATTTGATCTGTAGGCATGCATATATACACACACACACTATATAATGGGGAAATTTAGTTTAGCAAGAAAACTCATAACAGATTGAAATTTCTCTTTCAGCAATTTATACTAATAGATGGAAATATACTTGATATTTTTGTACAACCATGTAATTAACCTCGTACTTTTTATTACACTCCACTATTTAGCTAAAATTTAATTCAAACTAAAACACTCTTAAAACTACTGAAATCACATTTCGAGAAATTATCCTTTATAGACGGCCATGTATCCAATTCTTTGCTTGACCCTATATATCATTTCATTTATATTTTTACAGACATTTCTTAGTAAACTAAATGCAATTCAGCGTAAAAATGCATAACTCATTTAAAAACCACTTTTAAGCAATTTTCACAAATACCCAGTACCCTTACGAATTTTTTTGTGTAGTCCTGAATATGAATTATAGCATTTATACATTCCATATACTATGCATAAATATAGTGAAACAAAAGCGCGTAACATAATCATTTCCAGCCATCAACGCTACTGTACAGTACTTCGGCTACAATATACTGAAATCTTTTGTGTGTCCCTGTAAATGCTATGCACTTCGTATTATACATGAAATAAGATATAGTAAACCTCAGCGACGCATATCAATTTCATTATACATGAAATAATTTAACATAATTAAAATACGCCATAAATCCCCCCCCCCCCTATATCATTATGTAACGGAATTCTTTTGTATGCCCCTGTAAATGAATAATAACTATTCTTTGCCCGCATATTCTAGAGAATGCATATTTTAGTGCACTTCATAAATGCATATCAATTTTCTTATGTTTGAAAGCGTTTAACATCATTAAAAATCATTTTAAGCGATTTGTTGCGTAATGTAACGGAAATCGTTTGACTGTCCCTGTAAATGAACAAATCATGCTACAAATTTCATTTGAAATAGGGAACGTGCTGTGGTAAACGTCAATAACATCCAAAAATTTCAGGGCAATCCGAGTATATTTACGGGAGTTTGACTTCGGTTTGTCTGGCCGCGCTCTAACACTTTAACTTGGTTGGAAAGTGTTAAAAATAACCTTAACCAGGCATGCAGGGAGCAGATTGGTTTTATAAAGTAAAATTTAAAGATCGTGATTTACAAAATCAATGCCGGCTCGGCCTACAGGCGGAGGTAGATTTCGAAGTTAAGTACTAAATTCACCAACAAAACTTAAATCAAGATTAGAGATAAACCCAGTTTCTTCACTAAGAATGAGCTGGAAGGAGCTAAACTTTTTGTGAAAATTATAATATGCACGAATACACACACGCATGTATATGGAATAGGTTTAAAAATGGATACAAAAAATTCAGAGAACCTTAAAGTGTTAAAATATGTTAATGTTTCCATAGTCGGGTTTTTATCATGTTTTAATACGTTTCTTCAAACTCACATGACGTTACATATTAACTGCCGAGATCCATTATATTTCCAATATGACGCGATATATGATATTTTTTTTTCCGTCAAACTATTTTATTTTGAGTTTTCATGCGGAAATCTTGCTCTAGAAAACTTATGACGTTATATTCAATTTGTTTTCAATTTGTCAAACTATTTAATTTTTCACGCGAAAGTCTTCCAATAAAAAAGTAATTGGTGAAAATTTTATTTATTTTTTTTTTTTATTGTTGGCAACTGCTATAACGAAAAATGTTTATTTTTTCCTGTCTTTGTGCAAGAGCTGGTTTTATCAGAATCATGTTAAGACGGTATTCAAAATTTTGAACTATCCCCATTTCCACCCCCTTGGGCCGATTTCGCCCATTTTCAATCCCCGCCGAGATATTAGCCATATCAAAGTTGTTGGCGAGTTTGAAGACGATCCGTGCATAATTGCGACTTTTATCAAACGGACAAAATTTAGTACATACATACATTACATACATACATACATACATTATATAAACTTTTAAGGTGGGGGTGGTTTTGGGTTCCTGGGGTCATATAATGAAAAGTTATGAAGGAATTTTTCAAAAGTCGCACCATGGTAACGACTTCAATAGGTAGTATTTCTTACGAAATCTACCTAAAATGAAAAAACAAAAACCACTCCTAAACGTAAGTATTACTGTGAAAATCTACAAATTGAATGAAAAATTACAACTTTCGCCCACCTTCTCACATTTTCTGCTACTGGTATTTTCCCAGCGGAAGAAATAAAAATCCTATTACCTTTTATTAATAAAAAATAAAAATTCCCGGAACCAACACAGACACTATTAAATGTGCAAAGATTTTAAAGTAAACAAAATCCCCGAACGCCATCAAATCGAAACGCGAGAATCAAATAGCGAGGTCGGTGGCCGGACTTTCGCACCCAGTTGAATGTGCTAATTAGTTGAACAGAAGCCAGCATCAGCAAACACTCTTCCCACCTACTCCGATTCTCTATCAGTCTTGCCAAACAACGAGTAAAATAAAAATTGCACATTTCAGCGTTCGCTTTCTCCATTTTCTCCGCTTAAACACAATAACTATCCTTTTAAATGGCTTCATCATCTTGTCTTTTGCCTCTTGACCATTTAATTTGTAACCTGATATTTGCTTGCCAATCGCTTGTGAACTGGATGTCTGAAGATACGATGCAGTTAAGAATAGTTCTTTCTTTTAGAAAAACGTGTTACTTTTTTCCTCTCTTGTCTATAAAGAAAGAAAAACGTTTCTTCCTACCATAGCTAGAGGAAGGTAGAAGTGTTGCACGAAACCAGCATAAAATAAGGATTAACTGTTAAACACTTTTTCCTTCCACTTTTTTGCAAAGAAATACTACTATTTTTCCCCAATCAAATTTTTAACAAATGCTTTAAATCTAAGTCTTCATTTTTAAGAGTTTTTCGGAACCAAGTACAAGTTATGTTATAAGAAGTTATTTCACAAAATTTAAACAATGTAATAAACTTTAAAAATGTTATATTTACTCGTATATCTGTTTTGTGAATGATTTTTTTTTTTTTTGCTGAGGAATACATAATTTGTAAATGCGATATGCAGCAAATATCGTACATGAAAAAATATCTTATACAGGAAGAGCTAAGCATATCTGAATCACAATTTTAATTTCAAACAAACATTAGTTTTATTTTGAATTGTGTTAAATTTTGAACCTCTTTGGCAGAGCTATATATAAAAAGGACTATCCCATCGAATTTAATCAAGGATTAAATTTTGTTAACTTTGTTAACCCGGGAGAACTCGCTAGGGAAAATGCCCAATTGTTTTCTTTTACTTTACATTAATATAATATCAACTTTTTTTGGTTGGCTTAGTACCTTTATTCACAAAATAGGTAAAATAATTGTAAAACATTTTGAAATTTTAATTCAAAATGAAAAATGATTTAAATAAGAGTCTTAAAAAAGTACGACTGTGAGAGAAAATCTCATGCAGCGAGTTCTCCCGGGTTAACATCATTTATAATCTTATAATTATGTCATTGGCTGTATGATGTTATGACAGTTGAGAAATAATATTCGTTAATTCTCAAGCAGTAGTCTCTTTTACACTTGAGAGCCGAGAAATATGGGTTACAGAGTTCGTACGAGTCAAGCAATTTCCAGATCAAGAAATACTTCGGTACCAGTATTTTCTTATGAAAAACCTCTCCTTAAATAAGACGAAATTTCGAGCGTTCAACCTAGATTTATTTTTCTATAAAAAATACTTATATTTTACCTGGGAAATTTTCTTTAAGCGTAGGAACGATAGGGTTAGAAAAATTATAAATAAGCTTACCTATAATCTGTATTTAAACTACACAAAAGTAAGCAACATACAGTACGCATAGCAGAGGATAAGGATGCATATGCTAGAGAAATATTCCTAAAAGAAGTCGACAGAAATATCTTGAACGGAATTTCCGATACCGATTCTTGTAAAAGTTACCTACTGAGAACACAAGCGAAAATTGGGAAAATCCAGATCAATTCACGATGGATAGCCATCTGTACCATAAGATTTATTGTGGATTATTTGCTATACGATTTATTATGACCGTGTATCATTGATGTATTAACTGGCTTGAGAAAATTTATAACATGATATAAAGGAACCATACTCGAAAGGATGAATGTTCATAACATTAAATCCTTCCAAGAAATTTTATATTTTACTTGTAAAAGTGGAAAAAGAAGAGGTCGAAGTGTTAAAGCTCCTAAAGTTTAGTAAAGCTCTTACATTGTTAAATAGTATTTGCTAATAAAAAAAATTAAAGAATACATTATATTGCTTACTTTAAATATATTGTGATCGTGGGGTAAAACTGAATACTACAAGTATTTAAACACCTAAATACATTTTAATAACCGAATGGTTTGAATATTAATTAGATATCGAACGTTATCTACTGGAATTAAAATTCGTATTAACATCATTCAGAAATATTTAATGTTCCGGGCAAACAAGACATCAATTCAGGGACATCATTTAAAAGACATCTAAGGTTAGGGCCTTGAATCCTAAAACTCGCCTTGTGGTTATTGACAGACAGTCTGTTTTACAATTTACAACAGACTATCCTGCCGACAAAGAGGAGGAAGATGTTGACCTGCTTTTTGCAATCATTAAACGGAGTTCTTTTTTGTGGGTAAAATGGGAACAAAAGGCTGAAATTTTCTTTAGAAAGTATATATGCTCAACTCAGTAAATTATTTCGTTTTGCAATTCTTAAAACGAAAGTCTACAAACTTTGAATTTCAACATGCAATGTTTAATTTAGAAACACCAATAGACCTTTGGACATTAAATTTCCTCAAGAAAAAAATGTCGGATCACAAAACTATCCCGCCGATCTCGTATTCTAGACAAAAGTTTTTGAAATCTTACTAAAATATTTATTTCCATTCATCAAAAAGAATAAAACTGTTTTTGTCAATCTTAGAATAGTATTTCGTTCCACAAATGAAAACATACCAACTTCTTATAGAATTCGCAAAAGTTTCTCAACATACAGCGGAGGAAAAAACAACTAAGCATCTGTGATCACATTTCGCAGTCTATATTTTTAAGAGGGGGAAAAATCTATTTCTGTAATAATTATAGAAAAACTAATAGTATAGTTATAAATATTTCTAATTTAATTGAGAGTATTTATCACTACTTGACAATTGATAAAGTCATAGATAAGTCCTCTATACTGGATGGCTTTTTGGTATTAGTTACCAAAGTTGTTTTCGGTACAATAACCCTGACCAAGTAAAGTACATATAAAGAGAATAGAAGAAATATTTCATATTAATGCAGCTTAGATGAGGCAGTTTAAAAGTATAGGGGAGACGGGGAAATGGCACCACTCGGGATTATGCCGCCACCCCGCCTAGTTTAAAAACTAACGGCAGTTTGCGATAGTGAATGCGCCTGAATGATAGCGACTAACAATAGAAGCAGTATCTAGAGGGAGAGTGATTTTGTTGTATGTCATTCGTTTGTTCTAGTAAAAAATTTAGTTTTCATCTAGTTGCTTCTTATTTTGGAGCTTCAAATGAGTAGAGGTAAACCCCTTTTATTGTAATATTAGGTACTTAAGATAATATTACCCGTAATCTGCATGCATTCGCCCACATTTTGATACAATTTGTTGAACAAGTTCGGTTCTTCTTTCGGCTTTGATTGGGGATTTCCGCTATATTGTCCTTTCGGGGTAATGCCGCCGCCACCATAGCAAAGGATGACTTTTGCAATTTGAATTAAATTGTAAGCTTAGCACATTAATAAATCTAGCTTAAGGAACATTGTAAATTATTCATTATTCTGCTAAATTACATTGCTTTCTAAATATTTTCAGTCGGTTATGTATTTCCTAGTATCCATTTTATGTATTTACTAGGTCATTACAAAGTGGCGTCATTACCCCGATACAGTGGCGGGATTACCCCAGTATCCTGGGTAATCCCGCCACTGTACAGAGGTTGAAAGAATTTTTTTTTCTATGCGGACTTACTTTACAGTTATGATTACGCTTAAATTTATACAGATACTAAAGATCATGATTCAGCTTTAGAATTTTTACTATTAAGAAAAAAAAAATTTTGGAGGTGAAAAATTTAAATTCCTTAAGGTGTCGCAATTCCCCCGTCTCCCCTACTATATTGCATACTATATTAAGATTTCATAAAAAAAGTGTCGTTTTCTATAAAATAGTTTCATATCGCAGAAAAAAAAAACAGAATTTTCATAATTATATAAAAAAAACATGCTTCGATTTTTCGGAAGGTTATCTCAAACACACATTTCATTATCTTCAACACACATTTTCTTTCTATTCTTCTCATACAAGATTAAAAATAACTTCCCTTCAATTTGAATATTTGACCTATTCTGAAATATAAAAAAATGTTTTCATTCCTTAGGATTCGATTATGTAAAATACTGATAAAATAATTATCTTCAGAACTTACAAAAGAAACTTATTGTTTTGTAGGGGAGCATTTCCTGGGAAATTGACTTGCAGCAGGATAGATGATATATTAAGGGGGCAACAACACTTAAATTCTGCGAGAAAACAGCTGATAGTGAGACACCTTATTTATCGGGAACTATTGAAAGGTTTCAATAATCCTTTATAAATACTTTTGGAAGTAGTTAAGCTATAAATTGATCGTTCGACAAGAAACAAAAAACGCAATAGTTACATGATTTCACAAAATAAAATCTAGAATTTTTTAATTGGCATGACAAAAAATTTCTTTACGTTACAAAATTATCAACATATAGCTAATTATAAAAAAAATATATATAAGATAAAAATTATTGCAATCGCTTCAGTAGTTCTCGAGAAAGAGGTAGGAAAATATAAATTATTCTTTATAGGATTTCTTAACTAATGTTGCCTCCTAAAACAATTTTAATTAAAATGTATTCGTTTTGGGAAACCCAATTCATAACGAAGAAAAAAAACAACTTATCTGAATAGTAGACAGGCAAGAATATTTACTACACACGTGCTTTAGGGGTTGGGGGGAATCAAACTAAGCCTGCGCAATCACGTAACATCCCATCTAACTAATAATCAAAGCCGGCTTAAAAAAAACCATTCAGACTCCAGTAATCACGTGCAAAGAAATGCAAATAAAAAACCTTTTTCAAAAAGTCTTTAAAAGAAAAACTTCATAAACTTGCGTTTCAACGCCCCTTCAGGTGAGAACAGCTTTTTTCCGAAACTACTCAAAATTCCGGTCAATACGTGTAACATTACACCTGAACACTCAGAAGGCATAAAATGCCATCATAAAAAAGAATTAAGATGCGAATATCTCATGAAATACAAAGAGTTTTAGCTGCGAGGGTATTGACTTCTGAGAGTATTTTACGATAGACTCCGTTGGATGTGAAGTTAAAAAGGTGATCGCAATGCTACCAATGAATTTGACACGATACTAGCCATGACAAACAGCTATCTCATGAAAATGGGACGAGCTCGGCTCTATTTAAGATTCTAGTCACCTGCATAGACTATGCGGCTCCATCAAAATATTCTTTAATTTCGAAATTGGAGCGCAAGAATATATCTCGAGCTGTCATAAATTGTTGTAGAAAAAATGACTGCTAGCCAAAAAAACAAAATTTGAGGAAGAGAAATATCATTTTTAAGCATTATTTTCTGATAAACTGATTATTTCTAGCGTTAAGATTTGTTATGAGCGGCCTTGTCAAAAGGTGAGAAATGATAGCTGAACTGCCAAAGGTGTAAAACTGAAGTGTTGAGTGAGGTACAAGCGAGGTTGGCTGGAGAATTGACAAGGGCACAACAGAACAAATAAGTGTACTTTCGAAAGTAGTTAGAAATAAGATATTTAGTTGCTATTGTGTATGCCATTTATATTCACGTATCTTTCTAGGAGTCTTATTGATTAATTACTTCACATTCACTGGGTTGTTCATTGATTGAGTAGTGTAGCATAAATGTCAGCCGGCATATCGACTTATCTATAGACAAGACGCATGTTTGTGTTATGAATTTAGCTCTTAATTTACCAAATCTTTTTACTTTCTTCTATCTTCAATAGAAGAAAGTATTGTAATCGAAATTTTTTTCGACTTCCGGTTTTCGACGGATTTGCATGTTTTAGGGGTCAGAGATTCCAAAAAACATGTTTATAGAAAATGTCTGTCTGTCTGTGTGTCCGTCTGTCCGTCTGTCCGTCCGTCCGTCTGTCCGTCTGTCAGTCTGTCCGTCTGTCCGTCTGTCTGTCGCCATTGTACCATCAAAAAGTGTATGAAGTTATGTATAGAATTAAACCAAAATTTTATTATAAGTGTTTGGCTATGGCAAGCAGGTCCTCCCGGAATTTGGAAAAAATTCGCCGGTAGGGGGCGCTGATATAACAATTTTTGTGCGATTTTGAATATTGTACCATCCAAAAGTGTATGGAGTTATGCATAGAATTGAACCAAATTTTTAGTTTAAGTTTTTGGATATAACAAGCAGGTCCTCCCTGAATTTGGAAAAAATTCGCCGGTAGGGGGCGCGGTAAATGCGTTTTTTGTGCGATTTTGAATATTGTACCATCGAAAAGCGTATGAAGTTATGCATAGAATTGAACCAAATTCTTATTTTAAGTTTTTGGCTATGGCAAGCAGGTCCTCCCTGAATTTGGAAAAAATTCGCCGTTAGGGGGCGCTGTAATAGCGATTTTTGTGCGATTTTGAATATTGCACCATCGAAAAGTGTATGAAGTTATGCATAGAATTGAACCAAAAAAAAATTTAAGTTCTTAGCTATGGTAAGCAGGTCCTCCCTTAATTTGTAAAAAAATCGCTCGTAGAGGGCGCTGTAATAGCGATTTTTGTACAATTTTTGTGCCATTTTGAATATTGTACCGCCGAAAAGTGTATGAAGTTATGCATAGAATTGAACCAAATTTTATGTGTTTATTTTTGGTCATGTCACGAAGGTCCTCCCTGAATTTGGAAAAATTCTGCCGGAAGGGGGCACTATAATTGCGATGTCTGTACCATTTTCATTATTGTACCATCGAAAAGTGTATGAAGTTATCCATATAATTGAACCAAATTTTTTGTTCATGTTTCTGGTTATGGCAAATAAGTCCTCCCTGAACTTGAAAAAATTCCGAAAGAAGGGGGTGCTATAATTCCGATCTCTGTGCCATTTTCATTATTGTACCATCGAACAGCGTATAAAATTATGCATACAATTGAACCAAAATGTTTGTGCTTGTTTTTGGCTTTGGCCAACAGGTTCTCCTTGAATTTGGAAATATTGCGCGGTAAAGGGGCTCCGTGCTAGCGATTTTTGTATACTTTTCTTGATTTTTCGTAGTTCTATTGTGCATCGGCGGCTCATGCAGCGACGGGAACTCGCTTCCTGCTATGCCGGCTATCCACAAACAGCTGATAACGACAGAATAAGGAAAAATTAATAATTTTAACAAATAGCATGATATAGATTAACTCGTTTTTAGTCCGTTTAATTGACTTGAGCAGAAATTCAAGATGAAAATCAAAGTTGGTATAGTATTGAACTAATAATATTGAAGTATTAACATGTGTAACTAGGTTTTGAAATATTAAGATGTATAAGATAGAAGAAAGTTTTGGGATTGGCACATCCAACTAGTTTTTTTTTTTTTTTTTTTCTTAAGGAGAATTAGTTTTCAATTGCACGTGACATAAAAGTGAATTTTAAGGTACATTACTTTATTTTTCTGCCGGTAAAAATTTAAAGTAACCTACTAGATGTGAATTAAGCTTACTGCATACAATTTTAAGAGGGGGTGGGAATAGGTGTATGTGCGAGAGACTTTCTAAAAAAGAGAGTTCAAAGTTTCAGAAATCATGAAATAGGGATTTCTTCGTCTGTTAGGGTGTTAGGTACTAGTTAAAAGATTCCACGCTTACAACCGCAGTCATTAAAAGAGACAGGTAGCAGCAGCCACCGATCTCTTGCTTTTCAACCTACCTTGACCACATGGCAGTTCGACTATAGGTGAAAACCAACCAATCTTTATCTCGTGACAGCAAAGAGGCTTGAAAGTATATGGGATATGTCTTTCGTTGGCTGCGTTGCAAGAAGATTCCGGATTTGAACTTTATAGCCATACGGGCAGAAAACTACCCTAGTCACGGCCAACTTCAGTACTGGCTGAAAAGCTCTGTCTCCCGCCTTAGGACGGAGTACATGACGTCAGATCACGTGATCTAACGCCAACCCAATCGACCGAGAAAGTTCTTGGTTGTTTCTCCAGGATTGCTTTCTCCGAGTATTGGGTTGGAGGAGATTGCGTGACCCGACATGAACTCCGTTCCAAACCACCTCCCTAACAAACAAGAGCTTTCTCGACCACGATATTGAAGTTGGTAGTGCCGTAGTGTCCAAAACTAATCAATGTACGAAACAGTTCCAGTTTAAAGTTTCCGGTCATATTATATATATATATATATATAAAAATGAAGGGGAAAATTGGACCAAATAATGAATAAATTTTACATCACAGTACTGTTTAAGAGGCTACTTCAGTCAAATGAAAAGACCCGTTCGCTAATGTTAATCCTATGGAAGAAATTTATAACGATATCTCGGTTGCATTTCAGTATTTTTAAATGATTTTTTTTGCATTGGATAGCTGAGATCGATCTGTATGCAGGCCGTTCTTTACTTGTTCGATTTTGATTACAAATTTTTTTTATGAGGATGCTTTCAGTTTCAAAACTGGTTCCGAAAATGAAAGTGTCCCCATTAAAAATATCTGTTGACAAAATAGAAAATGTAAAAAACGGCCTTTGTACAGATCGATCTCAGCTATCCAGTGCAAAAAAAATCATTTAAAAATATTGAAATGCAACCGAGATATCGTTATAAATTTCTTCCATAGGATTAGCATTAGCGAACGGGTCTTCTCACTTGACTGAAATAGCCTCTTAAACACTGACAGTTCAGCTTTCGAAGCACATAACGTAGTATCCACTGACCAGAATTAAGGATATCGTTGCCTCAGAGCAACAGTAGGACATCTAGTAATAATCGAAAATAAGATGTCTGATTTACTGCTATGAAAAACTGCCTACATCTAGTGGACCAGTAGGGAATTTTTATAAAACACATCCGAGATTTAGTATTAAACATAACTGTTTCAGAAGTTGTTCCACTAGATACAAATACAGTTATTCATAGCAGTAAGTCAGACATCTCTTTTTTTTTTTTTTTTTTTTTTTTTTTTTTTTTTTTTTTTTATTATTACTACTAGATGCCCTACTGTTGTTCTGAGGTGACGATATGTGCGAATTTTGCTTTAGATCGGACTACTACGACATTTAACAAAATATTATGGTTCATTATAAATATCGTAGATGTTTCAAATATCAATCGATTAAAATAAGTAATTTATATACTTCTTTTGAAGCATTTTTAGGATATGGTTCGAATGCGCAATAAGGTTACTGCAGTGAAAAAAAACTACTAGTTATTGACAACATGTTGGATAAAATTGAACTACAGTAAAAGTTCAGTAAGTGGCTAGTAAGTAAATGTACTTGAAAAACTAGCCACTTTTATCTTAAGCATTACTAACTGAAGAACACTCAAAATATGAAATCAAATCTAAATTGCCAAATATTTTTATAAATAATTTTAATTCTTCGTAAGACTAACGGGTGCAATTTTTCATCGAAAATCAACGATTAATAAGCATTTATTGCAATGCAGTATACATTTAATGCGATAACAGTTTCGGATTATCACTAACTGTCTGCGAGATAGTTCTCAAACCAGAATAAAACTTACAAAGCAGATGGAAAAAAAAAAAAAAAAAAAAAAAAAACTAAGTACCTCAAGATAAACCAACAAAACTTGTTTTTTAATTCGCCTGATAATCCAATTACGTTGGATGTGTAAATTTACAGAAAAGAGGAAAATACTTAAAAGCAATATCAGAAGGGTTTACATAAGCAGTTCACGTCTTCTCTAGCACTACTTTCTAATGCCCCAAATGGACATTTCCTGATACATGGCCGGTAGTTAGAAATTTTTAAACATTACCGTCAATATTACCGACCTAATAAACTGAAGTGCACACAGTAGCATCGAGTACTTAAATGTTTATATTCTCACAGAGATTCATACCAGTTCTGTAACTTCGAAGTTTCCAAAAATAATTTTCTGTCACGAATCAAGGAGGCCGCCATTGATAAAATAAAAAAATAAAACTGAAGTAGCAGATGAGGAAATGAAGTGCTAAAAATTTAATTTTAGTATTTTAATTTTATATCACAAGAATAATTAAAAATGAGAACTAAACTGTTCGTTCTTTAGCAATTATTGAATTATTGCTAATTAATTCTGAATAATTTGAGTAATTAACAGTCTCGGTCATTTAAACTGGATTTCGAAACACTATGAACATCTAATCTCTAACAGTTCAGTTAGAGAGTGGTATATCCTCCATGTAGTTGCCGGTTCTTAAGAGCTCAAACACATTTAAAATGTTTTAAAAAGTAAAATCTATTAAAGAACGTATTTTAAAAATTATAGACGAATGTTGGGAGAAAGATTCCATCTGTGTTAGGTCCAGTTTGATAATGTATAACGTCCTAGTCACATTCATTGACGTTCCTTTATACCATTCTATCTATGTAAAATATTATAGTTAATTGGAAACGTAGAAGGATACCTCTAATTCGATGTAGCCCCTACATTGTGTCAAATAACTGTGCCTAAGTCCCTGGTGTCCCGGGCCCCTGAGTTTAGGAAAAATACAACAGCCTTATTAGAAAAAAAAAATACTTAAACAGATTCTGGAGCATTCTATACCTTCTTAAGCCTTTTTTTCTCCACCCTCAGCTAAGAAAAATCCTCGCTCAACATTGCGAAACCTGATACATAAGCAAAGTCATTTTTACATGGAAAAGTATCGAATTAACAGGCATAACTATTGATTTTAATAGTTCTTATTTCTAGATAAACGTATCATATTCATTGTTGAGTCATGACTACCTTTCTCGAGTTGTCGCTTCCTGAAAATAGGCTTGAAAATCAAATTTGTACACTATTTTCTGAAAGATCATTTGTATATCAAAAATAGAAAACATTTGATTTTTGAGTTTATGAATAGGAATAGCTTCAAATTTTTTAAACTTTAGCAATAAAAATGACTTCGTTAATGTCAGAAAGTAGTTAATTTGGACTAGTTCAGCCTTAATTTTACTAGGTTCACTTTCAGAAAAACAAGAAGATAGCAAAGTATAAAAATTAACCCTTAGCTGCTGTTAGCGGTCTCTCAAACCACTGCCTTATTATTATTACTATTATTTTTTATAATTTTCAAGTTTAACTTATATTTTCAATAAATGAAAATTCTAGTGCTATATTCCCCTTTAGTTAAATAATTAAAATATACATAAAGCACAAATAATTGTACAAAAATTACTTTCAGGTGCATAAATATAATAAAGATATTAAAAATACAAATTAAAATATCTTAAAATACATCAGAAAAACCTAGAACGTTTTCAACCCTTACAAGGCCGTCATCAGTAGGATTTAAATGTTGTTATTCTTTTCTTTTATTCGAGAGTTGTCCAGAGGAAAAACATTGTAATTTAAATTTTGTACTTCAGATGAGATGCCAGATAAAGTTATTCAAATTTTCAATAAAACGAGCTTTCGTCTATTATGCAGCAAATATCCCCAGACTCCGTATGATATAGTATGAATAGGTACTGTAAAAAAGGCATGATAGTGCATCGTTACAAGCTGTATCTTTATTAGCAATTATTTCAATAGATTCTCTTATGATGGCTTCCTGGTAATTATCTGTACGAAAGAAAGTTTTGATTTATTAAAAATCTACTTTTATAGGTTGAGTTTGAGCTAATCTTGATAATGCTTTATGGAGCATCTCAGATTAAATAGACTTAATATTGTATTATCAAGATTATTATAGGTTGAGTTTGAGCTAAATAAAAAATTATCTTTCGTACAAATAATTACCAGAAAGCCATCATAAGAGAATCTATTGAAATAATTGTTAATAAAGATACAGCTTGTAACGATGCCCTTTCATACGATATCCATGGAGTATGGAGATATTTGCTGCATAATTAGATGAAAGCTCGTTTTGTTGAAAATTTGAATAACTTTATCTGGCATCTCATCTGACGTACAACATTTAAATTACAATGTTTTTCCTCTGGACAACTCTCGAATAAAAGAAAAGAATAACAACATTTAAATCCTACTGATGACGGCCTTGTAAGGGTTGAAAACGTTCTAGGTTTTTCTGATGTATTTTAAGATATTAATTTTTAATTTAAATATCTTTATATTATATTTATGCACGTGAAAGTAATTTTTGTACAATTATTTGTGCTTTGTGTATTTTAATTATCATTTTCAGCTTAACTATAGATGATAGTGAAATTGTTTCTTTTTGAACCCTATTAGAAACTTCTGAATAGGTGAATTTAAATTATAATAGTCCTGTACATAAAGTATATAAACAGTATTCCAACTGTTAATCCAGCCTTTTATTAATCTTTCGATCAAGTGCTCTCAGAGACCGTTCACAGTATCCCTACGACAATTTCGGTTACAATTCTCCTCGGTATGTGTATGGGCGTTTAATGAATTCTTATACAGTCGACGCTCGTTATAACGACCCCTCGAGTGCCAAAGAGGAGGGTCGTTATAATGGAAGGTCGCTATAATGAAAGTGAACGAAAATAAATTCTGAAACCTTAATTTTCTTGCTCATGATCAGTTTAAGGAAATTTTGTAATTCGACATTATTACTGTTAATACTAAATTCTGTCTACTTTCGTATCAAATAAACATTGACAATGAATAATTATAAAAATCAATTTAACAGAATGATTACGTATTTCTAGCACAAAATTTAAAGTAAATGTTAAATCACACAAACAACAAAAAAAAAATTACATATTAACATCTATTTTCTACAAAAATGTTTCGAAATAGTTTATTTTTTCTGCATTTGATATTTTTTTTTAAACAAAATTTTCCGTCTCAGAGATAACTAATGTTATGTATTTTCTTGTCTTTAAAAAATGTTTTAAAGTGTTATTTTATTTCATTTTACAATTGGCATTTACCGCGCAGTGAGCAATGAGTTCTTGGGGGAAAAAAAACGGTAATATTTTTTTGGGGAAAAAATCTGGAGGAAAGGTCAGTTCGGTCGCTGTATTGGGAAATAAGCTGCTGGCCAGACGTCATATTGAATGTAAAAATAACATATCATAAAGGCGATATATTACGGGACATTTTGCACCGGTCGTTATAATGGAACGGTCGCTATAATGGGCGGTCGTTATAACAAGCGTCAACTGTATTTAAAATATTTCAACACGGAATTAATATTTTTAACTTCTTTTTTCAGTGTTCTCTTCTTAAAGGACGTCACATTTTTTTCTTAGTTGTCAAAATATTTCTAAAATCTATGCTTAATATTTTATGTTTTAAAAACTGACGAACTGGAAGTAAAATTTTGACACTTCATATAAAATTAAGCATAGATTTTAGAAATATTTTGAAAACTAAAAAAAAAAAAAAAAAAAAGGATATCCTTTAAGAAGAGTACACAAAAGTTAAAAATATTAATTTCCCTTGGAGATATTTTAAATATACGAATGCATCAAACACCCATAAACTTAACATTACCGAGGGGATTTCGGAAGCTGAGTCTTAAGGATTAAAAGTTAACTCATCATTCTTCGATTTTCTCTTCAAAATTAGATCTAGAAACTGGTTCACAGAAAATATCAGACGAGGAATATTTTTTTAAATAAATATCTAAAATTTTAGATCATTTTAAAATGGCTCTCAATTCAAAAATTAAATTTTTACTCCTCTGAAAAATAAAATGCAAAGCTAGAAAAGGAATTTCAAAAACTAGGTTTGGTAAATTCTTGTCTTTTTTCATAGCAATAATGAAATAAGGTTAATTTAGTCTGGTCAGTATTTAATCAAGATATTATGTTTTCAATTACTCATTTTTTCTCTTGTGGTTTAGATTGGATATTTAAACTTAATTTCAAGGGATTTTTTTTTTTAAGCTTATATTTTCTTGTCACCTCGTTTAGGAAACTGGTTACAATTCCGGATGATGTAAAAATCTAAATAAACAGAAGTATTTACTTCACAGTAACTCAGTTTGCATTTTAGCATTCTTGTAATTACCCCGAAAATAAGATGATTTTAAATTGGAGTCATGTCTGAAAAGACTTGGGAAAACCCCCCAATAAGTATAATAAAAGAAAAAACATTCCATTTGGAAATCATCTATTATGTCACGCGCGTCAATAATTAAGCACGTTTCGTCGTTTTATTACTCCTTTCTCCCCCTCATGTTTTTTAAGTTGCCGCACTCAAGTGACAAAATGAATTTAATGACATCCGACCACTTTTGAGATTTAGATTTTAAAACAGAATAACCGTAATTTCAGTCTTTTGTTCAGGCTACATAGCTACGTGGTAGCGTATTTGCCTGCTAATCAAACGACGGTGAGCATCGAACCGGGAACCGTAGTTTGAAATTTTTTCCCCGGAATAGATTTCATTATCTAATAGATTCAATTTCACAGAATTTTTTATTTCGCCATGTTAAGGCTAAAAATTTTAAAATATTTTATCAGTTTTTTTTAATTCAAAAATTGTTCTGAGAAATTGCGAAATTTTAAATTGACTACATTTAATTTTCCGATGGATTTAATTAAAAGAACTTTCGTATACATTTGTTCCCATTTTTGCGGGTTTTTTTTTTTTTTTTTTTTTAGCTAAAATTAAATCACGTAATTAAATATGTTGTTTAGATACATATGCTTTTACAATTGTCTGAAAAGCAATTCTTGAATATTTTTAATTTGATTAAAAAAATAGCTCCCAATCGTAATAATTTTACAATTAAATTTAATGGTGCTGCCATCTATGTTCTTATTGAAAAAGTTTAAAGATCTAGTAATTATAAATTAACGATTTGGACTTATTAATTAAAGGATAAAGTGTTTTGAAAGGAATATTAAACGAAAACCTCGATATCTGTGCGATCTTCGATAACACTTACCCATTTGTTTCTTGATTGATCTATAAGTAGGATCATCAGTAACAATTTTGAGCAATCAAATATGAATAAAGTGCAAATGGCATCAAAATTGTTGTTTTATGTGTAAATGGAAATAGTTTTGGTTGTAATCCACTTTTAGGGCACTAAAAAACTCGTAAGAAAAATACAAAAGCTTAATATTAAAGTCGCAAATAGCCAAAATTCCTGGAATCCCTTAATTGCCAATATTTCGCCTCTTTTACCTATCCCTTCTCATTTTCCGTTTGTATTTTATTGAAGAAAGTTTCTTTTCATTTGAACTTTGAAACAGCCGTTCGTATGCTAATATATTCTGACTATTTTTGAACGTCATGCATTCGCCCTAGTACAAAAGTTTTTGTATTTTTCTTTTAGTGCTCCGAGAGAAATTTTAATTATTTAAATACAACTCCTTTGCTGAGTCAGTGTTACTATAAAATATCTCAATTATAAATTTGGTTATTTAATTTGACCATTTAGGGACAAATTCGTTGAAGCAATTTTGCATCTCTTTCATCTCATCAGTTATTGCTTTGCTGTAAGTCTCAAAACAAGTTACTGTTAAATGCTTAACGAATTACTGTTAGTTAAATAATTTGCAGTTTTTTCGATTTTTGTATCATCCTGAAACATACTTGCTTGCTAAATGAGAGCAAATTATAAAATTCAATATATTTTTTAAGAACTTAAATAACATTTTGCTAACATTGGATACTAATACATTGATAAGAAATGTACTTTGCTGTCATACCAACATGAACTCCATTTTTTTTTTTTGGGGGGGGGGGGGGGAGGGATGATGAAAAATTGTAAGGAAATGTCTGTAATTATTCACAAACTTTACATTTTGCACCGCTGAAGCAGATTTTTAAATTCAGGTATTATTTCCAATCTAAAACTTGTGTAGAGTTTTGAATTAGTCCTAAGCTATATCCCCACCCCCACCCCTTACAATTTCCAATTACGCATTTTCAAAATAGGTTAATATCATACTTGGAATAAACATGAATATTTTAAGATCCCATTCAATTCTAATACTTCAATTTTCTTCTATTCACTGGACAGAAGGCCGACAGATTCCCAACAGTTTTATAAATCCAGGTTGTTATGCTATGTTTACTTTTACGGAAAGGGGGAGGGGAACAACCGGTCAACTAGTTTCCCAGATTCACCAAGTAGACGATCTCTTGGTAAACGGGTTATTTTTTATCGACCGTCTGATCATAATTTTTTTTCTTCTTAAATCTACAAAAGAAGAAACCGACAGACAATAGATTAAACTCTCCGTGGAGGTCCAAATTCAAAACAAGCCGTCTTTGAAACCGTTCCTTGACCCAGTCGTAGAGTAAGATGAAAATCCAACAATGTATATAAGTGACCATCGTTTAATTTGTTGGATGCTAAAGCCACATTTGGGCGTTCACGCTAAAAGTGGTAAGTATTTTTAACAATCGATAAGTAATCACTGGGAAAAAACCGCCGGTCTTACAAGTTTTAAATGATTGATGATTCTTGTAAACGTTGTTAATTGTTTGGATATGCTTCATATGCTAATAGAATGTTTTGAATACGTTTCTATTTTCTTACCATCTAGTTCGATCGAATAAGTTTATGCGAATTAAAATCCTCATAGTTTAATATATAAATGACAGATTTATGATATTCACTGTAGTAGGCATTCGAACTGCGCCTTGATTTTTATTGAAAGCGAATTGCTTTTCAAACAGCAAGGTTGTCAAACATCAAACTACTCTATTTTTAAATTTATTTAAGAGCCTCGTTTGAAATTGATTTCATTTAGTTTTTAATATAAAGATCGCCTTTTAATTTTGAAATATGATCGAGTGTCAATATTGTTACTTAAACTTTCTCCAAATACGACACGCCCTTTTATCTATTTTGAATAACATTTCTGCCAAAAATGTTTTTCCACTCTTCTAACATATTAAGTAGTATCTGTTCCTCCTCCTCTTCAAATTTAATAGTGGCACTTGCCAAGAGTCTATACGTATTAGTTTCATTTCTAAGTTCAGATATAGAGCTAAACAGAACTTCTTGATATTTTAGGTTTAGAATAATTTAAAAGTGACGTTAGCCAATTTAACATTTTAATCCTTAACGGTTAACGGTCTCGCTAACGTTTTTCAATTTTTACAGTTTAACTTTACATTTTGCACTGCTGTAGCAGATTTCGAAATTCAATTTAACTATAGATACCGGTTAAATTTTGTTTCGTTTGGAGCGATTCGTATTATCACTAGAGACTTTTGAATAGCTGAATTTTAATAATAGTCCTGCACATAAAGTTTAGATCAACTCAAAATACTATTTCTGTACTAAAGATTAATAAAATGCTACATTAACTCTTAAGTTGTGAGGTGACTTTTTATAACGTAAGTGGTGAGGTGGGATGTATGTAACCTCAAACTTTGACTCTCCACAAAATTTAGCGAATTAAAATAAGAAAATTTCCTGCGAATTTTGAATTATAAAAACAGCTGAAAAAGTACTGTAAGTGTACATACATATATAATTGCACAGTCGATCTAGTAATGTAAAATAGCAATACTTCATAATTTAAATTTCTCTGGGGGGCAAAACACCCCCACCTCACCAGTTAAGGGTTAAGCGGTTTGACAGACCGCTCACAGTAGTTAAGCGACTATTTTTGTCACGCCAGTTAAGGGTTAAGTTAAATAAGATAATTACAAAAATAATCGTAAATTTCTTCATCAAAAGTAAAGAAAAAAAAAAGGGGGGAGGGGGCTTGGAGAACAAGGAGAGGGATGTAAAAAAAAAAAAAAAAAAAAAAATTAGGTTCCAATCTTTAATTGATCAGTAAGACAACATTTGTTGAAATTTTAAAGAGAGTCAAGTTGACCCACAACAATGACGATTTGATAATTATCGTTATTCAGGTTTCTGTGTTACACCAATTGAAAACAGACGAATGCTTTTAAAAGCATCTTAAATAAAATTTAATCACTCAAGTAGCTAATTTCCGGTCAACTAACTAAATCACAGTGGTATTTTAAGTCAAATCACGAACAGAAAAGTTAAAAGTACATTTTGTATATAATTTTAGATTATTTTTATTAAAGATTATTTCATTTAAATTTTATGCAGAAACTTTATACAATGAGTAATGGGGATGATGAATCTGAGTGACTTTTTGATGAAGTTAAGCTAAGTATATTTCAGGAAGAAAAAACACATGCAATTTCTAACAATTTGAGCTACTTCAAATTTTAGACAGCTCAAGGAAAGAAACTAGTTTTCAACTGAATACTGAATAATAGCATGTCTTAATGTCTAACATTGGTTTTTAATGTTAGAATATTAGTTTAGTTGAAACTAAAAAGGAAAGCTCTCAATGACAATAAGAACCATGAAACATCTCCAAAAAACACTTAAACTTAACTGAATTCTCATACTTCAAAAAGATCTGGTCTTTGAAGAATCAACAATACTAAAGTCTATTGTGAATTAAACCAAAAAACTGTTTTTGAAAGAAGGTCATTAAATCACACGTAAAACAACATTGTCTTTCGTGCTATTTTGGAAGAGGAAATACTAGCTCACCTTCATTTTAAAAAATTGAATTAGACATTCCGATTAGACTTTTTATTTATTATTTAGCAATTTACGCTTCGCCAAATAATTTCTCCTACCCCAATTTGTATCATTTATATACTGACAGAAAGGTGAATATATGGTAATCGTGCGAAGGCGGCCACAAAAAGGTTTACGATGTATAAATCAAGTTCTCTGGAAAGACAATTTGCAACAATATTTTAGTAAATATTATTTTATAAGAATTATACGCATCAATACTTATACGAAAAATTTGGTTAAACACTTAGGTGTCACCTTCCCCGATTTTACCCCATTTACATCAAACATATGCTTAATTTTTTTATATTTATGAATTAATAACATCGTTATATCATTAAGTTACGGGTATAATTAAATATATTTAGTCAAAGTATATCAAAATAATATTTACAAATACCTTACCCTTTTCGTGGTCCCTAAACCCTGGCAGTCAAAATTCGGGGGAGAAAGTCGCTTCCTGAATTTCGGATTTCCCCCTATTAAATGATGGAAATTGTTTTGGGATCTTTTAATGATTTTATGCAAAAGACAGGTCTGTTTTCCTAACAAACTTTGGCAGTGTTGTAATGCCAATAACAGAGCCATTTCACTGGTAAGAATTTCGTTGATTACTTTTTTTTTTTTTTTTTATCAACTTACTATTTACAAACACGCATGCTTATGAATATTTCATAATTTACCAGGCATTTATTCCGCTTTTCGCATTTAAGTTAATGCAGACGTTTGTCGCACCCATGGTTCAATCCTTTGGCATGTTTCGTACCAGGAGAGACAGGCTTTTTCTCTTAAAAATGTCACGTCTGCAAATCTCATTTTTATTATGCAACTCATTACTGTTTGAAAGTTTCATCTCGCAAGTAAATTTTATTAGTAATGTTAAATAGTTTCAGGATATTTCATTTTTTCGAGCTATAACAAAAAAACATATGCAGTGATTCTCCATCATTGTTTATTTTCTGTGAAAAAGTACTATATCAAGTAGGATTCTGATTCCCCACCCCCCACGTTACTTGCGTCATTAATCCGATGATTTTAATCATCTAAAAGTCAGTATCTTAAATATAAAATATTTACTGTGATGACAATAATTAGTTATTACATATAATTATTCTAAGTATTTTATGAATTATTAATAATCTTAATTGTTAACTTTAAAAAAAAATGTCTACTTGGGCCGTCATATTTTTCAGTCAGAGACAATCCCTCTCTATCACAACTCATTAAAATAATTTCTTATGCTGAAATTAAAAAGATTCAGTAAAGCAAGTACATTTAAACGAAACTGTCTTATTTGAGAGTTTATTTCGGAGGGAAGAAAATTTCAAGTTCACGATAATAAATAAGGCTTTGCAAAACTGAAAAACTTTCTAGTCATTGACCGAAAGTTTTTATTTTTCCCTCTTCTTTTAAAGAACCATCGTGGATGTGATTAATAGAACATCTGTTCAATATATGGTTTGATATTTTCGTAGGCATTCTACCATTTTAGAATGAAAAACATACAAGGCGCCAATTACTCTTTTTTTAACACTTTCCAACAAAGTTGAAAAGTGTTCATGCATTCGATTTGTCTGTCCACGCTCTAACTCCCGTAAATAGACTCCGATTTTCATGCAATTGATAAAGGTTATTGAGTGTCACCAAAGCATGCTTGGTATTGTATATGAAGTATATAGGATTAATAGTTCATTTACAGGGGCACTCAAAAGAATCCAATTACATTATGGTATACGGGGGAAAATCGTTTGCAGAGTATTTTAATGAGATTACGCTATTTCAAATGTATTGAAACTGATATAAATCGCTGAATTTCACCACGATTACGTTAGAACAGGGCATTCATAGCATTTTTTTATTCATTTACAGGGACACACAAAAGAAATCGTTTACAATACTACCTTTGAGTAATAATTGCTGGTGTGCGCGTTTTAAAATTCGGTATGTGCTTTTAAATTTAACTCATTTTTTGCATGTTACTCGTTATATATAAATTCTATACCTCATACAGGCTGCACAAAAGTATTTACATACCATTCTCCTTGTTAGAGGCAATTGCTGAAGGGGAATATTCAACTGAGGTATATATATTTCTTAAGTGAACTAAATTTTGGCATGCATGTAGTTAATAGATACAAATCTATATACAGGGCTGCTCAAAGAATTAGGATAATTTTCAGATTGTAGATGGGAACAGCTGAAATTGGGTTTTCAAATGTGTTATGAGTTTCCACAGGGTTGAATTAGACATATTTAAATTTTTTAAACGGTGCAGTTTGTTACATTATTCTAAATGTGTTGAAAGTGTTTCATAATCTATATTTGACTCATGATTTTTTCTTTCTTTTTTGTAACAGATTACAGTAGGTGGAACTCTGGATGAAGGGACCACATAGCTTTCTTTTGATAGCAGTTCTTGCAGTAATGAAATTTAAGATTTCGTATAATGAATTGTAAGAAAGTCAGTAAAAATTCAGTAAAATAAATTTCTGGACGATTACTATGATAAGGAATTTTATTATTAATTTTTAAATATCAGGAGAAAATGGAATTGTTAATGGTAGCTTGACATTTAATAAATTTTGAATTCAAAAATAGAAAAAAAAATATCTACAAAATTAATTAAGCAAATTCGCTTACTATTTATTAACTAAATCAAAAAAGATTTTAAAAGGAAGTTATTTCTCTTCAAAATTCCCCCACCCCCTGTTGCATTTACATAGTGTATTTTATTTCTATTTACTTTCAATTGAAAACAAATTACAGATCCAGTATTTTAACAGAGAATTTTAGATTATGCTGAATTAGGTTCTCTCTCAAAAATCCATATGAAAAAAATAATACAACCAAATAATCAAAAAGGGACTGAATAGTGGTTAGTTTAGATACCAAAATTTTAGGTTATCAGACGAAATATATGTGGGTCAGTATCACAAAATATGGAAATTGCAGTCCGCACAATAAAATTTTCTATTTAATGTTATATAATGCAATTTTCTTTTTTACATTCTAATAAAAAATATCCTTAGAAGTATTTTCAAGACATGTTATATTCATAATAACACAAAAATAAAGCAATTAAAAGATAAAATTTCAGATTGTCAATTTCTTGGCATGTCACACTGATGTGTGCAAAGTAAAAGGCTTTCTGCTATCATGTACAAATATCTTTTTCTAGTTTTTTTAATTTCTAATTAATAATTATACCTTATATAACGCATATATGTGGAAGGTAACAAGTTAGGAAGGTAACATAATTTTCCATAATTAAAATATGATTGTCACTGAATGAATATCATTGCCCTGGCCTGCTCATTTTAGCTTTTTATGAGGTATAAAAATGGCGCTGCAGAGTAATTCTTGTTCTTGACATAGTTCAAGTAAGAAGTACTAAAATCGTTGCTATCAGCAAGATCTTTTACATATTTCTTTGAAAATAATGTTTAAACACATTATTGCGTTTAAGCATTACTTATCACATTTACAGGCTTTGTAAAAACTGAGTGGACTTTTATTATGTCATTTTCCAGGCTTCAATAAATTGCACATAAAACTGAACATTACTCTGAATTTGAGGTTCTATAGAGGAAACGCGTTCCTTTAAACAAAATTAAAACGTTAGATCTAAAAATATAAAAAACAAGAATGAAAAATATTTTAGAATGAAATTGTCATTATCCTGGCATACATATGCCAAGAAAATTACACATAATTGCATAAAAATTAACTTAAGCTCTTCAAACTTTAACAATTTTACATATCCTTTTTTACATCCTTTATTCAGCTGTTCAACATTTATTCAAAATTTAAAAAAAAATCAGAAGCTTTGAAACGATTTAAATTTTCAAAATTTTTGTTTTCAAAATCTCACATTTTTATGATATTCACCCATATACGATCACCACAAATAGAAAAAAAAACTCCTATGGAAACTTTAAGTACTAGTATTCTAGCGATCGCATGTAAGACTAAATTTTTGTCACAAAAGGGAATATATAACGTACAAAAATTGACTTTTGCCATTTTTCGACAGTGCACAACTTCAAAATTTAAATAAAATTAAAAAATAACAATATTTCTAAAAATTGGTAGACTTAGGTAAAATAATTTACTGTTAAAATAACTTTATAATAAAAAATGCCCTTTCTGCTATTTGAACTTTCCTTTTCCCAATTAAGAACATTGCATCCATAAGGAATATTGGATTATAAGGATATTAAAAATTTCTGGGTTGTATGCAACTGTAAAGTGAAAAGAAATTAACTTAAAAAAAAAAAAAAAAAAAAAAAAAAAAAAAGCTTAAAACTAACTCTGTACTAATAGATCTCTAATTTTAATACTTGAGTCAAATGTGAGCGAATAATATCACAAAATCAGAAAAAATTAACTTTTATTGTCCATTCCTAGCACTACAGCATAATACATTTGCGAGGATTTTGATTTTCTCTTCTTATTAACATTTGCATAAAATTTTAAACATTCAATTTCCTGACGTTCAGGTATCTATCAAGGATGCTCCTATAACAAAATACTAACCTTCTACTCCATTGGTATGAAAAATTTACCCAAAAATGTTTTACTGTATATGTCATTTAGTTTGAAGGCTTCTTTATAACTTCAGTTTTGATAAATATATTTTTTTTAATTTAAATTTAATTATATGATACAGTTTAGAACAAAATAAAAAAAATTGTTTAAAATTTTTTGGACTTCAAAATAACTTAAAAGCATGGGCAAAAAAGTTACCCAATCTGAGAAAAATATCAATTTTCAAAATCAGGCTTATCCATTAAAGTAAAAGTAATCATAAGGTTGGGAGAAAATATTGCAATACAACAATATTGCATCTTACTGCAATTCTTACATACATTGCCTGATGGAGTAGGCATAATGTTGCATAATAAGTACGAATATTCAAAGATAACTGGATTTAACAAGTTTCTGAGATTATAGTGCAATTTCTAATCTAGTATTACATGCATATTTGTCATTTTCTTGGTTGATTATAAAGTGCTTACTCATTATGCCATGATGAATTTGCAATCCAGTGGCTATCTGATCAAACTTAAGATATGGAAAAAATTATCATGTACTTAATCTAAAATACTATTTTTTTAAAAAAAGAAAGGTCATTGACAAACAACCGTTTAAAAATTTCAAGTGCAAGTATTTCAGCGTGATACATAATTCGACAGAGAAACTATAAATTCAGAAGACAATCATGTAAGGCAGTGAATTCAGAGGGGGCACAAGGGGGAAGGTGCCCCCTTGGTATCAAATGTCCATCCAGAAAATATGAAAATATAGAAATGAGGGAAAATGAATACAATATTGATACAATGTTTTAACACTATTACACTATAGGAACAAGGAGAAGTGATACTCTCAGTGTTGAATTCAGGGGGCGACTTCGGGGCGGGGGGGGGGGGGACATTCTCCGGAGCAATGAGATATTTCCACGAAATATTTGAGATTTTGTGTTTTCAATGGTCAAAATGTACAACCCCCCGGAACTCTATAATGTCACCCCCCCCCCCGGGACCACAGAAACCCCTCCCGGAGAAAAGTGTCTGAATTCAACACTGGCATGTATGCAATTTTAGGCTCAACGATTTTGTTTTCTAAATTAAGATAAAAGTTCTTACGCTATTTGAATAGTAATTTTAAATTATGACTAATTCAAAACCATTGTTTATTATTAGCAAAGTACTTACATTACCTATACCTTTTTACTTGTGACAAAATCTTTGTTTTCACAATGAAAAATTAAACGGCCTTATTCACCATTAACTTTGATCATACAATAATCAAATATCTCATAAATTCCTAGAATCATGGATATTTCAAGTTCTTGGAGAATATTAATGCTAATGTAAAATTAATATTTGTCTAATGGCAATTTTATAATTCAAACTTGTATATTTAATGTATATTCAAGTTTATTAAATTTGAAACAAATCTAAACAGATAGTATTAAACATGTTAAATAAATCTAAAAAAACCCACCCAGGAGGAACAGATTAACAGCGTATACATAAGTCAATGCATACCTTAAATAATGTGGATTAAAGGACATTTAATTTTAAACGATATATGATGAAGTACTTGACAAAACAATCAAATATTTAAAATTGTACTTTAAATTATAAAATAGAGAACAATACAAACAATGGCCATTCTTATTTTTAGAGAGAGTTATAAAACAATGAGTTAAATAGACCTTTAAAAGGAATAAATGAAGCCTTGAAATTGCCTCGTCTTAATTCCCTCCACCCCTTCAACATTTTTTGCACACAAAATTTTATTATTTTTTTTTAAACTGCCAATTTTTCTCCAAATATTTATAGAAAAATTACGTTTTTTGTAATATGTATATTTTATTTTCCAATAAAATAAAAGAAAATACGAGTTCATACAAAGCACAATTTAAAATAAATTTAAAAACTAACAATATTTTAAATTATTTACAATTAACTGTACAATTTATTAAATTAGAATAAATTAAAAATTACAAGATATAAATTCCAAGTCGGGATCAATTCAAATTATAATTGGTTTAAATAAAAAACATTAAGATATAAAAATGCCTAAATATAATTCAATTAAATTTTACTGAATTTGCATAAAAACAATACAAGTTTGTGAAAAAATTAGAGAAAAGGTATTAAATAAAGTAAAGATTAACAAAAATATTGACCCTCCGGCACCCGCTAATGTATATTTATTGTATTATGTATAGCAACGTGTAATTTAATAATATTTTAGAATATTTCATGGTAATTTATGCAATTATTGTATTATGTATAGCAACGTGTAATTTAATAATATTTTAGAATATTTCATGGTAATTTATGCAATTATTGTATTATGTATAGCAACGTGTAATTTAATAATATTTTAGAATATTTCATGGTAATTTATGCAATTATCAAATTATGGGAAAAAATACAAAAGATACAGAAAACAATATACATAAGAAAAACAGAAGATTAACAAAATATAGCATCGAACTTTCCAGAAATAGTTTGACAAATGTAGATTCAAATGAATTAAATACTTATTTTGCGCTATTTCATTTATTACTTCGCTTTTGGATTCTGTGCAGACTTTCTTTTTAGAAACCAAATTGTAAAGTAGACATTTTGTACTGGAATTTTCATAAAATTAATCGGACACATTAATTCAATACTAGCGGAGAGAGGGAATATTACCCTGAAAAAAAAAGAAAAATATAACCTTCTTTATCCTTAAGAATAAATTTTAATAATTTTTCATGTGAAATTTTATAAAGTGAAAGCTTTAAGAGAAACACATGAAGATCTAGAGTAACCAGAGATTCCCTCTCCCCTCATCTCTTCCGCCATCGCCAATCCCTCTTCCGCATCACTCAATATTCACTTTTTGGTTACATTGGTTTCATTTCCAAGATTGGGTGAAAACTTGCGATAATTAAAGGGCGTATAATTAAGATGACATCAAAGAATTCTATGCAATATAAAATTCAAAATTTCCCCTTTTTCACTTTTCTTTTAAGGGGCGGATCTTTAATTGTAGCAGAGAAAAAAATCGTATTCCTATAGGGTACATACACACTTTTCCCTCTTTACTAATTGAAATATGCAATTTAAAGCTGTCAAATATTTTATACCTTTACTGCACCACTTGAAATATCTGGTACATACCTAAAAACATAATATGCATTATGTGCCATGAATTTGGCCAATATGATTTTTGTCCCTGATCAGGAACAATCCAAAAAATGGAATAACACTATTTTGTGCGTGTCAGACAAAAAATTAGAATTTGTTCTTAGGAAACAAAAGAAATTTCGATCAAGCTATTAAGGTAAGATTGACTTTCATTATTTTTACTGAATGCTTAAAAATTTTAATATAAAAAGTTGCCGAGTGTTATGCAGATAAAATTAATTTAAGCTCATTTATTTGCAAAATATAGCAATACAATATTTTAAAACTAATTCTGTACACACACGTCATAAAATTAGATTTAACTAAAAATTTGAATTACTATTTTTCCATTATTATACCGAAATACAGATTTCAAATAATTTCTTTTCATAGAAATAGAAAAATTCCGCAGTAAAGGGTTAAAAGTCAGATAATTCTTTGATCTCCTTTGGTGTAGCTCTTTACGGCAAAACAAATAAACAAAACTAGCAAGCTTTTCTCATTCCTTTCGCAATAAATAAAATAAATGAATCTAAATTTTTCACAAATAACTTTTGGGATTGCAACCCGGGGGTTTTTCGCCCCCAAGCATCCATCTGTCCCCCTTGCTTGATCCCAGCTTTGGCACATGTCAAATGTTAAATTTTCATAAAATTTAAAATTTGGCACATGTCAAATGTTAAATTTTCATAAAATATAAAATGCTAAATTTACCTTTATTGTAGCATCCTTTTTTCTTGATGCTTTCGTGAACATGTTTGGTCTCCTTGAGGATCCTACGCAGCTGCCTGCCCCCCTTTCGGAATCGGGTTAGTTCGCCGGCCAGGCCAGAAGCCAATACCGAGCGAGCAGACGGCATGTTAACACTCGAAAGTTGAAGATTTCCGCGTCGAACGACGATCGCTAGTTTTTCACTCTTATTGCTAAACTACACGAAGAAATCAGACTTATAGCGGCGAACACAACGCTTCCTGGCGGGCTGAAACCGAAACACTTGTCCATCACTGCACACGAACTCTGAACTTCGTCAAAAGACCTTTAAACGCGGCTCCATGCTGGTTAACACGTGGTGGAACTGGAATTAAAGGGAAAAAGGAGTGAGCGGCAGTGTTTTGGGATCGGTTTTTAATTGGGAGTAGAGTCCAGGTATCAGAGCGTATTATTTGCATTGCTGCGTTCGGGTTTACACTTTTTTTTTTTTTTCTTTGCGGCTTCACGGATCGGGTTGAGAGAGTTTATCATATTCTGTTTGAAGTGTTAAAAGTTTTTTTTTTTCTTAATGAAAGGGGCAAACACCTTTTCCGGCATTAAATTTAAGAATATTTTATAATTCAATATTTTGTTGGTGTACGAATTCAAAAGAAGTAGAGGAAACGGTACCAATTTGACCTATATATTTCTTTCTCTAAATTAAACATATATTAAAGAAGGAAGAAAGTATATCTAATTAATGACTGCCCCCCCCCCTTTTTAGGTGCGTTCGTAATTATATAAATACGTTATATATAGCTGTCGTTCGGTCCTTCTGTCTGTCCGTCCGCATATAACAGAGCAAAAACTACCCAGCCGAATGGTCTGAAATTTTAACTGTATAATTGTTGCAAAATTTTGTCGAGTCAAATTTTATGAAAATCGGATGTATAGTTTAATTACAGGGACAGTCAAAAGTTTTCGGTTACATTACGGCCAATGGAAAAAAATTATTTCAAGTGCATTTTAATGATGTTACAGCATTTCGCACAGAGTGAAATTGATATGCACTTATGACGGGCACTAAAATATACATTCAGTACAATATGCGGTGCAAAAATTATTTATAAAAATAGTTATAGTACGATCGCACTTCATTTGTCCCGTTTGACGTACAATTTCCAACTTGTTTTCTTTATACTTATATTGCCACGCAGTAGAACGTTCCAAGAATTTTTGCAGTTGTAGAAAATATATAATTTATGTAATATGAAAGAATTTCTTTTATTAAATGCAAGAGTTAAATGCTTTTATAAGATGTATTTATAATTTAAAGGAAGAAAAAATTGAGAAGCGGTGTTTTGGGATCTTTTTTCATTGGTAGTAGAATCTATTTAGCTGCGTGAATTATTAACATTGCTGTGTTCCGATCCAAACATTTTCTTTTTTTTTTCTTGCTTCACTTAGGCGAGTTTATCACATTCAGTTTAGAAGTGTTAGAAAGTTTTTTACTGAAAAAGGAAAACACTTATTACGGTTGAAAACACTATCATGTCTTAAGGAATTTTTATATAAGAAATATAGTTTAAGCAATTTGAGAAAATCTTTTTTATTACTAAATTCAAGATGATGTTATAATTTAATTGTTCTTATACGATTAAGAAAAAAAAGGGGGGGTAGGTCTCAAGTCGATATATGAGGCATTCTCACTTAATTTTAATTTTCAGGAATAAAAATCTGGTGAAATTAAACTTAATAAAATAAAATATTAAACTTATTGAAGAATGCCTTAATGACTCAAAATAAACAAAAAATGGTCAGCAACGATGATTTTTAATAATATTTTATTTAACTGAAGAACAAAGTTAGACTTGCGGGTTTATTTTTATTTATTTATTTATTTATTTTTTTTTTAGCGTCCCCTTAGCATTTTATCTCTCTAACATTTTATTTTCTTCTAAATTTTTATTTATAATGAATAAAGAAATAATAACAATGTAGTAATTTTAGTATAAAATATTGGTATAACATTGCCTTAAAGGCTGAAATTTAACAGTTTATGTTATTTTATACTGAATTATTTTATTTTTTTATTATTTACCTATAACACACATGTTCCAGACATGCTAATTTATTATATATACATACCGGGTTCATAAAAAATAAATAAATTTTGATATTCAAAATCTTTTACTAAGAAATATTCATGGTTGCAAACAGAAATATAAGAGTAGAGACGGTAAGAATATCACAGGGGTGGTAAGGTCTGTAACAAATAATTATAATTTAATATTTAGAAAATTGTTTCTCTAACTGTTGGTCGCGAACTGATAACGAGAAACTGCATTTAATTTGAAAAAAAAAAAAAGATGTTTATATACAAAAAATCTCTGTTATTAAATAATAATAATCAAATATTACATAATTCGTATTGATGCCAATGTAGACTGATAAGTAAACGTAAACATGGCTGCATTTATTTATCGCTTGAAAGCTTTACTATATGTGGATTTACGTTTGAAACACACAGAAGTAAACTATTTTCAACTAATTTAGTTTTTGTTGTTACTATTGAAAAAAATGCTTCCCATACAGGTAATAAATAAAAAAATATCTAGGATCATCGTTTCGAAAGAATCCGTTACTAAGATTTCATTAAAACAGTATAACAAAACAGTCTATTTATCTTTTTTTTTTATGAATGCTTAGAAGGTCTCAATACTTAAAAGTTTTAAAAACGACGATTTATAGAAAGTACATGTGAACTATTCTCCGAAAATTTTAACTTTCATGACTAAGAAACATGTGAAATTCAACTTAAAAAAAAAAAACAGGATTTTTAAACTTCCAGTTTTAAACTTTCATGTTTCTTGTAGTTATAATTAGAAAATGTTGCTATTCAGCATTAATGTTTAATACTGTACTATTCCAGTGAGACCATTGCTATCCATTTAATAGTGAAATAGGGATGGTAAGGAAGGGACAGTAGGGGATACCGGGGGAATAGCGCCACTCGGGGTTATGCCGCCACCCCGCCTAGTTTAAAAACTAACTGCAGTTTGATATAGTGAATGCGCCTGCACTATAGCATCCAACAATAGAAACAGTGCCTAAAGTGAGAATGATTTTGTTGTACGTCATTAGCTTGTTCTAGTGAAAAATTTAGTTTTCATCTAGTTGGGTCATTCCATGTGAAATCAACCAATTTAAAGAAAAGTTGTTGTACCATAGTCACAGATTTTTTTAAAATTTTTATTACAGATAGATGTAGTAGTGAAACCATCAAATCTAAAATTTTAAGATAATTTGTGCAATATTGACTGAGATATAGCCTTTTGAAAATTGATCATTTTTACCAAATGGCGGCCATCTTGGATGCTATCCCTATGTCTATAAATGTCCATAACTTGACAACTAATGACTCAAATTTTATATTTCTGGTACCAATTTAAAGCTATTTGTATAAAGAATGCATATATGATATTAAAACAATAGTAATTTTTTATTTTAATACTGTTTATTACATTCAAACTGAAAATATCACCCTCAAAAAATGACTTACTGTAATGGGCCATAAAAAAAAATGACCCATCATAATTTTTTTCAAACTTGCTAAAAACATTGCTCCATATGTGTACTTTAAATAGAAAAAAAATTGGAGAGGTAAAATTTTTCGTTTAAAAAAATAGCTTTTTACACATAGGATGTCACTTACTAAGCAGTGACTATCTTAAAACATGTAAATATCCCTGATTTAAGAAATAATGGCCAAAACTAAATATTTTTTAATCCCTGAATTAATGTAAAACTATAATGAAATATAATCTCATAAGTTTTTTGTAGGACCACCCTCCAATTGCTCCCCTCCCCCCCCCCAAAAAAAAAAGAAGTCATTGCTAAAAATGTATAATTGAAAAAATTTAACACTGAAGAAAATAAGAAAATAAATAAAGAATATAATGTATAATTGCGAAAAACCTTTAAATGCAATATATATAAATGAGATTTTACTGCATGTGTGTATGTGGAATCTATTCAAAACGTTTTCCATGCAAGAAATTCAATTTTTATACCTAAATTTCTATTTCTTACTTTAAAAATTGCTCACTTAAAATGTTTTACATTTGTATGTGACTTTATAGAAAAATTTTGCTGTATGCATGTATTTACATCATTCAAGTTGCATTAAATATTCAGATATAAATATGTCTGTTTATGTATTTTCTATTTCAATAAATTTACATACTAAGAATGACAGAATTCATGAAATGAATGCTAATCTTGCATAATCTATTTTCCTTATTATTTGAATTCAAAACATGATGTAATAATGCATCATCTTCTATCCTGATGTAATATTGCATCATGTTATATGTTTATGCAATTTTATCATAATGTATCCAACAAATCTTTTGTTGAAAATTTTTGAAACCTTTTGTGGGTAAGCTTATTATAAACTGCATTATATATAAAATTTTAAATAAAAAAAATATTTGACATAATTTATGAATTATTGCATCATGTTGTATGCTGATGCAATTTTGGGAAAAGATTGCTGCTGTATCGTCATCTGTTTTCTAATTGGTTGTAATTAAAGTATGATGAAATATTACATCATAATGTACAAAAAAATTTGACTATCCCTTTTAAACATCATTTCTGTTGATGTTTTCAATGTAGTATGCACTGGCATAGAATAGTTATTTTGTGCTTAAGATTCTACAGTGGACATGGAGTGTTTCGTATGCAAGAAACTTGGTGTTTCATTGAGTACTGATCTGATTCCTGTTCTTCAATTGTCTTCACGTGATTTGCAGTTATAAAAAAAAAAAGATTGCATTATGTAATCCCAGATGAAAAATGCTTTGTCCATGGAAATAGTATATGCAAGGTTCACAAGGATAAATATCTAAAATGGTATATTTTAAGACAGAGACAGTGTTGTGATCCATTTAATAAACATCCAAATAGCATCAGAGCAAAATCACTAAAAACAATATCATTAGATATGTCTAAAACAAATCCAGATATCCTCATTCCAGGAAAAAAATTGTGTGTTTCCTGTTATTCACCAGTAAATATGAAAAAAATGTCTATTGTTGACAGGACAACCACCTCAGGAACAGAAAGTCCCTCTGATTCAGATTTTAATGAACCCACAGTAGTAATAGAACAATTAAACAAAAGTTGTGAATTGTTAGAGTTATCGCCAATAAAGGTAAGTAGGCGTACCTCAAAGATAAAACTTAATTACATGCAAAAGAAAGTTTAAAAAATAACTAAGTGTGTTGCAACTAAAGCAGCTACAGTATTAGGTGTTGAAACCATAAATAAGCCTCAAAATAGTAAAGACACAACTTGTCCTGACTGCACATCTATGATGGATAAATTATTGGAGAAGTTTACAAACGCATGTTTTAAAGAAAAAGTTCAAATTCTAACACTAGTTCCAGATTCATGGACAATACAGCAAACAATGACTTATTTTAATACTACACAGTATCTTGTAAAAAAGGCAAGGAAGTTTAAAACAACAGAAGGGATGTTATCGATGCCTAGTGGAAGAAAAAGTGTTAAACTGAGTCCAGACGTTATAGAAAAAGTTATTAATTTTTATTATGATGATAATAACAGCCGCATGTGTCCTGGAAAAAAAGATTTAATATCTGTTCCAACTGAAAACGGCAGAATATTAAAACAAAAGAGATTGATTTTGCACAATTTAAAGGACTTATATATTGCATTTAAAGAACAACATGACTTAAAAATTGGATTGTCTAAGTTTTGCTCACTACGTCCAAGAGAATGTGTTACTGCTGGAAGCAAAGGTATTCATTCTGTCTGTGTGTGTGTATACCATCAAAATATTAAACTTATGCTTCATGCTATTCATATCAATGACTACATATCACTGCTAAAAAAACTTGTTTGTTGCATTGAATCTGAAGAATGCATGTTGCACAGGTGTGATAAATGTTCATCTTCTGAAATTTTAAAGAAAGATTTAATGGGTTTAGATGAATTGGAAATGAGTAATGATATTATTTATAAACAGTGGGTAAAGACTGATGGAGCAGAATTAAAAAAAGTGATTATGCCTGTTGATGAATTTGTTGATGATTTAATTACAAAACTCCTTGCTTTATGTTCACACCACTTTTTTGCAAAATCACAAAGTTTATATTTCAAGAAAACAAAAGATGAATTGAATACAGAAACTGCTATTATTTCAGCTGATTTTTCTGAAAACTATACTTGCATTGTGCAAGATGCTATTCAAAATATCCATTGGCAAAAAGAACAGGTTACAGTTCACCCCTTTCTTGCTTATATAAGGGACAGTATCACTGATACTGTGAAATCTATTCCTATGTGTGCAATAAGCGAGCATTTAGTTCATGACACTACTACATTTTGGGCTTTTCAAAAAGTAATTGTCAATTATTTAATTTCACAAATTCCACAGATTAAATACATAAAATATTTTAGTGATGGATCATCAGCCCAATACAAAAATTATAAAAATTTTATTAATCTCTGCCATCATGAAGAAGACCATGGTGTGAAAGCTGAATGGCATTTTTTTTGCCTCTTGTCACGGAAAAGGAGCTTGTGATGGAATAGGCGGCACCATAAAACGCATGGCCACCAAAGCAAGTCTTCAGCGTCCCTTCAAAGATGGTATCTTAAATGCATTTGATCTGTATACATTTGCAAAAGAATATGTTAAAGGAATTGAATTTTTTTATAACAAAATCTGAAATTGAAATTGCCAATAATCAGTTAGCAGATAGGTATGCAAAGGCAGATACAATCGTAGAAACAAGGGTTAATCACAGCTTTGTGCCAATAAATAAAGGCCAAATACTGGTTTCCAGGGTATCAGGCTCCTCAACAAATTTTATTGCTACTGTGAGATTTAGTGAAACTGACAAACCACAAACATTTAAAAGTGAACAATATGTTGCATGTGTATATGGTGTTAATTGGTGGATTGGTAAGATTTTAGATTACTGCGAGGAATTCAATGACTATAAAATTATGTTCATGCATCCTCATGGTCCTAGTTCATCATATTCATGGCCAAAATCTTCAGATGTTTGTTGGATTCCATATGAGCATATAATGAAAGTAGCGTCTACCCCAATGACTGCTACAGGAAGAACATATACTGTTGCTCCAGAGGAGCATACAGAAATTCAACTCTTATTCTTAAACTTCAAGACAGATTAAATCCTTGGTAATTTTCAACAACATATTATCAAGTTCCTTTCAAAAATATATTATAAAGTTATATCCATGTAAGTATCCTGTTCTTATTTTATGTAAATATGTTTCATATAAGTTTTATCTAAGTCTTACTTTTATACATATTTGATGTTTTTGTTGTACATTTGTATCACTCAAGATTTGTGTACTCATTTTGTCAAGATTTGTTCATTTAAATTGAAATTGGCAGTGAACTGAATAACTAATGTCAACTCAATCAACTCATTAATATTAATTTTTAATCTTTTATTTGAATTCAACTGATTTACAGCTAGTATTTCTGCCATATTTCAAAAAAATATGTTTTATGGCTCTTTTTCCTTCTAAATATTTTCCATTATGTATATCTTTTTGAGAATTATACATATTATCATTTTATATGAAATAAAAAGTATTGAAATGAAAATTTACTGTTATTTTAATTTGTATGTGTTTTTAGTATAATTAACTGCTGATTGGTATTTCTAAATTGAATTATTTATATATTGATGATCATACATTAATTCATATGCCAGAAAAAAATATTTTTAACCATTATTTGTTAAACCAAAGATACTTACGTGTTTTAAGATAGTCACTGTTAGGTAAATGACATCCTATGCACAGCCATCTCTACACCGGCCAAATCGCTAAACTAACTCCGGCGGGTCACGTGACCAGTCGAAGGCGGTTAAATTGAAGCGAAATCAAAGTGACGGTCGCCATTTATTCTGTTCTTGAAAATTCCATCGTTGATGAATTCAAGTCGCAGTTTTCGTATAAAGTTGCACATGGTTCATGATTTTCATCTTTATACTATCTATTTTATTTAGATACTTATGTTTTATTTCACGAAAGTGTATCAAGTGTTTTCCCTGCGTTTCATGTGCTTCCCTAGTGTTTCATTGTTTTTCTTTCTGAAAAGAAAATATGGCTCTCAAGGATTCGCAAATATAATTTTAATTTCATCTAAAAGGCTAGAATATGCATTAAATATTCTAAAATGATGTCTAGTGGATATCACCAAGGATTAACATAACTATTGAAGTAAGTTCTGATTTAACTTTTAAAATTTAAACTTTTAAAATTTATTGTCTTAGTAAAGCAAATTATATCAGACGCTTGGTTTGAATATTAGCAATCTAAGAAAATAAGTATAAGGTTGACATGATTGTTAAAATATATGATGGATCTACAGTTATATGTCAGTAATTATTATATCTCTCTAGAGAAGTTGATTGAAAATGAGAAAAGACTAATAATTCAAAAGCTCTTTCATAATAAACAAAAATATTTAGATAAATATTTAGATAAGAAATGCAATTTATCAATAAATCAGGCACGAAACAATTAGGAGGAATTCCACCTATTTTAAAGCAATTTTGGACATTTTCTAGATTGATGCAAAAATGCAAAGAAAATATTGGAAGCATATATGAGAGAGAGAGGGGGGGGGGTGTCTAGGAAATTTAATAATAATTTTGTTTACTCAAATCGTCGGAATTTGTTTCTGAATTACTGTGCAAAAAAGCCATCAAATCAAAGGTGAATAAGCATCTGAAAGTGGTGTAAATTGTTTATAAAATGTCTTTCCAGAGTGATTTTTTTAGACTTTAAAAGGTAAAGGAAGTTTCCATAAGGTTCTTTTTGGAATAGAATATTTTTTCCTAATTAACACTTTTGTGTAATTTCAGTGATGCAATTTTGGAGATGTATTTCTGGAGTAAAGATTAATTTGACTTGCTTGTATTTATGCAGCATGGAGGTTTGTTTTTTTTGTTTGTTTTTGAAAGGAGAGGTGAAATCTTAAACAGACAAACCTTCTAAAATAATATTTATTTTGACAAACTAATCGCTGTAGTTCACATAAATTCATCAGATATTTATGGTTTTACATCTTAGCAAACTGTCTTCAATTTCCTGTTTTGATTCAAAAGACCTGTAAAATTGTTAGTTTAAATTCCTTTTAATAAATTTTAAATTATTAAAAGAAAATCATACATACAGTAATATTTTATTTTATTGTATAAATAAGTTAAAATGTGTCCAAAAATAAATATTGTATAGATGGAAAAAATTTTACAACTTTTTTTCTGTTTTCCACTTTCATGCCTGATAAATTTAGACGCATTTAAAGATCTTTAAATGATATATTAAACCCAGTTTATAAAAACATTGTGCCAATCCTACTTTTCATTGCAGGTTATGCTGCTTTCTAAACTTGCTAAAACATCACTGTTGTAATTACTGTATAGATTCTAGTAATGGTGATTTTTCATATGAATTTTTTATTAAAAATTAGTTAACTTTAGGTTAAAAATGTAGTGAATGACTTTGATCATTTATGTAAATATTGTACTCACAGGGATCTGTCCAGATTTTTTTTCCTGGGTCCCATTTTTGAAATTGTGAATAGTTTTTTTTTCACATTTATGAAAAATCTATTTTTAATTTTGGGAATTTGAAATTATCGTTATATTCAGGTTCTTGTTATACATTTTTAACAAGACCCTTTCCATATCTATATCTTGATAATAGGTTTTTTGACAAGTTAGATAGTATTACTTTTAAAATTTGTGATGAAAAGTACAGTTTGGAAATGCAAAAGTTTTGTGTAAAGCTAATTGTTAAGTTGAAAAATTTTGTGAAGGGTCCTGTTTTAAAATTAAAAGGTTGTGAAAGGTCAATTAAAGGACCTAATTTTTCTCTAAACAGATCCCTGGACTCATGGCAGCTTTATTTATTTAAAAATATGATGCAAGTTGTATATAAGATCTTACCAAATAATTACTCAAAAATAGTTATTAAAAATTTTAATTAAGAAATACAAGAGAAAAATTAAAAAAAAAAAGAGCTGAAAAATAAATAAATCTGTATTTATTTTTAGCATTCAACCTTAGAATATCTGAATTTCTTAACAATATGTGAATAATTTTTGTCATGTGCTTTTCATAATTTAAATACCAAATTTATCCTTTCATTTATTTTTAATTTGTGTAAATGCATTTAGCCAATATAATATGTTATTCTTTTCATAACTAAGGGGCTGGCTCCACATAAAACTTTGATCATGAAGCTAAACAAACATTTTAAATTTTCTTTACTTTTCTGACAAATGTAATAGATGGGAAATATTTTTGTTAATTTTTGAATGATGGCATACAAAGTTTCTTGTCAAAAGAAATTTTTAATAGATAGAAATTTTTAATCGATTGATTGAGCTTATTGAAAAATCTTTCAGTAAAATAATATTACAAGAAATCCGGGATCTGAAGGGAGATTCACTAGGCACTCAATCACGATATAATTTTACTAGTGGGGGAAAAGTCCGCCTTCGACAGTCGCCATTTTGAATGAGCACTCAGGCCTAGTATTCAGAGGGCTGTGTCCTATGTGTAAAAAGCTATTTTTCTTTAATGAAAAATTTTACCTCTCCAATTTTTTTTCTGTTTAAAGTATACATATGGAGCAATGTTTTTAGCAAGTTTGAAAAAAAAAATTATGATGGGCCATTTTTTTTATGGCCCATTACAGTAAGCCAATTTTTGAGGGTGATATTTTCTGTTTAAATGTAATAAACAGTATTAAAATAAAAATTTACCATTGTTTTAATATCTTATATGCATTCTTTATATAAATAGCTTTAAGTTGGTACCAGAAATATAAAATTTGAATCATTAGTTGTTAAGTTATGGACATTTATAGACATTGGGATAGCATCCAAGATGGCCGCCATTTGGTAAAAATGACCATTTTTTAAAAGGGTATATCTCAGCGAATATTGCGCAAATTAGTTTTAAATTTCAGATTTGAGGGTTTCACTACTATGTCTGTCTACAAAAAAAATTTAAAAAAAATCCGTGACTATGCTGCAACACCCATTGGTTGAATTCGTGTGGAATGACCCAGTTGCTTCTTATTTTGGAGCTTCAAATGAGTAGAGGTAAACGCCTTTTATTATAACATTAGGTACTCTAGATAATATTACCCGTAATTTACATGCATTCGCCGACATTTTGATGCAATTTGTTGAACAAGTTCGGTTGTTCTTTCGGCTTTGCTGGGGGATTTCCGCTATATTATCCTCTCGGGGTAATGCCGCCACCATGGCAAAGGGTGAGTTTTCAAATTTGAGTTAAATTGTAAGCTTAACACATTAATAAATCTAGCTTAAGGAACATTGTAATTATTCATTATTTTGATAAATTATTCCTTTCTAAATATTTTCAGTATGTTATGTGTTTCCTAGTATCCATTTTATGTATTTACTAGGTCATTAAAGAATGGCGTCATTACCCCGATACAGTGGCGGAATTTCCCCAGTATCCTGAGTAATCCTGCCACTGTACAGAGGTTTAAAAAATATTTTTTATGTGTGCTTACTTTACAGTTATGATTACGGTTAAATTTATACAGATACTAAAGATCATGATTTAGCTTTAGAATTTTTACTATTAAAAAATAAATTTTTTTTGAGGTGAAAAAAAATTAAATTCCCTTAAGGTGTTGCCACTCCCCCGGTCTCCCATAAAGAAAATTACCAAATATTTTTAGGCAAATCATGTTAAGACAAAGCGATATCTACAATGTTCATTTACTTTTAGCAACAGTTATTTACATTGGATTAAATATATATATATTTTTAAAGTTACCTCGAAAAGTGCACGAATAAACCTTGGGGACAATAACACTACCAATAAAGCCACAATGCTTGAAATTGATAATTTAAGTGCTGATTTAAATTCTGCAGTAAATTTCCTGTCAATGAATTACAGCCATTTTTTCTCTAGCATAGGGGAGACCGGGGGAATGGCGACACCTTAAGGGAATTTAAATTTTTTCACCACGAAAAAATGTTTATTTTTTAATAGTAAAAATTCTACAGCTGAATCATGATCTTTAGTATCTGTATAAATTTAACCGTAATCATAACTGTAAAGTAAGCATACATAAAAAAATATTTTTTAAATCTCTGCACAGTGGCGGGATTACCCAGGGCACTGGGGTAACGCCGCCACTCTTTAATGACCTAGTACATGCATCAAATGGATACTAGGAAACACACAACCTACTGAAAATTGTTAGAAAGCAATGTAATTGAGCAGAATAATGGTTAAGCTTACAATTTACTTCATATTGCAAAAGTCACTCTGCTGAATCGGCTACACTACATTAAACTGAGGCCATTTCTCACCCGATTTGCATGGCGGCGGCATTACCCCGAGAGGACAATATGGCGGAAATCCCCAAGCAAAGCCGAAAGAAGAACCGAACTTGTTCAACACATTGCATCAAAATGTAGGCGAATGCATGTAGATTACGGGTCATATTATCTTAAATACCTAATGTTACAATAAAAGGTGCTTATCTCTACTCATTTGAAGCTCCAAAATAATAAGCAACTAGATGAAAACTACATTTTTCACTAGAACAGACGAACGACGTACAGCAAAGTCACTCCCACTTTAGGCGCTGTTTATATTGTTGGCCGCTATAGTGCAGGCACATTCACTATCTCAAACTGCCCTTAGTTTTTAAACTAGGTGGGGTGGCGGCATAACCCGGGTTGGCGGCATTCCCTCGGTCTCCCATACTTCTGCATGAGAAAAAAATTGAAAAAAAATCGGTGGCTGCATCTGGAGTGATTTTCTAAATAATTTTAGCCAGAGGGACGGTAAGGAATCTAAAATCTAGGGACAGAATTCAAAAAATAATAACAACCGTCAAAATGTGTACAGGTTAATTTTTTGCTACATATTTATATAAAACAATAGTCCCAGTTTCGGAAAAAATTACGCCGAGTTATTTTTATTGAAACAATTTACAGGTAGCTCCAAACTTAAAAATCAACATCAGGGACGGTAAGGAATTTCATGGTACATTTTGAACTCCAACATCGTTCAAAACTTATTTATCTTATATTTCTTTCTTACTATTATTTATTATACCTGGTTAATGCAGTGTTTTAGAATAGTTTTTAATTACGAGTGAATACTATTTAGCTCTGAGAATTATCTGCAGTGATGCATTTAGATTGAAAGATTTTTTCCCCCTTTCCCCGACTTCTTACGGATAGAGATGAGAAAGTTTATCATATTTTGTTTGGAAATCTTAGAAATTTCTTTTAGAAAGATACAAATACCTTTTATACTTAAAATGCTGGTACGTTTTAAATGATTTTACTGACAGAGGCAAATATCTTTTAAACTTAAGATGCTAGTACATTTGAAAGAATTTTACTGAAAGGGACACATTAACTTTTACACTTAAAATGCTAGCACATTTGAAGAAATTTTACTAAAAGGGACACAATACACTGCAAATAGAAGCGTCTTAAATTTAGACACATATGTGACTGAAAAAGAATTTTAGACACTTAAGTGTCTTAATCTGAAAATTAAGACACTATAGATGTCTTAATTTAAGATACATAAGCGTCTTACTATGACCATGGTGTAAACGAACTGAGAATAATGTCTAAAATATCCGCAAACGTCTTATTTTAAGACACTTCATTGCTTTAAACGTGTCTTAATTTAAGACGTTTTGATTCTTCCGACGCAATAACCACCAGGGGTGCACTGGGGCACTGCCAGTCGCGCATGCGTTTTAGATGTCTTCGTTCAAAGTTGGTATACGTTGTAATTCAAACGAAGTTTGTTTTTATGTACGCGTGTATTTTAATTCTTTTTTCGCGGAATGTGAAGTTCTGTGATTTAAATTCGTATTCACTTGGATTATTTATTTATTGAATACATACATCTGACGTGTGTGCTTGACATCAAATGTCTCTTAGAAGCTGTCGTCCATATAAGGGCGGGATAGACACAGAACAGAAGTAGACGACGCTTGAAGATTACACCCGGAAATTCTACAAAGCGTGTGCAATGGACTTAGTGTTAATTCGTATTAATTTATATCAATAATATTGTGCTATTCATCTTCGTCCTGCCGAAGCTAGCAAAAAAAAAGAAACTTTTGTCTGGCGGGTCCTATTTTGAGGATGAAACATTTCATTCTTTAAATATAGCTAGTCGGATATATTATGGAATTTAGAACTAAAATGATGCAAGCCCTTCTCCTTCACTGGGGTAGTTTTTGAAATTTCAAATCGAGGAATTTTTCTTACCTCTTGCAGCAACTCAAGTAAGTTTCTTTATAGTAGTAAAATTAGTGTATTTTATGATTTTATTTATTGTACTAAACAAAATCCTGCGTGAAATTTAATTAGTTTTGAATCTGTTCGCAAAAAACCCCTCTAATTCTAGAAGTATATATTTTTAAACTTATGACGTTCTTTTTTATTACGAATTATATATTCAATGTCAGTTCTTAGTTTCAATGGATAATTTTTTATCTCGCAGTAAACGACGGCCACAAGGAAGTAAAGAAAAAAAAAACTTTGAAAGATGACCTAATGCTTTCTTACTTCCTGTCATAAAACCGCAGATTAAAAAAAGATAAATAAAGTAAATGAGACTCGTCTATTATATGAAGCTGCCTGTAAAAATATACATATGTATTTGATTTGCAATCAACTCTAATACTGATTTTTTTATTATTTTTAATAAAAAAGTAATTTGAAATTTATAATGGGAAAAAGTAAAAACCTCTAACTAGATTTCGTATTTAACATTGTGGTAACTTTATTTATATGCACTTATACGAAAAATACAAAAATGACAGATGTTACTGTATATATTTAAGACGGAAGAAGTTTGGAAACCATAAGTTATTTTTTCCTCATGTTTTTAATATAGAATATGTACTTATTTGTTTTTATTGATAGTTGAATAGCTTTTGTGAGTACCCTCTGATCTACATAAAAACTTGCCCATGTGGAAATATAAATTTTTTAAAAACATAATTTTTAAATAAGTATTTTCATTTATTTTTTTTGGGGGGGGGGGGCGAGGGGGGGATTTTGCATGAATTTTTGTAAAGCTGATATCGTAAATCTTGCACTGATTATAATGAAAGTTTTGAACTTTTAGAGTAGGACAAGTTTAAAAACGCAAATATATTTAACAAAATACTAAAGTCATTTTTTCCCCAATGTTATTAAAGTAGAATATTTATTTATTTATTTTCATTATTCATAGTCAAATGGCTGTTGTGATTATCAAGTGATGTATATGTAAAATTGCCTATGTGGCAATATATTTTTTTATATTCATTTTTTTTGGGGGGGGGGGGGGGATTTTTGCAATTTTCGTACATCTGATATTTTAAATCTTTTTCCACATTCAACCGAGTATAATAAATATTTTGAACTTTTAGAGTAGGACAAGATTATAAAATATATATATATATTTATCTATGTACCTTAAAAGCCCTTAATAGCGAACACTTCGGGACCGCGGAATTTGTCCGATAATTGGAGATGTCTACTTTTTTGAGGTAAAAATATACAAATATGTATGTCTGCTGATTAAAAAAGTATTCGTTAAATAGAGGTGTTCGCTATTCGAGAATGTCCATTAACCTCCACAACGGATACTCCCGAATACCGGACATCTCAATTTAGACAACTATAATGCAGGGTTGCGTTTTTTGCAAAATTACTTCTTGATTAAAGGATGGACAAACTGGGAAGTGCCCGTACCCCTACGACTGTAGTGCTCCCAAATTTGATGTGCAATATTTGTAAAGCTTATATTTTAAATCTGTTTCGAAATTGTACTGATTATAATCAATATTTTGAACTTTTAAAGTAAAATAAGGTTAAAAACAAAATAAATTAAAAAAATCTAATATTTAGATAAATATTTTTTGTTTTTTAATCTTGTTCTACTCCTGAAGTTCAAGATATTGATTATAATCAGTACAATGTCGTAAAAGATTTAAATTATCAGCATAACGAAAATTGTATACCAAAACTGAGAGCACCAAACAAATCAGGCTGTATTGGGGGGGGAGGGGGAGGGGCAGGACCACAGCCAAATATTTTTCCAGGATTCAACGTGGTCAAACATGGCTACGTATGATGCTTACAAAAAAATGGATGCGATTCAGACGTTTGAAGTGGCTGAAATTCAGACGCAAAAAGTGTCTGAAAAAATTCAGACATTTTAAAATGTCTGAAAATTGAACACTCCATTTCAGACACTTAAGTGTCTGAATTTCAGACATTTTAATTTAGAGTGTAACTATTAGAAAGCACGTTTGAAAGAATCTTACTGAAAGAGCAAATGCCTCACTCTAAATTAAAATGTCTGAAATTCAGACACTTAAGTGTCTGAAATGGAGTGTTCAATTTTCAGACATTTTAAAATGTCTGAATTTTTTCAGACACTTTTTGCGTCTGAATTTCAGACACTTCAAACGTCTGAATCGCATCCATTTTTTTGTAAGCATCATACGTAGCCATGTTTGACCATGTTGAATCCTGGAAAAATATTTGGCTGTGGTCCTGCCCCTCCCCCCCCAATACAGCCTGATTTTTTTGGTGCTCTCAGTTTTGGTATACAATTTTCGTTATGCTGATAATTTAAATCTTTTACGGCATTGTACTGATTATAATCAATATCTTGAACTTCAGGAGTAGAACAAGATTAAAAAACAAAAAATATTTATCTAAATATTAGATTTTTTTAATTTATTTTGTTTTTAACCTTATTTTACTTTAAAAGTTCAAAATATTGATTATAATCAGTACAATTTCGAAACAGATTTAAAATATAAGCTTTACAAATATTGCACATCAAATTTGGGAGCACTACAGTCGTAGGGGTACGGGCACTTCCCAGTTTGTCCATCCTTTAATCAAGAAGTACTTTTGCAAAAAACGCAACCCTGCATTATAGTTGTCTAAATTGAGATGTCCGGTATTCGGGAGTATCCGTTGTGGAGGTTAATGGACATTCTCGAATAGCGAACACCTCTATTTAACGAATACTTTTTTAATCAGCAGACATACATATTTGTATATTTTTACCTCAAAAAAGTAGACATCTCCAATTATCGGACAAATTCCGCGGTCCCGAAGTGTTCGCTATTAAGGGCTTTTTAGGTACATAGATAAATATATATATATATTTTATAATTTTGTCCTGCTCTAAAAGTTCAAAATATTTATTATACTCGGTTGAATGTGGAAAAAGATTTAAAATATCAGATGTACGAAAATTGCAAAAATCCCCCCCCCCCCCCCCAAAAAAAAATGAATATAAAAAAATATATTGCCACATAGGCAATTTTACATATACATCACTTGATAATCACAACAGCCATTTAACTATGAATAATGAAAATAAATAAATAAATATTCTACTTTAATAACATTGGGGAAAAAATGACTTTGGTATTTTGTTAAATATATTTGCGTTTTTAAACTTGTCCTACTCTAAAAGTTCAAAACTTTCATTATAATCAGTGCAAGATTTACGATATCAGCTTTACAAAAATTCATGCAAAATCCCCCCCTCGCCCCCCCCCCCCAAAAAAAAAAAAAAATAAATAAATGAAAATACTTATTTAAAAATTATGTTTTTAAAAAATTTATATCTCCACATGGGCAAGTTTTTATGTAGATCAGAGGGTACTCACAAAAGCTATTCAACTATCAATAAAAACAAATAAGTACATATTCTATATTAAAAACATGAGGAAAAAATAACTTATGGTTTCCAAACTTCTTCCGTCTTAAATATATACAGTAACATCTGTCATTTTTGTATTTTTCGTATAAGTGCATATAAATAAAGTTACCACAATTTTAAATACGAAATCTAGTTAGAGGTTTTTACTTTTTCCCATTATAAATTTCAAATTACTTTTTTATTAAAAATAATAAAAAAAACAGTATTAGAGTTGATTGCAAATCAAATACATATGTATATTTTTACAGGCAGCTTCATATAATAGACGAGTCTCATTTACTTTATTTATCTTTTTTTAATCTGCGGTTTTATGACAGGAAGTATGAAAGCATTAGGTCATCTTTCAAAGTTTTTTTTTTCTTTACTTCCTTGTGGCCGTCGTTTACTGCGAGATAAAAATTATCCATTGAAACTAAGAACTGACATTGAATATATAATTCGTAATAAAAAAGAACGTCATAAGTTTAAAAATATATACTTCTAGAATTAGAGGGGTTTTTTGCGAACAGATTCAAAACTAATTAAATTTCATGCAGGATTTTGTTTAGTACAATAAATAAAATCATAAAAGACACTAATTTTACTACTATAAAGAAACTTACTTGAGTTGCTGCAAGAGGTAAGAAAAATTCCTCGATTTGAAATTTCAAAAACTACCCCAGTGAAGGAGAAGGGCTTGCATCATTTTAGTTCTAAATTCCATAATATATCCGACTAGCCATATTTAAAGAATGAAATGTTTCATCCTCAAAATAGGACCCGCCAGACAAAAGTTTCTTTTTTTTTGCTAGCTTCGGCAGGACGAAGATGAATAGCACAATATTATTGATATAAATTAATACAAATTAATACTAAGTCCATTGCACACGCTTTGTAGAATTTCCGGGTGTAATCTTCAAGCGTCGTCTACTTCTGTTCTGTGTCTATCCCGCCCTTATATGGACGACAGCTTCTAAGAGACATTTGATGTCAAGCACACACGTCAGATGTATGTATTCAATAAATAAATAATCCAAGTGAATACGAATTTAAATCACAGAACTTCACATTCCGCGAAAAAAGAATTAAAATACACGCGTACATAAAAACAAACTTCGTTTGAATTACAACGTATACCAACTTTGAACGAAGACATCTAAAACGCATGCGCGACTGGCAGTGCCCCAGTGCACCCCTGGTGGTTATTGCGTCGGAAGAATCAAAACGTCTTAAATTAAGACACGTTTAAAGCAATGAAGTGTCTTAAAATAAGACGTTTGCGGATATTTTAGACATTATTCTCAGTTCGTTTACACCATGGTCATAGTAAGACGCTTATGTATCTTAAATTAAGACATCTATAGTGTCTTAATTTTCAGATTAAGACACTTAAGTGTCTAAAATTCTTTTTCAGTCACATATGTGTCTAAATTTAAGACGCTTCTATTTGCAGTGCTTTTACTCTTAAAATGCTAGTATGTTTGAAAGAATTTTACTGAAAGGGGCAAATACGTTTTACTCTTAAAATGCTAGTACATTTGAAAGAATTTTACTGAAAGGGGGAAAATACCTTTTAGACTGAAACGTTAGTACGTTTGAAGAAAATTTACTGAAAGGGGCACAATAACTATTAAACTTAAAATACTAGTACGTTTGAAAGAATTTTACTGAAAGGGGCAAATATCTTTTACTCTTAAAATGCTAGTATGTTTGAAAGAATTCAACTGAAAGGGGCAGGGCAAATATCTTTTACTCATAAAATGCTAATATGTTTGAAAGAATTTTACTGAATGGGGGCAAATACGTTTTAGACTTTAAATGCTAGTACATTTGAAAGAATTTTACTGAAAAGGACACACAAAAACTTTTACACTTAAAATGCTAGTACGTTTTAATGAATTTTACTGAAAGGGGCAAATACCTTTTAGACTGAAAATGTTAGTACGTTTGAAGACATTTTACTGAAAAGGGCACAATAACTATTAAACTTAAAATGATAGTGCGTTTGAAAGAATTTTATTGAAAGGGGCAAGTATCTTTTACTCTTCAAATGCTAGTATGTTTGAAAAATTTTTACACGAATGGAGCAAATACGCTTTAGACTTTAAATGCTAGTACATTTGAAAGAATTTTACTGAAATGGGCACAAAAACTTAAAATGCTAGTACGTTTTAAAGAATTTTACTGAAAGGGGCAACCTTTTAGACTTAAAATGCTAGTATGTTTTAAAGCTAGCATACTTTACATTTTTGTTGTGTGAAAGGTTAACCCTAAGGTTAGAAATTTTTAAACGGTAGTAGTAACTGCTTTAAAAAATAGTAATTGAATAACAAAGCAAGCTCTTTTTAGCACTGAAACAAAAATGAAAATTTATATTAGTTAACATGCGTATATTTGTAGCTGTTTGTTTAAAAATATGCGAGTTGATGAAGGTGGTAAACCATACTCAGATAATATGCCCATAGGTGAAATAAAGTGAAAAGATTATATTTAACGCATAAAAAACAACAATAATTACAAAATCTCAAAAAATCATGTATCTTGAAAATGTATAAAAATAATTTTAAAAAACCACTAAGAAAATTTAGAAAAAAAAATGAAAGCAATTAAAAAAAATTACAATATTTTATTTTTAACTGCACAAATAGACCAAATGAAATTTTTTGTATCTTTACTGGTACTCCGGCATATTCCTCGTGCACATAAATAGGACAAACAACACATAATCTCATATCTATAGCTTTTTCTACTTGACTATCCATATTGCCAACAAAAGCCAATTCTATAAAAGTGTTTGTAATTCTATCTCAGCACTCCGAAATTGAAATTCGTTTATATAGTCAAAGAGAAAATTAAACAAGCTAAAATATAACGTATACAAATAATTATAAACACTTTGTTTAAATAACATGTATAACAAACTAACCAGAGGCAAATTTATAACATACCATCGCAATTAACAGCAAAATAACAATGGCCGGTCTCTCGTGCGCGTGGTCCAAGAATGCAGCCAAAGGGAGCCATCGGATACATTAGGGGTTTTTTCACGCTGGTAGCGTCCCTGGTGAAAAATTGAATAACTAAAAACATTAAAAATGGATTTGTTTTGTATTTTGTCATGTGGCAATCATACTCAAAGTCGAAGTCTGCACGCGCCAGAGTTTCCTGGCGCGGGCCCGGGCCGGCCCGAACGAAAGCTATCTTGACCCGGCCCGGTATCAAAATTAAAAGTTAGGCTTGGCCCGTTTATATTTTCACAGCTCACGGCTCGCCCCTTACAGAAATCAGTGAAAACAGGCCGGCCTGATCTGCCCCGACTAAATTTCTACAAAAAATTAAGATTTTTCTCAACATATAATTACGATTCCTTTAAAGATTACTGCATACATATTTACGGGAAAATTTTACAGTATATTTTAATTTTAAGATGTTTTCGCAAGACAGAAAATGCACAATAGCAACAATAATAATTAGTAGTACTTAGATTTTTAGACATTTTAACATTCAAATAAGGATTCATTAAAAAATTAATGTAGTTTAGAACAAAAGAAAAATAGGAGGGTTAAAAGCATCATAACTTTTGAAGCTGTATAATAAAAAGTAGATTTGTGAAAATACACTCGAACCTCGCTATCCCGACACTTTAATGACCAGAAAAAGTGTCGTCATAAGCGGAGTCTTGTGGTAACCGGAGTTGGAGAAAAATATGTTTACAAAAAGCTGTATTTTTAATAAATTTAAGACAATTTTAAATTCATAACTGTTCTCGCAGTTTTAAGCAATAAAACATTATTATTAAACAAAATAAAGCCAAAAACGAAATTGAAAAGAATAAAAATCAGATTTAATATGACTTGTTTTTTTATTGTTACATGAAATATTGATGAATTAAAGTTTGCTTATCCCTAGGTGTGCTTTCTATAATTCTTTTTTCAATATTATACAATGAATTGTAATCAATATTCGTTGTTTTAGAAATGGATATTAGATAATTTCTGATCGTTTCAATGCAATGTAATACTTCGGTTTTAGTAACGGCGATGAAAAACGCCGTGTCTACACAAGAAACCGCCATTTGACCAGAACAAAAAGACCGCGAGTAAACTGATAAGTCTATTTGGAGTTTAAGTGGGTAATTTATGGCTTGTAGGTTTATTTATTCAGATAAAGGATTGAAGTAAAATTTCTCATTTATCTCAATGGGTATTTTGGACACTTTTGTGAAATGTTTGGCTAAGACATTTTTTACCGCTTAATTTCAGTGCTTATAAGACGCATTATGAAAAATGGACAATTTTCCTTAACCGTCAGGATATCCGGAGTTGAAAATTTTTCAACGACGTAAAATCCGGAAAGTATTTACATTAGAATCATATACAGAAAATTGGGACTTTGAAAAACTGACGTGATAAACGGGGTGACGTAAAAACCGGAGGTCGGGATAACGAGGTCCGACTGTATTTCTCTGTCATTTATTAAGGCCTTTTTTCAAATCTAAAGGAGCTACTTTCCGACACATTTCTGAATTCACTTATTTTCGGAAACTCATCAGATTAACAGGTGTACTTATTCAGAAACTATGTAATCGAATGTCGTTATCCATTTTTTAATTTCCGGAAGCGACAGAGCGGGAAAGGAGAAAACCTTCCGCCACGTGGCAAGAATCTCTTATATCTCAACAAATAATTTATTTATCAAAAATGGAAAACATTAATCGATTCCAAATTCCTTCAATAGTCAGGTTTGTCAATTTTATGCCTTTACAGTTAAAAATTAGTTAGAACATGTGTCAAAATTTCGCATTGTCGAACAGTGAATTTGAGAAAAACTTTAAGGTATATTTTCAAAGATTACAGAAGTTCATTATCGCTATTAATATTTTTACAAAACATATTTCCTGCTCTACACATCCTGAGAACAATTAGGTCCAGTTCCGGCCCGACTCGATTATGTAGAAAAGAAATGCAAGTCTGATCTCATCTCGGTATGGCACGAGTCTGCTGAAAGAAAAGAAAAAAAAAACTAAACCCGGATCAGACACCATGTAACTCTCCGATTCCGATCTCTACGCTGGACATGTTACATTTCCGTATTGGTGGTGTCAAACTAGCATCGACTCGTGACGCACATTTATATTTATTCTCGGGAAAGTCATCACATTCCTTGAAAATAACTTATATTTTATCAGCTTCGTTTAAATTTTTATATCGGGTCGGTAGGCTCGCTATATATTTTTTTTATCGGCCCGTCAAGTTGAAAAAATTGTTCTAATTCTGCCAGCCCGGCCCGTTTGAAATCTCGCCTTCCCTCTGCCGGGTACGGATCTCTGGCCAAGCCGAGGCCCGTGCAGACGTCTAACTCAAAGTTAAAATTAGGTAAAAAAAAAAATATATATATATTTTTTGCGTTTATAGCTCCTTAAGACGAAATAGGGTAACCAAATTCATGAAAAATTAATTTCTTTATGGTTCACAGTAAGAAAGCTATACTGAAATTAAAAATAGATGACATAGATTCAACAACTTTTTCTTGTGTTTATAGTGTCACTTGACTAGAAATAGAGTAACTAAATTTAAATAAATTTTATTTATTTATTTTTATTTTCTTAAATAAATCTTTACAATAAGCTTCTGCCTTGGTCAAATTTATGTTTTAATAAAGATTTTCTCATGATAGTTTTTTTTTTTTTTTTTTTTTACGCTGGTAGCGCCACTGCAGGAAAATATCATTACTGAAACATTAAAAAGGATATGTTTCCCCACAAAGCAACCATACTACAAGCTAAAATTTAGAGAATACAGATAAAACAAAATTTTATTTTGCATTTATAGCAAACATAACTAAATCACTGCAGAAGTAAAACATTAAAATGGATTTTTTTTCTAATGTTTTTTCATACAGCATCCACGTTCAAAGTTAAATTTTTTTTTTTTGCGCTTATAGATTTCTGAGAAGAAATAGGGTAAAACAATTTATGTAAAATTGATTTCTTTATGGTTCAGGTGTATAATAGCGATATTGAAGTTAAAAATAGGTAGCATAGATTCAATACTTTTCTTTAGTGTTTATAGCGTCCACTAAAAGGAAATAAGAGTGATAATTAAATTTAAATAAAACTTACTTTTTTATTTTTTTGTAAATAAATATTCAGAATAAGTTTTTGCAACGGTCCAATTTATGTTTCGATAAAATTTTTCACATTATAGATTGTTTTACATTGGTAGTGCTTCTGGTAGGAAATTGCATATGAAAAATTTTAAAAAGGATTTTTTTTTCATATTTTGTAATGTGGCAACCATATTCGGTTATCAGTTGTATAGTTAAAATTGCGTAGGGCAGATTCATCCCAGCTTTCTTTTATGCTGATAACGCCCCCTAGCGAGAAAAATATTAATCAAATTAAATAAAGACTTTTTTATGTATGACTGTATGACAGTATTAAGCTAAAAATAGGTAGTACTAATTTAACACATATTAAATATCTTTTTGCGTTTGTAGCGATATTTGGCGGGAAATAGGTTATCTACATTTAAATTAAATTTATTTTTTATGTTTTACTGAATGTAGACATTTACGGTGATTTCTGTAAACTTATGTCCTAATGCAAACAAAATTTTAAATTATGAACATTAAGTAAAAGTATCAATATTAATATTAAGCACAAATCTACAATTCATTACTGATACTAAACTATCAGCTTAATTACATCAAACAGGTAAACACAAGGTATATGCAATTAATCTGTCTGCTGGCTTGTCCATCCATACACAATTTAAATTTCTTAAAATGCTCTTGAATTCAAGAATTTTATATTTGTTATTTGGGGTAGATTACAGTGTGTTTCCATCAATGGAGGAATTATGAATAAATTTGTATGCCTCAGACTGCTGAAAGTCCGAAAGTTCGCGGACTAAAGGCGCAGTGTGGGCAGAATCCCTAGTATATATCCAGGGCTATGTATACAGGGTGTATCTAAACTCTTGGGCAAAACTTTAAGGGGTGATAGTACACATCAAGACAAACAATATTAAATAGGAAACTGAGGGTCCCAAACGTCTTCCGAAGGAGATAGAAGCCATTAAAGTTTAGGGTCCAAAATTTCAAATGATTATAAAAAACGGAAAAATTGGTCGATTCGTTTGCGGATTTCGCTAAAACTATTATTTACGTCAGTATTTTCTTGAAAACAAACTTTGAAGATAATGTTCAAAAAATGCCAATAGAGGGCGCTTTAGACTTTGGAGTAACGAACAACTATTTTTTACAGTTATTTTTTATATTTCATTAAATGCTTTCAAAAGCTTAGACTTAAGCTTAAGTTGTGAGCTCAAAACTTGAATCGTTAGGAGTGGTTAAGTAGCGCAAACTGAATTGTGTTCGGGAGTTGAAATTTGAACCCCCCTCCCCACTGAACACTGTTCAGTTTCCGCTAGTTAGCCAATCCCAACGATTCAAATTTTGAGCTCACAATTTAAGTTTAAGTCTAAAATTTTGAAAGCATTTAATGAAATACGAAAAATAACGGTAAAAAATAGTTGTTCGTCACTCCAAAGTCTAAAGAGCCCCTCTATCACATTTTTTGAACTTTATCTTTAAAATTTATTTTCAAGAAAATACTGCCATAAAGAATAGTTTATCGAAAACCGCAAACGAATCGAAAAAATTTCCGTTTTTTATAATCATTTGAAATTTTGGACCCTAAACTTGAATGGCGCCTATCTCTTTCGGAAGACGCTTGGGATCCTTAGTTTCCTATTTAATATTGTTTGTCTTGATGTGTACCATCACCCCTTAAAGTTTTAACCAAGAGTTTAGGTTAGATACACCCTGTATACAGTTCACAACACACCCTGTATACAGCAAGAAAAGTGACACATCTCACAAAAATTCATTTTGCGTTTCATTCCACTGAAAAGTCATATCATAATGCATCTTGCTACAGAAGAAGTTTCCTGAGTGTAGTTATACGGAAAATCGATTTATTACGCTATTTGCCTATTCGTGACCATAGAAGGGGGGGGGGATTGTGTGGGGAAGTAAAATTACTCAACCCACCAAACCTCGTCTACGTCTTCATTCTTAAGGGTTTTACGCTTTTATGTACGTTTTTACTTCTGCATGTAGAGCTAAGTGCTGTAATTTCATGTTATAGTAAAATCATGCAAATTTTCATTTACCTCTCCTGTGAAATTTGCATTTGCCGAGATATGTCACTTTTCTTGCGGGTGGGTGATATATACTATCTATATTATAAAGGATATTATAAAGGACAAACATATCTGTGCGTAACGCATACGTCATTCTGCGAATGGCAACACTTTGAAATTTGAAATGAAATTTCGGTTTTGCAATTTTCGCTACTGCAAATTTTTAAACTTCTAACATCCGACATTTTAAATGTTTACACCGTCGTATGCAGAAAAAAATGCACTTTTAAATGCAATTTGTTTGAAAGCTGTATCTCAATTTATTTTTTGAGATATTAATTTTTTTACAATTTTTAATACCAATTTTATAATCGTGACAACTGAAGTACTTCATTTCTATTAAAAGTGGTTTAGTTATCTTTATTGATTATATTCTTACTGATGCCATTTTCTCATTACAATTAAAAATATCTTTCTTAAAAATTTGAACAGAAAATGACGTTATGCTTTAAAAAAGACACAATTTCCCAGATGATGCTGTTATAGTTCACTATTTTCTTGATTTCGCTAATATTAAGTTTGAGACAATAAGCTAAATATTTTAACGATTGAAAATGACGTCATATTTAAAAGAAAACGATAATTTTATTTGATAAAACCAGATATTTCCCCTTGAACACGTCTAAAAGTTATAAATTTCTGGAATTTTTACGCGCACGCGCATGCAGAGATTATACTAAGACCTCAAATCACGAGTGGGACTTTTAACATGGAAAGTTGTAATAGTTGACAAACGTGACTTCAAGCTTGAAAATATATTTATTAATAGCCTATTTCGCGTTAAAATATTTTTTAAATGGTTAATATGGATGTGATACGTGGAAAATGACTTGATTCGGTTTAGATTTAAAGGGCGGGGGGAAATTCTATGATTATGTCAAGGTGAAATCATTTTTGCCCATTTTTCATTCCTTAATACGAAGAATAAATTGATAACTTAATCAAAATTACTTATCTTGATTATATGTTACTGATTACGTATATGAATTAAGTTTAATTTTTCAATAATTTAAACAGCTGAAGTTTATGAAAATAGGATTAAAATTATTAATCTTAGGTTAAAATATGTCTTTGGAGAATTAAACCAACAAATGTAAGATGGATTTTTTATTAAAATTATTGTTGTCGATGTATTATAAATTCGATGCAACAGTTCCTTTCTAAACATTTTCTTTCGTCGAAATTCGACGGGATCCACCTCGTAATATTTTAAAAGCAATTTTCGTATTTTTATTACAGAACTTCAAATAAAGGATATTAGGTAATAAAAGATTAATGTATTTTAAAAATGTAATACAGAATTTAAAAGTAATTTTCTCATTACCCTACTGCCAAGAAGGGTTATGTGTTTCACTCGTATCTGGGTATGTGGGTTTCTTTATACCCTCGAAACATCCCAACGGCTGGATGGATTTTAATGAATGAGGTCTCTATCGATTCGTCTTAACCGTCCGATGGCTATAGGCTAGGTTTTATTTATATAAATTCAAAATGGCGGCTGTAAAATACAAAATGGCGGTAGAGCCAAAAAAAATTGCGTACCCTATTGAGTGGCATATCATTCGATAGGTCTTTTAAAACTGAAGACGTTATTTCATTGACTATTTTACAGTCAGAAGCTCCGTTTAAATATTACCCAACCTGTAAGTTGTGTGTAGGTAGGATCTCCAGCTTTACTGCAACTCTAACCATCATAGACATCTATAGATCTCATCAAAACAGTGTTTATAGATAGGAATAATTATACACAACTTAAAAGTCATCAATATAAGCAAATAAAAAAAAATAGGCAAGTAATATAAAAAATAATTTCCCATTGATGAGAAATAATTAATTAGTTAGTCGGGTTTTTTGAATTTTTAAATTGAATTTTTACTTGCTTTTAAAAAATGGAATTTATACAACAAAACAATATATTTTTTGAATAATTTTTTCATTTTCATTCACCTACTTTATAGTCAGGATATCATATAACACAAGATTTTTTCAATGCCATTTATTTTTAAAAATAATTTTCTGATTTTTACTAACCGATTACAAAGAAAACAATTTATGTAATACAACCAGGGTTGGCAAGGTTTTTCCCACCCCCAGTAAATACCGTGGTAATACCGTCCTGGGAAATACTATGTTTTCCCCATGTGGGAAAAACTGATTATTAAAAACATAAATATAAATTCAAAACAATGCTTTAAAATGTCAAAATTGAGTTCCAAGTAAATAGCTTAAAAGGTTAAAAAAAAAAAGAAGAAGAAGAAGAAGAAAAGGAAGATCTATAAAAACGGACAATGGAGTGCATTTATTTAAATATTTACACACCACACAGATTCCCAAGCATTTACCAATCGTAATCCTATTCATATTCTTCGTCTTCCACTTCCACATTGGATTTTAGCATCATATAACAAAATACTAATTTAGAGGTTTTTTGTAAACCCAGTCTATTTCTAATCTTATTTTGGATGAAAGAAAAATTAGAAAAAAAAAATCTCCAGAGATGCTGATGATGCAGGACATCCCTGAAGATGTTCCATTAACTGCTGAAATTCTGCATCTATTCCAGTTTTACTTAAATTCTTCCACCATAGTGCAGGTGAAATAGTGTTTGTATTGTCTTCGGAAAAGGTGCATCTTCTGACTTGAACTGTATATTGTTCATTGTAAGTACTTTGGATTTAAAGCCTGCAAATATATACAAGCAGATTCCTCCTGATCTTGTGATAACTTTTCATCTTTATATTTTGGATTCATCAGGTGTGCAAAAAAAACCGGGCAGGGATCATTGCTTTATCAAAGCTAGATTTCACTTTGCTAAAATGTGGATTGAGTTCTTTATTTTGAAGAAGATCTAGATAATTTCACAAGCATCAGCAATATTGGCATTATTATCGTGTTGTAACTTCATAAGGGCTTTTACAACCGGGTTTCAATTGATTGTTCATATTTTTTGGTTCTTTATACAGATGAAGATTATTTACTAAACACTCAATGTCGTTATCAATTTCATCTTCGTGATTATCTAGGATTTGAAGATAAAAAGGCCTGTTAGTAATAAAAGTTTTTAAACAAGCTATTTGTGAGTTCCACCTTGTTTCACCTGGAATTTGTAGTTTAACCAAATTGGTATACTCTTTCAATAAACTCCCTAATTTTTTTTCTATGGAGCTTGATGGTTTTTTTTTTTTTTTTTAACCATTTGAAAAAATGGTTATTGTCTTCGTCAGGGTAGGAAATCAAAAGCATATCGGAAGCTTTTTATTGGTTTGATCCGCATTTTATTCGTGTTCTGATTGGTCTATACACTAATCTGTATTTCACTTTACTTTGAGATGGATTACTTCTGTTGCCACTATAACAAAAAAGTAATAAAAACTACAAATAAAAAATTAATAACTCAGAAATAAATTGAGATATAGCTTTCAAACAAATTGCATTTAAAAGTACATTTTTTTCTCTATACGACGGTGTAAAAAGTAATATTGGGGGATGTTTAGAAGATTAAGAATGAAATTTCATTTAAAATGGGTTGTCAGATTTCTTGCACGTTGGAAAAGCCTTTTCCCAAACAGCCAATGAAATGCTTGGATAATACGTAAGTTTCAGGTAGATAATTAGTAAGTTTTAAGAAATCTGACGGGTCGCAGGCGATTTTTGTCGCTTGCAATTTTTACATGTAATAACACTATTAATGTTTAATTCATGGCGTACGTAATGTAGGATTAACTCCGTGCGATTTTTTATGCCTTAAACCTGATGAATCCGAAATATAAAGATGAAAAGTTATCACAAAATCATTTTCCAAATGGTCGTTGTAATTTGTTAAATTACTTTTTTTTTTCTTTAAGAAAATCTGAATCAGTCTTCAAAGACCGATTCTTCAAGCATTCTATTATAGACTTAGACAAGAATCTGTCAACAACAAAAAATGTAAACAAATATGGTAGACTTCTGGTACTGATGCTGTAAAAAAACATTTCGCGTAAATATTACACCAAACCAAAATTGTAAAAAATTAAAAAAAAAATTGTGTTTAATAGGTTTACTTAAAAAGTAATAAACTTTTTATTTAAATTTAACACAAATTATTTATTGCTTCTCTTGATGACACTGATATTTTTAAGTTTAATAATTTTATTTTATTGTGCTCTAAAATATTTATTTAGGAAATCCATTATTATTACAAAATTTTATGAGCAAATTCTGTTTTATGCAGTAATTCTTATTTATTTATATTTCTTTCCTTTTAAACCTAAGGGGAATTTGTAATAACTGTGTATTTCTAACTTTAATTTTACACATCAGATTCAGAAAGCCAGAATATTTTTTATCTATTGTCATTTGGAAATTTGTCCCAGTATTTACCACTTTTTCCCGGTGGTATGGGAATAACAACTTTTGGGCAGGAAAAAGCCATCCCTGAATACAACAGTTTTTTATTTTTAAAGTTTAAGACATTTTTAAAAGTAATTTTCTTATACTTACTAACCAACATGAAAGAAAAAATATTATATTATATAACAGTATTTATAATTAGTGGCGCTAACTATTAAGCTGGCCTCGGTGGTGTTGGTATAAAGTAAAATTACCTTATTTTTTAAGTATAATGCATTTTAGAGCATATTTTTCTTCTTTTTATTAACCGAATTCAAAGATTGACGACTACACAATTAAACGATATGTTTTCTTAAAAATGTAATTCTTAAAAATAAAATAAATAATAAGTTTTTTTAAACAGATTTCGAAGGAAAGGAATTATACAGTAAAACACGACTACATATTAAAAAAATAATTTTCTCAAGTTTATTCACCAATTTCAAGAACGAAGATCATGCAATAAACAATACATTTCTTAAAGCAATAATTTTTTTCTCATTTTTATTAACCGATTTAAAAGACATAGATTTATATAATGAAACGATATTTTAAATTAATTTGATTAATCAATTAATTTTTTTACTAACCAACTTCAAGAAGAGGAGATTATATTGGGACAAGAATGAATTTTGAAAAGCATCACTTTAAAAAAAAAAAAAATATATATATATATATATTCCTTTTATTAAACGTTTTAGAAGAAAATATGTCAGGCAATGTATTAATAGCTTTTTAAATTAATACTTTTTTAAAAAATAACTTTCTAATTTTACTAACCAACTTGAAGAATCTTTTTTAACAATTTTCTTATTTTTTATTAACTGAATTCATTGAAAGGATGTCATAGGATACAAGAGTAAATTTGTCTTTTGTGTAATATATTTATTTAGTAATTTCCATATTTTATTAATCAGCTTCGAAGAAAGCGAACTATACAATAAAAAATATTTTTTTTTTTTTTTAATACAGTAAATTAAAAAAAAAAAATCTCATTTTTATCAACCGATACTTTTTTTTTTTAAAGGGTTAACTTTAATATTTTTCAAAGGGATTGCGGCGTTTAAAACGTAAGAGTACGAAATTAAAAAATATGTAATCCGTTTTTCCGTATTTTGTACGGTTCGGCCGCAGTGCGTTAAGAAAAACAGCAAAGAAGATAAGCCGATCTCGCACTTTGCTTTTTCGGTGCGTGGCCACTTCGGAAAGCTCGGAACTGAGCATGCGCGGCCGCGTTTCACAATTTGCGGAAAAAATAATGCCTTTTCAACGCAATTTTTATTGATATCTTGGCTAATTATCAAAAACGAAAAATCTGAGCCTCAAGTGCATCAGGAACTGATTTGGACTCTTAACCAAAATTTTCGGATTACTACGTGCGGTAGATTTTTCTAGCCATCGCACACAAACAGACAACCAACTATAGATATAATACGTTACAATTTTTTTCCCGTTTAACTTGTTTAAAAGTAAATCAAAACGTTTTAAAAATAATTAATTTTAGCGGTAAAATATACAACATAATATTTACAAATGATGCTATCGTAGAAATTTTAGATTTCTCAAGCGTTTCAAGTTCTTTATTCACAAAAAAAAAAAAAAAAAAAAATCTAATCTAGTTGCTACCCTCCTTTCCTCCCGCACACATTTTTTTTTTTTTTTTTTTTTTTGTCGGCGACAGGTGTGAGGAAAAAATAAAATTCCAGAAATTGTAAATTTCATTTGGAGTTACAGATGTAACAAAAAATAGCAATGCCATTAAGTAATAAGTCCTTATATGATTCAACCGTTATACCTTGCAAATATTATTTTTCTTATAAATGTATTAAGTGTAAAACTCTATTGTTGTACAACAATACCAATGTCGCAAAAACAACAACAACAAAAAAACACATCTAATTAAATTGCATAAAAAATTTCTGAAAAGAAGGTCATTGAGGTGTAAGGTTGTTCGGAGAATACAAACGAAATAAATATTATAATTATGCATTATTATTATTGTTTCAATATTATAATTATGCATCATTATTTTTGTTTTAAAATAAAGTTCTGTTTTAAAAGTATATAAATGAGCTTTTTTAAAATTAAAAACTGCCAAAAGTAATTAAAAAAAGTTTAACTTCTTTTTTTAAACATTTTCTAAATTAACTGAATTGTGTTTCATTTCTCTTTGACATTGTGTCTGTCTGCTTACATTTTAACATCAGTAAATATGCTTGGAATGACAAATATATATAGTATATGCTATTCAGAGGTTCACTGCAACATATTGCCTGTGAAAACAGCAAACATAGCATTAATATTTCATTTACGGAGATGCACACAGACGAATTTTAATGATCGATTCTTTATGAATGATATCTAAAGAACTCTATATTAGTTATGGACACATGTATACTTTAAAAATACATTAATTATAAAAAAAAAAAAAAAGTACAGTCTGCTGCCCTCCCCCTTCCCAAAAAAGAAACACATAGTACATTTTAACAACCAAATTGTTGTAGAATAATAATAATAATACAAGTAAAAAAAGAACGAAAAGTCATGCGTGAAGCATAGATTATGAAACACTTTCCAACACATTCAGAATAATGTAACAAACTTTCGTCGTTTAATAAGGTGAAAGATGATATATAAAAAAAAAACAATTTGGAAAACGCATAAAACTTTTGAAAACTCAATTTTGGCAGTTACCATCTATAGTCAGAAAGGAATTAAAATTATTCTGTTAATCACTCTATATGATCTATCGATTTGCATAGATGAGGGTTGGCGAACCTTTTTATAACCGCGTGCCAATTTGTTTCCTAAGATATTTTACACGACCTTGACGTACCCCAACAAATTTAGTGGATTGAAAAATCATGAAAAAAAAACAAACAAATGGGTAACATGCAGGTGAAGTATTGCACTATAATAATCCTAAAAAAATTAAATTCTAGAAATTATTAAAAAAATATATGTGATTAATTGCGTTGTTTGCATCTTGGAAGGAAAATAATTACTATCTGGTTCATACTCAGTTAATTTCAACAGAATGAAAACTTAACTGGATTTATATGACAACTGCTTTTTATTTGAGTTTATGTATTATTCATTTTAGAAACTAATGACCTTGCTGAAATAAATACAGATGGAAAAATATTAAAAGATCAAACGTCAGTTTCTTTAAATAGCTCTGAAATTAATTTCTAAGTTGAAATAAATTTATCATTGGTACGTTTATTAATATGGTAATTTACGGTATTTTAAAAAGCCGCAATTAAAATACTTCAATATCCAATAAATCAAATTTAGTCAAGATTAGGTCATCTAGAGTTTGTGTATTTTGTGTAATATCAATGTATATTGATTTAGAGTCACAAGTAACAACGTGCCAAAATTATACTTTCGCGTGCCACTTTTGGCACGCGTGCCATTGGTTCGCCATCCCTGGCATAGATAATACATATTATGCAAACATTTTATTCTGGCAGGAAATTCTAAACATAGTTGAAGATTCCTTTTCAGCAATTTCCGTCAATAAATGGAAATGTACTCGAATTCTTTTGTACATCCCTGTATATGATCTATACAGGGTGTCCACTCTCAACGGTATCCAATGGCTAATTCCTAAACCATTAGTCATAGACATATATAGTCCCAATTACAAAAAAGTTTTAAATCAGGTAAAGAAGTATATTAAAAGCGATTTGGGCCAATAAAAACCTTTCATAAAAAGTTACAAATTTAAATTTTTATACGGTTCCCCAGTCCTATTAGTTATATATAGTAAAATTTTCCTATTACACTGACAAGTAAGACAAAAAAAGCCACATTATTCTACAATAAAAACTGTCCGAATAATAGCTGTTTAAAGTTGGAGCATATTTTTTGCTGCAAAATAGGAGTCATTCGCAAATTTAGTAGAAATATAAATAATCGTCAGACATATTAAAAAAAAATAATTGAGAGTAAAATTAACATTGGAATATAAATTTGAAAACTAAAATCCTTTTGAAATATTAATGCAAAATATATACATCTTGTACTAAATAGATATCAGAAAAAAATAACAGAATTTTTCTTCAATAAAATGGTGAAAAGCAACAACCTTAATTCTTTTCAAAATTATACATATTTTAAAATACTATTAGATTACACTAGCGTGCAAAATTTGGATTGTGTCATGTTTTTTTTAGCTTTTGATAATTGTTTCTTATGTATTTTGTAACGCTGAATCCGAAATTGACTTTCATTTTTAACCATCACGTCAGGGTTTTTCGCAAATAGTAAATTTCAAAGTTTAAAAGCTAAAAGTTAAAACTGAATGCACCACCATCCTCACCTATCAGATCCTTGAGCTGTTTAGCTATAAGAATACCAGTATAAGACAAAAAATTGAACAAATTATTGAATTAAATAAAATTAAATTGAATAAAAGAAATTTTAAACCCATTTTATAGTATCAGATTTTCGCTATTTTTAAACTTTGAAATTTACGATTTACGAAAATATCTAACGTGGTGGTTAAAAAGGTCGTTTTCTGATTCAGTGCTAAAACGTACATAAAAATCAATTATCAAAAGTTAAAAAACACAACCATCTCTTCTATTTTATAGTATCATATTTTTTCTATTGTTAACATTGAAATTTACGATTTGTGAAAAATGCTGACAAGTTGCAGCATGGTAAAAATGAAAGTAATTTTCGGATTCAGAGCTAAAAAATACATAAAAATCAATTAAAAAAGTTAAAAGCATAAATATCGCAGGTTTGTGTTATTTAACTTGTTAAACTTATTGGCGGTAATCTATCCGAAATTTTTTGTGATATCCTGTAAAATAACTATAAATGGTAAGCACTGAAAATTATAATAATATTACATTGTCATCGGATTTACGTCAGCACTTGAAATTTAATCTCAATCGGAGTTAACGTTCGAGTACAAATTTTGAACTGGAAACACATACATACGATCGTTTCAAGTTAAATAAAAGCTTATAAAAATAACATAATTTTGGTTAAAAGAAATCACGAAAAGAAACAACCTCAAATCCTTGCAAAATAAAACATATATTAAAATACAATTATTTTAACCAATCTGAAACTTAATTAATAAAAGTTAACTTTATCGTAATACTTGTAAGATTTCTTTTAAAGCGCAGATACACGTGAAATAAGTCCTTCTAATACTTCAAGCACTTTGAATACAACCCCTCGAAGCACGGCCAAATTCATCTGTATTCGGATACAGAAAAGTGGTATAAGTCATAAATTTCAAAGTTTCATAACTCGGCCAATTTTAGTGTTAGATGAACGGGACTTTTTTTGTTTTTCCTTTTAGTGCAACATGGAATTTTTACTAAATATCACTTATAGGACCGGGGGACCGTAAAAAAATTAAGTTTCGTAACTTTTTAAGAAATGTTTTTATTGACCCACATTGCTTTAAAACTACTTCTTTACCCAGTTAAAACCTTTTGGTAATTAGAACTATATGTCTATGACTAACAATTTAGGAATTAGCCAATAGACCCGTTGAGAGTGGACACCTTGTATAATCTATATATACTACTATACTATATATAATCTATATATTAAAAAATCCCTGCCGGCTCGGCCTACAGGCGAAGGTAGATTTCGAAGTTAAGTACTAATTTCATCAACAAAAACTAAACCAATATTAGAATTAAGACCAATTTAACATTTTTAGGTGTCTATTCGTATATCACTTTTTTATGGACTTTCTAGTAGGAGAGCTGTTGAACATTTTTGAGTAGGTATTTGAGGCACCCTGAAAATTTGTGCAACACTTCTTTTGTAATGCCTGAATACAAAATCGAATGTCTGGCTGAAGGATCGTGGCCCAAAAACTGTGCCAGACACGTGTCAAGTGCCATTTTTTGACTACCCAAAAAAGGTATTTGAGGCACGCTGAGATTGAGACAGAATAATATTTATGCTTAGAAAAAAATATTTTGAAAATGACAGACACTTTAGTCGGCCCAAAAACTGTGCCAGACACGTGTCAAGTGCTATTTTTTGACTACCCAAAAAAGGTATTTGAGGCACGCTGAGATTGAGACAGAATAATATTTATGCTTAGAAAAAAATATTTTGAAAATGACAGACACTTTAGTCGGCCCAAAAACTGTGCCAGACACGTATCAAGTGCCATTTTTTGACTACCCAAAAAAGGTATTTGAGGCACGCTGAGATTGAGACAGAATAATATTTATGCTTAGAAAAAAATATTTTGAAAATGATAGACACTTTAGTCGGCCCAAAAACTGTGCCAGACACGTGTCAAGTGCCATTTTTTGATTACCCCAAAAAGGTATTTGAGGCACGCTGAGATTGAGACAGAATAATATTTATGCTTAGAAAAAAATATTTTGAAAATGACAGACTCTTTTGTTGGCACTTTCTACTTGCCAGACAACATAGAATGTTAAACGCGAGTGCCAGTAAAGCTGGACTTGCGGTGCCTCGCTGAAGATCCATTTACTGACTTACGATACAAACAAAGTGTAAACCGCGTTGCATCTTAAGATGAATTTCAACTGGATGCGTGCGCAATCACAACAAATCTAACTGTGATAGGCTCTCACAAGACCACGTGACTCATAGCAAGCATGCAGTTCTGAAATTTTTGGAGTACTAATCATGTAAAGTAAGAAAAAATGTGCTATTTGCGCAAAAAAGCGACGAAAAAAATCACTCTTTTTCGTGAAAAAACGCTACAAAAATGTTGTGAAGTATTGAAAATTTGGCAAAAACATAGGTTAAAATATAAAGATATTATTTTACCATCCAATGCTAATCTGAAAGAGGGTTATTATAGACATTACTACAAAAGTTTCATCGCTTTAATGAAGAAATACGGTGACGACAACGCTTCAGGAATATCCAATGTGCCTTCTTCTATGAATTTCGTGGCAATCGGACTATATTTACTAGAGATAGATCATCGAGGGACAGACAGACAAGCAAACCAAATTCACAAACACTTTTTAACTTTGTTGAAAAGTGTTAAAAATGCTTATTAAACTTATATGCTTATTAAATGCTTATTATACATATGTATGTTTTAAAGTATCAGTAAAATTTAGCTGCGGAATTTCAGTAGAAAGCCTTTAAAAAAATAAAATATTTTCGATTTTTTGGCGCTAAAAGACGAATGCACATGCGATTTGGTGGGCAAAAAATTTCCTCACCAAACGCGAATATTTTAATGCATCTGAAAATTGCTTGTTAAATGATTATTCGAATGCGCGGTACTTAATGAATTTAAACTTAAACAATGAAACATTTTGTTATTTTTTCTATAAGTTTATGTAATATATACAAGTTGCGTGTTGCTAAATATATTTAATTTTCGGACGATTTCACCGGCTGGATAAATTTAAACGCACTTTAAAAGTAACTGTCCGATTAAGAACTATTTCATTATACATTTCGACATTAAATAAGTCGTTGTTTCTATGACAACAATACTTTTCTTATGTTGTCCCCGACACTAACACTATCGAAATCAAATTGACAGTGCTCAGAATCGGCCCTTAACTTTCAGTTTGAAGCAATTTTAATCAGTTTAAATTTTGTACTAACCGTCATTAAACGATCGTTAAATTTCATTACATGTACACATAAATATATATGACAAAATCATAGTTATAAAAGTATATTTATTTAAGTTAATCTTTCTTAAACTAGTTCCGTATAAAGAGTAGACAAAGTTTTTTATTAAAGAGTATTTTTCGTAAAAGTTTCCAAAGTTTTCTGGGTATGCACTTATGCAAACCTTCCTAGTTAAAAGTTTCTAAAATTATATGAGGTTAAAAAAATATTTGGTGTAAAATGTTTCTTTACATTTATTGAGGCAACTATTGAAATTCATGCAGGTAATAAATTCGTAGACGAGCTGATGCTACAGCTATTGTCTTGAGCTATACAGGTAAAAAATATAAATAGTACACATAAATATATTCTATAGTTCATACAATGAGTGTTTTCATCTATCCGATAGAAAAGATTTATTTTAGTCAAGGACTATGAATGTCTTACGCTATTTGTGAATATATTATTATAAGGAATAAAAATAAAAATATACTATACCTAATGAAGAAAAAGGCACATTGGATATTCCTGAACCGTTGTCGTCGCCGTATTTCTTCATTAAAGCGATGAAACTTTTGTAGTAATGTCTGTGATAACCCTCTTTCAGATTAGCATTGGATGGTAAAATAATATCTTTATATTTTAACCTATGTTTTTGCCAAATTTTCAATACTTCACAACATTTTTGTAGCGTTTTTTCACGAAAAACAGTGATTTTTTTCGTCGCTTTTTGCGCAAATAACACATTTTTTCTTACTTTACATGATTAGTACTCCAAAAATTTCAGAACTGCATGCTTGCTATGAGTCACGTGGTCTTGCGAGAACCTATCACAGTTAGATTTGTTGTGATTGCGCCGGCATCCAGTGGAAATACATCTTGATGCAACGCGGTTGATGCTTTGTTTGTATGGTAAGTCAGTTATGGATCTTCAGCGAGGCACAGTAAGTCCAGCTTTACTGGCACTCGCGTTTAACATACTATGTTGTCTGGCAAGTAGAAAGTGCCAACAAAAGTGTCTGTCATTTTCAAAATATTTTTTTCTAAGCATAAATATTATTCTGTCTCAATCTCAGCGTGCCTCAAATACCTTTTTTGCGTATTCAAAAAATGGCACTTGACACGTGTCTGGCACAGTTTTTGGGCCGACTAAAGTGTCTGTCATTTTCAAAATATTTTTTTCTAAACATAAATATTATTCTGCCTCAATCTCAGCGTGCCTCAAATACCTTTTCGGTAGTCAAAAAATGGTACTTGACACGTGTCTGGCACAGTTTTTTGGGCCGACTAAAGTGTCTGTCATTTTCAAAATATTTTTTTCTAAGCATAAATATTATTCTGCCTCAATCTCAGCGTACCTCAAATACCTTTTCGGTAGTCAAAAAATGGCACTTGACATGTGTCTGGCACAGTTTTTGGGCCGACTAAAGTGTCTGTCATTTTCAAAATATTTTTTTCTAAGCATAAATATTATTCTGTCTCAATCTCAGCGTGCCTCAAATACCTTTTTTGGGTAGTCAAAAAATGGCACTTGACACGTGTCTGGCACAGTTTTTGGGCCACGATCCTTCAGCCAGACATTCGATTTTGTATTCAGGCATTACAAAAGAAGTGTTGCACAAATTTTCAGGGTGCCTCAAATACCTACTCAAAAATGTTCAACAGCTCTCCTACTAGAAAGTCCATAAAAAAGTGATATACGAATAGACAGATAAAGTTTTTAATTGGGGGTGATTTTGGGTTCTGGGGATCATGATCGGCGTAGATCTGCAAAATTTTTTCAGAAGTTCTGACATAGCAAAGATTCTTACAAAATATACGATTTATTTCTTACGAAATCTACCTAAAATGTTTGTTAAATTAAAAAGGTATACACTATACCATAACTGAAAAAGCATTTGCAGCACTTATCGCTCATAGACAGTACTGTAACAGAACATTTTTATATGTGCCTTGTATATGAATGATAAATGCTTTATACACTCTCTATTCAACAATAAGCGTCTTTTGTGCACCTTAGTGATATACACCAATTTCAATATATTAGAAATAGTGAAACATCATTAAAATACAATGCAAACGATTTTTCATCATTGATCACATCACGATGTAACGGAATTGTTTTGAGTGTCCCTGTAAATGAACCATGAAGGTTACATACCTCATTCTCAATACCGAACATGCCATAGTAAATATCAATAACAAATATCAATCATATGGCAATCCGACTATACGCGAGTTGGGGATCCTCCATACAGGAGGCAATCGATGGTAATTCATGTCCTCTTTCAATTTAAGATTTAAAAAAAAAATCCCTGCCGCCTCGGCCTACAGGCGTAAGTAGATTTCGAAATTAAGTGCTAATTTCACCAACAAAAACTAAATCAAGATTAGAAATAAACCTAGTTTAACAATTCTACCTGGCCGCTTTTGACGAGTTTTTAATTTCATTTTCCTGTAAGAGCTGGTTTTATCAGAATGTTAACACAGATATTTTTTTCTTCAAACAATATGCATTTTTAATTTGTTTTTGCTGTAAGAATTAGTCCAATCGAAAACTATCGATTGTATCGAATATATGCAAATAGAAGGGATAACAAATTAGAAACTTCCATTAAGCCAATAAACACACATAAATACAGGTACATTTTAACGATAAGAGTGTAATTTTATGACAAAGGTGTAATTTTACGAATTTTCACATGTACGTATGTAAAAGTGACTAATTTACGCATTTATTTTTTAGAGTGTAATTGTTGCATAAAGAATGAACGTCGTGCTTTTACAATTCATTCCTATCATTAGTTTTCGAGATGCAGAGACATTTTTAGGAGGCCGCTTCCTGTTATCATTTCCATTCACAGAAAAGAAAATCTTATGTAATAGCTAAAAGAATTTTTTTTTAATGTAAAGTTTATTTTATTTTTAGATTTTGTATACAGTAATACCCCAACTTAAGTCAGCAATACGTTTTAAGACTAGCGACGTAAGTCGAAATACATTTAGATGATCAAAAAAGGATAAGTAATAAAATTTCCACAAAATCTAATGAACATATTTAATTATATTTAGGGGTTATGTTACATGTATTTAACATTATTAAAAAAATGCGTTTGAAATACAAGACTTTGGGATAAATCAATAAGTTGTTAACTTACAATTTATTGTTCTTCTAGATGCCCTGTTCGAATCTTTGAGCATGTGAAAAAAATCTGGCAATGAAGTTTAAAACGACATTTTTTTCTTTTTTTTTTTTTCTTAGAAGCTTTGTTGAAACATCAGAGTGAGTTTTCTAAGTTTTCTCTAGTCGTTGTTGCACTTTGTTCGTTTGAATCAATATTTTCAAGCACCGTCGTTCCATCTTAAATAAGGTTTAGTCCTTCGGTTAATTTTTCAACCCTCATAATCTTCTCCCTTCCCCCTAAGCTCAAAATATTTATATATTTTGCGACAGTACTTTGTTTTTTAATTCGATAAATTTCTCTACGGTTATTTCCGGATAAGGGGAATTTATGAGTTCAACAACATTTTCAGCATCCAATGTCTAAATTGGGTTTGCTTCCTTTTTCGACGATTTCACCAACTAAGAGCGATACAGAATCTCAATTTTAAAATGTTTTCTTAGTCTCTGCGAAGGAAAAGTAGAAGTCTATTTAAGCATCTCTCCTTGTTTTTTACTGAACTTCACCTCATTAATCCCTTATGAATGTGACTGCATCTGATATGTTAAAGCTCTTCCAAAACTCTTCAAAAAAGTTCTAAGTGCGTCTTAATTAAGGAATTTTTTTTCCAGCCTAGACGACGTAAATGCAGGGTGACGTAAATCGGGGATTACTGTATATATATATTTTTTTCTAGTAATTAACTATATGTCCCGGGTACTGTTCTATATAAGGTCCTTTTTTTTAAATATCTAGGTGTTAAAAAAGCGGGTCTATCACAAGCTGGTGTCTCAGCGGAATCTAAAAGCGGGTGTATAGTTTTTATTTATTTAAATAAATGGACAGTTTACACAAAAATTCAACATTAAAAGCTAATTGTTTTGAAAATACAAATAAAAAATTCATAAAAGCAATTTAGTATTAAGGAGTCAAAACTTTGCATGATTGTAATCCCACAATTCTTGGTCCAAATGATTTGAAATTTGGAATTTGAGCATAATAATGACTTTGTACATAAAAAATATTTTGTCAAAATTTGGTCTTGCTATTGAAATATTAAAAGTTAATTCAAATTTTAATATGATGACGACTTCAAAGCTTTACTCATTGTTATTAGTTTATCACCTTTCTATTGGTACAGAGTGGCCCAAACCTTTAGAATTAAGCTTCAGTTTTTCAGCTAGTATTAAATGTAATTATTTAAAAATTACATAACATGTTCCTGACATCCAGTAATTTCGTTTAACATAATAAACCAACCTAGCGAACAAATTCATGACAATATCTTTCGTTCGAGGCCATTCACACCGAAATATTAATAAACATTTGTAAATTTCTGGAAGCCTTTTCAAGTTCATTGGTTATTCTTTTTCGGTGCTAAATTTGATTTATGACTCAATAGCCTTTATCACTCCTTCCGGACTTCAGGCTACACGAATGCAGCACCGCAGCAGCTCTATTTGGCGCCTGGTTGCGAAACACTTCGTTAGTTTTCTACCGATCTTCGGATTATCAATACACTATTAAAAATCTGCAGCAAACTGTTCAGTCATTCGACCATTTTTAACCCTCTCACGCATAAATTATTTTTCATTATTTTTCATTATTCACAAAAAATCTTTTTTTTTTTTTTTTTTTTTGTGATAAATGAGAACCCATTATTAAAAAAAAATTGTTATTGTGCTGCATGCTATCTATTATCTGTCCACAAACCAGATCTCCATAAATGAATGCTGAAAAGTTTTTGCTTTATTGGACAATACTTATCTGTCCTCATATGAGGCCAGTATGAACGAAAGGGTTAAAGGTTGACCATTTTATTAAGGGTATTTGCCCATATTATTAACCATATTAGGATTAGAATAAAGTTAAATTGCGACTATGTAACCGTTTTTCTATAAAAAAGATCGAATAACTGGAAGTTTTCGGCAAATTTTTAAAAGTGTAGTGGTAAGTGTTGGCGCCGATGAAGCCTATCAGCGCCTATCCCTACTGGCTACACCTGTTGCTGGGCACTGTCCCTACCATCTTTGCTGCGTGACTTCCTTTAGAGCCGAAAAGATTTTAGCCGAAAAATACAGGGGACTGTTAAAAATTAAAATACTGAACTGAAATAAGGAGTCCAGTTTCTTCTTATTTCCTTTTCAACCTACCTCTTGTCTTAACCCTGTCTCATTACTGTTCTTCGCACCCCAGTCCCACCCTTATCTCCAAGCTCACGAAGGTTAGGCAAATCTTCCTCCTTTAACAGTACTGAAATACAAAAGACACAGACTGTTTTTTTTCTCTTTTCGAATAACTCTTACTTTATGGAAGATTATTAGATTTGATTAATAAAAGTTGCTAATGTGATTAATTAGGGATTCATATAACCGTTTGTGTGTGTGTGTGTGTGTGTGTGTGTGCTGGAGGGGGGAGGAGAGAAGGCAAATATGCGTAAAAGGCAAGAGGCAGTGGCGTATGCAAACGAGATATTTTATAAAATTCTCAGCGAGCGAGTATTTTGGCTAATTTCAAAAAATGTCAGAATAAAACTGTGTCAGGTGCTCCTCAGATGCGCACAATAAAATAAAAATACTACCCCCCCCCCTTTCAAGAAAGTTTTGAAAAGGTGCCACTGCCCTATTTAACTAAGCAATAATGCGTAAAATTTGTTTTTATCGTCAATTTGAACGTACCTAAGCAAAAAGTAAGTACGTGTAATACTATGTATCTGGAATAAAACAAAAAGGAAAAGAAGGTGGGGAGGGGGCGGTGCATTTTTATCGAACTGTTATTCAAGAATCAGTTAAGTCTCAGTCATAAAATTTACAATTTAACTTTATAGAACAAAGATGTTTATTATCCTAAGTTTCCAGAATTTCTTAGTCACTCCTTTTTAAAATATTAATTAGTGAAAATTGCCAAAAACAAACTTAACACAGTTTTTGATGAGCTGTACAGAAAAAAAAGGAAACGGTTTTCAGGATTGAAATTTATAAAAATGAGTAGTCCTATAAGATATATATATATATATATTAAAATTATTTAAGGTGACTCTCATTTCCTTAACAATGGCAGCGTAATGACCAGCGGTTGACCTTTTATTTCTCCGGTTTTTAAGCATGTTTTTGGTCTAGATCCTTAAGTCTAATGAAAATTTTATAATTACATAAAATGTCGACAATTTTAAGACTAATGAAAATTTTATAATTACACAAAATGTCGACAATTTTATGCTGGACATTTAGGTTTTTGATTCCTCTTGATAGGTAGAAAAATAAAGCAGTTACAGCATTTTCCGTAAAACACGTTTTTCTCCCAAAAATGGCTGTGTAGCTTGTTAAAAATGGCCCCTCCAAAAAACTATATGATGAAAGAAAAATTTAGTCATGTTTTTAAACTCAGAGAACTATGAAGAAGTCTTTGTTAAAAGATTAGGAAAATTAAAAATGTCGAGCGACACCACCTGGGTGATTTGAACTGGATTGACCCTAATATGTAAATGGTTATTTTGCGTCATAGTATCCAAATTAAGTTAAATGTATGCGAATGGATAATATGACGCGAGGAAATAATTTACATAAATTTTTGTTGTTTCGGATAGCATGGCGCAAAAGATAAACCACATTATTCAATAAATACATTTCAATGCATAATATAGGTTTAGTGAAAGTGATATACTTATCAGTGTATTGAAAAATTAAACGTATAGTTTGGTTGTCTAAATATACTTTAGGAGACAAATCAAAAATAATTTAATTGAAACTTAATTTACAATTTTATCAAAATTTTATTTTTTATTTCCCCTTACATGAATAAAGTGTTTAAAGGCTACATAAGTATAAAGGCTTTAGAATAACTTTCAAATAATTTTTTTATGATTATTTTGATTCATTAAATTGCATATATTTATTCTCTTTTTTAATTTTCTTAATGTTTCTCTTTTGTAAATTAAAAAAAAAAATAAATGTTAAACATTTTGGAACTATATGTGCAATGGACATGGATCTCTATTGCTCATTCTTCCATATCAATACTCGTAAGATAGTACTTTTGGTATTCCTGTTATGTGTGTTGGGGGGTACTGCATTTGTTATTGTCATTTCATTCATAATATCACAGTTTTTGTTGGTGGTCGGTAATGTTTATTTAATGGTTATATATATATATAGTCAAACTTTTTGTAAAAATAAGCCATTTTAACAAATGAATTCAATATAACAAAATAGTAAATAATTTATAAATACTTGCGGTTATTCCTTGAAAAACAAGAAATTAAAGTGTGAAAAAGTGCTTTGATTTTTTTTTTAAACAAAAAGACGTATATGCACATGTAAGGATAAAAATATATGCTTTTGTGAAGTGCATTTATAAATAACTGCATTAATAATGTTTTTGTACATAGACACTGACACAGCGAAGAAAGAAGAGGGGGGGGGGGGGGGATTAAAACTCTTCCCGTGTAAATTAAAACTGTATAAACCAAATGTAAAAACTTCTGTGGTATGATCAACAATCGATTTGTAAAAATAAACAACCAAAATAAAAGCAAAAATAGTTTTTTTTTAATGTACTAAATTGTTTAATGTATTAATTGTCTCAAGACTTCATAAAAAGGGCACTAACTAGGCTTAAACTGGTATTTATGTGTATTAATATTTTTTGGGATCGAAATTTGGACAATAATCTAGAATATTACTTTTTCTTAAAAGTAAATGAACCCAATCGCGCTCGTCAGCCTAACCGTTCGAACTTTCGTAGTTTTCTTCGAACCTTGGATTTCCTTGCATAAATACGGGTTAGGTTCCCTTAGAAAGACCCCCACGGAGGGCACCTCCCCCACTTTAGGGCCCACATCCCTCGTGTCGGTAATTGGTCGTAATAAACACAACCAACCAACCAACCTTAAAAGTAAATGAAGAAAAATATATCATTTATATTACAAAATATGATTCAAAATAGCGCAATAGGATATAGGTTCCTTTTTAATTTCTTTATAATTTTCATAAATCTCAATATTTCATTATTTAAATAAATATCTCAAATGATACATTTAATTTAAAATTGTCTCCCATTTTCTTTTTTGTTGCCATAACTTAAATAAGATAAATAAAATAAAAATGTTTTGATAAATTATATTAAATTGGAACCTTTAATGCATGCTTTTATATGCAAAAGTGAGGTGATATTCAATAGAGAATATATATTTTTTCTTTTTTAAACCCGTACAAAAATATTATAGTCATATTTTTTCACATACATTGAAATATATGTACATGTAGATAATGCAAATAAATGCTGATTAAATAATTTAAATAAGATTCAATAATAGATTAAATTTAATGTACACAGAAAGCTTCTCAACATGATTGTGTTATTAGTGGCATAATTTTCGCCTATTTTTCTTAATAATTGTATATTTAAATATAATATATTTAAAAAATTATTTTTTTGCGCATATTTTCATAAAATTAAAACAGTAGAATTTTAATCTTAGAACATAAAAAAGAAAAACAAATGTATTCAATGAATTTAATTAATTTACTTTAAATTTATGAATGAAAATCTATATTTTCCTTTAAACGTAGTGTCAATTTCACTGGCCTATATTTTTCAATGAATTCCAACTAACTTTAAAAGACTAAACAAGTTAAGTATTTCTACATGCAATCCTTTCTTACCAAGATCTTATTTTTTCAGCCAAAAATCAATTTCACTGTGAAAATGTTTAAAATAATAAAGTATTACTCAAATGATTTTCATGTGAAAATTGGCAAACAAAACGAAAGGAAACAAATCAGTAAATAAGGAAACAGTACAAAAAAATTAAACATTTTTTAATTATTAAAAGAGCTAAAGCACCCACAAAATTTGTGTAACGCATGGGCTCCAGAAAAACAAATTTATATATTTATATTTAAATATTTTCCAAAAATAGCCACATGGCATTAAAAAAAAAAGAAAAAAAACTTCATGAGAAAAACTTCATGAAAATTATTTAAAACAATAAAGAAACAGCAGTAGGACACAGCACAAGTACTTTGTTGCTGTTGCTTATAATTCTCTTTTTATAGTCGACACTAATGATGAATTTGTAAATTAGTTATGCCTAAAAATTAAGAATTCAAAAAATAATTCGTACAAATTAGTAATTCGACATAGATTTCATTCAGTAGCAATTTTTTATAGTTTCACGAATCATTGATTATAAAGTTGAATTATGTTTTCCTTTTTTTTAAATTGTGAGAAGACAATTCTGACTTAATTTTCTAGATCTTTTTGTCTGGTTACCCTTTTATTGGTTAGATGATACAATGCATAGTAAAACACTACTGAGCTAAGTTGAAAAAAAAAGCAATAAAACGATAAATTCTGCCGGAACATGATCCGCAACAACAAAACCCCACAGGGTTCTTTTCTAGAATGCAGTAACTCTTCGTGATTTTGTTCGGATTCAGAGGGATTCAGAACTAAACGTTGACACTATGCGACTCCTGTATGATCCCTTACATTTCCCCCTCTTAAGGGTCCTGTCCCTGCTTGTGAAGACACTCACGAGCTAATGCTAATCCTATGGGGAAGGATTTTTCTAATATCTCGTTTGCATTTCGACATTTTTAAACAGTTTTTTTTTGCATTAGATAGCCGAGGTCCATCTCTAGAGCGCACCTTTTTTACTTTTTCGATTTTGGCTGCAGATATTTTTTAGAATGACACTTTCATTTTCAGAACCGGTTTTGAAAGTGAAAGTAACTTTATAAAAAATATCTGCGACCAAAATCGAAAAAGTAAAAAAGGTGCGCTCTAGAGACGGACCTCGGTTATCCAATGCAAAAAAAAATTATTTAAAAATGTCGAAATGCAAACGAGATATTAGAAAAATCCCTCCCCATAGGATTAGCATTAGCTCGTGTGTGTCTTCACAAGCAGGGACAGGAGCCTTAATGATTTTCGGCTCTAAAGGAACAAACCCTTTGCTGTGGGTATGCACGAATGTAATCTTCTATGATACAAAAACGCTATCGGTGGCATTGAGAAGATATCTTCAGTCCTACGAAATGACATAAAAAACATGTTAAAAATAATTTTACGTACGTAATTTTAAATACGTGAGAAATTGGTGGTTAACCTTGGCAGATACATTTTTGGGACACCGTGTATTTTTCTTTTTCTCTTCTACCATAAATGATGCTTAATGTAGCGTGGAGTGGTGGGTTTTCTTCTTCTTTTTTAGTATATATCTTTTATTCCAGTGACTGTATAGATGGCATTAATAGACTAAAATTAATCAGATTCTGGTATTTGCCATGCTGTTTGTATTTAACGTTGTAAACCGACATTCAAATTACCATAATAATGATGTGCATTGTGCATATTATATAGTATAATGAGTTCAGGAAGCAAATTAGATGTTTGCAGTTTCAAAAAAGTACTTGAAAGAAAATTCAAGTTTCCGACGGAACATAGGTCAGATTTTATAGAAGAAAATTGACCCAGGAGAAGAAAGAAAAAAGAAAAAAACAGGCATAATTTTGTAAAGTATATAACAGGTACACAAACAGTGAACATGGCCATGACAGTGACGAAATAAATGCGCATTCATACATAGAAGATATTAAACAGGTGGAATAGTACTATTATTTATTTATTATTATTATTATTATTTTTTTTAGTGTTCGTAAGTTTGATACTGAAAACAGACTTCGTTCATAATGGATTCAGGAAAAAAAAAAACAGAAAAAAACCGGAAGCTTAGAAAAGAGTAAAATTAATTATTTTTTTAACAGTATATTTCAATTTATTAACACGATTTTTTGCTATTTTTAAAAGGGACAGATCATCTTTACTGCGTAATAAAAAGGTAAAAGAAAAGAAAAAGAAAGAAATTGACTCTTTCATTCTTTAATTGAATGTAAGCCTTTTTAATTCTAAACTTTTCGATTCTAAATTTTTGTTTCTGCGCTTTTTTTTTTTTTTTTTGTTTCAAAAGTCTCGAACAAAGAATGAATTGGAAGAAAAAAAAAATCAGAAAAGAAATCGGTAACTTAGAAAGGAGTGAAATTAATTATTTTATAAACTATATTTTAGTTTATTACGCGTTTTTTTGTAATTCTTAAAAAGGGCAGATCATCTTTAATGCGTAATAATAAAGTAAAAGAAAAGAAAAAAGAAAGAAATTGATTGTCTTATTCTTTTATTGAATGTAAGCCATTTTAATTTTGAACCTTTCGATATCAAATTTTTGTTTCTGAACTTTTTATGTTTGAAAAGATGCGAACAAAAAACGAATGAAAAAAAAAAAAAAAACACTAAAGAAAACGGAAGCTTAGAAAAGAGTTAAATTGTTTTATAAACTATATTTTAATTTATTAGCGCGCTTTTTTGTAATCCTTAAAAGGGACAGGTCATCTTTAATGCGTAATAATAAGGTGAAAGATATAAAAGAAAAAAAAAATAAAGAATTCGATTGTCTTATTCTTTTATTGAAGGTAAACCATTTAATTCGGAACATATGGATAAAAAAATCTTGTTTCTGCGCTTTTTTTGTCCCAAAATTTTCCAACAAAGAATGAATAAGAAAAAAAAAACGGAAGCAAGAATATAAGAATAAAATTAATTATTTTGTAAACTATATATTAATTTATTAACACGCTAATATAAATAAAGAAATTGATTGTCTTATTTTTTTATTGGAGGTAAACCATTTAATTCGGAACATATGGATAACAAATTCTTGTTTCTGCGCTTTTTTTGTTTCAAAGTTCTCGAACAAATAATGAATAAGAAAAAACGGAAGCAAGAATATAAGAATAAAATTAATTATTTTGTAAACTATATATTAATTTATTAACGCGCTTTTATAAATAAATAGATTGCCTTATTCTTCTACTGAAGGTAAACCATTTAATTCGGAACACATGGATACCAAATTTTTGTTTCTGCGCTTTCTTTATTCCAAAATTATCCAACAAAGAATAAATAATAATAATAATACTAATAATAAAACAGAAAAGAAAATGCTAACTTAGAAATGAGTGAAATTAATTATTTTATAAACTATATTTTAATTTATTAACGCGCTTTTTTGTAATTCTTAAATGGGGCAGATCATCTTTAATGCGTAATAATAAGGAAAAGGATTTCTTTTAAAATGAAATAAACAAAGAAATTGAAAATTCCAAACCTTTCGATACCAAATTTTTTGCTTCTGCGTTTTTTTTTTTTTTTTTGCTTCAAAAACCTCGAGCAAAGAATAAATGGGAAAAACAAAAAAGAAAACGAAAGGTCAGAAAAGAATAAAATTAATTATTTTTGTTTAATTTATTAACTGTATTTTAATTTATTAACGCGTTTTTTGTGATTTTTAAAAAGGCAAATCATCTTTAATGCGTATTAATAAGGAAAAAGATTATAAAAAAAATGATTCTCTTATGCTTTCATTGAATGTAAACCACTTTAATTCTGATCATTTAGATGCCATTTTTTTCTGTGCTTTTTTTGTTTCAAAAGATCGTACAAAGTATGAATACATTTACATATATTTTCCTTTAATTCAAAAGTTGTACATGCTTTTATAACGGAATACTAATTCTGATATTCTATGTCAGATTTCTTTACAAACATTTATGTAGTAATTGAAAATTTTATTACTAATTACTTGTAATAATTATACCAATTGACACTATTTCCAACTGAGTGAAAAAGTGATCCGGCTGGGAGTCAAACCCAAGGCTTCAGGATTAAATTACCAACGCTCTGCCTATGGTTACTATAAAGGGAGCTGACGCATATCCATCTTGTTGCTCGAAATAACTGCCAAATTGGGGCCCGGCTGCAAATTCACAAACACTCAACGTCCCAGCACACTTGAGGCCAACCTCTGTAGCTGTTAAATATATTGTCCATGTTTATTTATTTATTTATTTTTATTATCCTCTCATCTTTTATTCTCGTGATACTTTTTTCAATTCCTACTCTTAATTCACACTCTCCCTATATTTATTCAATTCCTACTATTACTTCACACTCTTCCTATATTTATTTATTTATTTATTTATATATATATATCTTGTTCAAAATTTCAATCGTTAATAAAATACTTATTTTTCATCCTATCAAGTTGAAATAAATTTTTTAAACTTGTACTGGATGACAATTGATGTTAATACAGTTTTTTCAAATATTAATTCATTAATTAAATTTTAATTAATTAATTTTAGTTTTAGATGGGAGACAAAATGGCGGCCATTGGTTATTGAAGCATTTAAGTCACTTTCATATCTATAAGGGGGGTTACCATAGGGGGACCCTATTTTGTCACCAAATACTGCCAAGTTTGTCGACAACTTGGCGATATCGCTAATATTTCGCCAAATTCCCATAGACTTCCATTGTGAACCTACTTGCTTATAGAAAATCAACAAATTGAGATATTTTAATGCAACAAAAACTAATATTAGCTTAAGGGATTATATTAAATTTTTCTTTGATGACCAAAGTAGGAATTGACTCTAAAAACAAAATTTTTATATTACTTGTTATATATGAGGTAACGTGAATTAGAAATTGTATATATTTTAATGTTTTGAATATTTTATGGAAAAAGGTAGAAGGTTTTCCGGCAAATAAATTATTTGTGTTTAAGAGGTTAATTGACTTCTTTTTGTACATTTTAAATTGATAATTGGCGTCCGCATTATATTCCGAAATCTGGGTTCTTAAAATAACATCCTTTTTGAACGCTTTAATTAACATTGTGGCGTCCGCGACAGGACATTTTACAAGATTTATTGAAGCTAAATGTTTCAAGGCGTGAAAAATTTTAGAAAGGTCGACTTAAAGTTCGTGGTAGAAGAGCTTGGGGAAACAATTCCGCAAGATTATACGATCGGAACACTAAAGGAAATTATTTTGAATAGTAAAGAATATAAACAAGATCCCGCTTTTGTACAAGAAATTTTATCCAAAGCTGTTGCTGAAAGAAAGGGAAATGAGGCTAAGAAGCTAGAAAAGGAGAAGTCTGATCAAAAAGAAGAGTTAAAAAAGTTGGAATTAAATCCCCAATTAGAATTAGCAAAAAACCAGTCACAGGGACAAATGGAAGGTGAGTACATTTCAAATGATTATGAAACTAATAATTCTGAAAAGAAATTTACGTTGCCCAAATTGGAATTTCGCCAATTTGATGGTGATTTAAAGGATTGGTTGCCATTTTGGAGTCAGTTTTAACAGATTCACAATGATTAAGATATTCAGCCAGAAAATAAATTCCAGTATTTGACCAAAGCAACTGTCACTGGATCTAGAACGCGAGAAGTAGTTGATAGTTTTCCGCCACCTGGCGCTAACTATGCCAAAGCTATAGAGGGTCTTAAGGCCCGTTTCGGTAGGGAAGATGTTTTAGTTGAAGTATGTGTGAGAGAATTATTAAAATTAATTATATCTGTCCAATCAAATGGAAATTTTTCTATTACATAATTGTATGATTAACTTGAGTCGTATTTACGAGCTCTTGAGACGTTAGGAGTCACAACGGGTAAATGTGCTTCAATATTATATCCAATGGTAGAATCTTGTTTTACTGCTGAATCTTTGAAAGCGTGGAATCGAACCCATGCGAATTCTGTTAATTCTAATGCAAAAGAACGCCTGGATAATTTAATGGCGTTTCTCAAATCTGAAGTTGAAGGAGATAAAGGAATTAATTTGGCAGTGGCAGGTTTTGGTTTGGCGAGAAAATATGATGCGAGCTTTAGAAAAAACAAAAATTACAACGATGTTACTAAACATTTATCAACTGCTGCTACTCTGTTAACAACTTCTTCAAAGTCAGATTTAAGGAAAAATAGCGTTTTTTGCCAAGGAAGACATCTGAGTTCAGAATGCTTTTCGGCACGGAAGATGAGTTTTAATGAAAAGTAGACTATATCGAAGGACAAAAGATGTTGTTTTTTATGTTTGGCAACAGGTCAAGCAACGAAGCTATGTAGAACTATCTTGAAGTGCTTCTTTTGTGATAAAAGACATGCGTCTGTGATATGTCAAACACTTGATAAAAATAAGCTGAATGAAAAGAAAGAAGAAGAGAGAGAAAAGGCGTCTGGAAAAGAAGTAAATATGGCCAATTTCAATAGAAATCCAAAGGTGTTTCTTCAGACGCTTAAGGCAAAAATCATTTCCGAAAACAAAAAGAAAGATGTTAGACTAGTTTTGAACTCAAGTTCTCAGAGATCGTATATTTTAAAACAGTTGGCCGAAGAAAGGAAGAATTTACGTCTTCGAGAAGAAACAGTTTCTCATTCACTTTTTGGCTGAGTCATAACAAAGGATTATAATCATCATTACTACAAGGTGAGATTAAGTGATTTGAAAGAAAATTTTAAATGTAATTTTGAAGTTTTGGATCAAAATATTATATGTGAAAATGTTATGCCTGTAGGAAAAGGATCCTGGTTTAAAGAATTATCAAAAAAAGGCATCACTTTGATGGATGTTGGTGAAACTCTTGAATCTATTCATATATTGATTGGAGCCGATGTAATGGGAAAATTACCGACAGGTCGTAGAGAAATACTTTCGTCGGGATTAGTAGCACTGGAAACATTTTTAGATTGGACCTTAATGAGAAAAGTGCCTCAAGATAATACGTCTAAAGAAAATTTAGCTTTATCAGTTACGTCTATGTTGGTAAACGAAGCAGAGATTAACCGATTTATGGAATTGGATTTGCTTGGAATTAATGATCCAATTGAAAAACAATCTAAAATGAAGATTGATCGTCAGGTTAAAGAGCATTTTTTACAGACAGTAAAAATGAATGAAGATAATTGTTATGAAGTTTATTTGCCATGGTCGGAAGATACACCACCTTTACCTGATAATCTGAGGTTAACCAAGAAAAGATTAACTAATGTTATAAACAAATTGCTTTCCGATAACCTTTATCAAAAGTATGAAAAAGTGCTTTTAGGGTGGCTTGATGATAAAATTATAGAGGAAATTCCACAGTCTGAAATAAATCTTTATGGAAATTATTTACCTCATCGACCAGTGATAAAAGAAAGCCAGTACAACTCCCATTCGTCCTGTGTTTGACGCATCAACTAGAATGCAGGACCATCCATCTTTGAATCAATGTTTGCATTGTGGACCAATTGTTATTGAATTAATTCCTGACATTCTCTTACGATTTAGAAAAAAAAAAAATTGGTGTTGTAGCTGTTATCAAGAAAGCATTTTTACAAATAGCTGTTCGTAAAGAAAATCGGGACTATTTGCATTTCTTGTGGTGGAGTGATCCAGAAGAAAGAAATATTAGAATGTTTCGACATACTAGAGCTGAGTTTGGAGTCAAAAGTTTTCCTTTTCTTCTCGGTTCCGTCATAGAATATCACATTAAAAACGATGAAGAATACGACCCCAATCTTAAACTGCAATTGCTGAGAAGCTTTTATGTTGACAATGTTGTTGCTAGTGTCCCCACACAGAAAGAATTGGAAAAGTTTTTAACTGATTCTAAATCTCTTACGGCTAAAGGTGGATTTGATTTGAGAAGATGGGAACAGACAGAAAAAAAATATCGAAAATAGCGAAGATACTGCCGTATTGGGATTGCAATGAACCAGATTTCTAGACGTTTTGAAAATTAATGTAAGCTGGACGGAAGATATAAATATAGAAAAAAGTAACAAAATGAATCATGCTATCAGTTGCACATAAAGTTTTTGATCCAATAGGTTTTACTGCTCCAGTTATTATATGTCCCAAGATGATGTTACAGAAAACCTGGAAAGGAGGAATTACGTGGGATGAAGAAGTTACTAGTGATATAAAAAATGAATTTACTGAATGGTTTGGTACATTAAATATTTTACAAGAAATGCAGATTCCTAGATATATTCAGTTCACCCCAGATAACTTAAGAGGTTGTACTCTTCACACATTTTGGGGTGCAAATCAATATGCGTATGCTGCAGTTATATTTTAAAGTATAGCAACAAAAGATCGTGTAGAGTTATTCCTTCTTGCTGCGAAATCCCGCATAGGTCCTTTAAAATGGGGAACTATACCTAGAATGGAACTTTTAGCTGCTTTGATTCGTGCTGTATTGGCTAAATAAGTAACTGATGCTATGGGCTGGGAAGATATCGAAAGATATTTTTGGTACGATTACACGACAGTGCTTACATGGATATCCGAGAAAGAAAACTGGCCTGTTTTTGCTAAAAACAGAGTTCAAGAAATAAAAAATTTGAGTGAAACTTCAGTGAAAATTTGAGTGAATAAAAACTTCCTGTTTTATGGAAACATATACCTGGTGAAATTAATCCAGCAGATCTGACATCTAGAGGGTGTAAAGCAAAACAGCTGGTATCTCTCAAATGGTGGGAGGTTCATCTTGGCTTAAAGATCCTAAAGAATATTATAAATATATGGATACCAAGTGCCAAGACGTAAACGAAAAAGAAATTGAAAAAGAAAAATTGAAGTCTACAAAATTAGTTGTAAATGTTAATGAAAGTCCAGAGAAAAACTTGTACTAATAGTATTTTTCCAGTTATGAAATATCGTATGTCTTGTTGGTTGGATACTTTGTTTCAGATATAATTCTTCTAATCCAAAGGAACAGATCAAAGGAGAATTGACAAGTTTTGAATTTAAGAGAGCAGAAAAAAAGATAATTTGGATTATACAAAAGGAAAGTTTTTCCCATGAAAGTGAGGGGAGATTGAAAACTCTGGAGACGTTTAAGGATGAACAAGACATAATACGTGTAAAGACTAAGATTATGTATAGACAAGACAATATGGATTTCCTCACACCTATGGTTGTTCCTTCAAACCATGAAGTTGTCAAAACGATTAATTTTACATTACCACCGCAAAAATTGTCATGCATGTCCTCAGATTCTTCTAAATTTGCTTAGAGAAAAATACTGGATTTTGAATGGAAGAAGAACTGTGAGTTCTGTTCTATCAAAATGTACCATTTCTAAAAGATTTAATTCGAAGAATTTAGAATCTTCTTCAGTTTCTCTGCCAGAAAATCGAGTGAAAGATGCAGCAGTATTTCAGATTATCGACATTGATCTGGCTGGCCCTCTGTTTCTTAAAAATAAACAGAGGAGTTGCGTTATCTTATTTACATGTGCCATCTGCAGAGCTGTGGATTTGGAGCTTATGACTTCAGCTTCTACAGAGTCATTTTTAATGGCTTTGCGAAGATTTGTATCTCGTAGATGAAGATGTTCTGTTATATATTGCGACAAAGGTTCCAATTTTGTTGGTGCATCCAATTTTTAAAAAAGATTGAACTGGAATCGCATACAGAAGTATGGAGCAATAAATTCTATCAAATGAAAATTCAACTCTCCGACTGCTGCTTGGTGGGGCGGATGGTGGGAGAGGTTCATCATATTGATGAAAGATATATTAAAAAGAGTCTTGGGACAAGCCTGCTTGAACTATGAAGAAATGATAACTGCATTAGCTGACTGCGAAAACATTATAAATTCGCGACCACTAACTTACATGTCTGAGAAGCAGTCCATCAAACCCATATCACCGGACATGTTTCTTATAGACATTCATGAATGTGCTTTACCAGACGTTGATGCGGTTGAGACAAGTTCTCTCACTAGAAGGCTAAAGTATAGGCAAGAACTGCAAAAAGATATCAGAAATCGATTTAGATCAGAATATTTGGGTCTCCTTATCCAACGACCAAATAGGAGACGATTGCAACGTTGAATTGCTGTAGGAGATATAGTCTTGGTGTGAGCAGATAACAAGAAAAGGATCAATTGGCCATTAGGACGAGTTATAAATCTCATTCGGGGCAAAGATGGAAAAGTTCGTCTTTTGAAGTTACAAACGTCTCATTCACACATGATTCGGCGTATTCAAAGAAGATAAAGATTCCAGAAAGACTAGATTTATGATGATTATGTAAATGTTGTATTTATTTAATGTGAAGTTTTGATTATAATATATAATCAAAAGGTGGGAGGATGTTAAATCTATTGTCCATTTTATTTATTTTTTATTATCCTCTCATCTTTTATTCTCGTGATACTTTTTTATATATGAGGTAACGTGAATTAGAAATTGTATATTTTTTAATGTTTTGAATATTTTATGGAAAAAGGTATAAAGCTTTACCGGCAAATAAATTATTTGTGGTTAAGAGGTTAATTGACTTTTTTTTGTACATTTTAAATTGATAATTGGCTTCCGCATTACATTCTGAAAGCTGGGTTGTTAAAGCAACAGCCTTTTTGAACGCTTTAATTAACAGTAGCCAAGCTCTTTAGTGTGAGAGTTCATTTGAATGAAGAATTTTACTAAACGTCATCTATTGTGGTGTGATCTTCTACTGCATATGCAAAAATGGCTTGTAGAATAAAGATAACTCTCTCTAATAAAGTGAAGAATTTGAAAGTAATCAATAAGAGGCTGAAAAAAATCCCTCCCGGCTCGGCCTACATGCACAGGTAGATTTCGAATTTAAGTACTAATTTCAACAACAAAAACTAAATCATGATTAGAGATAAAGCCACTTTAACAATTTTATCTGGCCGCTTTTGACAAGTTTTCAATTTCATTTTTATATAAGAGCTGGTTTTATCAGAATCATGTTAAGGCGGTATTAAAAAAAAAAAAAAATACTTTTCCATGCTCACCAACTCGAAATTTTCTGGCATATTTTTACATTCATTTTTAACCTTTAACTGATGTTATCGGTCTCATAGACCGCTGCTTTTTTCAATTTTTATAGTTTAACTTGTAACTTTTAGTTTAAGAGGCTACTTCAGTCAAGTGAAAAGACCGGTTCGGTAATGCTAATCCAATGGAAGAAATTTATAAAGATATCTCGGTTGCATTTTAATATTTTTAAATGATTTTTTTTTGCATTGGATAGCTGAGATCGATCTGTATGCAGGCCGTTTTTTTTACTTTTTCGATTTCGATTGCAAATTTTTTTTATGAGGATGCTTTCAGTTTCGAAACCGGTTCCGAAAATGAAAGTGCTCTCATTAAAATTATCTGTTAACAAAATAGAAAAAGCAAAAAACGGCCTTTGAACAAATCGATCTCAGCTTTCCAATGCAAAAAAAAAAAAAATCATTTAAAAATATTAAAACGCAGCCGAGATATCTTTATAAATTTCTTCCATAGGATTAGCATTACCGAACCGGTCTTTTCACTTGACTGAAGTAGCCTCTTAACTACAAACACTACCCAAATTTTGTTTCGTTTGGAACTTTAGTACTATCACCAGAGACTTTTGAATACGTGAATTTTAATTTTAATAGTCCTGTACAAAAAGTTAAGTACAAAAACACCATTCTATGAGTTAATCGTGCATTTTATTCATCTTTCGAAAGTGCGGTTTGACAGGCCACTTCACAGTAGTTACATGACAATTTCTCTGACATTAGTTAAAGGTTAAAAGAAAAAATATGAAACTTGCTGACGTGATTTTTGAAAAGATTTATAAGTGACCTGTGTTTCTGTTTTAGGTTCAATTAATTAAAACTTGATTTATAAACAATTATTTTCTCAGTAGGACCATGTTTTTCGTTTCCAATACAATCGCTTCGGGAAATTCGGTTCAAAATGCCAACTTTGACATGATTTTTTGAAATATATTCTGCCTCTATCAAAAAATCGACCATTGCGGTACATTACATAGTTTCTGAATAAGAAAACCTACCAACTGGATGCGTTTGAGATCAAAAATTAATTTAAAAATGAGTCAGAAAATAAGCAGTTTGGATTTGAATGCAACCGTAATACGATGATTTTTTTTCTTCAACCTCTATGTATTTTTAATTTGTTTTTGCTGTAAGAATTTGTCCTATCAAAAACTTGTAAATATAAATGTTGTAGATAATATTAAGAAGATATATAATAAATTCATGCGGATTTTATATCTTGTGAATTGACGAAGTTATGGGTTTTTTTCTTCTTCAACCCCCCCCCCCCTTTTAATTTCGTTTTTAATTTTTTTTGCGGTACGAATTGGTCCTATCAAAAACTTGTGGTTATAAAAGTTGTAGATAATATTAAGAACATTCATAATTAATTTAATTGGATTTGATATCTTGAGAACTGGCGAAGTTATAAATTTTTTTCTCGCTAAAACCCTGTTTTTTGCGCCCCTTGAGCCCATTTTTAATTTTATCAAAAATCTGTGATACATAAATTTTTGGCCCTATTTTTAGAAGTAATAAAAACTTTAAACTGATTTGATATGTACAAAAATTAAAAAGTTATGGGGGGTTTTTCGGTTTCCACAAAACCCCTCCCTATTTCCATCCCTTTGGTCCGATTTTGCCCATTAACGAACTTGATCGAGATTTTATGCCCCTTGATTTTATGTATCAGTTTGGAAGAGGTTTGTGCAGAATTACGGAAGTTATCGTGTCCACAAAAAAGTGATATATATATATATATATAGATAGATAGATAATGTTTTTTACTGAGGATGGTTTTGGGTTCTAAGGGTCATGATCGGTGCAGATCTGCAAAAATTTTTCAGAAATTCCAACATAGGAGCGATCGCAATAGGTAGTATTTCATACGAAATCTACCTAAAAAGGAAGGGTGTTGCGAAAATGTTTGGGATTTCGGTAAGCACTCTGTCAACAATCACAAAAAAAAAAAAAAAAAAAAAAAAAAAAAAAAAAAAACAGGAATAAATCACCGAAAACAAATAGAACCTTGACCTAGTGCGAAAAAGAAAGAAGATGTGGCAGTACGAGGGCGTAGACGAAGCAATACCTAAGTGAATTACAGGGATAAGAGATATGCACCAATAATTTTAGAAAAGGCTCTAAAATGTGCTTCATTTCTTTGGCATTTTGAATTCCAAGTCAGCATTGGTGGCTAGAAAAGTTCAAAAAGAGACATTGATTATTCCAGAAAACTGTCTGTGGTGAAAGTGCGGATGCTCCATTGACAGTATGTGAGAATTAGAAACTTAAGATACCGGAAATTCTGAAAGAATTTTCTTCTTCAAGAATTTTCAACGCTGACGAAACCGGGCTCTTTTACAAGTGTCTGGCAAAAGTAAATCTTCTCGGTGTTTTAAAGGAATGAAGTCCTTAGAAGGGTACTATGATTTTAATAAAAACTCGTGGATGATCACTGAAATTTTTGACAAGTTGTTAAAAGCGCTTGACAAGCAAATGAGAATAAAAACTTCGAAAAAATGCTTTGACTATTGACAATGATCCACCTCACCCATAAAACAGTTGAAGTGAACTGTAAAACGTCGAAATAATTTTTTTACAATCCGATTCCGCACTGGACATGGGAGTAACAAAACAAAATTAAAGGTGCATTAGAAGAAAGTAATTCTTAAAGAACGGATCATAGTTATTGAAAAAAAAAACAAAACAAAAAAAAAAACGATTCCATCCAAGACATCATTAACCTTTGAATTGGTATTGAGGAACTTTAAAATGCTTGGAGATTCAATGTCACAAAAAGAACGATGTACAATTGTCTTAAAAGGGTCGGCTTTTCTGAACTAGAGAATTCTGTGGATTCTGACGATGACGATAATAGACTAAAAAGATAAATGGAGAAAATTTTAAAAACGCGGAAGTATCGAGGAAGATGTAGTGACTTTTTGGAGGTGAATGAGAATCTCATTCTTGCGTAGTATGCCATTCCCACTGATAGTGATATTTTAAACAGCATTGTGAACAATGCTGGTGGAAAAGACAATGAATGTGAAAGTGAGAACATAAAATAAGAAAAACAAAGCCCATCACGTAGTGAAAAGATAAATGCCTTTGACGTTACAAGGGGAGGACATCAAATAGAAGAAAATGTTTAACATTCAAATCTGCATTCCTTGTTAAAGTATGAAAATTTGTACAAGTGAAAAAAGTTTTGAATTCAAAATAACTAAAGTTACAGATTACTTCAACTGAAGTAAATGTAAGTTTTCCTTATGCGGTTTTTTTTTCTACTATGCTTTCAAATAAACGTTTATTTTCTGAAATAAAAAATAAAATATGAAATTAATATTTAGCGTTAAGCATTTCAAAACCTTAATTAAACAGCCGATTTTTTTTGTTTTCAAAATTTACACATTAAATGAAAATTTTTGCGTGGGTTCTCTATATAACGAATTTTTTGACTGAACAATGGATTTCGTTATATAGATACTCGACTGTATATATATATATATATATATATATATTTTAAGAAATAGCATAGCATAACTCAAAATTTGATATAATTATTTTTAAAATCCAAATTTAAAATTCTTGGAGCCATAAGACAAAGCGCTGCGTCACAAACTTTTAAACCGTTAAGGGTTTTTGTACTGATCTATATACAATAAAACCTCCATAACCGACACTCCCAGAAAGATGACTCCTCTATTTAGCGCACACATTTCAATTCGACACATTGATGTATTCATGCGTTTTTTTTCTCTGAATAGTGGGCTCCTCACAATCTACACACACGTGTAATATGTTGATGTATGCATAATTTATAACAAATATGATATATGTGTTTTTCTGTGTATCACAACCGTAATGTTGGTAATATTTTTCATGTTCCAAGAGAGGAAAAAATAGTTCTTAACTTTAACATAAAAAAGAGAAGAATCTGTGATTACATTTCTTACATACATTTTATTTCTCTCAAGCAGTAAACTGAATATATGAGGGTGGAACTTAAGTATAGGGTAAAAAAAAAACTTTTTTGTTTTAATATGTAATAGTGAAAACTTTTTCCCTTTTTGGATGACTAAACTTTTGGCTGAAAAGGTTTTTTAAAATTAATTTGTTTTCCGGTTCCTCAAGGACGTCAAAGTTTTAAAATTTCAGTATAAAGTAACTTAAAGTAAACAACGTAGCTGTTAGCTCATATCTGTTTATATTAAGCAAATACTACCCAGAAGTCACCACGAGGAGATTGCTAAATATCGACTTCCACCCTCTTTACCTCCCTTTGTTATGGATTAATTCAATTGTATATTCAACGTTCTGACTTCTTAGGTAAACTTTGTCATTACATTGCGGGAATTCAACTTTCCCAAGATAAAGCCATCTCTTGCTTAATATCTAAAGACGGTTGACGCAGCTCTAAGGACAATTTTGACAAACGTTTCCACTGTTTGAGTATGACAAGGAAAATCTAAAATTCAGGTGCATCCCCTGTTTGTGCTTTTTTTAAAGTTCTTCATCCGATCAGTCCGTCAAGACAGGATCCATGTTTTTATAGTCTATAATTTGAATATGTTCGCATTTTTTCAAGTTGATTTCCTATTGGTCCAGAAAATCATTTAGTACCCGTAGTTTTTCCAAAAGATTTTGAAATAAGTATCTAAAAAAAGTTCATTTGCATGTAATAAGCAAATTATCCATTGTAAAGTTTTTAGAGCCTTGCTTCCGATATTTTGACAACTCCAGATTTGCGTCCTGCATTGACGGCGTTTCTGTTTCACCCAATAAATTTCAAACTTGAAATGTCTGTGTTATTACTTTGAAAATACACCAAACTTGCAGTGGCTATATTAATATAAAAAGAAGATGTCAATGAAATATGGCCAATATATTTTGATCCTGGGTTTTGAACTAAGACCATGTGTTCTTCTTTAATGATTTTTAGTTGTACTTTTTTTTCTTTGCTTCAGTTATCATAGTGTTATCCTTTCTGCCATCAAAATACAAACCTTCTAAAATTAACTCATTTCGTCTTTCTTGTTCTTTCAAATTCTTCCTTTTCTTTTCTCTTTGTCGCCTTCAAGCCCTTCTTTCAGTTACCTTTTTTTTATTATCATTAGAAATACCCATATCTTTTAGGGTGCCATTTGCAATAATATTTGCAGCTCTGTCTAATACCCTGGTTCTTTCACCTTGTTCATTATCAAATTCAGGTTTAGAAGAACAACCCATTGAATCCTTTTCTTCTGAACTATTTTTTTTACTTGACGACCATTCAATCAAAATAGCACTTTTTGTTTTAAAATAACTCTTTCTTTCCTTGATATTTCTTTTCCCAGTCTTGATACGCAGTTTTTTATAGTTTTTATATGTGCTGATCGATCCTATTGCCAGCATCCCATCTCTCTTTGTTCTTTTAGAAAGTGACGCTCTTGTTCTGAGACACGATAATATTTAGTGCATTTGCACAAAGAAAAGTTTTTTGCACGACTACCTAACATTTTGCAATTTTATATTGGATGTGGGATTATTCTTTCCAATCTTAATATTTTTCTTCATATTTTGACATTTCTCACGATAGTCTAATCATTTTTCATGATTGGTGTATCAGAAACCGTTGGAATTAAAGGTCTCAGCAATACACTTTTAATTGTATCAGCAACAGCTTTAGATATTTCAGACACAGTGTGTTCCAGATTCCATATGACAGATTTTAAGTTAAATTGAACCTATAAATAATGTTTCATAACATCTTCATATGTTCGCCAGAGATGACAGTCTAATGTTAATTATTTTTGTTTCCAAAATACAAGACACTTGATCAATTTTCTAGATTTAGTTACGTTAGCAGACATTGTCACATTTGACACCGGCTGTCTATTGAAAAATACTCGAAGAAACTGTTAACACACGCTAAATCGGACTAACTTGTTATGAGTCGCAGACAAATAAATCACAGACAATGAAAGACGACGCCCACTGCACTGGCTTCTACAGAAGTCAAATAAAGTAGGACCATCTTTTCCATGGCACTAAAACTAAATTATTCTCTTTATTACAGGTCTTTAACACTTCATTAATTTAATTTTGAAAAATATAAATTTAACAATAAGCTTAATAAACTTTTCATGCAATTTTTGCCTTTTATTCATTTTTTGTGGAAAATCAGATGCTTTGAGAAACCGGAAAATATTACTTTAAAATTAAAAGAAAAATATTTTCTTTTTATGGAGTTAAAAAGGAAAAAAAAATAATCACTATTAGAATATAAAATTCGAAACTTCGTTTTTTAGTTCCACCCTAATATATACTCATTCAAATACGTATTTATTTCCATCTGAAATATAGTTCTGCTCAAACATTTTGTGAAAAATCTCAATAACCCCACTTTCAAAAACCTAAATCTGACCCACAAGAATTGTTCTAGGGTGAAGCTAGGCCCCCCAGAGAGAAAAAAAATTAAAGTCACCCCGACTCGAAAAAAGAAATTTATGGACACACCGACTCGAAGCAGGATTCTATTCAACGATCCCGAGGTGTCCGCTATTCAAAGGTTTTTCTATTCTTGAATATTAAAGATTATAGATATGTTCATTTTTCTATATAAAAGATAAAATTGGTATTAGCGATATAATTGTGGATTACTTTTCATGATTGCTTTAAAACATGATTTATTTTCCTTTTATTTCTGGTTCGTGTCGGGTTGCGGGTTGAAACATTTAGGATTCGGGCTACATTGCGGGTCGATGAAAATTTTTTTCGTAGGTTCGCGTGGATTGCGGGTTGATTTCAAATGGAATTTTCGAATCCCCGCGCAGGACTTTACTCCGTCTTCCGAGGATTGACGTTTGCCCACGTGCCCTTTACCGATTTGGAGTCTAGAGTTAGCAGAGCAAATCTACCATCTTTGGTAAGAAAAGATTTTCGCCATAATTCAGTAAAGTTCTGGGACAACCACGGGTTGCTAATATTTAGTGACATTTACACAAGTTTGTTGAATTTGTAAGCTAATAAATTACTTTCAGTGACATTATTGTTTGACATCGAAAGCCAGATTGGGTTATCGTTTGAGCAGCCAGCCTTTTATATGTAAGTTATTTTTAACTTTTGTAATTTTGCATTTTCAAATTTTTGATAACTGATTTAAGGATTACAGGTGCTTTTAGTTTAGAGTAGTGTACGCTAAATTTAGAAACTACTGGCAGTCCTTTCTCATTTTGATGTAAATAAACCGTATTTTAAAAGTTAAAGCTGACCATGTATCTATTAACACGTGACTGCCCTCATCGATTTGTCAAAAGTTAAAAGTTCCCCTTCAGCAATTTCCATCAATAAACGGAACTGAGTTTTTTCTACAACTTTGCATATGATCTATAGAATTTATACACAACAAGTAATATGCAAAAAACTAGTTAAATTCAAAAACGCATACCATAACTAAAAACGCACTTCTAGCAATTATCGCTCATAGGCAAGTACTGTAACAGAATTATTTTGTGTCCCTGCAAATGAAAACGATAAATGTTGTGCACACAATATTCTACAGTAATCATCTTGTAGTACACCTCAGTTATGAATATCAAATTCAATATATTTGAAACAGTGCAACATTACAAGAATACATTTCAAACGATATTTATCCGTAGACCATAATGTAACGGAATTATGTTGAGTGTCCCTGTAAAAGAACTATAAATGCAACACACTTCATTTTCAATACCAAAAATGAATTCCATGGTAATTCTTAATAACTTATATAAATTGCATGGTAATCCGATTATATTTACGCGAGTTAGAGCATGGGCAGACAGACAGGCGGCCGGACAAACCAAATTCATTCATAAACACTTTTAATCTATGTTTGAAAGTGTTAAAAAGGGTATTTCTGCTTCAAAATTAATATAAATATATTTATACGAGTTACATCCAGATAAACTGTAAACATAAATACTTTTCAACTACTTTGGAAAGTATTAAAAATACATATAGATGATTTTAAACTTTTAACATTTTTAACTAAGCTAAAAGTATAACAAACTGCAATGAACATAGTAATTATTAAAAAGAAACTAAGATAAATATAAAAAAGGCTACGAAAAGTTGAGCAACCATTATATCAGAAATTATTTTTTTTTAGATAGATAACGTTTATATCTTCGATGAGGAATACATAGACATTGTGCGTAATACATATTTGATCTTATCTTTTTAGGGTTAAATGCCTCTACTAGCTTCAAATACATCTGTTAACACATCCGCAAGAGCTGACGTGAATATTCTCCCTTTGATCCGATGTACTCTTTGGTTCATGCTGACATGACATCACATCAATTCGAATGTTCTTTCTCGTTATTAATGACGTAAAATTTACATGATCTCACAGACAATTTTACACTTTTGACTTACATATTCTATTTTTGATACTATATGCGTAAGCGAATCTTAAAAAAAAGAAAGGGAGTGATAATTCCAGACTGAAACAGTGCAAACTGTTTGCAAACAGTTTAATCTATTTTGCTCAGATGGGAGATTAAAGAATAATTTTATTTAAACTGGTATAAAATTCCTACAACACTTCATGAGCTATAACATAACATAGAATGGTATCTAAATATTCTATTTCTATTTCGCTTTCTCATCCATTTAAAGCACTATAATCTTCTGGCTATTGAAACACGTAGAAAAGAAAGTTTTAGTTCTAAAAAATATCAGAGCTTAGGATAAGTTAGGGTTACAATCCGCACTTCCAGTAAATTTTGATTTTGAATGTAGGGGAGACGGGGGGAATGGCGCCAATCGGGGTTATGCCGCCACCCCGCCTATTTTAAAAACTAACAGTAGTTTGAGAAAGTGGATGCGCCTGCACTATAGCGGCCAACAATACAAACAGTGCCTAGAGGGAGAGTGATTTTGTTGTACGTCGTTCGTTTGTTCTAGTGAAAAATTCAGCTTTCATCTCGTTGCTTCTTATTTTGGAGCTTCAAATGAGGAGAGGTAAGCACCTTTTATTGTAACATTAGGTACTTAAGATTACCCGTAATCTACATACATTCGCCAACATTTTGATGCAATTTGTTGAGCAAGTTTGGTTCTTCTTTCGACTTTGCTGGGGGATTTCCGCTATATTGCCTTCTCGGGGTAATGTCGCCACCATTGCAAGGGGTGACTTTTCCAATTTGAGTTAAATTGTAAGCTTAGTACATTAATAAATCTAGCTTAAGGAACATTGTAATTATTCATTATTTTGCTAAATTATTGCTTTCTAAATATTTTCAGTAGGTTATGTGTTTCCCACTACCCATTTTATGTATTTACTAGGTCATTAAACTGTGGCGTCATTACCCCGATACACTTACCTTCAAGTTTGATGTTGTAGAATTTTATAATAAAACAATTGCAAACTAATAACGTGAGGATACAAAAATACTTTCCTTCCGACGGTCACTATACCCTTACTGGGAACTTACGATGAATTTCACTAGGTGCCGGTACCGATCGCACATTTTCAATTCTTTTCTCTTTAGAGATATTGGGTGAGCGGGATTGCCCTTCTGAGCGTCATTACCTCACTTTCTAGATATTTAGGAAAACGTCTAAAATCCCAAGTCACCGGTCACCTTTGGCCATATAGTGTAACGTCTTTCTAATGATATATGTTTTTATGGCATTATGGGAAAGTAGGGTAATGACGCTCAGAAGGGCAATCCCGCTCACCCAATATCTCTAAAGAGAAAAGAATTGAAAATATGCGATCGGTACCGGCACCTAGTGAAATTCATCGTAAGTTCCCAGTAAGGATATAGTGGCCGTCGGAAGGAAAGTATTTTTGTATCCTCACGTTATTAGTTTGCAATTGTTTTATTATAAAATTCTACAACATCAAACTTGAAGGTAAGTGTATCGGGGTAATGACGCCATAGTTTAATGACCTAGTAAATACATAAAATGGGTAGTGGGAAACACATAACTTACTGAAAATATTTAGAAAGCAAGAATTTAGCAAAATAATGAATAATTACAATGTACCTTAAGCTAGATTTATTAATGTACTAAGCTTACAATTTAACTCAAATTGGAAAAGTCACCCTTTGCAATGGTGGCGACATTACCCCGAGAAGGCAATATAATGCGGCTGTAAAATACAAAATGGCGGTAGAGACGAAATTTTTTTTTACGCACCCTACTGAGTGGCATATCATTGGATAGGTCTTTGAAAATGAAGACCATGTTTCATTGACTATTTTACAGTCAGAAGCTCCGTTTAAATATTACGCAACCTGGAAGTTGTGTAGTTAGGATCTCTAGTTTTACTGCAACTCTAACCTTCATAGACATCTATAGGCCTCATCAAAGCAGTGTTTATAGATAAGAACTATCAATTAAACGCAACTTAAAAGTTATCAATACAAGTAAATAAAAAAATAGGTAAGTAATATAAAAAATAATTTCACATTGATCAGAAATAATAAGTTAGTTCGCTTTTTACGCAGTCGGGTTTTTTGACTTTTTAAATTTAACTAATAATTATTCACAAAAACGAATGAGTTAAGTGAAAGCTTTCACGTAAACTTTGACAGAGACGCCTCTGATCTTTCCTCTGATTACGGCTGTTGTATTGCAGTTGAAAACGCTTGGGGTTTTTAACATCTTTTGACGTTTTTTATGTTATAAAGACTTTTTTTATGTATACTTTAGCACCTTTTTAGGTAATCAGAAGTTTGATTTTGTATATTTTTCAATCAAACAATTTTCAAAAGTTATTTTACCAAAAGCGGTAACTTTCTGATTTTTTATAATAACTTTTAGCAAGTAAAAAAAATGCCTGTTATTGAATTATACCAAGGTAAACAACCATTAGAAATTACATAAAACGATTACTCAATATTCAAGTTTGTCAAGATATTTCCGAAACTCACGCTATTTTAGTATTTAGCAGAACTATTTTGGAACATTTTAGATAAAAGAAATTGAACATGGTTCATTGTGTATGAAAACATCGTCAGTCGTTTCACCGAGTCTGTAACTATTGGGTACCATCTTTTAAAACTGTCCATGGTAACTATTATCAGGGTCTTTGCTAAGGCAAGGAACGGGGGGTGTTGCGCCTCCTTCGCGAATGCTGTTACACTTGGCAAATTTGGAAACTTAGGCACCAAAACTGTTTAAAACTTTAATAAAAACTAAAAAAACACTTTCTATTTCTGATAAACTTGGCAAAAGTTAGAAAATATAATTGGAAATATTACTGAGCTTTTTACAAATAGGAACTATATTACATTTTCTAATTGTGGTAACTTTGCAAAATTATAAAACTAATTGATTGACAAACGACGGGATGTATTTATTTTTGCTTCTCAATGAGTTGGCCAATACTGAATTTTGACTTGGCAATTTAAGAACCTCCCCTCTCCCCCTCACCACAATAAAAAGTCTTAGCGATGGCTCTGACCATTAACCTCTTTGCTACCTGGGTCCACATATGTGGACCTCTATTCTTTTCCCCATAAAAACTAAACTGTTTGACTTTTTTACATTTGGACTTCATTTCTTAACAGCTGAATGTTTTTTGCTTTAAAAGCAAACCAATAAATGGCAAAATCTATGCTGATTTCCTCATAAAATAGATGTTATTTTTATCTGAGTTTGCAAAACGCCTTCAAGAGGGTATGGCCAAGAAATTGAGAAATTTTCATACTTTTTTAACTTAAATCCTTTACAATAAAATGTTTTGAGGATTTGTATATCATTCACTTGGTTAAAGGCTTTAAATTTGTGATTATGTGAATTTGGGTTAGTGATAATTAAATTGATATTTTAACAGAATTTGTAATTTTAGATCCCTATTTGTAAACCTAAATTACTAGTCCCCTAAAGTATCAATTTCCGAAAAGTTCTTTTTTTCTGTCATCTATGATGTCATTTTGTTTGTTTAAAACCAACGAATGAGTATTTGTAGTATTATTTTAGCTTTGGGAACGAAGAGGTTACAGTAAAATGAAATAATTTTGGCTATGCAGAGCCAAAAGCAGTCAACAGTTGCATTTTACCTTCATAATAGTCGTTGAGTCAGAAGCCAAAATTAGTGCTTTTAGTTTCATCTCTGGGGACTTGATACACCTTTTTGGATTCACAATGGTCCAAGGTGTTCATTTTAGGATGATACTATGAAATTTGTGGTAGCTTATAGACGCGATATTGTAAAGATGGGCGCCATTATAACATAATTAATTTAATTAATTTCAATTTCAATGAAAAAAAGGAAAGGAAAAATATTGTTGAACATAAAACGTTAAATAAATTAAATGTTTATTAAGATTTTATTTTAACATGATGTTTATCATTATATTTAACTTTATGTTTATTAACATTTTCAATTGGATAAACAGTTCAAAAGACATTTGCGATGAAAGAAAACCGAAATTTTTTCTTTTGCATTTTAATGCATATTATTTTCATGTGGAAAAGACACAGCAATTCAAGAAAGACTAATTAATACTGGTGAAAATATTGCAATCAGTCTTTTAAGAATGAATAAATAACAGAAATCTTAGTGTTCTTCATTGCTATCATCATCAGTTGACATTCCTGTGTCCAAATCACTTCCATCGTCATAGAAGTTCAATAGTTCTGTATTCTGCATATGCTTGTACATCTGAGGTTATTAAAAAGACACACACACGATGGCATGACACATGTTCTTGAACAAGAACAGGGCGTCAGTTCCAATACAACTTCAGGAGCAGGAGGACTGCCATTTCACCAGACCTCTAGATAACCTCTTTCCTCACTATCTGTTCCAGAAATCCAACCATATTTATCTGGGGAGGGAAGATCAGGATCAGCCTGTAAGCACTTCTTCCAAACAAGACCCTGGTAATTAGCTCTCATTACCTGTAGGTAGAGTGTATTACTACATGACGGAAGACGATGCAACTCCCCAGACCCCTTTTTTGCAGCAAAAAATAGTATAGCGCAATTCACTGATGCCAGAGTATTTCTGCTTTCCATAACAGAGCAGGTAAACATACGACTCAAGCTGTTTCTTTGTTTCTTTTGATAGATCAGCTTCAGTACCAAAGGCTTAAAGCATCTTGGAATACAGTGTTCTGAATCATCATTTTCCCTTGCCTGCAAAAGCACTTACCGTATCGCACCCTGACAGTGAATGCATTCTAGGTAACGTATTACATACCTCTTTACCTAGAAGCCCATGCATCTCACTCAAGTTGTAGTGCTTTAGCCTGTCATTGGATCCATATTTTACAAATATTAACCCTTTGTAGTTTTTCAAATCGTTTTCTAAAGAAAACAGTGTGATAACTGCCACATCAGTATCTATAGAGATAATAATACTATTTATAAATCCATACGCTAAAGCATGGTGTGAGTGAAATAAAAGTCGAATATCCACCTCTTCTTTGAAGCACGTCACTTTAGTGGCTTCTTTAACGAGTTATTTCGTGAATTTATAGCATTCTTCCCCGCCGGTAACTTACATCACCCATGTATTCAACTGTTTCAGATAATGCTCATTTTGACATTCTTGTGGAATGAAATGTATCAGTTCTTTCTTGTTCACCTCATCAGATAGAAACTGCTTCCATTTTCGTACTTGGTGTCCAGGAGTTATGTTACTTTTATAGCATCACCAACAGCTCATCTATTTTCGTCGTTCATCACTTTTTATTGACACCTGCCTGTATGTGCCAAATACAACATCTATTCTTTGAGAGGATGTAGATTCTTGTATTATATTAGAAAACAGATTCAATGCTAGTTGTCCAAATGTTTGTAGCTCCTGCGGTAGCTTTTGAACAAAGCACATTCTCTCAATGATGTTAACAATACCATCATTTGGAATTCTTTCAGCAGTTGCAGTCTTTTTTCATAACAACCATCAGTTTGATTTTGCAGTTTTTCGCACTGAAACATCAGGTGTTGCTAAGAATCATGGAAGAGGCCCTAGATGGTAAGAAAGACAGTTCTCATACCTAAATTTCTTCGCTCAGCAATGGTCGTCATCTGAGCAAACAGATTTCTTTCTGCCTTTACAACAAACTCTGATTTATTAAACTTTACACTCTGTTTTTTCTTCAAGTCAGAAAATGTCTTTAGCTTCTTTTTCTTTGGGGGTTTGAAAAACCTTTCTGGCTTTGAGTCTTCAGACAGATATTCTCTCTTGAAATTTTGATAAGATTCTTCACCCACCTCATGAGCTTTGTCCATGTCTCCGAGAATTTCTAGATTTGGCATTACTCCAGTTGATTTTATTACCATGTCTAGATTTATCCATTCCTTGATAATCATGTTCTGTAAATCTCAGGTGTCACGTTCATCTTTCTAGATCCTGCTCAAAGAGAGATCTGGATGTAGAACAGATTTTTCTGAATAACTGATTTTGGTTCTTTCACGAATCATGTGAAAAAATGCTGCCCTCATATCACATCTCTCAACTGCGGCGGGTATTTGACTAAACTTCGTTGTACCTTTTGACCCTTGCGTGTATTTATTTATTCTCTTCAATCGTTTTATTAATTTAATAGCATGCAAAATCAAGGATAAAGCTTTCAGATAACCCTGTTTATCGGCGGCATTTTCCAATATGGCGTCCATTAGCTACCCTATTTTTGAAAATATCATGGATAAATGTCATTCTGAAATTGTGGATAATACAAAAATGTATGGTTTAACAAGTCCGCTGACATGAAACCACACGAGCCCTTCGCTCAACGACGGCGGCCATTTTCTAATATGGTGTCCATTAACTACACTGATTTTCAAAGCATTATGGATAAATGGATAAATGACATGCTGATGTTGTTGTGAATCCAAAAATATATGGTTTACCAAGTCCTCTGACACGAAACCACACGAGACTCTGGCTCAACGACCATAACAACAAAACTACTCACTTTAGGTAACTGAGGACTATTGATGTCTTGTTCATTAGATAGGTTTACAAAAACGTTTCATGGAACGAACAAATTGAGCTTAAAAAAGTAGGTAGATACCTACGTTCTATATTAAAAAAAAAAAAACTTGAAAAGAAAAAAGTAGTTAACTAGATTATATTAGTCAGATATCTTATCTACTTCATAATAAAATATAAAGCTTCCCACAACATAATTACGAAAGATTTGCATGATTGGGAAAAATCCCGCATTTTTAGGATTTGGGGTCCCTTTTAAGAGGGGAAGCTTGTGTTTCATGTGCCTTTTGGATAATCAAACACTGGAGAGCAAAAAAAAAAAAAAAAAAAAAGACAGTCTTTTTTTGCTTCTCCTGTGAAATATGAGTTCGTCACTTTTCTTTCGGGTGGTCGATATGTAGAGAAAGTTTAAAACAATTTTTATTTAAAAAATTTTTAATAAGACAAGTGTGCAGTTAAAACTGGGCATTTTTTACTAAGCGACAGTATGTTATTCGTTTCAGTTTCCAGAAAAAGCGTCGTGTGATTTAAAGAGAAAAGCATTGCGATCAGGAAAAGAAACCATAGTTGTGAAGATTGTTGTGTTGTAGATTAGGAATTATGGAATATTTCTTATTAATCACTTTTATTTTCCTTTGTTGAGTAAAGGGTTGTTATATTATTGGCTACATATGTAGCATATGTATTTATATTTATAATGCATTGCATTCTGTATAAATAACTGTGTAACTAACTGTAAATAGTATTTACAACTTCTACCAAAAATAGGACGTTCAATTAACAATATGTACTACTACATCCACACCAGATACTATGTGTATGTTGTTGTCGCAATGTGAACTGGGATAGCAAATCCATGCTGCCTATCATAGCCGGAGTGCTACACTATATGGCCAAAGGTGACCGGTCACTTGCGATTTTTGACGTTTTGTTAAATATCTAGAAAAATACATGAGGAATTAACTTGAAATTGCAGGTCTGTAAACAGTATTGTATATGTCATATATTTCCGTGAAGATGTTTTTCCGAAACCCCATAGGGGACCGTCAAAAAATTGAAAAAGAACGAATATATTTTGGAAAACCCTGTAAAAACTAATAGAGAAAAAGCGTTTAAACTCGAGATTATTAATAAGTGGCTTATTGTAATATACTGTGTTCATTTTTATGATGATAGCATGTATACTCGAAGAGAAATTAAGGTTTTTATAAAAACAGTCCGAAATTTCGCCAAGTTTTTTGCTTATAATTTGCAGAGTTCTTAATATAAAAAAAAGTTCTTTTCAGAAAATATGACAAACAACATTATACACAATACTCCGCAATCAGAATGAAAACATAATAAAAATCGGATGAAACATGAGCAGGTTTACTAAAAAATGTCTCACTGCGCATGTGCAAATGCATTCAAAATATAATGTGCATAATATGTTATCTAAATGTATAGAGCAACTTTTGTAAAAATCTCAAAAACATAGTTTGAAAAGCCTGATAATAATCGTTTATAGAATGAGCCCAAAATCCGTTGTTCCCAAAATGAAGCAAAAAGATGAGGGATTGTATCCAAATGCAATGTTACGTGCAATATTGTGTATGCTAATCTGGCACTAATCAATGGATATATGGATACACCCCCTTGTGTTTTTGCTTCATTTTGAGAACATTACTTCATTTTGGGTGACCGGTCACCTTTGGCCATATAGCGTATATACTGTATATACTCGTGTATAAGTCGAAATATTTTTGACAAAATTTGAGAGTTGAAAATGAGGGGTCAACTTATACACGAGTTAATAATAATAATAATAATAATTAAAAAAAAAAATTCGCAGATAATCGGCGAATGGGAAAGTCTTTTAAGTAATCACATATGGGTCTGCGTTGGAGAGAGAGATAAAAATGGACAATGGTCATTTCCTTGTGCTTGGCAAAAAAAGCTTAACAATAATATCCCTGTAATTGTTCTTCACACATTTTCTCTTGGGATATAATCCCCTTCAATACAGGGGCATTCTTTTCGGCATTAAAATCCCCTTTTTAAAAAGAGTTCAACGTGAGAATATTCTAGATATCTCTCCTAAAAGTCCTACAATACAAAGAAGTACCATATTTTAGCAGTCTAAGAAGTTCTTTACACCCTTGTAAATAGGGATTGAATAGATTTTTGAAACATTTTTTTTTCTTTTTAAGTATCATTAAATTGATGTGAATAGATTTCAAAATAGTTTAAGCTTCTTCGAATTTACGCAATTATACAGTTTTAAAACGTTGAATTTAAAAAAAAAGTCTGATTAGAAACGTAAGTTTACTAATTTAATGAAAATTTATTAATTTTTTTATCCTCGATTACAAATCCTTTTTCAACTTACTACCAGAAATGTGGTTCGACTTATACACGAAAATTCAATTTTTTTTTTTCAAAATTTTGCTTAAGAATTGGTGGTGTCGACTTATACACAAGTATATACAATAAATTGTTCTAACTATCATGTTTTAAATAAAGTAGTAAACTAGAAATACCATTTTATTGTGAAAAAATAATAGTTATTGTGCTGTCACAGAATATTTACGATCCCGTATGCCTCGTAATTTAGAAAATGCAAACAGATTAGATTGTAGCTCATCCAAGTGACTCTTGGTCAGTCATTGTGATAAGAGTTATGTTATTTATGAACTAGGTGCTTTTCCTGAAATTTAAATGGGCACTTTTAAACCTCTGGGTTGAATAAATGTCACGTACAGAAATCTAGCGGAAACATGGAATAGGGGAGACCGGGGAATGGCGACACCTTAAGAGAATTTAATTTTTTTCACCTAAAAAAATGTCTATTTTTTAATAGTAAAAATTCTAAAGCTGAACCATTATCTTTAGTATCTGCATAAATTTAACCGTAATCATAACTGTAAAGTAAGCACACATAAAAAAAAATTCTTTCAACCTCTGTACAGTGGCGGAATTACCCAGGATACTGGGGTAATTCCGCCACTGTATCGGGGTAATGACGCCACTCTATAATGACCTAATAAATACAGAAAATGGATACTAGGAAACACATAACCTACTAAAAATATTTAGAAAGTAATAATTTATCAAAATAATGAATAATTACAATGTTCCTTAAGCTAGATTTATTAATGTGCTAAGCTTACAATTTAACTCAAATTGGAAAAGTCACCCTTTACCATGCTGGCGGTATTACCCCGAGAGGACAATATAGTGGAAAACCCCCAGCAAAGCCGAAAGAAGAACCGAACTTGTTCAACAAATTATATCAAAATGTTGGAGTAACGCATGTAGATTACGGGTAATATTATCTTAAGTACCTAATATTTCAATAAAGGGTGTTTATCTCTACTCATTTGAAGCTCCAAAATAAGAAGCAACTAGATGAAAATTAAATTTTTCACTAGAACAAGCGAACGACGTATAACAAAACCATTCTCACTCTAGGCACTGTTTCTATTGTTGGCCGCTACAGTGCAGGCGCAATCACTATCTCAAACTGCCGTTAGTTTTTAAACTAGACGGGGTGGCGGCATAACCCCGAGTGGCGCCATTCCCCCGGTCTCCCCTAAATGAACTCAGAAATTTGAATACTATTTCAACGAGTTGCAAATTTTCATCACATTTAAGCTTAAAACATGAAAATTTTAAGGAAAATTGCAAGATGTCATGGGAATGTTAACCGAATATTGTATTCCAAGAGAAAATGGGATGTTTGAAAGATTTAAATTTCTCTTCTGAAGTCAACAGGAGTTCCAGCAAATAAATACATATTTAACAGAGTTACAGACTCTAGCCTCAACGTGCGAATCTGGAGACTGGGAGGAAGGTTTAATCAGAGATCTTGTCCTAGGTATTAATGAAAAATCACTATTAGAGAGATAGTTACGGGCAGCTGATTTAACACCGAAAAAGGCAGCAGGCTTTCTTGAGAGCACTATAAACGGCTTTCTGAGATCACCATTAACGGCTTTTTTAGAGCACCACAAACAAGCAAACAGCAGTTAGACTGTCACTTCAGCAGCGCGAAAAGTCCATGAAATGAAGAGGGCTAGACCAAAATTATCTAAAGGAAAACCAAATCAAAACAGTGACATTTTCAAGTGCCAGTAATGTGGTACAGAACATTCAAAATATAACTGTCTTGTATTTGCGAAACTGTGTGCAAGAATAAAAATCTTTTTACAACAATATGTAAACATTTAAAACAAAATAAGTTTTAAAAAGTGAATGAAATAGAAAATTCCTCGCAAAATTTGGAGTTACATATTGATAGTTTGCATATTGCAGATTCACTTGATAATGTGGGCGTAAAAAAAGTTGAAGTAGAGAAAAATACAATCGAGTTTAAGTTTGTCAAAGGAACGGAAACAAATGTATTACCCTTGCCAGATTATAAAAATACGCATTTGGATACTAATAAAAAGTAAAGTAAACTAAAATAACATTAGTTTCATGTGGTAATTTCAATCTAAAACCTGTAGGAAGTTAATTTTGAAATGTTCTGTAAATAATTGCATTGACATTCTATTAAATTTGATTGTTGTTAATGCATCGTCCAAGCCAATCATAGTTTTAAAGGTATGCCAGAAGCTCAATTTAATTTAGAAAAAAGAGTAGACCAGGTTAAATTAATATCTGAAGATGAAGTAATCACAAATAATATAGTGAAACATTTAGGGGTTAGGTAAATTTCCTAGTTAAGACCTGGAGTCTGTTTAAAAATTGCACGTCACTTAGATGTCTGGAAGTGTAGTTTTTTCCCGGAGATTCAAATTGTCTCTTAGTCAAAGAAATTCTCTTTACGGTAATTGTCGCTGAAAAAAGAAACATGCATAGTAGCTAATTTTATTACCAATAATTCATTTTAGTTGTCTCATGGTATGTTTTCCCAGTTCAAATAGGCAAGCACCCCTAGCTGCTTCGAAAGTTAAAAAAGATATTGATCGCTTAAAAAAAAAAAAAAAAAAAAAAAAAAAAAAACTTTCTTGGGGAAAAAGGCTTTGGCCTGTTTTAGCATCGTAAATAAAAACGAATTCAAAATTACTTTAAATAATTATATGAAGAAAAAAACCGTAAAGTTAAAAAGGTCCCCTCCCCCTTCCTTTTCAAGCAATATCTAGACTCATTTCTCAGTTCAATGAGCTTGTCAGAGTTTATACAAGAAAAATAAAATTGGAGGATTAATGAATGTAAAAGTGTTTAAAATCTTTAAATAAAATAGGCTACTTTTAGTTTTTAAGCTTTAGAAAGAAAAAAAGAAAAGTGGTGTGTGTGTGTGGGGGGGGGGGGGACTAAAAAAGGAATATTGAAGATATATTCGTAACAATATCTATGTTGAACTCCGTTAATAAAATTGGGATAAGGATATTCAAACGGATTTTATTTCATGAAAACCCAACAGTTAGTTCTAAAGATGCAAAATATTCATAAGGAAAATTACCGTAAAAATAATTTATTTGACTAAGAGTCAATTTAAATTTCAGGCGAAAAAAAAAGAGGACGCAATACGAGATATCGGGTGATATCTTATAACATATTTAGTTTAATATTTATTGCTTTAACATTTCATAACTTTAAATACAAAATTACCATCCAACGATTTTATTGTATCATGTATTCATATTCCAGTCAAATCCTAAATATCGCATGCATTTACATTTTTAAAGTATTTTCTGAAAACGCTCGGGCTACAAGAAAAACTGCGGTAGATTGCTTTCTAATCTCATAAGTGTATTTTTCGCTTCCTCTTTTTATTAAATTCACACTACTTACAAAATTATGCTATCAAAATATATAAACAGATTCTCATGAAAAGGGTTATTAGCTTAAAGCAGGTCATTCTGATACGGTAAGCTGTAATTCTATTTTCGTTTACACATTTCATTCAACAGTTACGCGACCCTTTCACACGCAGTAATAATAAGAGACGCATTCGTTATCAATTTTATTAAACATGACAGCATCAAAACAAGCTCTAGATAAAGAATGGTAAGTTACTTTACCGAGTTTTACTGGGAGTTGGATGTGGGTTAAACATTAAGCTAATTATATTGTAATGTGTCACCAGGTGTCTGGCAGTGCGAATTTTGTTTTTTCTTCTGAAATTCGAATTGTCTCTTAGTCAAAGAAATTTTTTTATGGTCATTTTCAATGTAAAAAGAAACCTGTATAGTAGCTAATCTTATTACCAATAATTATTTTTGTTTGTCTCTTGACATTTTTATTCCTTTAAAATAGGCATGTGTAATATCCTTAACTGATTTCGAAAAAAAAAAAAAAAAAGGATGATTGATATTTTAAAAAGGTGGTTGTAGAAAGATGATTTCGCTTGTATTGGCATCATAAATAAAACTCAATTCAAAATAACTTTAAATCACTATAGGGAAAAAACCCTTTAACCTGTAAAGGCTCCCCCGCCCTCCACTTATCCCCCTTCAACCAATCTGTAAACTCATTTGCTGAACTCAACGAACTTGTTGCCAAGAGCTATTTGAAAGCGGCTGCACGGATGTTTATTCCAGTTCTACCGTTTATACAGTGTCGTGGTAAAATTTAAATTCAAGAGTTTTAATTTATTACAATTCGTAATTTATCGCTATGAAGGTGGTTTTTTAACATAGCAGAAATTAACTGTTAAAGCTACATGTTTGAACAGAAAATCCCGACCCAACTAATGAAATCTATCGAAAAGAAAAATAAAGTCATTTTCTAAAAATTATTATCCAATTTCTCACGCATCTTCAAACGACGATCTCTGATTCATTTGGTCATTTATCTCTGTATCCATTGTAACCATTTCATCAATTATCTGTGTATCCATTGTAAATAGTTTAATTTTTTGTCTTTCTTATTTCTAGCTTAGTATATACAATTGCGCTCAAAAGTATTTTGACAAAGATAATAATTCACTTAATTGAAAAGAATAATAAAATACAAAAATCAATCATTTATTTTATTTAACCATATTCAATGTTTTAATAATATAACAATAAATATAAATAATATTAATAAAATTATACATATACTATTGCAATAGCGCATTTTTCATGTATTATCTCCATTAGTCAATTTGTTTTCATCTTGCTGATTATGTACCATTATTGCTAACTCATTCACTTGAAATCCAAATGTATCTACTTTAGTATTAATCATTCATTTAACTATATATAAATGTTTGTTTGTTGTCCCTCCCCCCTAAAACTATTCTCACTCTCTCTTACTATTTTTTTTCTTTAAGCCTATTGTTTATTTCAAATTTAGCCTTTTTTTTGTTACGTTCTTCTTTTTAAAATGAACTTGTTATTTCATCACTTTTTACCACAGTCCTGCCATATACTTTATGCTAAACATATATTACTTTGTATTTGCTCAGTACTTATTAAGTTTATTCCTATTTTTTCATTCTACTTTAACTAAATGTTAATCTAAGTTATTTCTTGATTTCTTCAATCAATTTCATTCCTTTTTTTTAATTTTACGTAAAGATGGCAGCACTAAACATTATTGTTTATAATCCAGTTCCAATATACATTTTTCCTTTCTCACACCAGATGGCAGCAAAGTTATGAGTTTCAGTCAGTTACTCAACTGTGGCCCACATGTTAAAATAGTCCTAACTCTGTTTTGCATCCTGACATGCTGAAGTTTTGGTTCCTAGTATGTAATTTAGGTATTGTGCTCTAATAATTTTTAATATCTTGTGTGAGGTATATCTTTCTTTAGATCTCTTAGATTTTTATTATCTATTTTCTGTTATGTTGCGTTATAAGGAGCTAATTTTTTTCATTTTACGCTTAATGCCGACAAAATTGGATGAAATAACGCATCTTCACTATGAATCAACTTACAAGCTCCTCTGAAGATTATGTGGGTTATTCATAGTTTCTAATTTTACATACTGGTTTCTTATGTTCATATCTAGTTCATCTTTAGAATTTTATCAATTTTCTCATATATTTGTGATTTCAAATTTATTATATATATATATAAGTAAGATTTTGGAATCTAAGTTAAATGTGTTTGCGGGGAACTGTATTTGTTAATGTCATTTTATTCATTATTTCACAGTTTTTGTTTGTGGTCGGTAATGTTTATTTCATGGTTTTATATATATATATACAGTTGAACTCGCTTATAGCGAGCGCGAAGGGACCGTGATATTTGCGCGTTATAACCGGATGCTCGTAACAAACGGGTTTCGTAAAAAATTGTAAAATTTCATGAATACTTACTTTATTATAGATACTTTATCTATTTTTTATTTCTTTACAGTACAAAAGAAGTTAGTTAATTTGCTTTGAACCGTCTTATTGTCTCTTTCTTGCATTATTGTTCTTCACAGAAGACTCGTGACCCCAAAAACATTGTCATTTGTCATTGTCATTGGCTTCGAAAAAAGTTTGAATTTTTTTGCGCACTCAAAAGCCGTTGAGTATGTTGGGGACGGTTTAGCTTGAAATTCTTCACATTCGTCGTCCTCATCGTCACTTTCATCATTTTTTTCATCTTCTTTATCTTGAATTTTAGCTACATTATCCTCGTGAGTAGGTATCTTGGAAGTGACAACATTGGCGTCAACAGAAACATAATTTTCAAATTCTTCTCTACTCATTTCCAAACTTTTCAAGTTGTTTATTTCTTCTTCCTCAGATATCCCCCCCCCCCCTTGAGAAATGTCCAATTTATCCTTACGGAAGCAATTGTTAATGCATGTTGATGCAACCTTTCCCCATGTATCGTTCATTAAACGTATCGCTTCCAGTATGCTTACATTAGCATTTGAAATTGTTCCTATTTTTTCTCTTCTATCGAGAAGCATCAAAATCAAGTGCTTACGAAAGTTTGACTTAAAACTTCTGATGTCTCCTTGGTCTATAGGCTGGATAACATTTGTAGAATTCGGTGGTAAAAAATCAATCCTGGCGTTTGTAAGTCCAATGATTTCTGGATGCGCGGAATAATTATCAGTTAAAAAGGATAATTTTACGCTTTTCTTTCCTTAGTTGGCGCTTCCATTTTTAAATGAATTTTGTAAAAATGTCCTCTGTCATCCAGGCATTCCTGCTGTGATCATAATCAACAGAAAGCTTTTTTACATGCCTAAAACAACTAGGGTTTTTGGACTTGTCAACAACCAACAGTTTCTTCTTGTCAGTGCCAGACATATAAGATCACACTATAGCTGTCAATCGATTTTTGGAGAGCTTGCCTCGGTACTCACTTTTCACCCTTGAACTTAAAAGTCTGCTGCGAGATTACATTGTACAAAATGCCATTTCATCGACATTATAAATGTCATCTTTTGAGTAACCTTCTCTGGTGACTGGCCAATTTTCACTCATCCCTGCGCGATATCCTCCATGTTTGCAGACTTTGCTTCACCACAAATGTTTCCAAAGATTATCCCATGTCCATTCTTGAATCAATCAAGTCATCCATTCGAACATGCAAATCCAGAATAGTCAAATTGTTCAGTAAATTTTTCTGCTTTAACTTTAAAAAATTGGACCACTTACAGGTAAATCTGAATTACGTTGCACCTCCATCAACTTCAAAAGAGCTTCATCCAAATCGTCTTTAGTACATTTCTTCAAACGTTTACAGTCATTCATATTTTGAGCGTACGCAACCATTAATTTTTCCTTGTTCTTTAACAAATTTCGAAACAGTAGAATAAGATAAATCATACTTTTTGCAGATTTCGGAATTTTTTAAATCATTCTCTAATTCCCGTAAAATCCTTACTTTTTTGGTAACAGATAAAATTTTAAGTTTCGACATCGAAGATAAAATTTGACGAGCGTACTCTATGAATGCAAATCAAGGACTTCCACACAAGTGTCCTACGCAGAGTAAACTTCCGTCCAATCATCTACGTCCTCTCGTCAAGGTCGCCTCCTCAAGGTCGTCTGTGGGAGGTCCTCGCATGTGCCCTCCACACGATGAAAAATTCCGCCATCACTTGTTCTCAGGATTTATGACTCATCACTAACTTTTGATTTTCCCAAGAAACGATTAGCTGAGCTGGAGAGGTGGAAGTCAATAGAAATTTTATGAATCGCAAAAATATTATTCTCGATAACAGGGGTTTTCTCGTTAAAAGGGAGTTATGCTCCCATAGACTTAACATTGTATCAACCAAGTCTTTTTTGATTTCCTCGTTAAGTCCGGGTTCTCGTTAAATCAGGGCTCGTTATAAGCGAGTTCGACTGTATATCCATATATATATATATTTATATCTGAAATTTGTCATGCTCTCTTGTCATGCTTCATGTAACTCTCGAATTTTTTAACCGATTTGGAATAAATTTTTCATATGCGTACTACTTACTAATGTCTCGACCAAGTTCGTTGGCCAGCTTCAACCGCCATCTTGTTTCAAAATGGCGGCCATTGGAATTTTTGAATTTTTTTTATGTTTTCTAACATTGTATACTTATAGAAAATGTTACGTTTCACAAAATGCAAACTCTTATGCATCATTTTAAACAGAATGTTAGAAACATTAAAAGATATTTTAAAGAGTCACACAGTGTAAGTTAACAACATAGGCCATTTTAAAGAGAAAGTTAGGAAACCTAAAAATTTCCAAACGTGTTCACAAAATTCAAATGGCCACCATTTTGAAACAAGTTGGTGGATGAAGCTGCCCTACAAACTGGGTCGAGGCATTAGTATGTACTATGCCTATGAAAAATTTCATCCAAATCGGTTCAAATTTTCGAAAGTTGCAGCATGACAAAATTCAGATATATATATATATATATATACATACAGGGTGCAATATGTTATCTATCGCCGACCTTTAATTTCTCAACCGTTGAGGTAAAGATACAGTTCCAATTACAAAAACGTTTCAAATGAGATAAATATCCATGTCATGGCATTATTTAAAGTAAAAAATTAATTTTACAAAAATTATGAAATCTAACTTTTTATACGGCCCCTCCTTATAGTTATATTTAGTAAAAATTTACCCACATCATAACCGATATAACACAAGAAGTTTGACATCTGTACTACAAAAATTGGCACAGTTATTAAGTTTATTAAGTTATTAAGTTTGAGATTTTTGCACATGATTTTGTCTTTCATTGAGGGATCAGTTAAAAGATGAATTAAAGTAATTCGAGATCAAAATTAGGGTGCTATGTTCTTTTTACGACAAAACCACCTTTAGCCGGTATCGCCAAACTGAGGTATCACCAAAGAGGGTTATTTCATCTAAAATTTTGAGCTGACTTTTGATTTACTCCCTTGGAAAGGCCTGATCCGGACGCAAAGAAAGCGACTGACCCTTCAGCAACAGCACACCAGCTAAGGCAACTGTGATGGGACGACGACACAACAGAGCAGGTAAGCTTATTATTTCTGAATGGCTCTCATTTTTTTAATAGAATCTAAGGGAATCTTCTCATACGTTATCTGAAGCGGGTTATTTGTTTCATAAAATTTTAAAGTACTTTTCTTGTTTATTATAGAGTAAATTCAAAATTTTAGGAAATATCGCTGGGTACAACAATTACCGTCCATAGGGACATTCGTTTTCTTATATTTGTGGCCATTTAGATCGTTTTAGGAAAATTATTCTATTTGCTATAATTTCCAATTTTAAGTATGTGCTATACTTCTGCAAGAGATGTGCGCGCTGACAAGGATTGAACCGGAGAACTCACGGACAGTAGACGAGATCTTTAGAGCAGAGCAAAAGACTAGCCCGAACACTTCTGTGAGAACTTGTTTTACTGCCCGTACAAGATGGCGTCGTCACAGTATTCCACCCCTAGAGCTGAGAAAGTCTCGTTGACGTCGGACGAGCTATGGCCACTCGTAAGTTGGTGATTTCCAGAGTGTTTCTGTCGTGTTGCCGAGCGCATGTGTGCCCCCGGAGATGCACAGCGTAATAGGCTTTGTGTTACGAGAGTCACTATGGACGTCCGTGCTGCAGGCGTTTTACAGGCTTTGCGTGCTGGGGTTGTTTCCAGTGCTGCCATCTGTTGATCTCTGTGATATTACTATCACATTTCTTTTATTTATCTGCCGTAATTCCGATGTTGCACGCCGGCCATGTTGTTATCGTCCTCTCTGGGTTTTGTTTCCTTTTTTTCGTTTCCAGTTCTCTCGTTTTGCTTCTAGTGCTGTTCAGAGAGCTTTTTTTTCTTTCCCTCGTATCGTATTTTATGCACAACGCAAATTCCGCAGGCGCATGCGCGTTGAGTATAAAATACGATTCGATTGAAAGAGGAACACATAGAGAAAAAAGCTCTCTGAACAGTCCTAGCAGCAAAACGAGAGGACTGCCGCGATTGGCAAAAGGAACAAGAGCGATAACATACAAGAAAACTTAAAAAGCAGGAAACCAACGTTTAAAAAGGCACAAATAATACGTGAAAAGCAGCAAACAGCTGTTTCGAATCTACTAGAGAGATTCTTCTTCAGTGCAAGAGCAAGATAGCGCAAGACACAGCGTGCTAGAAAAAGCAAGGCTGAGCCTTGCTTTTTCAGCTCAGCCTTGCTTTTTCTAGCACGCTGTGTCTTGCTCTATCTTGCACTGAAGAATCTCGCTTGTAGATTCGAAACAGCTGTTTGCTGCTTTTCACGTATTATTTGTGCATTTTTAAACGTTGGTTTCCTGCTTTTTTATATTCCTGCACAAAGGCTTTAATTGCTATTTTAATATACAAGAAAACGTTTTATGTTCGTCTCCAAAATGTTAATTTAAACACACATTAAAATTTCTTAGCGAAATTAAGGGATATACATGATATAATCTATATTTAAATAGAGTTACTTAAAAAAATCACTCGGCTTTCCGAACACTTTATAGAATATTGTGGATTCAAATGAATAGTAATATAACAATAAATAAAACTTTTAGATCCCAATTTTACAAAGGTGATGGGTATCTGGAAACAGGAAATTTTAATAAACATGCATACATCCACACACACATATGAAATCACTACAAAAATAGCTAAAACGTATTCAGAGCACATCAAAATATAAAAATATTTCCGTAATCGAATTTTAATCATGATTACAATACTTCCCTTATACCATATGTACAGAAAGTAATCAGGGTATTAAGCTACAGCTTCTTTTTTAAAGAGGTACGAAAACAGAGCTATATATACGAGCTATATAGCGATGAACTACTCTTGTACATAATATACAGGGTTAGCATAAATGAAAGACCGGATTTAAAAAAATATATTTTTTCAAAACTATTGCACATATTATAATAAGTGATACATGAAAATAAGCAAGTATATAAATTTAAAAAATCAAAAAACCCGACTGCGTAAAAAGCGAACTAATTATTTCTCGTCAATGTGAAACTATTTTTTATATTAATTACCTATTTTTTTATTTACTTGTATTGAGGATGTTTAAGTTGTGTTTAATTGTCAGTTTTTATCTATAAACACTGTTTTGATGAAGCCTATAGATAGATGTCTATGAAGGATAGAGTTGCAGTAAGGCTAGCGATCCTACCTGCACAACTTCCAGGTTGTGTAATATTTAAACGAAGCTTCTGACTGTAAAATAGTTAATGAAACATCGTCTTCATTTTGAAAGACCTATCCAATGATATGCCACACAATATGGTGCGTAAAACAATTTTTCGTCTCTACCGCCATTTTGAATTTATAAAAACAAAACCTAGCCTGTAACCATCGGAAAGTTAAGACGAATTGATAGAGACCTCATTCGTTAAAATCCACCCAGCGGTTGGGATGTTTCGAGGTTATAAAGAAATCCACATATCCAGATACACGTCAAACACATAACCCTACTTTGCAGTCGGGTAATAAAGAAGAATATTCCAAGTTTTTGGCTGTTACAAATGCTTGATGTGCGAACCTTTCGTAAGATGACAAACATCTAATCTGGAATCAAGTTCGTTCCACACATTTGGCAGTTTTGCACAGTCAACGATTCTTAAGACAACATTGATGCATTAAAACTCTAAATAACGCAGCATTGATGTCCCATGTACATTTTACGGTACATCAGTGCTGATATCTATCTATATTATAAAGGAAAAACAAATCTGTGCGTAACGCATACGTCATTTTGCGAATGGCAATACTTTGAAATTTGAAATGAAATTTTGATTTTGCAATTTTCTCCACTGCAATTTTTTAAACTTCTAAACATCGCACATTTTAAAATTTTACACCGTCGTATAAGGAAAAAAATGCTCTTTTAAATGCAATTTGTTTGAAAGCTGTATCTCAATTTAGTTTTGAGATATTAATTTTTTGTAGTTTTTAATACCATTTTTCTTATCGTGGCAACAAAAGTACCTCATTTCTATTGAAAGTCGAGTAGCGGTCGTTGCAGCAACTGGGAACCTGAAAATTTGAGCATGCGCATCAGCTCTTGATTTTTGCCAACCAGAAGAACGAGATCGAAAATAAACACCGTTTTAAGAAAGATATACCTATTTTTTAATTATTGATTTAAGTTAGGTATTTTTTTATTAGTAATAATAATAACGACTAAACAAAATCATTTGATAAATTTAAGAGTATTCTTATAATTAATAAATAAGCAAAAAATCTTATCAGGTTTGTTTTCATGGTTGTTTACAACAGTTGGCAGAAAATCTCTCTTTCTGAAGCCTAAAAAAAGTGACAAGGCTCATATTCTCGAAAAATACCGAATTTTGCTTCGTGTTTTCACTTAATTCTTATGTAAAATAATCATATATCTTTTTGCTGTTGTTTTTAAGAAAAAATAACGGAACAGATGTCATATACGCACCTCGTTGGCGAGATTTTTTTCTGACGCCAATGTCATATACGCACCGGGGTACTTAACTGGCGCCAAAGTGCCGTTATTCTGCTTGATATGGTAACCGGTTGTTGTTTATTTATTGATAAATTGTTTATTTACTTTTATTTTCTTTTTAAAATTATATAAATTGTTTTGTTCTATAGTTATTAATTAAACATTTTTTTATTTATTGTTATTCCCTTTTTAAAAATATATATGTAACTGGTATTCGAAAACGAGGTTTTCGGCAAATTGGATTTAGAAAAAAATCGCGCCATCGTAGTGCGTATATGGCATCTGTGCCACAATAATATCTACAAATGAGTCTTACTTTTTATTGTTTTTATTTAACAAAAATATATAATTACATAAGTTATCAGAACTTTAACATAATGGTAAAAGAAGTTATTTTAAGCACTTCATTTTTGTAGTTTATATTTTTGTAATTTTTAATATTTCTTGAATTTTCTTTTTTAAAACGCTGATAAAATCACTTTAGTTTTGAAAGTAACCGCCACACTGGTTTGTTTATCTCGTAGTTTCAGATTGGCAATCATTTACAAAAATGGCATTTTGGCGCGTTTTGAAAAAAAATTCCCAATTCAATCTGCAGACGTATAACGATTTGGCGAGACGATAAATAGATTTTTGTTATTACCAGTTTGTCGTTACCAGATCGTGGCTTTGACGAGGTTTGTCTGTTTTAGGGATTGCTTCAGAGCGAGTTTCGTGTGTCCAGTGATGTTTTTTTCGGTTTCATGGGCGCGGAGCGCTCATACACGCGTTACTGACCGCGGCATTGACGAGTTTCGAGCATTTTAGAGATTGCTGTACAGCGAGTTTCGTGTGTCCAATGATGTTTTTTTTCGGTTTATGGGCGCGGAGCGCTCATGCGCGCGTTACTGACCGCGGCATTGACGAGTTTCGTGCATTTTAGAGATTGCAGTACAGCGAGTTTCGTGTGTCCAATGATGTTTTTTTTCGGTTTATGGGCGCGGAGCGCTCATACGCGCGTTACTGACCGCGGCATTGACGAGTTTCGTGCATTTTAGAGATTGCTGCACAGCGAGTTTCGTGTGTCCAATGATGATTTTTTTCGGTTTCATCGGCACGGAGCGCTCATACGCGCGTGACTGATCGCGGCATTGACGAGTTTCGTGCATTTTAGAGATTGCTGTACAGCGAGTTTCGTGTGTCCAATGATGTTTTTTTTCGGTTTATGGGCGCGGAGCTCTCATACGCGCGTTACTGACCGCGGCATTGACGAGTTTCGTGCATTTTAGTGATTGCTGCACAGGGAGTTTCGAGTGTCCAGTGATGTTTTTTTCGGTTTCATACGCGCGTTACTGACCGTGGCATTGACGAATTTTGAGATCGCTGCACAGCGAGTTTCGTGTATCCAGTAATGTTTTTTTGTAAAATAATCATATCTCTTTCTGTTGTTGTTTTTATGAAGAAAAAAATCTATGAATGAGTCTAATTTTTCATTGTTTTTGTTTAATATAAATATAAAACTGCATAAGTTGTCACAACTTTAGAATTTAGAAAATGTTTCATTTTCATAGTCTTTAAGCTGTTGTTATCCTCCTTCAATGGAGTCAACTACTAAAACATTCATTATTGTATAGCTAAATTTCCTTTTTTTTTAAAAACTGTGTTTATTTTCGATCTGGTTCTTCACTCAGGCAAAAATCAAAAGCTGATGCGCATGCTCAAATTTTCAGGTTCCCAGTTGCTGCAACGACCGCTACCCTTGAAAGTCATTGAAAGTAAACGGGAAATAGTCGAAAATAGGAGATTACTGTACCTTTTTGTTGCCTTTTTCTTATAAAACCAGAAAAAAAGGTTGAAATTAAAATACGGGCTATGTCAAGAATATTGTCTGTTATTCCGCGATAATGACGTCATATGCATACTTTTCTATAGACGAAGTTTAAGATTGGATTGTAAAAGCGGATTGCTTTAGCAATGCAAATGACGTCATTTTATAAAACAGCGTGTATTTTAATTCTTAAAACTGAATTATGTTTTGTAGAAGTGCGTCATTTTCACAGTCCAGTTGCTTTCAAATTCTTCACATGTTAAAATGCTTCACTTTTGAAAATATTGTAATCGAATTCACACACTGATAAAACGCAAAGTTTTACAAAAATTTAGTGTCTTTATAAAAGAGAGGTGACATACAAATAATAGCGATTTATACTACAGAAATTGATGATTCTCGCCTGGATAGATTTGCTTCGCCGAGTTAGACAACCAAACAAATAACTCGAGGTTTAAAATAATATCATGTTCCTGAAATTATTGTCCAAAATTCTCTCGAATAATAAAATTTTAATGCTACTCTTTAGGACATTCTACTATAATTTTATCAAAATAACATAATTTGCTTAATTTAATTTTTCACAATTTTATATAATCTATATTTTAATCACAAGTATGTTTTTTAGTCATTTGCCCTGATCGTTCTGCTGAACCAATTTTACTAATATTTCTTTTCAACTGAAAGCTGTTCATTTGTAGATGTGATCGCACTATCTGTTTTTTTTTTTTAAATATCCCCACTTTTATATTTTAATTATAAAAGTATTTTATGAAATTTCTTCAAAATGATGAAAATTAGATAGCTTTCATTACTGCAGACAAGAGAGAAATAATGAGGTATTTTTAACTTTATTCATGCTATTTTCTAATAAAAATTCAAAATTGTTGATAAAAATTGTTGTATAGGATTTAGTGGTCTCATAGGGTTAGTAATCCCATTAGGAGCAGAATATTATATAAGGGCATAGTAACGGAAATTGACATACTGCTTTTGAAAACACGCATTTTTCCTCATAAATTTTCTATATTGTTTTTCCTTCTGCATGTGTACTGATACTAAGGTTCAGACACTAGGCGAAATGCTTATTTAAGTGAAAATGAAGTCATATTTAAAAGAAAATGATCATTTTCTTAGATAAAACTAAACATTTTAACACATGCGTCTAAAAGACATAAATTACGGAAATTACATTTTTTTACCCTCCGGAATTGAGATTAGAATCTCAAGTAAGGGTACGTCTGTTCACATAAAAGATGTTGCTGGCAATCGGAACTTCAAGTTTTGAGTTAAAATGGTTTCTAAATGATCAAACAAAATAGATTTTTTTTTAATGATTAATATGGATATCAGAAGTGCGTATGAAAATTTTGAGAAGGTGAAAATTGCTTTTTTTTCATTCCGGGATACCGAGCATAAGAGCCTCAATAGATAACTACATCCTAATAACTGATCTTTATTATATTTTACTGATTAAGTATCTATATTATAAAGAACAAACGTATCTGTGCGTAACGCTGACGTCATTTTGCGAATGGCAACACTTCACGATAAAATTTCGGTACATTTTCAATTTTCGTCGCATAGGGGAAAAATTTACTTTCAAATGCAATTTGTTTAAAAACTGTATCTTAATTGATTGATGTATTATATTTTCTAAAATACTTTTTAAGCATGATTTTTTAAAAAATGTATCTTATCACGTGTGGTTTCAATAATAAACATTTTGCGCATAAAGCAACAAACATTTTTCAGCATTTGTTTCTGACTATTTTTGCATAAATTAATACTTCCTTTATAAACAAATAAAAGAATAATATTAAAAAAACTTACCAATCTAAGATATTTGGGAGAGACAAATTAACGAATTTAATACTTCTTTTATAAAAAACTAAAAGAATAATATTGTAAAAACACAGATCTAACATATTTGTAATCGTACAATTTAAATTTTTAGATCACCAAATAAGATTTTTTTTTTTCAAATGGAATTTGTTTGCAAAGTTCACCTCAGTTTACTGATTGTCTATGGTTTTAAAAACAATTTTAAAGCATGAAATATTTTTTAATTTATCTATATCGCGCGGAGCTCGATTACGAAAGATTAATCCGTTTGCCCTTAAAACAAAATAAAGAGTTCATCATTTTCTTACGACTAAAATCGATTTTAAAAAATCCTCCCTATGAATAAATAAATAAAATAATATAAATAAAACACAAATTTAGCAGACATGTATAAGCTCTGAAATTATCAGAATATAAAAGAAGGCCATAAGTAGCAAAATCTTGGTCAAATAACTCTTAGCATGCGGCTAATAAGAAAATATCGCTTTTGATAAATTAAAAAAAAATATTTGATTGTATAATTCGTATTTTCCATATGAAAAATGCTTTCTTAATGTAAGTGGGCAATCTAAAAAACTTATTACATATAAAAAAAATATTAGTTTTCAAATAAAAAAAAATGTTTTCACCCATACTCTTTAACCCGGGAATCCCGGGTACGATCTCCTACTAATTTTAAAGGCCTGAGCTTGCCTTTTCGAAAAAATGTAGGTATATAAACACACCCAGTGATGTCGTGAAAGCCCGAAAATGCTTGTGATACTGAGCAACGGAGAATATTGTGTAGTTGATTAACGTTGATATATCGCTCGTGATTCCCCACCCTCATATTTACCCACAGTTTCAAGGAAGAATTTAAATGTCCATATTACTTAAAAGTATAATTTGAATCCGAGCACCTTACAACAGATTCAGAATGAAAATTAATTTGGCAAATATTTTACACGATTCTTGAATCCGCTTCTTTGCGTTTTTCACATGAGTAGCATTGATCATTATTATTAATGAAAAATTTAATAAGGCCAGTGGTTAATGAAAATCTTAACTAGTGTTGCTTTAAACTATATTTTTTTAGCTAAGCAGTGAAAATTTCAGATCTGATTTGATTGGATCCGAGAGGCTTAGCTGATTGATTCATTTCGATGTGTACGTTCACAATGTTTAATTGAAGGCATGAAGCATTGGTCAAAACTAATATTAATCGGACTGGCTTAAGATTTACTTATCAGACTTAAGAATATTTTAGATATGCCATCAAACGTTTTAGACATTTCTTTCATCAGGTGTAACATGAAAAAAAAAAAACCCATCCAATACAGCTACATTTAAATACAACGGTTGCTGGTTTTCCTTGTCCTATATAGTTTTTTTCTTTGTATTAGTTTGGCTAGTTGTGCTTTATCTATTTTGCAAATACTTCCATCAGTATGGCACATCGATGTTGATACAGGTGTAAGTGGATATGTACACGTACAGTCGTGGAAAAAAAAAAAGTAAACACCCCCTACTAACTCCTCAACAAATTATCGTAGAAGAAAGTTACTGGTACCGAACAATTGGAAATAAAGTCTACTTTTAAATGATGTACATAAAATTTGCTTAGGGGGCCATCTACATATTAAAACGAATCCAAACTTCATTTTTGTCAATGACAATACCCAATTTTAATGAGATATTTCAAATCTTCGGTTCAAACTATGCCTAGACATTGAATTTCAAGTCATTTAAATAATCAGATTTTGAATTATAAACATTCGAAATTTAGTGCTTCTAATGTTAAATTACATTTTCATATTTTTATTTATATCTCCAGAAATTATGCTCTTTATGTGCTAATTTTTTGTGTAGCAATAATACTAATATACCCAAACATAAATACGTTGAATTTGCAATTTGTATAATTTTTGATATGAATTATGAATTATGAAATTAATATTCGAAGAAATTATGAATTGCAACCTACAATTTTTTTGATGGATTCAGATTTATCAAGTCCTGCTTTATGGAAATCCAAAATTTCACATTTTTCTTCCAAGTAGTTTTCAAATTATTCTTAAAAAGCGGCAAAATGATTGTTTAAGGGGCCGTCTAAAATGGAAGTGACCAGATTTTTTGAAATTTCCTCTGCCGTGCTGTAATCTAGCAGGCTTCATTGACTTCTTAAGGTGCCTTGATCAAGATGAGGGCTCTCTCGGTTAACATTCGAGTTCCGAACTTCAATTTGGATACAGCCCTTAAAATACGCTCGTTTTAAAATAATTAATTTCTCAGAAACTTATGGTACGAATTGCATAAAAATTTATTTGTAGGCCAATTGAAGGGTGTAGAGTTCATTTATGCTGTCAGAATTGTGTACTGCTATTGAAAAAAACATAGTTATGGTTCGTTTTAATATGTAGATGGCCCCCTAAGCAAATTTTATCTATATCATTTAAAAGTAGACTTTATTTCCAATCGTTCGGTACCAATAACTTTCTTCTACGGTAATTCGTTGAGGAGTTAGTAGGGGTGTTTACTTTTTTTTTTTTTTTTTTTTTTTTTTTCCACGACTGTACCTTCTCAATATCTACTTTTTGAGTTAATGATGCAACCAAGTATATCTCTTTGCATCATTAACAACACAACTTTATTACTAAGAGTAACTTTTTTTTTTTTTTACATTACATCTACTAATTGCATCTACAACTAGATTTTGAGCAGCAGCAAAATTTAGCACTGGATTTTTTTTTAAATAGTTTTCTCAATTTTCGTCATAAACAGTTCATTCATTAATGAATTGTTCTCTTAAGGTAGGGATGCACAACCTGTGGCCCGCGGGCCGAAAGTGGCCCGCCATGGGCTAACTTTTGGCCCGCGATCACAATTTATACAACTTCTTCGTTTTTTTGACACAATTTCGTCAATTTATAATTGGAAAAATTGTAATTTTTGTCCATTGTCGCACTAAAAAATCGCGAATTTTGTCAATTTACCTCGAGAAGAAATTGCAAATTTCACCACAGCCAGTTAAGAATCGCAAATTTCGTTGATCGAGTTCGGAAAAATCGCGAATTTTATCGATGAGTCGCAGAAAAATCTCAAATTTCATTGATCGGCTGGGGAAAAATCGCGAGTTTTGTCAGTTTATCGCGAGAAAAAATAGCGAATTTCGACAATTTGCCGCTGAAAAAATTGCAAATTTCTTCAGAGTCAGTTAAAAATCGTGAATTTCGTTGATCGTCGGCGATAAAAATCGCGAATTTTGTCGATTATGTGATCCTTGATCGGTTGCGGAAAAATCAGGAGTTTTGTCAGTTTATCGTAAGAAAAAATAGGAATTTTGCAAATTTCTTCAGAGTCAGTTAAAAACAGATCAATTCGCCGGGGTAAAAATTACTAATTTCGTTACAGTCAGTTAAGAATCGCAAACTTCGTTTATCGGGCGCGGAAAATTTTCGAATTTTGTTAATCGGGCACAGAAAAATCGCGAATTTTGTCGATGAGGTACAGAAAAATTGGAAATTTTGTTGATCGGCTACGGAAAAATCGCGAGTTTCATCAGTTTATCGCGAGAAAAAAATCTCGAATTTCATCAATTTGTCGCGTAAAAATTGCAAATTTCTTCAGAGTCAGTTAAAAAACGCGAATTTCGTTGATCGGACGCGGAAAAATCGCAAATTTTGTCGATGAGCCGAGGAAAAATTGCAAACTTTCTTTATCGGTTGCGGAAAAATCGTCAGTTTCGCCAGCTTATTGCGAGACAAAATCGCAAATTTCGTCAATTTGCCGTTAGAAAAATTGCAAATTTCGTCAGAGTCAGTTAACAATCGTGAATTTCGTTAATCGGGCACAGAAAAATCGCGAATTTTGTCGATGAGGTACGAAAAATTGCAAATTTCGTTGATCGGCTGGGGAAAAATCGCGATTTCGTCAATTTATCGCGAGAAAAAATCACGAATTTTTCAATCTGTCGCGGAAAAAATCACGAATTTCGACAACTGATAGAAAAAATTACAAATTTTGTCAATTGGTCGCAAAAATATTGTGAAATTTGTCAATCTCTCGTAAAAGAAAATGGTGAATTTCGTGAATATCTCAGGGAAAAAAATTACTAATTTTGTGTGTCGGTCCCAAAAAATATCATGAAATAAAAATCCATTTGTCGCAGGAAAAAATCGCAAATTTCATCGATTATGCGCGTAAAAAAAAATCGCGACGTTCGCCAATTTATTGCGCGAAAAAAAATCGGAAATTATATCAATGCATATCAGGAAAAGATCTTCGTCGATTGATCGTTGGAAAAAAAATGCAAACATTGTCAATCCGTCACGTAAAATATCGCAAAATTCGCCAATCACGCATGAAAAACAATCGCGAATTTTGTCAATCGTTCAAGGAAAAAGCTTGCAAATTTCGAAGATAGATCGCAGAACAAAAAAGCCTAGAAATAATTCGATCGGGGGCGGAAAAAATCGCAGTTTTCGTTGATCCGTTGTGGAAAAAAAATCGCGGATTTTGAAAATTTATCGCTGAAAAAAATCGCGATTTTCGTGAATTTATCGCAGGTATCGCAAATTGGATGATTGAAGAGATTGCAAATTTTGCCAATCAGCAATGGAAAATTACCGCGAAATCTGTCAAATGGTCGTTGATAAAAAATCGCGAATTTCGTCAATCAGTCGCACTTGATTGACAAAAGAAAAAAAAAGTTTTGTAAATAGTTCGCAGAAAAAATAGCATAATTAGTCCATCATGCCTTGTTATTTCAAAAATAAGTTTCCTTTTATTTTAAATGAAGTTATTCTTCAATAATTTTTTTTTTTTTTATAATTTTCAAAAACGTCCAATTATTTAGAAATGTTGTGTAATTTTTCTTCTTCAAGTTATCATTTATCAAGAAGGAACCGTTAATCTTAATAAAGTGTTGCATGGTTGTTCATACAGATACGAAGAAGCCCTGCATTCTTGCATACAATTATTTATTTCCGTTTGTTTATTTTTGTTATAGACAAAAACTGATTATTCGTCAAGAATATAGAGTTATTACTCCCCCCCCCCTACCTCCCCGATATAGAAATTGTCTGTGTTACTGATGTGGCCCTCGACAACCCAAACATTTTTGTAAGTGGCCCTTCTTTTAAAAAGGTTGTGTACCCCTATCTTAAGGCATTACCATTTTGTCCAATATTTGATAAAAATTCAGTTCAATCAGAAGAGATGGCTTTCGCTGTAGTAATATTATAAGGATGAGCTGTATCTAAACTTTCTTCGAATGGATTAAATTTTTTAAAAGTATTTCCACGAAATTTTCAACTTATTTTTCATATATATGTATTCGATGAGGTTGTAAGTATCAGTGGTTTCTTGTAATTGTTTTAATCCACTGACCAAAAGGACATGAGAAATAAAAGTATGACTAATTAATACTATGACTTTTTGCTGTAATTATTTGTTTATTCTATTCGATATAAGTGATGATAAGAAAAGGTTTCATCAGCTGATTTGATACAATTGGTTTTTTGAAAAAAAAATTATGATCTCTTAATATGATCGTTCATTCGCTTATTTTTTTTTTTTTTTTTTTATAAATGCTCTGATTTTATAAATGCTCAGTAAAATGAAAGGTTTGTTGTTTACCTTTACACAATTTTCTATTATTTAACGGAGCGATGAACAAATAAAAAAACATTCTTTATTGGAGTTACTTCTGGATTTCGTAAGATTTTGATTTTCAGACTCACAGTATTGAATAAAAATACTCAGTAGTTATATTAATATCATCAGCAGTTGTTTGTCAGCTCTTTGAAAAAGCTCTTCAATAGTAAGATGAACATTTATTTTAGAAGTTGGTGGTAATCATGGAGTCGAATAAGATGTACTGGGAAGGTCTGTTAAAGATGACGAGTCTGTCAAACTTTGATTCTGACATTCATTCAACAACGCCGTAAAACGCTATCGATGATATCCATTGGTAGAATTGATGCTGTCATGTAACGATATTTGAATTTGTGCTAGATGCGTATATTTAAAATTTTCTCACCGTTATTTAATGTATCTTCAATGAAAATATTTTTTTTTTTTTTTACAGTCTTATCATTACAAAAAAAAAAAAAAAAAAAAAAAAAATAATAATAATAATAATAATACAACACACGTTTTTCCATTATTAGCCATTGCAACTAAATTTCGAAAACACACACACACACTTCGAAAGATATTGTTACTCCAACACACAAACCACCGTTTGACTATTATACGGGTGACGCCATCTTGAAATGTAGTATCTGACGCTGCTTATCCTCTTACAACCGCTAGTTTGCTATCGGCCGTATTCTTTTAATACTGTTCTCTGCCAGATTTAAATCGGTCTGATACTGACTTAGCGGAGGAATTTCTGTCTGGTAAATTAATTATGGCTTGTGTGATACACTGTAAAAAAAAATACGACCAGTTTTCCTGTAGGAATCAGAAAAATAGTTGCCCTTATCGTACCGGAAAAATTTCCGACCCAGCTTGGAATGAAATCCGTAAAAAAAGGAAATAGTCAATAAAATGGTATTTTACGGATTTTATTGCGAGTTGGGTCGGAAAATTTTCCGGTACGATAAGGGGAACTATTTTTCCGATTCCTACAGGAAAACTGGTCGTATTTTTTTTTTTTTTTTACAGTGTAGTCAAAGAATAACATAATAAATTTTCAACTTCGTTAAAACTACTTGATGATTGTTTATAAATAAAATCATAAGATGAAATGCAATATTCCATTTGATCCATCACTAACTACACAAGGTGAATTTTAAAAAGTTCATCGTTTACTTAAAAGGTGACAAATAATAATAATATAGGTGTTACAAATTTAAAATTGTACATTTTATTTAAATTTTCGAGTACTTTTGGTCTACAATCCCGCAGCCATCGTCAGGGACTATTTTCCTTAATTGCAGTTCCATTCATTCAAATACGTCACTTCGTTTGAAATGGGAAAGTCTATAATTTTTAGGGTAGCTGTAAGTAAAAGAAGTAGTGCTTCTGATTAAACTTGTGTAGAGGAAAATATTTAACTAGCTCCATTCGTTTTTAATATGTCACAAAATGAATGGAACGGCAGTTAAATATTTTCCCCTACACAAGTTCTTTTCCGAAGCACCACTGCACCTCATGAGCAATATTGTCGGTATTTCTTTTTTCAAAACTTTTCTGTATGCGCTAATATAGATTTTCCTTGTTAAATATCTGTTTCTTTGAAAAGCTATAAATAGCATAATGACAAATTTCGCTGAATTAAATAATCACAAACATTAAAAGGTGATGATGGATTCATTGTGTGGAAATCTTCCAACTACTTTTACCGAATTTTACTCTAAAACATTCGCAGTTTTATATAAGAAAACCAATTTAAAAAATCTAACAACAATTTACTTAAGTTATTTATATTATTTTAACAAACAAATGTCATTTAGTTAGATCTGTCTAATTATACAGTTCCTTCAAGTTCCTAAGAAAAATGAAATGCAGAAAACTCTTCGGAAATTAATTATTTGGTTCTTATTTTAATAATCACAAATATTAATTTTAAACGCATAAAAATCTCTTCTGGATTCATTATAAGAAGTCCTAAGTAGCAATATGAAAGCACTGAGTTGTATAGATGTTTTGTATTCCGTAATGTCGGATGGGAATTGGCTGGCCAAGGGACGGCAGCTAGTTGAAAAGGACAATACAAAGATACATTTTATCATGTAGCAAATTGAACGTTGTAAAACTGCAATAAAAATGACGCAGCAGGAAAAAATAGTTTAAAAATTTTTCAAATGCTCCATAGTTCGGAAAGCATTATCACGTTTTTGTAACACGTTTTATCAACGGTGATTTTGGTATATGGGGCATTCTCACAATCTTTTGACTTTCGTGTCCCTGAATAATAATTTTTATTTTAATACACTTTTTTTGTATTTTTTTTTATTTCATATACTGGGGAACATCCCATTCTATGATTGCACAACAATATTAACGAGATAAATAAGTTTTGGATGATGTTGGGGGTCCAAACACCTGGAAAACTCCTATACCGTCCCGTGTCCCTGATGCTGATTTTTAAGTTTGGAGCTGTTTGGATAAAATTATTTCAATAAAAATAATTTGATGTAATTTTTTTCTAAAACTTGAATTATTGTTTTATATAAATAAGTAACTAAAAATTAGCCTTCACACATTTTTAGGGTTGTTATTATTTTTTAAACTCTGTCCCTAGGTTTTAGATTTTTACCATCCCTCTTCTAAAATTATACAGAAAATCACTTCAGATGCAGCCGCAGAATTTGTTTCAAGTTTTTTCTCTTGCAGAAGTATGCTAGAGAAATAATGTCTAAAATTTTTTGGCAGGAAATTTACCGTAGAATTTAAATCAGCATTTAAATATCAATTTCAAGCATCGTGGCTTTATTGGTAGTCTCACCGTCCCCAAGGTTTATTCCTGCACTTTTCGAGGTAAATTAATTTTTTTTTTTTTAATTTAATCCAATGTAAATAACTGTTTCTAAAAATCAATGAACATTTTGGCTACCATTTAGTCTTAACATGATCTGCCTAAAATAGGTGGTAATTTTCCTTGCTGTTCCATCCTTACCGTCCCTTTTTTTTCTCATTTCGTCCCTTTTTTCCCATACCATCCCCTTTTTTTACATTACCGTCCCTTCTTTAACACCCCTTTAAGACAATGTTATACCAAAATTTTGTACTAAAAATACTACATTGTCATTATTTCTTATTTGAATGCCCTGTGGGTACTATGCAAATTCATTATAAGTAAAAATTTAGAAGAAAATGAAAAGTTTTAGTGGTAAAATGGTAAGGAAAATTAAACTCGCAAGTTTAACTTAAACCTCGGTTAAATAATTTTTTTTTCGCTGCTGACCATTTTTTCTTTATTTTGAATCATTAAGGCATTCGTCTATCAGATTAAAATGTTATTTTAGCAAGTTTAATTTCGCCATATTTTTTCTCCCAAAAGTCAAAATATTGTGAGAATGCCCCATGTATGATAAATTAGATGGCAGAGTGAACAAAACTGCCAATCGGCTAGCGTACTAGTTGGGTAGACGGACATAACAATTTAACACACCCCGCTGCAATGTGAAATGCATAGCAAACCGGCTATTGATGATGTCCTAACCTAAAAAATTACATTGCAGATTGTAGGACATTGGATATTATGTAAAGTGAGATCAAAATAAAAACGATTTACAACTGAATTTGATGCCCCTGACATTCAGATATTTGTGAAATTATATACAAATACGTTTTCATTATATTGTATATTTACTTCTAGAGCTGTAAAAAAATTATATCTTCTCTATGATACATTTCTAACATAAAAATTTGAATGACTCAGTTTTGGGAACTACTGCTGCATCAGAAACTTACTATGCTCACTTACTGGACCATAGGGGAAAGTAACATTTTTAATTCTTCAAATTTTTCAAGGAATATATTTTGAAACTTTGAATGCTTATTTTGATAAGATGAAGGTTAAGACTAGGCTAAAACAATATATATCTTTTTGAGTTCACTTTTATTTTAATCATAACTAGACAAATGTCCTTAATTGGCTCACCATTGGTTGCTTACTTTATCTTTTAACTAATTCAACTTAATCATCTAATTATATTATCAGGATATATCATTAAGTTATTTTTTATTAATATTGGAATTTTGATATCTCTCTGAATTTTCACAATGTTTGTATGGTCTTTATACATATATTGCCTTATATAATTTAGAACCAAATTATGAAAGAGAAAATGTGCTATCTTTCGCGTAGGCACAGTTAAATTTTTTTTTCATACAAGCCCTCATATTTTATGAAATATTAGACACATTCATTTTCTAACTGCAGAATAATGTTTTTACTGCATTTCGTGAAATTTTCTGAAAGTTACGTCAAATCAGGTTCAAAACCCTGACTGTTATAAACAAAAAACAATTTTTTTTTAATTTTTCAAAAGAAAGGTTTATATTATCATAAATATATGTGCTATTCTTACACATATGTATACAAATGTTATACAGAGTCTATATACAGGTTTCCTTTGCTTACTGTACAACAGCCCTTTCGAGGCAAAACCTATCCGTCGTGCTTACTTGAGTCCTGACCATATCACAACAGTTATGTGGAGGCAGAGTTGGGTAAATTTGTAATTGCAATTACTTGCTTTGTAATTACAATTTAATTGTATGTAATTAATTATAGTTACAATTACGAACCGTAAAAAATTCTTGCATCGCTGTAACCGAAACCACCGAAATAACCAAAATCACATTATTTCACGAAATTTCTGTTCTTGAATATATATAACTAAATAAATTACACACAATTAAATTGTAATTACGCTGTGGATAATTGAAATTACAAATCTGCCCAATTCTGTGTGGAGGTAGCTGCAGTTCGAAAGAGCGTGAGAGACAATGAGATGGAATGGATCGGTGAAGACGTATGGATGACAAGCTGAGACTATGTTTGGATATGTATCTTTGAAAATGTTGATTTTATTTGCATGTAAATATGTAATAACCGGTGTGTGAATAGTTTCCTGTAATAAAGTTTTTGTTAAATAGTATACTGACTTGTATTTTTTGAGTCGTGTTATATTGTCAATCTCCATAAAAATGCCAAACAATATGCAGAGGAGATACTTAAATTCAAATTGAAACCTACCATATGTGATGTTTTTCAAGATAATTAGCATTTCCATTTCAACAGAATTCAGCTCTATAACCTATAGTTGTCGTGTGTGAAAAAGTGGTTTAAAAATAATCATATCCCTCACTTGGATTAACTGGGGAATAGACGAGACTTCTATCCCCGATAAATACCCCTAAATTCTAGCTAAATTCTATGGAGACAAATGAGGTAAAATATGTCGGAAGTAACTATGTAATTAAACCGGTTGAACAGAAGCAATAACTGGATCTTTTTTTCATATTAAAGACAATCTCTTCCCTTCATGGAAACACGTTTTAAGGCTGAAATTAATACTGAAAGATACCCAAATAAGAATCAACTGACTTCGTGAGAAATTTTGCATAGATAATTTATTCCGCACGTTTCGACTTTCTTCTTCACAACAACTATTAGAACAGAAATACCCTTTAGACAATTATTGCATCATACACTATATGGCTAAAGGTGACCGGTTAGTTACGATTTTAGACGTTTTCTTAAATATCTAGAAAAATACATAAGGAATTAACCTGAAACTCCAGGTGTGCAAAGAGAATAGTACAGGTCATATATTTCCGTGAAGATTTTTTCCCGAAACCCCATAGGGGACCGTCAACAAATTGAAAAAGAACGAATATCTTTTGGATAACCCTGTAAAAACTAACGTAGCAAAAGCGTTCAACACAGTAGATTATGATTAAGTGCCTTATTGCAATAAACTGTGTTCATTTTTATGAGAATAGCATGTATATTCGTAGAGAAATTAAAGTTTTTATGAAATGAGTCCTAAATTTTGCCACGTTTTTTGCTTATAATTTGTAGAGTTCTTAATATTAAAAACAGTTCTTTTCAGAAAATATGGCAAACAATATTGTACACAATACCCTGCAATCAGAATTAAAAAATAATAAAAATTGGATGAAAAATGAGCAGGTTTACTAAAAAAATTTTCCGCTGCGCATGCGCGAATGCAATCAAAATATAATGTGCATAATGTATTAGATAAGTGTATAGAGCAACTTTTGTGAAAGTCTCAAAAACATAGCTTAAAAATTCTGAAAATGATCGTTGATAGAATAAGCTCGAAGTCCGTTGTTCCCAAAATGAAGCAAAAAGATGAGGGGTTGTATTCAAATACAGTAGTACGTGCAATATTGTGTATGCTATATTGCCACTAACTAATGGCTATATGGATACAACCCCTCATCTTTTTGCTTCATTTTGGGAACAACGGATTTCGAGCTTGTTCTATCAACGATCATTTTCAGAATTTTCAAGCTTTGTTTTTGAGACTTTCACAAAAGTTGCTCTATACACTTAGCTCATACATTATGTACATTATATTTTGATTGCATTCGCGCATGCGCGGTGAAACATTTTTTAGTAAATGTGCTCATTTTTCATCCAATTTTTATTATTTTTTAATTCGGCCTGCACAGTATTGTGTACAATGTTGTTTGTCATATTTTCTGAAAGAACTTTTTTTTTATATTAAGAACTCTACAAATTATAAGCAAAAAACTTGGCAAAATTTGGGACTCTTTTTATAAAAACATGAATTTCTCTACGAATATTCATGCTATTCTCATAAAAATTAACACAGTTTATTGCAATAAGGCACTTAAACATAATCTACTGTGTTGAACGCTTTTGCTACGTTAGTTTTTACAGGGTTATCCAAAAGATATTAGTTCTTTTTCAATTTGTTGGCGGTCCCCTATGGGGTTTCTGGAAAAAAATTTTAACGGAAATATATGACCTGTACTATTCTGTTTACACATCTGGAGTTTCAAGATAGTTCCTTGTGTATTTTTCTAGATATTTAAGAAAACGTCTGAAATCGCAAGTCACCGGTCACCTTTGGCCATATAGTGTAACGTCTTTCTAATGATATATGCTTTTATGGCATTATGGGAAAGTAAGGTAATGACGCTCAGAAGGGTAATCCCGCTCACCCAATATCTCTAAACAGTATAGAATTGAAAATGTCCGATCGGTACCGGCACCTAGTGAACTTCATCCTAAGCTCCCAGTAAGGATATAGTGACCGTCGGAAGGAAAGTATTTTTGTGTCCTCACGTTATTAGTTTGCAGTTGTTTTATTATAAAATTCTACAGCATCTAACTTGAAGGTAAGTGTACACTCTTATTTTAAAATATTAATTTACTCAGTATGTCTACAAAATATATAAATTTAGCTTTACTTTCATGCTTTTATTTATTTTTGTAGTGCGTTGTTACGCCAGTTATAATGCATTAAAACCCAACATGGCGGTAACGGGTAATGGCGCTCGCGTGGAATTCCAGAAGAAGTGTTGCCAGTGGGCAACTTTTTTAAAATTCAAATTTATTGATTAACACCACTTTTTTAAAATGGTAAAATTCGCCTGTTTTCGCCTTAATTAATATGTCATTAAACAAGGAGAATTTTACGATTTCAAAAAAGTGGTGAAAATCAAAAAACCTGAATTTAAAAAAAGTAGCCCACTATATGTGTAACACAATATGTGTAAAGTGGTCGCAAAAAGTCTGCAGTGGTATGAACAGCCCACACAAGTACATATGTGACTTTTTTCTGACTTAAATGTTGTATTCAAACTCTTAGCGCAATTACCCTACCATGTCGGGCATTACCGCTCAATCGATGGTTATTTAAATAAAACGATAAAAAAATCCTTAAACTTTTATGCAAATTAGTTGATTGCAAACTGTTTCTTCTGCTTTGGAGTTATACTTCGTTAATAAAATTTTGATTTTTTTGTCTAAATTTGACTAGCTATTCATATTTTCCCTTAAGTGAGCGCCATTCCCCTACTTTCCCCTACTTCAAAATTAAATGAACTCTCACTTTAGAAATGTCGTTTTCCCAAAAATTTTCCATAAAATTCGCCTATTACTGTATATTAAGAACCATAGCCACAGTAGTACCATACCATAAGTATTATTTTAGTGTTTTAGTTTTTTTTATTATTATCCAATCTGTTTAAAAAATTAGATAGATTTAAGGAAGCACAGGACCTTTGAGTTTGTCGAAGCGATCAAAAACATCATCTTTTTCAAAGTACCAAAACACAAATAATATGCAATTAAGATTTTTTTTCATTTCTGTATATATCCTTATCTGTGTTATACAGAAAAATAAATGTTGTACATACAAAATTAATATTTAAAATTTAAATTTAAAAATCTCATTTTCATCTCATTAACGCGTGATTTAAAATCATTAAGTACTGCGCACATGATAAAACTCTAAATTATGCATATAGAAAACAATTTTCGAACAAAATAGAATCATAACACACCTACTTCTAAATAAAAACCGAAATATACACAAGTGTTGTTTAAAATTTAATTTTAGTACAAAATATAAAAAAAAAAAAAAAAAAAAAATGTTAAGTTTTACGAGTGCAAAAAAGTAAATAACCAAAATATGTGAATTTTTTTTTTTTTTTCTTTTTTTTTTTACCATGTAGAGTATAAATAAACATAAACACATATTTATTTAATTTTTTCAAGCCGTAGCTTACATAGTTTGAAAGTAACAGCGCACGCAAACTCCAAATTTACTAATCAGAGAAAACGCGTTTTAAAGTTTCAATATATAAGGACCTTCCATTACATTCACCGTCTATTAATGATTATAACTCAAGAAATAATGCAGATTTTTGAATGGAGATTTTGCATATTGTTCAGAAATTGTAACAAATTCAGAATAAAACAAAACCCGGAAACAGATTTTTTGAAAGTTTAAAGGTCCTGTGCCCCCTTAAGTATTTTCTTCCTGCTATAATAAAATCTGAACCACCAACGATGAAATAGAATATTTCAGACATCCCTTCTGAATTCATTATGTGAAAATCTTCCAAATATTTCAATTGTATTTCCGTCTAAAACTTTCCCAGTTCTGTCTAAACAAAACCATTTAAAATAGCTGATAACACCTTACCTTACCATTTTTTTAAACTTTAACAAACAAATGCCATTTTGTTAAATCTGTCTAATAATATAGATTCCCAAAGTTCTTGACAAAAATGAAATACAGAAAATTCTTCCAAAATTAACTATTATCATTTCGCTAAGGAGTCCAAGAAACGAGAAAGAAAAAGTTATCTTTTCCTTAAAGAAAGACACCAGAATAAACGACCAAGCAAGAGATATTGCACTTTACTTTCCTGCATTTAAAAAGAAGTTTTGATAAATTTAAAAGATGAAAAACTTTTAAATTTGAGCGGCTTTCTTTGATATAAGAAGCAATTAAAGTCATAGTAACGGAAGTCACATTTTCTCAAATGTTAAAAAATAGAGGGTTTGTTATAATGCATTCGAATACTGCAAAAATCTTCTGGCGATATAAACAGGCAGTTTAGTGAAAGAATGATACTATTTTTTTATTAACAGTTTGATACGTCTAGATTAGGGTTTTCAATCCGTGTACGTGAAAGTACCACGAATGAGCTGCGAAATTATTCAATCACATGAAGTTTTTATCAAATAACAGAAGTATAATTGGTATCTGCCTACATTAAAACGACCGTTTTGATTAAAATTGTTGAAATTTTTTTATTGTTTTATTTGAAAGAGCAATTTTTTACGATTCCAAATCTGTTTTAATGTTATTCTTTTTGATTACTAGAAAAAATAATTGTGGCCAATTTAATAAAAATGAAGTAATGAGTCAAATACCGGAAAGGAGAAATGTAAACAATGTTTCTGTGCATGATTTTCTTACTTTCTTTCCATAAAAACACTTTTTAAAATTAAATGAACTCTCACTTTAGAAATGCGGTTTTTCCAAAAGTTTTCCATAATTTTGCTCACTACTGTATATTGAAAACCATAGCAACAGTAATGCTATAGCATAAGTAATATTTTAGTGTTTTAGTTTTTTTTATTAGTATTGTTATTCAATCTGTTAAAAAAAAAAAAATATATAGATTTAAGTATTTTCTTCCTGATATAATAAAATCTGAACCACCAACGATGAAGTAGAATCTTCATCTCTTCTGAATTCATTATGTGAAGATCTCCCAAATATTTCAATTGCATTTCCGTCTAAACAAACCCATTTCAAAAAGCTAACAACAACTTGCCTTATCATTTTTTTTAAAAACTTTAACAAACAAATGTCCGTTTGTTAAATCTGAATAATAATATAGATTCCCCAAGTTCTTGACAAAAATAAAATACAGAAAATTCTTCCAAAATTAACTATTATCATTTCGCTAAAGAGTCCACAAAACGAAAAAGAAAAAGTTATCTTTTCCTTAAAGAAAGACATCAGAATAAACGACCAAGCAAGAGATATTGTACCTTACTTTCCTGCATTTAAAAAGAAGTTTTGATAAATTTAAAAGATGAAAAGCTATTAAATTTGAGCGGCTTTCTTTGATATAAGAAGCAATTAAAGTCATAGTAACGCAAGTCACATTTTCTCAAATGTTAAAAAATAGAGGGTTTGCTATAATGCATTCGAATACTGCAAAAATCTTCTGGCGATATAAACAGGTAGTTTTGTGAAAGAATGACTCATACTATTTTTCTTATTAACAGTTTGATATGTCTAGATTAGGGTTTTCAATCCGTGTACGTGAAAGTATCACGAATGAGCTGCGAAATTATTCAATCACATGAAGTTTTTAGCAAATGACAGCAGTATAATTGGTATCTGCCTACATTAAAATGACCGTTTTGGTTAAAATTGTTGAAATTTCTTTATTGTTTTATTTGAAAGAGCAATTTTTTACGATTCCAAATCTGTTTTAATGCTATTCCTTTCGATTACTAGAAAAATAATTGTGGCCAATTATGATAAAAATAATAAAAATGAAGTAATGAGTCAAATACCGGAAGTGCGAAAGAAGGCCAGGAGAAATGTAAACAATGTTTGTGTGCATGATTTTCTTACTTTTTTGCATAAAAACGCTTTTCAAAATTAAATATACTCTCACTTTAGAAATGCGGTTTTTCCAAAAGTTTTCCATGTTCTTTACTTTTAAAGAAATTTTTATTTGAATAGGTAATCGAAAGGCATGAAATCGTTAAAAATTGAAAAAGTTACAAAATGGGTTGGCGCAAATTATCAGATATGGAAAAATCCCAAGCCAAAGAGCGAGGCCGAAATGAAAATCGTCTTGCAAAGCAAAAATCGAAGTCTTCAACTGATTATGTAGGCCATGAAAATCGAGGTCTTCAACTGATTATGTAGCCCATGAAAGTCGATTACAGAATAAAAGACGAACGCGAAAAAGGAAACAATCTAATGTTTAATCGATTGATAGTAAAAGTCCATGTCTCGAGGGGCTCCAATCCACTAGCCACGGCGTTTTACAATTGGTCGATTCTAACCGAGAAAAACTGAGCTCATCGTAGGCAATTTGTCGCAATCTGTGGATGATTCGGTGGAACTGCTTTCGATTTGTAAACTGTTTTTCTTCTCGAAACGGGACTTGGAGAGTTTATCGATGAAGGTTTTGGTCGTCTGAAGTTTGATCTTTGCGATCTGTTGTTGAAGATGATGCGACGGAATTTGGTGGACGAAATTTAGATTTTTTGGTTAAATTTTGTTACGAATGTGATTTGTCGCGATCTGTGGATGATTTGGTGGAACTGCTTTCGATTTTTAACCTCTTATCTTTCTCGGCTTTTCTTGTCGAAATGCCCCAAAATTAAAACTAAGTAAATATTAAGTCAAAAAAAAAAATCCAAATGGTCGTTGTAATCTATTAAATTACAATTTTAGCGTTTAAATTACAGTTTTAGCTATTAAATTACAAAATAGCGTTGTTACACACCAACAATTACGAAGTATACTTGATTATTTAAATATTATTTATATTATTTTATTTAATTATCATTTTTTGAGGAAGTTTTAATTTTTTTTAATGGAATAATAGCCGTAAAAAATTATGAACTTTGTATGTTGTTGTAAGGGCAAGCGAATTAATCTTTCGTAATCGAGCTCCACGCGATAGAGATAAATTAAAAAATATTTCATGCTTGAAAATTATTTTTAAATCCATAGACAATCAGGAAACTGAGGTGCACTTTGCAAACAAATTCCATTTGAAAGATTTTTTTTTTCCTATTTGGCTGTCTAAAAATTTTAATTATTCGATTACAAATATGTTGAATTAGTGTTTTTTTTTAAATATTATTCTTTTATTTATTTATAAAGGAAGTATCAATTTCGTTATGGAAAATTAGTCAGAAATAAATGCTGAACCATTTTTGTTGCTTTATGAGCAAAATGTTTATTATTATTATTATGTATTGAAACCGGCACGTGATAAGATAAATTACAAAAAATCATACTTGAAAATTATTTTAAAGAACATAATAAATCCGTCAATTAAGATACAGTTTTTACAACAAACTGCATTTGAAAGTAGATTTTTTCCTTATACGACGTTCTAAAAATTGAAAATTTACGGTTATCATAAGATTAAAACATTGCAGTAGCGAAAATTTCAAAACCGAAATTTGATCGTGAAGTGTTGCCAATCGCAAAATGACGTCAGCGTTACGCACAGCTACGTTTGTCCTTTATAATATAGATACATAAACCGTAAAATATAACAAATATAAGTTATTATGATGAAGTCTATTGACGCTCTTATGCTTGGTATTCCGGGATGAGAAACAACAAAATTTATTCCCTTTTAACACGATCATAGAATTCCCCCCCCCCCCTCCCCCATGAAATCTAAACCCGACATCATTTTCTTCCTCTCAAAATTTACATACGCACTTCTCATATCCGTATTCACATTTACAAAAATTGGTGTTTTAATTTTATCATTTGAAAATCATTTTAATTGTAAACGGGAAGTCACGATTATCAGCAAAATCTTTGCATGTGAACAGTCGCACTCTTAACTCGAGATTCTAATCTCAGTACCGGAGAGTAAAAACTGACGCAATTTATGTTTTTTAGACGCATTGTAAAAATGTTTAGTTTTATCTGAGAAAATGATCGTTTTCCTTTAAATACGACGTCCTTTTCACTTATTTAAGCATTTCGCTTAGCGTCTGAAACATAGTATCAGTACACATGCAGAAGGAAACAAAAATGAAAACTTTATGAGGAAAAACGCGTGTTTTCAAAAGCAGTATGTCATTTTCCGTTCAAAATGTTATGTCCCTTACGGGATTTTGCACCGCTAAATCCTAAACAACAATCTGTATCAACAACTTTAAATTTTTATCAAAAAATGGCATGAATAAAGCACCGCTAATTTGCACCGCTAAATCCTAAACAACAATCTGTATCAACAATTTTAAATTTTTATCAAAAAATGGCATGAATAAACCTCATTTTTTTTCTCTTTTCCCTGCAATACTGAAAGCTATCTAATTACCACCATTATGAAGAAATTTCATAAAAATTAAAATTAATTAATTTTTTAAAATTAAAATGGGGATATTAAAAAAAAAACAGCCAGCGCGGGCACATCTAAAAATGAGCAGCTTTCAGTTAAAAAAAAATTAGTAGTAAAATTAGTTCAGCAGAAAGCTCAGAGCAGATGACTAAAAAACAGCCTTGTGTTTTAAATATATATAGATTATATAAAATTATGAAAAATTAAATTAAGCAAATTATGTTATTTTCATCAAATTATAGTAGCATGTCTTAAAGAATAGCAATAAAATTTTATTAGTCGAGAGAATTTTGGACAAAAACTTGGGAAACCTCATATTATTTTAAACCTGGAATTATTGTCAATATCTTCTTTGTTTACTTGCCTAACACGAGGCGAGAATCATCCGATCTGAGCATGAACGCTGCATGTCACTGCTCTTCTATAAAGGCACTCTAAAGTTTTGCAAAATATTGCATTTTATCAGTGTGTGATTTCGATTAAGAGGAGCATTTTCACCTGTGAAGAATTTCAAAGCAGATGGGATCGCTTCTACAAAACATATTTCAGTTTTCTATAATTAATGACAATTAAAACACACGCTTTTTTATATAAAATGACATCATTTGCATCCGTTAAAACATTCCACTTTTATGACCCAGTCTTAAACAACATGTGTGGAAAAGTATGCATATGACTTCATTATCGCGGAATAATAGACAAACCAAACAAAAAACAATGTCGTCATTCAAGAAGCTGGGCAAAACAAATCGATGATGTCTGATAATTCATATGCCTTCATTTGTTTGTTTATAATAGCTCCATGTTTTATCACCAATCATTTATTTTTATTTATTTTCAAAATTCGGGAAATGTTATTACACACGATTAATAAAATTGCATTCTTTCAGCTTTTTGATACGAACTAAGTAAATGCGGAGAAAATAAGTCACACAAATATCCTCTAAAATACATTTTTGTAAAGAGAAAGTGTCGTATCGTTTGTAAAATAAATTTCAATAAACTAAAAATCATTTAATTGATAAATAAAAACGAAACAAGGCCAAAATTCATTGGGTTTTATAACATATGATATTCTTGACATAACTCGTTATTTCAACTTCAATTTTTTTTTCTCCAGTTTTATGAGAAAATGGCAACAAAAAAATTCAGTAATCTACTATTTTCCCTTTACTTTCAATAGAAATGGAGTACTTCAGTTGCTACGATTACAAAAAAAAAAAAAAAAAAAAAAAAAAAAAATTAATATTTCAAAAATAAATTGAGATACAGCTTTCAAACAAATTGCGTTTAAAAGCACATTTTCCCCCTTATACGACGGTGTAAAAATTGAAAATTTGCGATGTTTAGAAGTTTAAAAATTTGTAGCAGCGAAAATTGTAAAACCGAATTTTCATTTAAAATTTGAAAGTTTTGCCATTCGCAAAATGACGTATGCGTTACGCACAGATATGTTTGTCCTTTATAATATAGATAATAGATAGGTAGATAGTAACGCAAGTCACATTTTCTCAAATGTTAAAAAATAGAGGGTTTGCTATTCGAATACTGCAAAAATCTTCTGGCAATATAAACAGGCAGTTTTGTGAAAGAATGACTTATACTATTTTTCTTATTAACAGTTTGATGTGTTTAGATTAGGGGTTTTCAATCCGTGTACGTGAAAGTATCACGAATGAGCTGCGAAATTATTCAATCACATGAAGTTTTTATCAAATGACAGAAATATAATTGGTATCTGCCTGCATTAAAATGGCCATTTTAAAGAAAATTTTTGAAAATTGTTTTATTGTTTTATTTGAAAGAGCAATCTTTAACTACAATCCCAGTAGCAGAAAGTTATAGTTGTGTCTGCGACAGCAATTTAGTGGGATGAAAATTGTCTGCGGGAGTAGCGTGTTACATTTTCTAATGTACAAACATATGAGTGTTAAAATAAACAGCGTTCTTACTCATTAATACCAGTGGTGATTCTGAGTAAAAAAAATTCTGAAATTCACAGCAAATTTTCCGAAAGGTTACAACAGGGGAGGGAGGAGGGACATGGAGCGAAAATCCACTACCGGCACTAATTATGTGTTTTCTTTTTGCGCACTAATTGTGTGTTTTATGAAATTTGCGTTTCTTCGCGATCTTTTGACGAATTATGCCGTTTTTTGCAATCTTTTGACGAAATTTGCCGTTTTTTCGCAATCTTTTGATGAAATTTGCCATTTTTTCGCAATCTTTTGATGAAATTTGCCGTTTTTCGCGATCTTTTGACGAAATCTGCTGTTTTTTCGCGATCTTATGAGGAAATTTCTCATTTTTCGCGATCTTCTGACGAAATTTGCCGTTTTTTCGCGATCCTTTGACAAAAATGGGCCCTTTTTTGCGATCCTTTACGAAATTTGCGTTTCTTCCTCGATTCTTTGACGAACTTCGTGTTTTTCCGCGATTCTGTGACAGAAATTTGCGTTTTTTCGGCGCCCATGGGACGAAATTCACGTTTTTCCCGAGATCTCTTGACGAAATTCGCATTTTTACAGCGCTCCTTTGGCAGAAATGTGCGTTTTTCGCGATCTTTTGACAAAATTCTGCAAATTTAATTCCGATCGTTAGACAAATTTTCTTATTTTCGTGATCCTTTGATAGTAATCTGCGTTATTCGCGATTCTTTGACAGAAATTTGCGTATTTTAGTGATATTTTACAGAAATTTGCGTTTTTTCGCGATCGTTTTACAGAAATTTGCATTTTTTCCGCGATTGTCTGACTAAATTCGTGTTATTTCCTTGATCCTTTAATGAAATTAAAGATTCTTCCTCGATTTTGTGACAGAAACTTGCGTTTTTCTCGCGCCCCTGGAACGAAATTCACGTTTTTTTTTTTTTTTAAGATTTTTGGATAAAATTCAAGTTTGTACAGCGATCTTTTAGCAGAAATTTACGTTTTTCGAGATCTTTTGACGAAATTCCGCGTTCTTTCCGCAATCCTTTGACAAAAATTTGCGTTTTTCCGCAATCTTTTGACATAAATTTGCGTTTTTTCGCGATCGTTTGACTAAATTTGCGTTTTCCCCACAATCGTTTGACTAAAGTAGCATTCTTTCCGCGATCCTTTTACTAAATTCGCATTCTTTTCTGCGATCCTTTGACAAAATTTGTGTTTTTCCCGCGATCCTGTGACAGAAATTTGCATTTTTTCCACAACCCTGGGAAGAAATTAATGTTTTTTTTTTTTCCGGGCTCTTTTGGCGAAATTCTCATTTTTATAACGACCCTTTGGCTATAAATTACCGATTCTTTATACGAACGATTGTCAAAATTGATATTTTTCGGCGTCCATTTGTCGAATTCGCGATATTTTTTGTCAGAATTTTCGTTTAATTTTTTTTTTTTTTTTTTTTTTTTTTTTTTTTTTTTTTAAGGAAATAATTTTTTTTTTTTCAAGTTGGCAAATTTATCTGCAAGGTCCAAAATAAATCTGCGACGCACGTCGCGCGTCACGCACTTTCTGCTACCGGGACTACAATAGAACGCCGATTATCGGAACTTTAATAAACCAAACTTCCAATTATCCGAGCAGCCTATTTCTCTCAAAAACTTTTTTAACCGAACTTCCAATTATCCGAACAGCCTACAGTAATCCCTTAACATTCGCGAGGGTTAGGTTCTCGGAAATCTCCGCGAATGTCGAGACTATCTTCCCGCGCATAAAAGGGGGAGGGGGTTAGGTTTTAGGATTTTTATTTTAGTGGGAAAAGAAATTGAAATTCAAAAATATATTTACTAAGCATTGAAAAGTACATGCTGTAAATAAATTTTGATAATTATAAAAATAGTGTACAGAGTTGCTAGATGATGGCTGAAAAAAAAAATTACACTGGTCAACAAATTTGAACTTCTGCTCTGCCCTAAAACAAAAATTAGTTGTTTTTTATGCGGTTTTTTGTGCTGATTCCGAATTTAGTTTTAGATTTACTCCAGCACGTCAAGTTTGAGAGATATTTGCATATTTCAATGTAAGCAAATTTAGTAAATTTTATACAATTATTTGCAAATTTAAGGTATAAAGCAATATCAGACAGGGTTTTTTGTTTTATGTTATGATTACTAACTAACTTCACAAAAATGCTGTTTCTGAGATTATACTGACACGTGACTGTGAAATATTGTACCTAATTTGCATATTTTTCATGTTTTTCTAATAATGTTTCTTGACGTTCAAATATTTCTGCCGCACAAATACGCTAATATGTTTCTAAACCAGTCTTTTGAGGTGATTTCAAATCATGTATTTATTTTCTTCTATCACGTCTAGTTTTTGAAAAAAGTGAAATTTTAGTTTTTGGTCAAAAACGCCAGAAATAGCTTTTTATGATACTTTGTATGACAAACTTCAACTAGTTAGGATTGATTCTACTACTTATTTTTTTTCGATTACATAAATTTTTGTTTATGTCTCTGATATGAATCTGACCTTGTTCACCTTCTTGTCAATGAATTACACACCCCTGAAAAGTATCTTATATCAAACCTATGTTAATGCCATGCAAAAGTAGAAATTCATCTTATTCAAAAACTAGACATGACATAAGAAAACAGACTGCAGGTTTGAAATTAGCATAAAAATCTAGTCTAGAAAAACATTACGTCAATTCTGTGGCAACTATTTTAAAGTTGATAGTGATGTAAACATTACACCATTGAAAAATATGCAAACTAGGCTTAATAACTGATAAATAAATGTTAAGAATATGCAAATCGTGACATTTATCTGAAGCAAATAGTCAAGCAGTCATTATCTAGAAAACGTAATTAGATGTGACATATATTGTACCTAAAATTTGCATAAAACAGCACAGCTTAAATTTGCATAAATTTAAATATGCGAATTTCTCAAAACCTGGACCACCTAGAGATAAACGGAAAGCATATTCGGAATCAGCGCCAAAAACTGATCTGGAATCAACTAATTTTAGTTCTAGGACAAAACCACTGTTGTCCAGTGTTATTGATACAAAATTGTTTGGAAGAACAGATCTTTTGTTCATGAATTCTCATAATGAAAAGTTGCGGCCTCGGTTTCTCTTTAAAATTTAAGACTCCATCGAAGATCGTATTATATTGCTTTCTCAACAAGTTGTTGTTGAAGATTTAAACTTTAACATACAGTTTTTGCGGATGATATTTCACCTGTATAAAAATATTGAACTTTAGAAAATTTAGGATTTTTTTAAATTTTTAACATCAAGTCATGTTTCTGGATTTTCGGAATTACTGATCTATATTTTGCCTCAATACAAGGGTTTCAGTTCTCGAAACTTAGGCTTTACACTAAGTATAATGCAAGTGTCCAGTTTATGGAACAGGTTAAACAAAACGAGTTTACTTCGTAAAAAAATATTCTTTATAAAGCAAAATTCGCGAATAACCAAGTTAAGTATTCGCGAATGTTGAACTTTTCTTCATTTTTTATTTCTCGAATAATCAAAACTCGCGAATGTTAAGTATTTCTCTCAAAAAATTTTTTTAAACCGAACTTTCAATTATCTAAACACCCTATTTCTCTCATTTTTTGGGTAAAGTCATTTTTTGGGTAAAGGCCTCCTAATGTTACATCTGTAATCCAACCCATGGATGAAAGTGTGATAGAGATATTCAAACGACTTTATAGAAAGCAAACGTTAAGAATGTTTCTTTTATCAGAAGAAACAGAAGAGCCTGATTCCCAAGATACCATAAAAATTGATTTGAAAGATTGTTGTACAATGGCTGCTGATTCCTGGGATCTAGAAAAATCATTATCATTAGAAAAGGCTTGGAATAAAATTTTAAATAAAGAAAAACCGATAGTAGATCAGAAAATGAGGACTGTAAAATAATAAAGGAGAAGGGAAGAATCCTAAGCTATGAAGAAAATTAAACTAACGAGTGGTTAGATAGTGAAGTACAGTCGTGAAAAAAAAAGTAAACACCCCCCAATAACTCCTCAATAAATTATTGTAGAAGAAAGTTACTGGTACCGAACGATTGGAAATAAAGTCTACTTTTAAATGATGTATATACAATTTGCTTAGGGAGCGATCTACATATTAAAACAAACCATAACTTTATTTTTTTTCAATGGCAATACCCATTTCTGACAGCATAAATGAACTCTACACCCTTCAATTAGCCTAGAAACAAATTTTTATGCAATTCGTACCATAAGTTTCCGAGAAATTAATTATTTTAAAACGAGCGTATTTTAAGGGCTGTATCCAAATTGAAGTTCGGTACTCGATTGTTAACCGAGAGAGCCGCCTTCTTGATCAAGGCACCTTACGAAGCCAGTTAGATAAACGGACAACAGAAGAAATTTCAAAATATATCTACTCACTTCTATCACAGACGGCCCCTTAAACCATCATTTTGCCGTTTTTTAAACATAATTTGAAAACTATTTGGAAGAAAAATGTGAAATTTTGGATTTTCATAAAGCAGGACTTAATAAATCTAAATCCATCAAAAAAATTGTAGGTTGCAATTCATAATTTTTTCGAATATTAATTTCATAATTCATAATTCATATCAAAAAATTATAAAAATTGCGAATTCAGCGTATGTATGTTTGGGCACATTAGCATTATTGCTACAGAAAAAATTAGCACATTAGGAGCATAATTTCAGGAGATATAAATAAAAATATGAAAATGTAATTTAACATTAGGAGCACTAAATTTTAAATGTTTACAATTCAAAAACTTATCATTCAAATGACTTGAAATTTGGTATCCAGGGATAGTTTGAACCGAAGATTTGAAATATCTCGTTAAAATTGGGTATTGTCATTGAAAAAAATGAAGTTTGGGTTCGTTTTAATATGTAGATGGACCCCTAAGCAAATTTTATATACATCATTCAAAAGTAGACTATATTTCCAATCGTTCGGTATAAGTAACTTCCGTCTACGATAATTTGTTGAAGAGTTAGTACGGGGTGTTTACTTTTTTTTTCCACGACTGTACATGACCCTGGATATCAGATTTTAAATGATGATGAGATTGTGGATGAGATTCAAGAATCTGAAAATGACCCAGGTCCATCACATAATGAACGGCAAAAGAACGCTGATCCTAATTCCGTATTTAAGAAGAATTTGAGATATGGCAGCATTGAAAAGAATGTCTTCTTTGAAGCAAGGAACAATCGAAGCTCTTTTGCATAAATTATAGCCTATGGAATTCAGAAAATGATAAAAAGAAAAATTTAAATGATAAAATAAATAAATGAAAACAAATTCTAAACACGCCAGCAATAACTGATGCTGGCAGTCCTAAACCTGGATAAAGTGTGAAGGTTTTAGTATACTCAGGAACATCCCTTAAATTGTCTGTCCATTTATCCGAACTAGGGTCGGTCCCGACTTGTTCGGATAATCGGTTCTCTACTGTATTCCAAATCTGTTTTAATGTTATTCCTACGATTAATAGAAGAAGAATTGTGACCAATTTAATAAAAAGGAAGTAATGTGTCAAATACCGGAAGTGAGAAGGAAGGCCAGGAGAAATATAAACAATTGGAAATATTTCCATGCAGGATTTTCTTACTTTTTTGCATAAAAACACTGATAAATGTAATTGGCACTTCTAGATTAATTTTATAGATAAGAAATCTTTAAATGCGATTTCTAGAAAATCAAATCTTCCGTTATTTTCATGTACGGTAAACTTCATTGCATAAAATGTTTTAAACATATTTCAGTGATATTTTCTCAGAATGCTTTCCATATTACTCACTATGCATTATTATTACATATTCCCCCCTCCCCCCCCCTCACACACTCTTTCTTTTCCTGCCCATTTAGCCAATGTCTAGGTATTGCCCTGAATATACACATGTACAATAAAACCTGCGAAAGCAGACACTGTCTATAAAAGAATCCTGTTTTAAATTGAAACATTTCACGGTTTCGTCAAAAAGAAAACCATACAGTAATACCTGCTAAGACATAAACCTCTCTAAAACGAAATTTTTTCAATGTCTCTTGTGATTCTGTCTGACAAGTTTTACTGTATTTACTGTGTGTTTGACAATTACAAGATTTTTCTCTCGACTAGATTGGATTTTGATAATCGAAACCGAAAAAACAAAATTTACTTTTGTAAGTACTTTTTCGTATTTAACTAGATCCTTGACATAAAAATACTGATTAAATTTGGATGTATCTTCCTCTACAGGTGGAGTTGCTGTTATGATTTCTTTGGTAGCGATATCTCAGAACTTATGGGATGGAATTTGATCACATTTCGTATTCAATTATACCTTGACATAAAAAATACTGATTAAGTTTCGATGTATCTTGACATAAAAAAATACTCATTAAGTTTGAATGTATCTTCCTCTACAGGTGGAGCTGCTGTGCTGACTCTCCATAATACTGAAAAGCGATCGAAGAATCAAAATTTAACAATCCTTGTTTATAATTTTAAGCTTGCTGTTTTCTTGTTGACCCATCAAAGTGCATATTACAAATTGAATGGGATTACTTTCAGATTCATTAGCCCACACTTAGAGAATATCAAACAATTTTAACCCTTTAGACACACAAATTTGGACACACGTCTCTTACACAAATTTTATTCGGTCGGCACCACTTTTTTAAAAGAAGTTTCCTTCAAGTATACAATTTCAAAAATGCTCTGATTAAATAAGGCAAATTTTATTTTCCTCTATTACTGTGCCAAAAACAAATTTTGCAAAGAAAGATGGCGTCGCCACAGCGGCACAACGGAGTGCAAAGGTTTAACACAAACTTAAGGAAGCAGTAATTCTGGTCAAAGTTACAGGTGTTCTGGATTAAACTCTGGTGAAGTAAAACTTAAATGCCTATCGAATTGGAATGATACACAAAAAACATTGCTCAATTAGTAACAAACTACACATGATAATGCGTACAAATTTTTAGAAATGGCCACATAAAAGACAAAAGAGCCGCATATGATCCCAATAATTTAAACTTCATACAAAGTTATAAATCTTCATAAAAGTTTCAGCATGAATCAAACAAAAAATGGAAATATAGCACATCTGCAGGTGAAATGCATTAAAAATAAAAGAAATAAAAAATAGAACAGCAGGATTTGTTTTCCATATTTCCTTCAAAAATTTTAAAATGTTATCAAATTCTTTTACGAATTTCAGTCTTTTTTACGCTTTCCTTCACTAGGGTTTTTACTGGCACTCCTACTAATAACCTAATTTATGCAAATAAATTTTGATCGTTCAGAATGTGATGCGAATTCTATAATATGAAACCATATCTTTGGTTTGAGTTCATTGCGAATAAAAGTATTTTTTTTCCGACTGACTTTCGCATGTTTTTGTAGTCTTTTCTTGAGACAGATTGAGGTAACCCAATTCTCGTTTCACTTTTGATCTTTCCAGTGATATGAAATTTTTATTGATATAGAGAACCATTGAAACATTCGATTTTGAAAAATTCGCAACATGATGAACAAAAAGGATTTTTCTTCTTAAATCGGAAACTATTTCATGCATAATCAGCGACAATTACAAAGAAATACAGTAGGTGACGAACTGTTCGGGTGACGAACTGTTCGGTTTACGAACAGATCGGTTAACGAACACTTTTGCGAGAAATTTTTATGTTCGGATAACGAACACACATTCGGTTAACGAACACTTCACAAAACGAAGCCAAGAAGGAGCAATGCTTTCAGATTTGCCGAGCTGTATTTAATTGCGTCTACCGTCGACTTAAAGAAACAACAGTTGTACAATAAAGCGCCGATTATCCGAACAAGTAGGGGCCGACCCCAGTTCGGATAAGCAAAAGTTCGGATAAATGGACAGACAATTTAAGGGATGTTCCTGACTATACTGAAACTTTCACACGTTATCTAAGCTACTTAGGACTGTCAACGCCAGTTAGTGCTGGCATGTTTAAAAATTGTTTTTTAACATTTTTTTTTTCTCTTTTTATCCTTTCCTGAACTCCAGAGCTTATAATTTAAGCAAAAAAGCTTTTGATTGTTGCTTGCTTCAACGAAGACATTCTTTTCAATGCTTCCATATCTCTAATTCTTCTTAAATCCGTTAGTTGGATAGGATCAACGTTCTTCTATCGTTCGAGTCATTTCATAGTTGTTTCCAAACATTCAAAGCCTTCGTTATCCCTTTAAGACCCGATGTGTTTGTAAACAAAGCTAGTCATACCTGTAGAAAGTAAAACATGGACTGCAACCGCTACCCGTTGATAAAAACTGATACTTTACTCTATCTACAAACCAGAATGATCGTTCGATTCGAGTTTTTATTACATACGACTCAGAAGAGAAAATTTAAATGAATGTCTAACCCGCACGATTGTGCGGGTTGGGTCTTAAAGGGTTATGTGATGGGCCTGGATTATTTTCAGAGCATTCGTTTTCATTTTCTTCAATTTCTTTTTCATCATGAATCTCGTCCACAATCTTATCATTTAAAATCTGATATCCAGGGTCATGTACTTCACTATTTAACCACTGGTTAATTTCATTTTCTTCATAGTTTAGGATTCTTCTCACCTCCTTTATTGTTTTACATTCCTCATTTTCTGATCCACTATCAGTTTTTCCTTTATTTAAAATTTTATTCCAAGCCAATGGATAACTGGGAGTTCGGTTAAAAAAATTTTGGGGGGAAATAGGCTGTTCGGATAACTGGAAGTTCGGTTAAATTTTTTTTTGTTGAAAGAAAGAGGCTGTTCGGATAATTGGAAGTTCGGTTAATTGGAGTTCCGATAATCGGCGCTCTACTGTATTAACAGTTGTATACGTATGGCCTAATTAATTCATGGGCTACGTGGGCTCGGACCCTACATTTTAGGGCTCCCAAATTAGAATGGACAGATCAGAAACATTAAGTTTCATATTTTGTGTCCCTTTTTATTAAAGAAATATTTTTAACTGCAAATTAATTATTTTATTTGAAATTTAGTTCACAAATCATTAACAGGCTGCGCTTCAGCTGTTTCGGGCCAAACAGTAAACACGATCGTTTAGGGAACTAATGAGTTTTTGAAAGGTCAAAGTGACAAATTCTTATGACTTAATGCCGTAGTCAATGAATGTAATCCTAAAAGTTTTTACAAAGGGCACATTTATTATTATTATTTTAATACGCCACGACACGGACAAAGCCACCAAAATACGATCTGTCCATATTAAATAAGGACGTATATTAACCCTTTATCTACTGACGGTACTTATAAGTACCACTCACTTTAAACTTTTATACCACAGTGAATATTACTAACTAGCTGACCCGCCCGGCGTTGCCCGGGCCTTAATAATAATCATAAATGAATCTGAAATTTTTATCGCAGGTGCATACAGAGGGGAGTGGGAGTGGAGACTGCAAATTACCAGGGCCCAACTCTTGTTCAGTTTCAAAGTTGTGTAAATTTACAGGTTAAGTTTTTTCATTTTTATATGTCTCATGCTTTTTTTATTCCAAATTAATTGATGAATTCAATTAAAATTTAATTATATTTTCAATAATTTAATTTTTTATTTAAAATCTTTAGATGAAAAAGCAATTACAAATACAACATAAACTGTAATAATTGAAAAAGAAATAATAAAATTGTAAGCAAATATTACTATATAGAATGTTTTAAAAAGTACCATCCAGCAAATTTATTTTCTAATAGAGTAAAGCCTGTTTCTAATGGAATCCTGCAATAAACAAAAAAAAAAGTTACAGCTTCCCCCTCTCCCCAAAAATGTTATTATGCTTTGTTCAATTTAAATAACCTGCATAAAACGGAATTTATCACTGGTCGTTTCCGTCTAAGCAGGTTTCATTGTATCTTACTTCTGGTGGGCACATAATAATATTCTTAAATGAACCTGAAATTCGAATCGCAGATCCGTACAGAGGGAAGTAAACAAAATTACTTGACGTCATGACAACATTTTTAAATTTCTTGCTGCTGATTAATTCGCATTTCTAATATAGTGCTTTGCAGAAATTGCACGTTTTACTTAAAGTTCCACAGTTGTGCTCCCCGGAACGTTTAAATCAATAATTTGGATTTCAGAAGCAGCGCGTGCACTCTGCGGTTATTAAGCCTATTTTAGCGATCGCTTATGCTCTGTGTTTAACTTTATTCCCAATTCAATCTATTTCAATTTTCTGTTCTTAATTCGGCTTCTTCTTCACATTCAAGTATTCACCGAGATCTTTTACGGGGATTTCAAATGATATTTTGAAGCTCTATAATTGCAGCGACAGAGATAAACATCATGGAGCTCTTTCCTCTACGGCGAAATGTAAATAAACCCGATCGCCCTAAATCCTGCAAAAGGACTTTTCACAATAACCAATGAAATGCGTTTCTCGGGCGTTGCCATTAGACAATAACAAATAATCGCGATTTCTGTGCCACGTACGTTAGCGTAATATATATATAGATATTATAATGCTACTTTGCAAAAAATGCTCTTTTAACTCCACTTTATCCGAATACATGGCGGCGGTAGTTCTAGGTTTGTTATTTTAGAGAGGAATGAGGCTATCTTTGAAGCAGTCGATGTGTTTTGAGTCGACTTTTTGTACAGATTGCCACGCTCGTCTTTTCATTGCTGTAAACACAGTAAAGGATATAAGATAAGTGTTGGATTTTTTTTATGTGTTCATTATGGCCTTAGAATACAATACGACTAGCTATTTTAGGTGAACGGTGTATGTATTTGATTGAACAGTTGAATTACTCGGTGGTACTTATAAGTACCGTCAGTACACTGGGTGTTGGAGTAAAACTTCTTGTTTACTTTTCGTCTGTGTAGTTATCCATCGTTTTCATCGGCTTTAAAATGTAATTACTAAAATGTAGTGCAGTAATGATTTCCCTGGTATTTCTTTTCTGTTTCATTGTTATTTTTTATAAGAAATCGAAAAAGTTGTGGCACCGGTTCGTTTTTGCTTTGCTAGAAATGACATATGTGAATTCATATATTGCATATGTGGAGATGCGAGAGAACACGTTGTCCCTGGAATATTGACGTCGCAAAACTAAAGGACTGCTAACAAGATCGAAACCTAAAAAAAAAAAAAAAAAAAAAAGCTTTTTTTAACCCTTTCAGGAGCAAAGCATTTTCAATTCTAAAGTGTTGAAATAAATGATTGGCACCTGATTTGCCGAACGATTTATTTGTAAAGATGAAAAAGCCCAAATATCACATACTTATTAAACCGAAAATATTTTCTGGTGCCAGTTGAAATAACTTGTGGGTTTTCTGTTACGATAATTTAGTCATAGTGTACTGTCGGTACTTTAAAGTACCACTTTAGTTAATTACCTCTAAATAATTAAATTTCTCCCGGGTGAGTATTTTTTTTTATGTTTATCCTTTAATTTTCATTGTAGTAACTGAAAAAAAAATATTGCATGGAAAAAATTGCAGTAGATCATAATGCCGTAGATAAAGGGTTAATTAGGATGAGCGCAACACAAATTACACTTTGTCGTACACTTTACAAAAAACTATTCAGTATTTTGACTTGAAATTAAACATAAAAATAAATGGAGATATAGTTTTCAAACAAATTGCACTTGAAAGTCCTTTTTCTTTCCCAATGCGACGGTATAAAAATTTAAAATGTGCGATGCTTAGAAATTAAAAAAATTGCTATGGAGCATTTAATCGTGCAATGATACATCTGCTTTGTTTATTGCTGCATTCTGTAAGCTAACGTTATTTTTTGGAGACAAAATAAGCTGGGAGAAAGAAATAGCATACCGTCCCGGGGGCTAATAAATTATGATCTATAGATATGCACAATATTATATATTTGCAGAAGAAAAAATAAATCATGGAGTTAGTACTATAGATAGAATCACGATTAATTAAATAGTTTCACGAGTTCTTTTATGAAATTTTTAAAATACCCTTTTTTATGAAAATTATAGCATATTTTTAATGAATTAAAATTTGTGAAAATTTAATTATTTACATTCAATTATAAAAGTATTTTTCAGTGTTAAGAATTCAAATACACAATTTATATTTATTACGTGAAATCATTTACGCAGATAATAATTACATATTTTAATAGAGTTAAATTATGGGTTTATTTATTTATTTATTTTTATTTTTATTTTTTTTAAACGGCAACAAAAGAATTAATTGTAAACAAATAAAATTAATTGTTAAATTCGTTATATCATAAATGAAAATTTCCGAGTAAATAAATTCTTAGTTATTTGGCTGAATTTACATTTTTAAAATTAAATGCGCCAAAACATAAAATAACGTTTTTGCTTAATAAAGATGCAAAAATAATATAAAACAAAATATTGTTACTTTCAAATATTTATCTTATTAAATAATGCTTCGCGAATCCAAACAAAGCATGGCTTTTGCTAGTCCTAATATAAAGAGAAGATTTATACTACTTTTTATACATTGTTTAGCTTTTCAGAACGAGTTAATTGAATTCCCATACAAATCAATACAAAATCTATGATCGGTTAACGAAAAATTCGATTAGCGAACACTGTCTTGGAGCAGATTAAGTTCGTTAACCGATCACCCACAGTACAAAGACTTTACAAATGCCTCGATCATGTACTTCTTTCCATCACTGTATACCGACAAACACGAAGATATTCAAAACGTCATTCTTCGAAACTTGAATAAAAAATACGCTTCATTAAAAAAAATTGTACAGTCGTGGAAAAAAAAAAGTAAACACCCCCTATTAATTTCTCAACAAATCATCGTAGAAGAAAGTTACTGGTACCGAACGATTGTAAATAAAATCTACTTTTAACTGATGTATATAAAATTTTCTTAGGGTGTCATCTACATATTAAAACGAATCCAAACTTCATTTTTTTCTATAGCAATACCCAATTTTAACGAGATATTTCAAATCTTCTGTTCAAACTATGCCTAGACACCAAATTTCAAGTCATTTGAATGATAAGTTTTTGAATTATAAACATTCAAAATTTAGTGCTTCTAATGTTAAATTACATTTTCATATTTTTATTTATGTCTCCCGAAATTATGCTCCTATGCTGCTAATTTTTTTTTTTTTTTTTTTTTTTTTGCAGTAATAATACTAATATACCCAAACATAAATAAGCTGAATTTGTAATTTTTATAATTTTATGATATGAATTATGATTTATGATTAATATTCGAAAAAATTATGAATTGCAACCTACAATTTTATTGATGGATTTAGATTTATTAAGTCCTGCTTTATGAAAATTCAAAAATTTCACCTTTTTCTTCCAAGTAGTTTTCAAATTATGCTTAAAAAACGGCAAAATGATGGTTTAAGGGGCCGTCTATGATGGAAGTGAGTAAACATTTTGAAATTTATTCTGCTGTACTGTATCTAACATGCTTCATTGACTCCTTGAGTGGCGCTTAAGGTGCCTTGATCAAGAAAGGGGCTCTCTCGGTTAACAATCGAGTACGGAACTTCAATTTGGATACAGCCCTTAAAATACGCTCGTTTTAAAATAATTAATTTTTCGGAAACTTATGGTACGAATTGCATAAAAATTCATTTTTAGGCTAATTGAAGGGTGTAGAGTTCCTTCATGCTGTCAGAATTGTGTACTGCTATTGAAAAAAAAACAAAGTTATGGTTCGTTTTAATATGCAGATGCCCCCTTCAGCAAATTTTATATACATCATTTAAAAGTAGACTTTATTTTCAATCGTTCGGTACCAGTAACTTTCTTCTACGATAATTTGTTGAGGAGTTAGTAGGGGTGTTTACTTTTTTTTTTTTTCCACGACTGTACGTCAAACGTGAGGTGCGTTCGTACTATAACTAGTTTTATAAATATTCAGGTCTTGGTGCACTCTCATGCAAAAATGCGTGAATAAAAAATTTATTACGATATATTAAATTCAGTAATACGAAAATAATATAACTCCATCTTAAATACGACGTAATCACGTGGCAACCTAGAACCATTACCTATCATGGGATATCATTGAATTAATGACGTATGATATAATTTAATAGAATGAAGAACACTTTTATTAATATATTTTTTTAAAGTTTTGATTCAATTTTCATAAAATTTGAAATGACTCGACAAAATTCTGCAACGATTCTATATCTCAAACCATTTGGCGGGGTAGTTTTTGTGTTGTTATATGCGGACAGACGTACGGACGGACGACGACGACTATAGGTGCTACGTATTTAGGGTAGAGTAGCCGAATTTGGACCACTTCGCTTATTTTCAGGTGTAACTCGCTTCATTTTTGGAATATCTGAAAAATATCACTACACGTTGTCAATCTGTTCATCTACTAACTAAATAAATTTTTAGAACAATTTCCTTTTGAAAATCTTGAGTTTTATTTTAATTTGAAAATTTTCTCAAAAGTGGTCCAAATTCAGCGACTGGTTGCCTAAGTTGGACCCCCCCCCCAGTCTTCTAAATTGGATCAAACAATATTAGACTGTTTTATTGAGAAGGGAATATGATTTTATTAAAAGCAAAGTTTGCAATTAATAAAACAATCAAAACAGAACAACAGCAATGAAATATAATGGAATCAAATGTCTGAAAGTAAGAATAGTTGTTTTAAATAAAAATGTATTTGAAACATAAATCAAAGTTAAGTAATAAGGAATAGTAATTATGGAACTAATTGCCAGTTACTTGTATATAATATAAGAAGTGACGCAAGGCTTACACACAGATTTCTTTTGTTCTTCTTTTATTCCAGCGCACACAGCATGGAACTGTATTTAGAAATCTCTACACTGAATCGTTTCTCCTATTTCATTTTTCTTACAAATTAGGCAAAAACAATCATCATTGTCTTGATTTATCATTTTAAATTCTGAGTCATTAGATTTTTTTCAATAGAACTTTTCTTTGCCTTATGTCTGTAGTTCTTCCCTTCCATCATTTTCTTTCGAATAGAACTACGCCTATTTTTTTAAAATTGATGTTCCAATTGCTTTTGTGCTTTGAGAGCTTCCCTTTTGTCGTTTCTTTCTTTCTTTCTTTCTTTTTTTTTTTTCATTTGAATGCTTACTTTATATGGCGCAGATGTTAACACAGCTGGTTTTTGGCTCTCTCTGCACTTTGACTCAACTGATTTTGGCAAGGAAGAAACATTTCTAAGTATTCTTTGGTTAGGTTCTTTCAACCAGATATACAGAAAATAAATAAATTTTAAATATTCAAAATTTTACATGGAGATAGTAATCCATTATAAATATTGAAAAAAATTTAGTGTCCAAAGCGTACAGCCGTCGAAATTCATTACTTACTTTTCACATTTAGGATCGTATATTTGGTCCAACTTAAGCAACTCAAATTAGTTCAATTAAGGCAACTGAGCCATTTTTTAAAACAGACAATCTCAAGACTAAAAACAAAAATAAAAGCAAACAAATCCGCGTGAAAATATGTGCAATAAACATATAAATTTAGATACTTATATGGAAACATAACAACTTAATTTAGTTTTAAAGTATTTTCTTACGTTTAGTAGGAAAAAATTAGATCAAAACAGCTAATTTTAGGTTTTTTAAATTCGTATGAAAATAGCACGAGGAAGGCGGGTGCTTTTTCTAATCATATATCACGCCATTCTGATGAATAGCATTTCGTCGGTAGATGGCGCTCCTTTTTGTAATTAACATCAGAAAAGGTGCATTTAAAGCGACGGTACAAATACGGCTATTCTCCCCTATGTAATGACGAAAGCATCTAAAAAACGCTTCATTAAAAATCTCAGAAACATAAAATAGAAAGAAGAAAAAAGTCTCTTGAACAAATTTTATTTAAGATTAATAAATACTTTTATAATTTTAGATTACCGTCATGCTGAACACTTCATATTTAATATATCATCTCTATATTTACATACATTCTAACTTTACTTATATACATATCTCATATGCTTTCATGCATCTTAAAAGTTACATACGTTTACATATCGCTCACCCGAAAGAAAAGTGACACATCTCGCAAATTTTCATTTTGTGTTTTATTCCATAAATAGGCGTGTCATATGTTCGTCTTGCTATAGGCAAATTATTATTTGTGTCGTTATACGGAGAACCTCTATATTACACTATGTGTCACTTTTCCATTATAGGAAATGCGCAGTGATGAAACAAGAAAAAACGACACATCTTGCAAAAAATCTTCCCATAAACTCATACTCGAGCAATTTATAAAACTCTTTATTGCCTTAGTAATAAAAATATAAACATTTCCTTATTTGGCGAAATATCACTCTGTTGGTGATTAATATGTTGTCAATTAATTAATAATTAAGCCATAGATTAATGGTTACAACTTTACAATTTGTCAGGTAGGTAGTGAATAGCGATGTTGGCGAATGTCATTTTTGGAATGAATATGGGGGTCACCGTGGAGAAAATAAAGTAGGTACTTTTTGTGGATGTATTTACAAGACATTGCTTCACGTGTTGACTGTTAAAATGTGGAATTAACCTTTTATTGAGATAACTGCGACGGACAAAATAAAAATAAATATATTATTGCATTATTCATGCATGCTGTTAAGACATTAAAAATCTATAAAATAACAATAAAATTGTTGATCTGTGGACACACATAAAATGAAGGCGATGCTGTTCATTCAGTAATAGAGAAACAAATAATAATAATAAAAATACGGCCTAATTTACATCTCTCAAGAGTACGCGACATTGATTAGAAAGCGAAAAAGACATTGTCATTGTCATTTTTCAGTGAATGAGTTAGTTCATTCTGATTTTGTAGGTTTAAAACGATTTAGTGGCGAAAAGGGGTGTGCTTAGAAATTATTTGAAAAATCATGAAGGTAACGTTTTTTCGGTTTTCCAGAATCAAAATTTTAAGATTTCATAATTCAATACCTTTTTCATTCAACGTAAAATATTCTTATGACCAAGGCGATTTTTCTGAGTTTGAAATTAAAGCTATAGTGGTAAAAGGGAGCTTTTATCTTTACATAAAGCAAAACCCTTTCCTTTGAGTAAATGGAAGAAAAAGACTGCTTGTTATGCTTATTTTGTTCTGCATTATAACATTCACAATAAAGATAAAAGACTGTGTAGCATCCATATAGAACTTTTTAAGATAAAGTTTCAGTTTCAGAAAGTCCTATAAAATGCTGCAATATGTATTTTTTATAAGAATAACAAATTTAAAAAAAGCAAAGATAAAACCACTTATCTAGTTTTTCATTTTAAATTAAGTATTCTTTAAAAATCTGTGATAATTATCTGTTATATTTTTGATTTGAATAATTATTTTTTTCTTCAAAAGTTTGAAGAAGCTGCAAAACAAACATATAAATCTGTTCATGCTTTCGGAGAAAATAACTCTGAAAACTGAAAAAAACATATTTGTTTTTGAATTATTACTAAACAGCAACCAATAATTATTATATAAATTATTTTATATATTATTAATAATATATAGAAATGTTTTTAACTAATAAATAATTATTACTATTGAAGCATGAAAAATAACTTACCTACTTCTTTTATTTTTTAATTGCTATACAAAGTACTATACATAATTACGTCTATGTGATCAGAGGAGTCGCGATGGGAGGGGGGGGGGGTTATGGGGGGAGCCTCCCCGTCCAATGTATGTGAACTTGGGAAATTTGAGCTTACAGTTAGGAAATTCTAGATTCTTGAAACACTTTTTCTTTTTTTTAAATAAAAAGTAAAAACAGTAAGATTTTTTTATTTTTTTGCTGAACTACCTTTCTGAGTTCTGTAACAGTAAACTGGTAAAATTTTCAAATACAAAAAGTAGCCAGACTCAATTTGTCATTGTGTTTTTCTGTGCTACGAAAATATCATACATCTACCGGACCTGAATTTCTCTACTTTTGTACATCAAATCTATATTTCTTCCAAAAATTTGTTCTTTTTTCAAAAATCTCATCAAGCTATTTTCATATGAAGTACGATTATGACACGTACGCAATAGAAGACAAAAACTTCCATTAAATGAACCAATAATTATAATTTTTATGCATTTAGTTCAGTATTTTTCTTTGAAAAGAATTTTTTTACGTATAAGTATCACTATCATTAAACAAACATTGCACATATCATTTTAGTTGGAAAACAGAACAATTTATTTCAAGTTCGGAAATTTTTGAATTATAAGTTGGGAAATTTTTTAATTCTCCCCCCCCCCCCCCCCGAAAAAATATTTGTAGCTACGCCCCTGTATGTGATTTACTAATTCCATAATCAGTTATTTGTATACTTAATATTTTATGTATACTTACTTTGCATATTTATTTTGTAGTAACAATAATTTTGTTTCGCTGAAACGCAATTATAAGATTATGGTTGTATAAAAACTATAAAAATGTTTTAGAAATATGCTTTTTCTTTTAATTTAGTTTCCTAGAAACCTTATTATGAATCTGTGGTTGATTCTTAAATTAATGCAAACAAATATTTTGATATATATGATAATATATTAAAGTTAAAACATTTTGATTTAAAACAAGAACGATAAATCATACGTTCAGCACAGATTCTGTAGCACTTTCCAACACAATCAGTATACTATAACAAAACTTCACAGTTTATTAAGGTGAAATAGCGTGTCTAAATAAGCAATTTGAAAAACTCATACCGCATTTGAAAACGCAATTTCTGCTATTACAATCAAGTCGGAAAAATATCAGTTCTTTTGTGCAGAATTGTATATGATCAATGGATTTGTATGTATACTACATATTATGCTAAAATTTAGTTCAGTGAAACGCATAGCACAATTCATAATTAATTTCCATTCAGCCATTTCCTTGAATAAACGGAAATGTGCTTGAGAACTTTTGTGCAGCCCTGTATATGATCTATAGAATTTATCCCCACCAAGTAATACTTAAAAAAATAGTTAATAAAAAATGTAAAAACGCATACTACAACTGCAAACGCACTTCCAGCAATTATTGTTCATAGACTTCACTAGTTAAATTTTATTTCCAGCCACATTCTTTTGTGTGTCTCTGTAAATGAACAGTAAATTCTATGCACACCCTATTCTACAGTAAATTTCGTAGTACAACTCAATGATATATATAAATTTCAGTATGTTTAAAATAGTCTGATGTCATTAAAATACACCGCAAACGTTTTCTTTCCCCATATACCGTAATGTAACGGAATTCTTTTGAGTGTCTCTGTATACTGTAAAAAAAAAGGACTAAAAACGGAAATACTACTAGCAATCTAGACGCCAGTACTATTTACGTTTTTTAACGGAACTTTTTACCGCTAAATTACAGAGAATTTTCTGCTTTTTTTGGAATTTAACGGAAATTTTTCTGTAATTTAGCGGTAAAAAGTTCCGTTAAAAAACGTAAATAGTACTGGCGTCTAGATTGCCAGTAGTAGTTCCGTATTTTAGTCCGTTTTTTTTAAAGTGTAAGTGAATCGTAAATGCTATAAGACTTCCTTTACAATAGAAAACATGTCATAATAATACCCAATAACATCTAAGAATTTCATGGCAATCGAACTATATTTACGCAAGTTAAAGCTGTTAAAAGTCTACATTTTTGCACGTACTATTTTGAAAGGCGACTGGAATTTGGCAAATTGTGCAACAAGAAAAGTGTAACAACTCAACAAGGGGTTACATTTATTAGGGTGTAGGGGGGGGGGGGGGGTGTATAAATTTATTAAATACACCCTATCTCTTTTATATCCTGATTCTTAAAGGTTTTACCCATCTTTTGTACACTTTTACAGCTGCATGCAGTGTGTGCTGTCGTTCTATGTTACATTAAAAAAATACGAACTTCATTTGCCTCTCCTGTAAAATTTACTTTTGTCGATATGAGCCGCTTTTCTGGCGGGTGAGCGATATATGAAATTTCCCAATTTTTCCGCATTTTCCAAAGTAATAAAAGTAACAATGATTATTCGGGAGACACTTACATAATCCTAATCTACAACTCAACAATAGCGAAGAAATATCCAACTTTTATCACAGGACATTTTTAATAAGCTATCTTCCGTTTAAGGGGTCTCAGGACTCTTAAAATTGGAAAAAATGAAAAAAAAAGACCATTTTCAACATTTAATATCTTAAAATGTATTTGATTTTAAGACACAATTTTAACTGGAATAAAATATATAAGTATGTTCTTTCATTTCATGTATTTAAAAAATTATAAGATGCAGAATTAGCATTTACAGGGGGCTCCAAACTGTTAGACATTTGACGAGCAAAAAATCGGCATAACACCTTACGCGCACGATTACAAAATAAGTATTGCAACTAGAATGAAAATTTTGGCGCCTACTTATACTTCAGATTGTAATAATTACCCTGAACCTAAATAAATTTGTATTTAAAGCGTTTTTATATTTTTAATACAAAGTTGTATTTAGCTAATGCAAAATTAAGAAAATTTCAACAGTATAATCACCTAAAAAATATATTGTTTTGAACAATAAAAAGTAAATTTAAGGTTCAGTTTATACAGACTAACATGAAATATATGTTTTGAAACTTTTATGAAAAAATATTTATAAGTTTGTGAGATATCGTACGCGCTATGCCCAAAAACGTCATTTGGAGAAAATGGCTTCAAAATTTCCGAAACGACGCTTCAGATATTGAACGCATATAAATGTAAAAGCCAGAACTTCAGTTCTAATAGGAATTTCAAGGAAAAAATTATGTCAAAATGTTCAGAAAAGATAGGAGTGCAACATCTAAAAAAATTAAAAATTCGAAAATTTTAAAGCTTTAAGAGTCCTGAGACCCCTGAGAGAAGGAAGAAAAAAAGAAGTAAGACTGAAAAAGAAAAAAATCTCCAATGCCAACAGTGTCTCTGAAAAAAAACAAAAACAAAACAAATTATTTTCTATAAATGTCTCTTTGTACTGAATTTTTGTAATTCTAACCAAATGTTCACTGCATTGTCACTCTACGTTTTTAACACTTTCCAACATACTTGAAAAGTGTTTATGAATTTCATTTTTCTGTCTACCCATCTGTCTGCCGTCTAATACTTGCCGTGCTCTAACTCGTATAAATATAATCATATTATCATGAAATTCATATGTGTTATTGCGGTTTACTACGGCATGTTTTGTATTCAAAATGAAGTGTGTAGCATTTACGGTTCATTTACAGGGACATTCAAAAGAATTCCAATACACACATTACGGTCTATGGGAAAAAATCGTTTGCGATGTATTTTAATAATACTGTTTTAAACATATTGATAAAAACATAAAACAAGTGGGTAAGTGTGATCACAGATCGCACAGAGGGTTTTGTTTAATATTCCTTTCAAAAATACTTTTACAAAATCTATTCGTTCCACATTTCGAAACCAGGGGGCGCACTCTATTCTAAACAAACCTCTATCCGAACGAAACTCTGCTTTACAAACTATCCGTGTAGTTATAGTAGTCGAAGGGATCGGTCCCATAGCACTCGAGATAGGTAGGCGCCCCTGGCGGTAAAAATTGGAACTAAAATATGTACTGCTATGGCGCATAATATGAAAGAGTGGTCAAAGGAGTGTCCAGACATGTTACTTTTCCGCGAAAACGTGGAATTCCGCTTTTTCGGCAGTGAATTTTATTATCTCTGGGATAGATGCAAATAATCATTAAAATTTGTTGACATTTTTAATAGAGGGGGGGGGGGATTAGCGGGAATGGATGTAATACAACAAAAACGCGAATATGAACCGTGCCAAATTGAGCAAATTTCTTCAACCGATCGCGGGAAAATGCAAATTTCTTCAAAGTATCGCAGGAAAAGTGCAAATTTCTTCAAAGGGTCGCGGGAAAAAATGCGACTTCCACCAAAGGATCGCTGGAAAAACGCGATTTTCATCAACGGATTGCAGAAAAAAGCGTATTTTGCCAAAGGATCTTGTAAAATATGCGAATTTCGGCGAAAGATCGTGCAAAATACGCGAATTTTGGCGAAAGATCGTGTAATAGCGAATTGCTTTGAAAGGTCGTGGAAAAAGCGCAAAATTCGTCGAAGGATCGCAAAAAAAGAATGTGAACTTCATCAAAGAATCGCAAAAAAATGCGATTTTTGTCGGATGATAAAAAAATGGATATTTGGCGAAAGATCATGGAAAATGCGCGATTTTGGGCAAAAAATCGTGGAAAACGTGCTATTTTTGACGAAAGATCGTGGTAAATGCGTGAATTTCTTCGAAATATTGCAGAAAAAACACGAATTTCTTCGAAAGATTGCAGAAAAACGCGATTTTCGTCAAGTGGTCGGGGAAAAACGCTAATTTCGTCAATGTATCGCAGAAAAAGCGCAAATTTCATCTGAACGCTGCGAAAAAATGTGAATTTTGTCAAAATTCCATTAGGCCGTGAAAGTTCAGCTTTTTTTTGCTGAGCCTGTACCATGTCTGAGTGTCGGCAAAAGTTAGAAAAGTGCACCCCGGATGAAAAGGGTGGAGGTTAGAAAAATAAAGAAGTTAGAGTCCGGAGTGGTAAATAATATAAGACTTTTTGAAAATTTATGATTTTTCGTGCGATCGCGTGTTGCTATAAGTATGCAGAATTTCACATCTCCAACTTAATTAGGAGCTGAGATAGAAAAATTGCGAAAATACACAAGTTAGAGCCCAGAGGGGTAAATATAAGACTTTTTCAAAATTTTATGATTTGCCGTTTCATGTGAGGTGTCCAGCTATAAGAATCCAAAATTTCAAGTCTTCAACTTAATTAGGGGCTCAGTTAAAAAAAGCTTAAAATACACAAGTTAGAGTCCGGACGGGTAAATATAAGACTTTTTCAAAATTTTATGATTTGTCGTTTGATGTGAGGTGTTCAGCTACAAGAATCGTAAATTTCAAGTCTCCAACATATATAATTTCTGAAACGGGTTCTGTGACGGACAAACAGACAGGTGAGACGAATAGGGTTTCGTCAGATGAACGGTACCCTAAAAAACACAACATAATGAAATGTTAAAACGAATGTTAAAACATATTGAAATTCATATATATCACTGAGGTGTACTACAAGGCGCTAACTGTAAAATAGGGTGCGCATAGAATTTATCGTTCATTTACAAGGACACACACAAGAATTTGGCTACAGTACTGCATATGAACAATAATTCCCGTGGTAGTGCGTTTTCAGTTCTGGTACGAATTTTTAAATGTAACTATTTTTTGCATATTACTTGCTGTATATAAAGTCTATAGATCATATACAAGGCTGCACAAAAGATCTCAAGTACATCACCATTATTAACAGAAATTTTTGAAGGGGGATTTTCAACTGTGCTACGCCTTTTAACTGAACTAACTTTTAGCATACCATGCATTACATATATAAATCGTATACAAAAGGCTGTACAAAAAAGATTTTTTCTGACTATGATGGTAATTGCAGAAATTGGGTTTTGAAATACTTTATGCGTTTTCCAAATAGTTTATGTATAGTAGTTCCAAATAGTTATTCCAAATAGTCCCCGATATGCTATTTCTTTCTCCCAGCAAATAGAGTGTCGTTTCCAAAAAATAACGTTACGTTGTATAAGCCAGCCGTAAAATAAAGCAGATGCATCATTGTACTGTTGAATACTCTACTGCAATTTTTTAAACTTCTAAGCATCGCACATTTTCAATTTTTATACCGTCGTATTGGGAACAAAAAGTACGTTTTAATGCAATTTGTTTGAAAACTGCATCTCCATTTATTTTTGTGATATTATTTTTTTTTTTGAAGATTTTAGCGGCATTTGTTTAATTGATAACTCAAGTACTCCACTCCTGTAGAAAGTAAAGAAAAAATAGTTGGAAAATAATACTTATATCTTTTGTTGTCATTTTCCCATAACTACTGAAAAAAATGTAATTATAATACGTGTTATTTTAAAAATATATAAATGAATGATTTCTGATAAAACATGATTATAAACTATTTAATTTAATTATCTATATTACAAACAAATGAAGGCACATGAATCATTAGATAGCCGACTTTTTTTAAATCGTAAATAGGTTCTTCATAGGATGCGAATGACGCCATTTTATATAAAATAAAAGCGTGTGTTTTAAGTGTTAAAACTGAAATATGTTTTGTGTTATCTATATTTATATACATATTTTTTTTTTTTCATCAGGGGCGACATTAAATTCTGACAAAGCAGAATTCCTGCTTTCTAGTTTATTTAGACTCTTCCCTCGGGATTGCACTTGCACTCATAAGCGAAAGCTGAGTTCCCGGGCGGTCATTCCTTGTTAATTTTGACATTTTTCACCTTTATAAAGCATGAAATATTGTTACAGTATTCTGAATGTGTTGGAAAATATTTCATAATCTATGCTGGACGCATGATTTTTCCTTCTTTTTATAACTGAAACGTAGTGGTCTTCAATTTTTTCATGTAAAAAAAAAGCAAATGATTTCTTTTCCGATCATATTTTTACTTTTTTCTATCTTCAATAGAAGAAAGTATTGAAATCGAATTTTTTTTTCGATTTCCGGTTTTCAACGGATTTACACGTTTAGGTGTGAGAGATTCCAAAAAAACATGTTGATAGAAAATGTCTGTCTGTCCGTGTGTCTGTCGCCATTGTACCATCAAAAACTGTATGAATAGTCCAGGCAATAGGGAATTTTACCTACCAAAATTAATGGTAGTTCTGGAAATCGGCTCACTTTATGTTTTTTGGGTCGCTGAATCCGAATTTGTAACTTCCCATCAAAATTTCCCCCGGCAACCCCCCCCCCCCAAATTTTGGTAAAAAGACCCCCAAAAAAGGTTTGCATTAAAAAAAAAATTATTATTGTTTTAGGGGAAAAGTATCTAGAAATTCAGAAAGTAGACAAAATTTGCAACAAATTAGATGCATGACATTATGACTTAGGGTGAAGGGGAAGGGGGGGGGGGATCTGCCTCGGAACATGCGCGGACTATGTTGCGCAATTTCACTTAACCACTCACATGTTTACATTCGCCCTCCCATCTCCCCTCCGAACTTTCCTTATAAGGTTTACTTTAAGTTTTTTGGGTCGCTGAATCCGAATTTTTAACTTACAACCCCAAAATCCCCCCACCCCAAAAAATAGTTGTTATTAACTTAAATTTCTTATTGTTTTAGGGGAAAAGCATTACGAAATTCAGAAACTAGACAAAATTTGCAACAAATGGGATATATGACATTTTGACGAAGGATAAACGGGGAGAGAGGGGACTGCCTCGGAACATTCCCTGCGCGCTTTTCTCAAAACCCAAATTTTTTCCAAAAATCCATTTTTTGGGGGGTTGCCGGGTGAAATTTTGGTGGAAAGTTACAAATTCGGATTCAGCGACCCAAAAAACATAAAGTGAGTCGAAATCCAAAACTAGTATTAATTTTTCCAGGTAAAATCCCCTATTGCCTGGACTTCATAACTTAGTGCACGTAGCGCCGCAGTGCATGTTCAGAGGCAGCCCTCCCCCTCCCCATTCATCATACGTCATAATGTCATATATCCTATTTGTTGCAAATTTTGTCTAGTTTCTGAATTTCGTAATGCTTTTCCCCTAAAACAATAAGAAATTTAAGTTAAAGACAACTATTTGGGGGGTAGAATTTTGGGGGGAAGTTAAAAATTCGGATTCAGCGACCCAAAAAACTTAAAGTAAACCTTATATAGAAAGTTCGGAGGGGAGATGGGAGGGCGAATGTAAGTATGTGAGTGGTTAAGTGGAATTGCGCAACTTAGTTCACGCAACACCGCTCGCATGTTCCGAGGCTGATCCCCCCTTCTCTTTCATCCTAAGTCATAATGTCATATATCTAATTTGTTGCAAATTTTGTCTACTTTCTGTATTTCTAGATACTTTTCCCCTAAAACAATAAAAAAAATGAATTTTTTAATAAAAACCTTTTTTGGGGGCATTTTACCAAAATTTGGGGGGGGGGGTTGCCGGGGGAAATTTTGGTGGGAAGTTAAAAATTCGGATTCAGCGACCCAAAAAACATATAAGTAATCCTTTTTCCAGAACTACCATGAATTTTGCTAGGTAGAGCCCCCATACGGTCTCTATTTCCTGAACTAGAAGTGATGCATAGAATTGAACCAAATTTTAAAAAAAAGTTTTTAGCTATGACAAGCAGGTCCTTCCTTCATTTGGAAGCCCCACCAGTGGCTGAGAGGTTCTGCTCTCGAAGCTGGTAGATGGGAGGTGCTGGGTTCGATCCCAATCGCGCCCGTCGGCCTAATCGTTCGGAGTTTTCGTGGTTTTCTTCGAACCTTGGATTTCCAAGCGTTAATACGGGTTAGGTTCCTTTAGAAAGACCCGCACGAAGGGCACTCCCACCCTGGGCCTATATCCCTCGTGCAGATAATTGGCCGTCATAAATACAACCAACCAACCTTCATTTGGAAAAAATCCGTTGGAAGGAGGGCGCTGTAATAGTGATTTTTGCGCGATTTTGAATATTGAACCATCGAAAAGTGTATGAAGTTATGCATAAAACTGAATAAAAATTAAATTTTTTTTTTTGGTTATAGCAAGCAGGTCCTCCCTTAATTTGGGAAAAATCGGCCGGAAGGGGGCACTGTTATAGTGATTTTTGTTCGATTTTGAATATTGTACCATCGAAAAGTGTATGAAGTTGTTCATAGATTGAACTCATTTTTTTTTTTAATTCTTGGCTATGGCAAGCAGGTCCTTCCTTAATTTGGAAAAAAATCAACCGGTGGGGTGTGCTGTCATAGCAATTTTTGTGCCATTTTGAATATTGTGCCATCGAAAAGTGTATGAAGTTATGCATAGAATTGAACCAAATTTTTAGTGTATGTTTTTGGTCATAGCAAGAAGGTTGTCCCTGAATGAGGAAAAATTCCGTCGGAAGGGGGCGCTGTAATAACGATTTTTGTGCCATTTTCAATATTGTACCTTCGAAAAGTATATGAATTTATAGAATTGAACCAAATTTTTTGTGTATGTTTTTGGCCATGGGAAGCAGGTTGTCCCTGAATGAGGAAAAATTCCGCCTGAAGGGGGCGCTGTGATACGATTTTTGTGTAATCTTCTTAATTTTTCGTAGTTCTATTGTACACCAGTGGCTCGTGAATCGACGGGAACTTCCCATCCTGATAAGCCAACTATTCGCGACTATTCGTGATTTTAATAAATATCATGATCGAGATTAACTCGTTTTTAGTCCAATTAATTGACTGAAGCATCAGGAATTTAAGATGAAAGTCAAAGTTGATGTAGTATTGAACTAATAAAAATTAAATATTGACATCTGTAACAACATTTTAAAATATTAAAATATATGATATAGAAGAAAGTTTTGGGATTGGTATATCCAACTAGTTTTCTCCTTTTTTTGTCATTACGAGATTAAGCTGATTACAAATTTTCGCATTAGAGATAAAATATTAAATGAACGTGAGGAGAGATTATCTGCGAGCGATAATGAAAATACCTGCGCACATTTAATGCCGTTTAGTATCGATTGCCGGAAATAACCTCATTTTATTCCAAGTTTTATTGGTGGCAGTCACCTTTTTTTTTTTTTTTTTATCAAATAGTCTAATCGGCAATACATATTCATCGAATACTTTTCAAGAAACTTATCTTTAAAAAAATAAACACATCTTTCCCATATTACAAAGGATAGCATTGTGATTACGTGGGATTGACACACGTAATCGAAGATAGCCAATCAAAATTGATGAAGGATCTTATCTTGGTGAGCTTTTTCTAAGTGGTTCCCTCAAGATATGAAAAGCGAAGTTCAGTCTCGTCTTGTAGGCGGACTGAACCAGAACTAAGTCATGTGAAAGAAAATCTTTCATCTCAATTACGCAGTTTTAACAGCGTGTTGAAAGTTATGGTACTTGCTCATTTTCTTTTCTACAAGCAGAAACGTTTCGTATCTAGTTTTACAAGTAGCGAAGGCGATATTGTTTCGGTTTTATTATCAAGATTTAAAGCAGTTCAAACTACATAAATGACGAAGGGATCAAAGGAAAGTTTCTCGATCTAAAAATACGAATTCAACTTTCGAGTGTTCTTTTATTTAAAAATAGTGTTTGTATGTGAAGGACAATGCCATTTTTCGTTTTTACAATTGAAGAAAATCAGTTTGTAACTGATCATAAAATAGATAAATTATGTAAATATTTTTTTTTTCAAGGGTTTTACCTTTCTTTGTTTTTTCTTTTCTTTTTGTGTGCTCGTTCCTGATTTTGAACACATTACAAAAAGATTGTTATAGGGTATTTCATGCAGCATTTTAGTTACACGAAATTCAAACTTCCCTTTGCTTTCGTTGGTGATAATAAATGCTAATCTAAACAACTAACAACATCCAATCAACTGTAATGATGAAGTAAATGGCGCATAAATAAATGAGTGGCTTGTGACTTGCTGTTAACTAAAACAGTAATTTCCACCAATAGTTCGTTTTGAGAAGTACTCTACCCATATGCACACTCTCTTAGGTCTGCATTGAGAACATTGGAAAGAGTACACTATTTTTTTAGATTCTCTTCTTTAAATTCCAGAGAAAAACGTTAATAAAGGAAGTAGAAATTCCTCAGGAAATTCCCCCTTCCTTGTTAATGAGTGGGTCACTTTAAGATTAATAATTTCATGCTGATTTTTAAAGCAGGCTATGTACCTACTGGATACTTTGAAAGTATCTACATTCGTCTTGTCTACTGCCCATATCTTGAGGCTATTATGAAGAACTGAGGCCCTCAAGAATACGTCGATTCACAAACTATGACCATGCATGAAAGGATTGATTAAAGCGTGGGCCAACTGGGCCGTGGCTGTGAAGGCCTTCAATTTTGGTATGAAAGTTTTGTGAAACTAATATTTTACATCTAATTTCGCCTTGTACTAATTATAATCAATATTTTGTATTTTTAGAGTGGTATACGATTAAAAAAAAGCACATACTATTTATCTAAATATGCTATTATATATTCATGTATGTACAGGGTGTAAGAAAATTTCTGGACACATTTTTAAATTCAAAATAAAATCAAATAATTGTCGTACACGAGTGTAGTTTGGATTAAAATGCTTATCAGGATGAAAAGGTTTCTTAAAATGAATGAAAATAATTCATTCCAAATTTCTGTCATAGATGACGCCACTAGTCCGAATGTTTGCTTTCAAACATATATCTTTTTATTTTTCAGATTAATTTTGACGCTGTGACACAGAAATGACGACTGTTAGCTCTAGGAGTCGTCATTGCTGTGTCATAGTGTCAAAATTAATCTGAAAATCAGAAAAAAGCATGTTCGAAAGTAAACAGACGGACATCTGTGATCGAAATTTGGAACTAAATATTTTCATTCACTTGAAGAAAACTTTTCATCCCGAGAAGCATTTTAGTCCAAACCGCACTCCTGTACGACGATTACTAAATCTTATATTGAATTTTAAAGTGTGTCCAGGAATTTTCGGACACCCTGTATTTATAGACATACAAAATTTAATTTTTTTTATGACAATATAGAAGGAGGAGCCCGAATTAATACAGAGCTTGTGCCCGTCTTTGGATTGATCGGGTCCTGCATGCATACTTAGAAATTGCTTTACATTTACATAATGTGCTATTCCCTGCACTAAATATTTTAGGCATCGCTGTATCACTTCGTTACTAGTCGCTTTTCTAGACTATACTTTTGCATCTTTAAACTTTCCTTTCCTCGCTTTATCATAACAGTAAACGTTCGAAAAAAGATGAAGAATTTTTTGCTTAATTAGAGGCATTGGCTCTTCATCACATGAAAGAGGACACAGGCAAACTCTAGTCTTTCAATGAAAATTAAATGCTAAAATTTTTACATCAACTTTAACCCTTTCCGGCGCGGAGTAATTCTGTTTATAAACTGATGAAATAATGGACACCAGAATTTATAAACGAAGTTATTAGAAAATACGAACTACGTACATTGTAAAAAGAAAATTTTAATTAAATATTCTTGGTGCCGTTTATCAGTTTTGGAATTAAAATTAGGTGTCCTTTTTTTAAGGATACCGCCCTCGAAAGGATAACTATGTTGATTGAAATCAGCTTTCTGTAAGATTGTACAGGAAAAGGATGTTAAACTTATGTGCTTGTGGACATAAAGTCGATAGAAATTGCGCCACTTTGTCTAATTGCAAATAAATACGTAGTTTTTTTTTTTTTTTTTTTTTTTTTTTTTTTTTTTTTTCTGAATGAAAATTAGTACTTGATAAAAAAAAAATTACGACGACACTTTCAGCAGGGATAATCTTTCGTATGGACTTGTCTGCATTTAAAAAAATATATTTCAGTTAATGAATCGCGTACAGATATGCATTTCTATTTATTTAAAATATGAAGGCGTTTAAAATTTATCTTTTACGGCAGTAGTTCAAAAAATTATTTCTTAAACCTAAACAAACATCGGCTCATTTCATGCCCAGGTGGCCAAAATTTGAATAGGGTTCCTGATCGACCCCCTACAATTTTGATGCTTTCGCAAAAGGACGTACATATAGGTCGATAAGATAGACATCTGCAAACTATCAGAGACAGAAATATAATATAGATGGGTCGTCAGTCGTGCTCTGTAAACTATTTCATCTGTAGTACGAAAAGCGACCAAGTCACCAAGATTATCATCCTACTACTTATGATATAAGAAATTTTCCCTACTAAAAATGTGTGATCTAGTAAAACTTTTTGTGCTGAAAAGCTTAATTCCAGAATTAAAGATCAGAAACTAATAAATCTATCCCCACTTTGCCTCAAACTACGCCATACAGCCTGTCATACTCAATTTGACCCTTACAAGCTCGAATTACTTAACACATTACTTTAAAAGTTTGTCACGTTGACAATCAAATCAATTACCTATTAACATGACATAGAGCTACTGAAATCGTTTACTCCCTGCTTAAATATTTATTAATTTATTCATATTTGAAATTCCCCAATAATTAAATTCATAAATTCTGTACTACTGTATAGAAAACACCTTAATTGACAAAAAAAAACTTTTGTTTGATATTTGGCCTCTTTCGTATAAGGTAAACAAAACAAGGTATAAAATACCCAATTGGAATGAGATTCGCTGCTATACAACGGTGCAAACTAAAATCCAAGTAGGGGAGACGGGAGATTTGACCCACGTTTTGCAAAATGATTTTTTTATTTTTTAGATATTGAACGTAGAATAAAGTTTTATATATCATTTTATTCGTTATACAATCAGTTATCAAAATGAAATTGCTACATAAGTGTAATATGTAAAAAAATTTAAAAATGATTGATTTTAATCATGAGAAAATAATGAGTCAAGGCTCCCCACATATGGGAGGGTTGACCGACAATATGGGAGGGTTGGCCCACTATATGGGAGGCTTGACCCACTATGTTTTATATTGAAATATTTGTGAAGAGAAATAAAATCAGTTAAAAAAAAAACAAAATAACTTTATGCTACATTCTTTATTTATTATAAAAAATATTTTTGAAAATATGATACTTAAACAAACCTGTTTAGACGCAATCGCAAGTCAGAAGAGAAAATTTTTGTTTTAAAAAGGATTTTGTCTGAGAAGGTATAACTGTACAGTACGGAAAAGGAAAATTTAACATTTAAGACAGTATTCCGTTTGAGACAGGTTCAGTTTTCATAGGTTTTCATGCATTATTATGTCCAGATTTATGAGCCACTGTCCCGCTTTTTTTTTTGTCTCCTTGTCCTACTTTTTGTGACAGTCGACCTGGCAACTCTAGTTGTCACGTAATTTGTCTTCATCTCGCTGTATTCATTCTGGTCAAATTTGTCTACATACCTTCCTAAAGTTTTTCCATCAATGCTATGTTCTTTTACAGCCGCATGAGCACTTAACTTATAACATCTCGTAACTCTTTCAGGGACAAAGTACTTTCGTACTGAAATGTTGAAATAAATGACTGGTACCGGAATTTACGAACAAATTTATTTGGAAATAAGAAAAATGCTATATTTCACATACATATTAATTTTAAAAGATTTTAGCAAATTTTTGGCGCCATTGTGGCGTTTGGGAATTAAAGTTAAGAGGTTTCATAAACATACCACTGCCCCTGAAAGGGTTAAGACTGTTGCTTTCATAGTTTCTAGTCCTTTCTAGTCTTTTACACTGTTTCTATTTTTCTATTATAAATAATATTTAAATGGAAAAAACTTCCTATAAAATTTCCCATTTATATTTCATTAAATTTTTTCTCGCAGTGGACACTATAGCAATTTTTCACATCTTTCTTTTATCAGTTTTAAACCTTTTCTTTTCCATCACCCTATTTTACAGTAGCTTTACAGAATAAATTTACATTCTTTTATATGTATAACCATTAACCTTTCATTATGCACAGTATATAATAAAGATTTCCAAAACCACTTAATTAAGGGAGCCTTGAGCATCTGGTGAGCCCTCCCTCGCATTGACTGGGTCAAGCCTCCCTGCATATCCCTTTTCTAAAGAATAGCACATTATTAAACATACTGTACAATCTTTATGCCTGGAATGAAAGCTCGATACTTCTGTAGTACTTAAAACCTACTTACTTAAATTTCTATGGTATATTTTATCTGAAAAAAGCTTACAAAATATTTTTAAAAAACACAATTTTTAGTTTGAAAATGCCTCACAACTGATTTTTACCACACCTATTTCGATTATCTGCATGAAACAACACGACTGTTGTTTGAGCACTCCAGTAGCTTTGGTTGACACCTATTGATAAAACTCTGAAATTCTTTTAAATATGAAAACTAGTGGGTGGGTTAAGCCTCCATGGTCGATCCTCCCTGGTCTCTCTTATCTTAAATATATCTTTAATGAATAAAGCTAGAATTGCGGAAGATATGTGTACATTACTAAAACATGTAGGTGCTATCATATGAGAGCGGTTGAAGCAACCCCTAGAGACGAAATTTGTAAGCTATCAACCCTATCTCAAAAATGAGATATACTGAGAAAATGTCAATAAAGTTTCTAGCATCTTCGATTTAGTATGAAATGACGCCATAAATCTAAAAATAATTTTATTGGAAACTGTTAATTTTTCAGTAACCAATCACCAGCATAAATACGTCACTAATCGCTTATAGGAGTGTGATAGCATAACGTAGATGTATATTTTTAATAAAACTAACACATGTACGCAAAGTACAATTTATTTTAAATTGTACTTTATATTACGTATTACATATTTATATTGCATTATAATTGTAATTTATATTACACTTATGAAGCAATTTTATTTTCATAACTGATTATATAACGAATAAAATGATATATAAAACTTTATTCTACGTTCAATATCTATAAAATAAAAAATCATTTTGTAAAAAGTGAGTCAACCTTCCCTAGTCTCCCCTATATAAATCTATACTAATAAAAGAAAGTTTTGCTCTGTCTGTGTGTTTGTCTGCGATGGCTAGCGATATCTATACTACACGTAGAAGTCTGAGAATTTGTGTGAGTATAGTCCAAGGCAGGTCCTGATGCACCTGAGGCTCAGGTTTTTATTTTTTTAACCCTTAAAGACACGGGCGGTTTGGACATACATAAAGACACGAGCGGCGTGCGCCATCGGCTTTTAAAGCCTAGATAACAACTTTGAACGATATATTTGTGTAATGCAATGCCCAGTTATTAATTCATATATTTATTGGATGGAACCCTCGGTACTCTAGTAATACTCGCTCTTGACCGGTTATTACATTTAGTTATTTCCCGTTTCCACATTCCAGTTAAGACTCTTGGGTCCTTTGAACTTTTTGTGCGCCATGCATTTTTCACTCTCTAATTGTGTCACCCTCTCAATACATAACTGGATTCCTCACCCCGGGCAAACACCCTCATATTTTTATTGGGGCCCCAGGCCGTTTTTTAAGCATCCCCTCATTTTTTGCGCATTTCCTTAAAATTTTATTCTAATTATTAATTTATAGCATATGCTTAATTTCGACTAATTGAAGATCTAAAGCGTTAAGTATTAGGACCTTTTTAACATGTTTTCATCTCAGGGCACTGCTCTCTACTATCAGTTAGACCCCATTGGGCTCCCTTAAAAATGGTCCGATTCACTAGTTAAAAAAAAAAAAAAACAACTTCTTAGGTCTTCCAGCTACTACATAAACGACAAAAAAAAAAAAAAAAAAAATCTTAGACTTTAGCTACCATCAATTTTGAATATTAACCGCCTTATTGGGGCCCTTGGTGCAGCTTCTTTAAAAATTATTCAATTCTCTTGCAATTTTCTTTAACATAGTTCTAGGATCCCCCGGCTCCTTTATAAACTACTAAAAATTTCTTTATACCCCAGCTACCACTTTTTTCGAACATTAATCTGCGTTTTCGGCATTAAATTACGGTTACTCACTACAACCGTAAATTAAAAATCGCGTTACTGTTAAAGATAAGTGGTTAACTTTAGAGGGGGCGTATGTGGATTTCATCCGTAAATTAAATATGGCGTTAATGTTAAAGGTAATTAGTAAAATTTACACAGGAAGGGGCAGCTTCCACCGTTTGGGGGCGCATTCTTTCCTCGGGTTGTGTGGGCCCGATTTCGACGGGAATTCGTTCATTTAACTTAAATTACGATTAAGCTACTTTCTGCATTATGAAAGTTTGTATTAGACTTTTATTTTCGAACATTAACGACGCATTCTTTTCCCAGTTTCTATGAGCTCGATTTCAACGGAAATTAATTCATTCAACTTAGCTTACGATTATTTTACGAAACTAGGTTCATTTGAAAGATTTTCCGAAGATATAAATTCATACAAGCTTGAGTTTGTTTAAAGTTATTATAAAGGTCCCGGACAACGCGGGTCAGCTAGTATAAAATAAATAAATATATAACAATAATAATAGTAACCTCTCTCATAATTAAAGCACCACACATCCATTAATTAATATACTCTTAAATTAAAGATTACAACTATTGACAAACTACATTATTTTTTTAAGTGTCCGCGAAACCATATTTTATACTTTCTCAAAGCTAGCTGCAAAAAGCAACGTAACATTTTTCGGGCAATCCAAACAGGGAGACAGCAATTATTCTTGTAGTTTATGTACACCTGCTTAAGGGTGTATTCCGATCCAAACTGCTTATTTTCCGATTCATTTTAAAATTCATTTTTGCTCTTAAACGCTTCAAACTGGGAAATTCTCTTATTTGGAAACTATATAAGGTGCCGTGCTTCTTAATTTTTTGATAAATGCAGAAAATACTGTAAAAAACGCTGTCAAAGTTGGGGTTTTGAACCGAATTTTCCGCAGCGGGCGGTCTGGTAATGAAAAAAAGGGTCATACTGAGAAAATAATTGTTTAAAAATCAAATTCTAATTAATTGAGCTGAAAATGAAATCCCACGGCATGTGTCTTCAGAAATCACCCCAGCAAGTTTCATGTTTTTACTTTTAAAAATGAGTCTGGAAATGTCTCAGAAAATTTCGAGCTGTTGAGGGTGGAAAAATATTTTTTCGAATACACCCTTAATAATAAAATTTGCGTATAAGGATTAAGGATACACCCAAATTTCCGGAAGACTAATTTTAGGAAAAGCAAAGGAGTCAGTGCACTGCACACTACAATTTCTACTATTTGCACAGAATGAACACTGCTCTTCATAGCAAAAACGGAGAGCTGGCGCACTGTAAATTAAAATGTCTGAAATTCAGACACTTAAGTGTCTGAAACGGAGTGTTCAGTTTTCAGACATTTTAAAGTGTCTGAATTTTTTCAGACACTTTTTGTGTCTGAATTTCAGACACTTCAAACGTCTTAATAGCATCCATTTTTTTTGTAAGCATCATACGTGGCCATGTTTGACCACGTTGAATCCTGGAAAAATATTTAGCTGGGGTCCTCCTCCCCCCCCTCCCCCCTACAACCTGATTTTTTTGGTGCTCCCAATTTTGGTACGCATTTTTTGTTAAGCTGATAATTTAAATCTTTTACAACATTTTACTGATTATAATCACTATTTTGAACTTCAGGAGTAGATCAAGATTAAAACAAAAAATATTTATCTAAATATTAGATTTTTAAAATTTGTTTTATTTTTAATCTTATTTTACTTTAAAAGTTCAAAATATTGATTATAATCAATACAATTTCGAAACAGATTTAAAATATAAGCTTTACAAATATTGCACATCAAATTTGTGGGCACTAAAATCGTGGGGGGGGGGGGGGGACGGCCCAGTATGCCCATTCTTTAATCAAGAAGTTCTTTTGCAAAAAATGCAACCCTGCATTATTGTTATCTAAATTGAGATGTCCGGTATTCGGGAGTATCCGTTGTGGAGGTTAATGGACATTCCCGAATAGCTATTCTGAAACATCTATTTAGCGAATACCGTATTTAACCGCGTATACGTCGATCCCGCGTATAAGTCGACCCCCTATTTTCCCGATCAAGAAATTTGAATTTTTTTAAATCCCGCGTATAAGTCGACCCCCCACTTTTCCGATCAAGAAATTTGAATTTTTTTTTTTTAATACATTATTCAAAATCACATGGAAAAAAAGGAAAGTACTAAATGTACAATAATAAAGAAACTTTAATTTTTTTTTCATTTATTCGAAATCATATGAAAAAAAGTATTAAATATGTAATAATGAAGATAATAAAATACTAAAGTAATATACAAAGTTAAACTGATTCAAGGTCCGATTCAGTATCGGATTCGCCAAACAATTCACAAAAATCCTCCGTCGTTATCGGCTCATCACGACACACGTTTTCAATCTCTGTATCGCGACATTCTTCCTCGTCGTTATCACATTCGAAATTGGCATCATCTTCTGTGCTGTCTAGTCCGTTGCTTATGCAGCATTTCTTGAACGATTTTATAATAATTTCGGAAGGAATTTGATTCCACGCATCTTTAACCCACTGGGCAATTATGCAATTTCGGGCTTTCTAATGTTACCGCCCTTTGTAAATGTTGGACAACCAGATGAAATCCACTCTGTCCAACATTTTATAACATTTGTTTTGAAGGGCTTTTTGAGGCAAATGTCTAGAGGTTGGAGGACGGATGTCAAACCTCCCCGGATTACAGCTACAGTCGTTTTCAGTTCTTTTGTCGCTTTATTCACGTTTTCAGAAAAGTGGCCACGAAACGAGTCGTAAACTAAAAGGGAAGGTTTTTTTAAAACAGCTCCCGGTCTTTTACCCCACAGAGTAAGGAAATTTTAATAGATCTCCATACTCTGTGTTTTACCCCACACATTTTTAAGCCAGTCGACTGTTCCGTCAGCATCCATCCACCCCTCTTCATGGGCTCGAATCAGCACACCAGAAGGAAATGTAACGTTTTTCTTTTAAAAATAATCAACGGATGAAGCTTATTACCGTCGGCCAAACAGGAAAGAACGACCGTAAAACGGGTTTTTTCGAGCCCAGTCGTTTTTACCAAAATGCTTTTTTCCCCCTTGCAATTCACTGTTTTATTTTCTGGTAGAGGATTTTCCATATTTCTTATATAGCAAAGTTCAAAAGATTTAATTTTTCTTTGATCGATGACGTATTTTTCAAATTTCATAATCTTTGCTTCCAAGTCAGATGGTAATTTTTGTACCAGTTTAGTGCGCTGGCGTAAAGTCAAACCATGACGATTCTTAAATCTAGTGCACCAATGTTCTGATGCACGAAACGTGTTTGGAACACCATAGTAGTAGGAAAACAACAGTTCTGGGACAGGAGGCGGGACGGCGGGACCGTCCCGCCTCCCGTCCCGCCTCCGGCCCCGCACCCTCTCCAACACCGTCCCCCCTCCGGTCCGCACCCCCTCCCGTCCCCCCTGCGACATCGCCTCTGGTACCCCCTCCGCCACCGCCCCCTAGCGGGAAAAATGGCGTTTTTAGAGTATTTTTCTGCTATAACATGAGAGTTGAACGTTAGATCGACTAGATTATCATACTATAAGATGAAGATTAAATTTACATTTGAATTTTGAACAACCTTTACCTTAATGAGTATTATTAATTAAGCAAAACAATGGAAAATAAAAATTTTTAAGGGAAACAGCTGATTTCTGTAAATCTTCTTTTAACTGTAAGATCACAATATCGACTTAAATGGAGAAAGTTAAACATATATTTGAATTTTGGATGATTAACACCTTAATGAGTGTTATTAATTAAGCAAAACAATGGAAAATATCAATTTTTAATGAAAAAAGATGAATTTTTTCAAGCGCAAGATCAGAATATACTCTTAAATGGGGAAAGTTAAACGCGTACATTTGAATTTTCAACAATCTTTACCTTAATGAGTATTATTAATTAAGCAAAACAGTGGAAAATATCAATTTCTCAGGAAAAAAGCTGATTTCTGTAGATTTTATTCAATTGCAAGCTCAGAATATCAACTTAAATGGAGAAAGTGATACATACATTTGAATTTTGAACAATCTTTACCTTAATGAGTATTATTAATTAAGCAAAACAGTGGAAAATATCAATTTCTCAGGAAAAAAGCTGATTTCTGTAGATTTTATTCAATTGCAAACTCAGAATATCAACTTAAATGGAGAAAGTGAAACATACATTTGAATTTTGAACAATCTTTACCTTAATGAGTATTATTAATTGGGCAAAACAATGGAAAATATCAATTTTTAATGAAAAAAGCTAATTTCTGCAGATTGTTTCTCAACTACAGATTGGAATATCAACTTAAATGATGAAAGTTAAACATACATTTGAATGAACAACACCGTAATGAGTATTATTAATTAAACAAAACAATGAAAATATAAATTTTTAACGAAAAAAGCATATTCTTTTAGAGTTATTTTATTTTTCATCTATAATATAGAGATATCAGCTTGAAAGGAAAATTTAAACATACAATTTAGTTTTTGATCAACCATTACCTTAATGAGTTTTGATAATTAAACAAATAAGAAAGAATAATATTGAATTTTTATAGAAAAAGATTAATTTTATTAATCCAATAATGATTTTTACATCTTTATATAATACTTTGAACCTATCCAACGTTTTTATTCGTTATTGGCTTTAAATTTTATCATTTTCATATAAAATTTCGAGTTTTCAAACCAATTAACTTAATTTTACTACATTTTAAATGTGGATATTTCTAGGTAAATAACCAATTTTATCACTCATAAGAAAAATCCTGCGTTTCTCCCCCCCCCCCCTTGAAGGGAGGAGGATACAATAGCGTTACGTCACTTGTTTACAAAATATCGATATGTTGAAGATTTGATCTTTTTTCAAGATGTATAAAAGAAAGTATCTATATTTTTACATTATTACAAGTATAATTTTACAGTTTAATGAATAATTATTTATTTATTATTGGATACCCAATTTTATCAACAGATGAATTAACTATGCGTGTGCTGAAACTACATTTCACATACTTAGCCACACTTTAAAAAATTTCACTTCAATATGTAAATATTAAGTGCATTTTTAACATAACACATGTTTTTCAACACTAGTTCCTATACGAGAATTTTGTTTATTAAATAGTATGTATTCACTTTCAAATTGCTTTTACTTGAAATTATATAAACCCTTTTAACAGAAAATTTGTTTAACCACAGAACGAATTGTATTTAACACGTTCAACCTCAATATTAATAATTAAACAAAACAATGGAAAATATCAATTTTTAAGAAGAAAAATAAAAACAGATTTCTTTAGATCTTCTTTTTTCAGCTACAAGATAAGAATAATAACTTAAATGAGGAACGTTAAACATATATTTTAGTTTTTGAACAACCATTACCTTAATGAATTTTAATAATTGAACAAATAACAAAAGGAAAATATGATTTTTAATGAAAAAGACGAATTTAAACGAATTTGATTAACTTTTACACTAGTTTGAGATTTTATCATCCTTTTAGATGCTAGCTATGTAGAATTTTAAGCTTTCAACAAGACGCACTTCAAGAAATACTCATTACTAAACAAAAATAAATTAATTTTAATCTAATCAACGATTGAAAATTTCACATTTAAAAAATATTTTCATGAATGTGCATAAAAAATATGAGTTTACAAATTAATATCCTTATTTCTATTACATTTAACTGGATTTTTCTACATTCGAGCTTAATTTTTATACACAAAGCATTATTTAATCAAATCCAGTACTTTCAGATTTAACGAAATTCAGCGATTTTTCGCTTTGCAAACCAATCCTATGAGTTAAAATCAACAGCGCCTCCTATAATTTTATAGCTTTGAGTGAAACGAGTGGAATTTTTCATACTGTTTGCTGTTTTCGTTATATGAAGACGTCAGCTTATATTCTCTAGTTTAACTAAAATGAGTAACATGCAAGAAATGCCTTTAACAGAGAAAGATTCAAGTCAATCTTACTTAAAGGATATGAAATCAGCTATACCCAGCCAAGAAGTACATGCTTCGAACATTGAAATAATACCCTCTTCACCAGAACAACTAAAACCACCTTTTACTTGCAATCAATGCAAGAAATCCTATTCCAAAAAGAATACATTAAACAGACATCAAATATCCCATTTGGAGAAAAAGCCCTTTGAATGTGAAATATGCTCAAAGACATTCATTCAAAGCAGTGATTTAAAACGACATAGTGTAACTCATTCCAGGACATCTACTACATATAAATGCGATCAATGCGGGAAAGATTATTTACAAAAGTTTCTGTTAACAATTCACAAGAGATCTCATAAGAAGTTTTATGATTGTGATAAATGTTCCAACTCTTTTTTAACAAAGTCTGCTTTAACTAAACATAAAAAAGTTCATCCCAAGGAATATGAATGTAAATACTGCAACATTAAATTGTACGATGAAGTTGAATTTTTGCATCATAAAAAAGTTCACCCTAAGAAATATAGTTGTAAACACTGTAAAATTATCTTTTATCTCCAGAGGGAGTTTATTCATCATCTGATCAACATGCATAAATGAAAAATGCAAACTTTGTTAAGTCATAAACTTGATTTGAATATCTGTATATTTAAAAAATGTATAGGTCCTCCTATAACTGTTGAAAATGATGAATAAATATTGTTTAACTGAAAAAGCTTTTGTCGTTTATTTTTGCCATATTAACTTGTGATTTTTCTTGACTCTATCTCATCAAGTCAAAACGATTTTACTAAAATTTTAAAATACATATTGTATATTTTTTTAAGTTTATAATTTTTTTAATTTCTTATCGAATGAAACATGAGTTAAATATCTTTTATTAATTTCATATTAAAAACCTAACGTTTTCCATATAATTTTATTATGTTCCGTCTAAATTTTATATACCCAATTAAATTCTATAATCCCTTCTTATTAGCAAACATTACTGTTTAACTGGAAATTTCACATTAATGTTTTTCTTTTTTCATGATTGTACATATAAAAATAAGAGTTTACAAACTAATTTCCATAATTTATCACATTTGAACTTAATTTTTATACTCAAAACATTATTTAATCAAATTTTTATACTTTCTGATTCAGTGAAATTCGATGATTTTTCATTTTTTAAACCAATACCACAATATTTATCGACATTGGACTTGATTCTTCCCTTGTATATTTTTACATTACACAATTAAGATAGATATAGACTTAGGGCAGCAATAGAGTTAAAAATTGATTATACTCAATTTTCACCTTATATGAATTGGTCCTACATGACATTTCTTATTGCTACAATCACTTGATATATTAAAATTAGTCCGAGTTATTCAGTCTATATTATTAATCAAATTATCATATGTTTCATCTTACACTTCTAAGATTTCCGAATTATCATCCATCAAGTTGCTTAAAATATTAATACTGTGTTTATAGTTCTATTGATACATAGCCTACATGAATATAATCTTTAATTTTAACATTTCATATTTTAAATGACCTATTTTCAAAACTAAACAATATGAATTTTTACTACATCACTTATCAATATCACAGAATGATTTATGCTTCACACTTTTCTAATAATTATCAGATTCTTATAACATAATTTCTTGATAACATATATTATACTACTGATTTGTACGCATGCGTGAGTTGTCACGTGATCAAAACGATTGAGAATAATATAAATTTTCGAAAAGCAGCGCAGTATTTCTCATTTCAACTGTTAAACTTGGGAAAGAAGGTGACTTTAAGTGCGCAACTCTGACAAATTTCCAGATTTTAATTCAAGTGAGGAATCGATTTCTTTGTTAGTGAATAAAGTAAGTTTTAGTATATCATTACAACATGTATGCATTAATAAAATTAAATAAATAAATGATTATTTATATATTAAACCTTTCCTAAGTATATAAATATATTTCTTTTATTGTACAGATGTTGCAGCAAGATGAATCAAAACAGCAGCAATCCTCTTTATCAGAAATGGATGATCTGAATGATTCGCTCTTAGCACACGTAGAGTTAAAGAATAATAAATATGTAAGTACTTAGATATGAAATACTATAATTCATATATGAAACGTAATTAGAGTAAATTTAAAATCAAATATTTTATTGTTTGTACTTTAACAAATGTTTTTTATCCATATCATTGAAGAGAAATCTAATTGTTTACATTTGTTTCTCTCACAGATGTGTTCTATTTGCTACAAACAATTTTTAAGTAAATGGAATTTAAAAGAACATACATAGATCCATACAGATGAAAAACCCTGTGAGATGAAATCTCACAGTGTTTAAATTATGTTACTTTTTTATTTCTTTTGCCTTATACATCGATGTTCTTTAAACTTAAATCCATATTTATTTTTGCGCGGGCGATTTCGCTTCACCGCACATCGGCAAGTTTGCTGACGTTCGGCTGCCCCTGGTATGGGATGCTTCTCCTTTGAACTTTGTACGATTGTGATGACGTCATCGGAGCAAGTCTCTCACGGCATATGCATTGAATGGGTGTTTGATCTTTCGGAGGTGTGTCCATTCGCTGTGCAGGGAGCAAATTAAAACAAAGCTTTTTAAATGTTTTCTTTTGGATTTGTTTATTAAGACATTAGCTAATATTTTAAATTCTCTAATAGATTTAAATCTTTTCTTTCAGTAACTTTTGAAGTCCCCGTATTCTTACTATAAATTAAAAATTCCGTTAATTTTAAATAAGAATCTGTTTTGTTGGAGAGTTGTCATGACTTAGTTTTGGTTTTAAAAAGATCGCGGGCTCCGGCTCCGGTCTGCCGACGCCGATGAATGTGGAATCCGGTAAAGAGCTTTTGCGTAAACGATGTCTGCGATTTTTAACAACTCCTGTTAAAGTATTTCTTAATAATTTCTTGATTCATGCTGCACTTTTAAACTAACTAAATAACTTGATTTAATTTTTGAACGGTGACCAACGGGAAGCCCTTTCTTCTCCCCTTCAAGATGAAATAAAAGATTAATTGATGCTTACAAGTCTCCTCTTCATTTATTTTACAGACTACACGATCCAAGTAAGAAGTTTCATTTATTTCTATTTTTTTTACAATTGCTGACCTCAAAGAACGAAGGGTCTTATTGCAATGCTACACAACGCATTGTAACTAAAAAGAACTTCAAATTTAATTTTACTTTTAATTAACGGCCCATATTATGGATATTAATATATTACAAAATAATTTCCATCACAAACCCTATACTTGTGAAGATTGCCAAAAGCCGTTTTCAAGAAAATATGAATCAAAAATGCATACTACATCATATAGTCTATCACCATAGTCTATCATCATATAGTCTAAAAAATTACAAAAGTAAAAAAAAAAATTATAACATAAAAAAATAATTAAAAAAAATTACAAAATTTGTGAAAAAAATTGCAAAAAAGTTATGAAAAAGTTTCAAAAAATGATATTTTAAATAGTATTATAATGGTTGGAACCATTATACACTATATTTAAAATATCATTTTTTGAAACTTTTTCATAACTTTTTTGTAAATTTTTTTCAAATTTTTTGCAATTTTTTTCACAAATTTTGTGATAGAGGTCTGCACGGGCCCGGGCTTGGCCCGAGGCCCGTACCCGGCCCGGCCCGCGGGCCGGGCCGGGCCGGCGGAATGAAGGCGAAATTTCAAACGGGCCGGGCCGGGCCGGCAGAATTAGGACAATTTTTTCAACGGGCCGGGCCGGGCCGACAGACAAAATAAACGGGCCGGGCCGGGCCGGCAAAAAAATTAATCGGGCCTGTCGGCCCGATATAAGAATTTAAGCGAAGCAGATAAAATACGAGCCATTTTCAATGAATATGATTTTCTCGTGAAGTATAAATGTGCGTCACGAGCCGATGCGAGTTTAACAACATCAATACAGAAATGTAACGTGTCCATCGTAGAGATCGACATAGTACAGTTACAAGATGTCTGATTCCGAGTTTAATTTTTTTTCAGCTGACTCGTGCCTGGAAGGAAGTGGTCTTAATCGATCTCAGGATGTGTAGAACAGTCATTTTGTTTTGTAATATTAATAGTGATAATGAACTTCTCTTAACAGTATCTTTGGAAATATACCTTAAGGTGGTTCTCATATTCACTGCTCAACAATGCAAAGCTTTCAGACACATGTTTCTGACAAAAACTTTAACTATAAAGGCATAAAATTGACAGGCCTGCCTATTGAAGGCATTTGGAAACGAATAGCTTTTTCCATATTTAATAAATTACTTACAGAGATAACAGCGATTCCTGTCACGTGACTGTACGTTTTTCTCCTTTCCTGTGCTATCGCTTCCGGAAATTCGATTCAAAACGCTAACTTTGACAGTATTTTCAGAAAGATATATTACTTTTATCTATGAAAAAAAAGACATTTACATAGCTTTTGAATAAGAATACCTGCCAATCTTACACGTTTCCGAAAAGAAAAGACTTCATAAATGTGTCGAAATGTAGCTCCTTTGGATTTGAGAAAAGTCTTAAAAATGAGAGAAATATTTTCACAAATCTACTTTTTATTATACAGCTTCAAATGTTATCTTGTTTTTAATCCTTTATTCTGAACTACATTAATCTTTTAATGAATCTTTATTTCCATTTTGAAATGTCTGTAGACACGATGACTGTAAGTAATCGTTAATGTTTACTTTTGTGCGTTTTCTGTTTTGCGAACATCATAGTAATGTAAAATATACTGTAAAATGTTCCCATAAATATGTATGTAGTATTCATTAAAAGAATCTGAATTGTATGTTGAGAAAAAACGGATTTTTTTTTTTTTTTTTTTTTTTTTTTTTTTTTGTAGAAATTGTATCGGGCCGGGCCCGTTTTCACTGATTTTTGTACGGGCCGGGCTCGGGCCGAACTTCCAATTTTTACAACGGGCCGGGCCGGGCTCGGGCCGAATTTCCAATTTTTACAACGGGCCGGGCCGGGCTCGGGCCGAACTTCCAATTTTTACAACGGGCCGGGCCGGGCTCGGGCCGAACTTCCAATTTTTACACGGGCCGGGCCGGGCCAAGACAGCTTTCGTACGGGCCGGGCCGGGCCCGGGCCTGGAAATTCCGGCCCGTGCAGACCTCTATTTTGTGTATTTTTTTTATTATTTTTTTATGTTATAATTTTTTTTTTTTTACTTTTGTAATTTTTTTTGTAAAAATATTTTTTGTAAAAAATTTTTTTGTAAAAATATTTTTTGTAAAAAAAAATTTTTTTGTAAAAATATTTTTTGTAAAAATATTTTTTTTCACTTTTGAAAAAAAAAATCTAAGTGTAATTTTTTTTTCCTACTTTTCTAAAAACTCACATTTATAAGAAGAAAAAAAATGTTATGTTGTATTTTTTTTTTTAATTTTGTGAATTTTGTCTTTTACTCTTGCAAATTTTTTATTTTGTAAACATTTTTGTAAATATATCTAGAAAACTTTGTGAACATGCATATTTTTTCATTCATCTGTTAATTTTTATCTGTTCTTATGAATTTTTTTTAAGATGGGAAAGCGTTTTTCGTTTAAAATGTTAGGAGATATAAATAAACACGTCGATAAGTGCAGATAAAAGAATATTTATTATAACAATTTAAGGAATACATTATGAATAATATCCAAATTCATGGTGGTTACGAGAATCATGGGTAACAAAAATTTCTTTACACCCACTGTGTGCCTTCGAAATTTCAGTTTTTGGATATTGTGGTAACTCTTATGCAAATAGGTTGAGTACATAGTCTAAATCTCTTCCTTGATTGCTAAATTCTTCAAACGTCTGGTTATTTCTTGAATATCTTCACAAAGTTTACATACAGCTGGTGATAGACTATATGATGTAGTATGCATTTTTGATTCATATTTTCTTGAAAACGGCTTTTGGCAATCTTCACAAGTATAGGGTTTTTCATCTGTATGGATCTGTGTATGTTCTTTTAAATTCCATTTACTTAAAAATTGTTTGTAGCAAATAGAACACATCTGTGAGAGAAACAAATGTAAACAATTAGATTTCTCTTCAATGATATGGATAAAAAACATTTGTTAAAGTACAAACAATAAAATATTTGATTTTAAATTTACTCTAATTACGTTTCATATATGAATTATAGTATTTCATATCTAAGTACTTACATATTTATTATTCTTTAACTCTACGTGTGCTAAGAGCGAATCATTCAGATCATCCATTTCTGATAAAGAGGATTGCTGCTGTTTTGATTCATCTTGCTGCAACATCTGTACAATAAAAGAAATATATTTATATACTTAGGAAAGGTTTAATATATAAATAATCATTTATTTATTTAATTTTATTAATGCATACATGTTGTAATGATATACTAAAACTTACTTTATTCACTAACAAAGAAATCGATTCCTCACTTGAATTAAAATCTGGAAATTTGTCAGAGTTGCGCACTTAAAGTCACCTTCTTTCCCAAGTTTAACAGTTGAAATGAGAAATACTGCGCTGCTTTTCGAAAATTTATATTATTCTCAATCGTTTTGATCACGTGACAACTCACGCATGCGTACAAATCAGTAGTATAATATATGTTATCAAGAAATTATGTTATAAGAATCTGATAATTATTAGAAAAGTGTGAAGCATAAATCATTCTGTGATATTGATAAGTGATGTAGTAAAAATTCATATTGTTTAGTTTTGAAAATAGGTCATTTAAAATATGAAATGTTAAAATTAAAGATTATATTCATGTAGGCTATGTATCAATAGAACTATAAACACAGTATTAATATTTTAAGCAACTTGATGGATGATAATTCGGAAATCTTAGAAGTGTAAGATGAAACATATGATAATTTGATTAATAATATAGACTGAATAACTCGGACTAATTTTAATATATCAAGTGATTGTAGCAATAAGAAATGTCATGTAGGACCAATTCATATAAGGTGAAAATTGAGTATAATCAATTTTTAACTCTATTGCTGCCCTAAGTCTATATCTATCTTAATTGTGTAATGTAAAAATATACAAGGGAAGAATCAAGTCCAATGTCGATAAATATTGTGGTATTGGTTTAAAAAATGAAAAATCATCGAATTTCACTGAATCAGAAAGTATAAAAATTTGATTAAATAATGTTTTGAGTATAAAAATTAAGTTCAAATGTGATAAATTATGGAAATTAGTTTGTAAACTCTTATTTTTATATGTACAATCATGAAAAAAGAAAAACATTAATGTGAAATTTCCAGTTAAACAGTAATGTTTGCTAATAAGAAGGGATTATAGAATTTAATTGGGTATATAAAATTTAGACGGAACATAATAAAATTATATGGAAAACGTTAGGTTTTTAATATGAAATTAATAAAAGATATTTAACTCATGTTTCATTCGATAAGAAATTAAAAAAATTATAAACTTAAAAAAATATACAATATGTATTTTAAAATTTTAGTAAAATCGTTTTGACTTGATGAGATAGAGTCAAGAAAAATCACAAGTTAATATGGCAAAAATAAACGACAAAAGCTTTTTCAGTTAAACAATATTTATTCATCATTTTCAACAGTTATAGGAGGACATATACATTTTTTAAATATACAGATATTCAAATCAAGTTTATGACTTAACAAAGTTTGCATTTTTCATTTATGCATGTTGATCAGATGATGAATAAACTCCCTCTGGAGATAAAAGATAATTTTACAGTGTTTACAACTATATTTCTTAGGGTGAACTTTTTTATGATGCAAAAATTCAACTTCATCGTACAATTTAATGTTGCAGTATTTACATTCATATTCCTTGGGATGAACTTTTTTATGTTTAGTTAAAGCAGACTTTGTTAAAAAAGAGTTGGAACATTTATCACAATCATAAAACTTCTTATGAGATCTCTTGTGAATTGTTAACAGAAACTTTTGTAAATAATCTTTCCCGCATTGATCGCATTTATATGTAGTAGATGTCCTGGAATGAGTTACACTATGTCGTTTTAAATCACTGCTTTGAATGAATGTCTTTGAGCATATTTCACATTCAAAGGGCTTTTTCTCCAAATGGGATATTTGATGTCTGTTTAATGTATTCTTTTTGGAATAGGATTTCTTGCATTGATTGCAAGTAAAAGGTGGTTTTAGTTGTTCTGGTGAAGAGGGTATTATTTCAATGTTCGAAGCATGTACTTCTTGGCTGGGTATAGCTGATTTCATATCCTTTAAGTAAGATTGACTTGAATCTTTCTCTGTTAAAGGCATTTCTTGCATGTTACTCATTTTAGTTAAACTAGAGAATATAAGCTGACGTCTTCATATAACGAAAACAGCAAACAGTATGAAAAATTCCACTCGTTTCACTCAAAGCTATAAAATTATAGGAGGCGCTGTTGATTTTAACTCATAGGATTGGTTTGCAAAGCGAAAAATCGCTGAATTTCGTTAAATCTGAAAGTACTGGATTTGATTAAATAATGCTTTGTGTATAAAAATTAAGCTCGAATGTAGAAAAATCCAGTTAAATGTAATAGAAATAAGGATATTAATTTGTAAACTCATATTTTTTATGCACATTCATGAAAATATTTTTTAAATGTGAAATTTTCAATCGTTGATTAGATTAAAATTAATTTATTTTTGTTTAGTAATGAGTATTTCTTGAAGTGCGTCTTGTTGAAAGCTTAAAATTCTACATAGCTAGCATCTAAAAGGATGATAAAATCTCAAACTAGTGTAAAAGTTAATCAAATTCGTTTAAATTCGTCTTTTTCATTAAAAATCATATTTTCCTTTTGTTATTTGTTCAATTATTAAAATTCATTAAGGTAATGGTTGTTCAAAAACTAAAATATATGTTTAACGTTCCTCATTTAAGTTATTATTCTTATCTTGTAGCTGAAAAAAGAAGATCTAAAGAAATCTGTTTTTATTTTTCTTCTTAAAAATTGATATTTTCCATTGTTTTGTTTAATTATTAATATTGAGGTTGAACGTGTTAAATACAATTCGTTCTGTGGTTAAACAAATTTTCTGTTAAAATGGTTTATATAATTTCAAGTAAAAGCAATTTGAAAGTGAATACATACTATTTAATAAACAAAATTCTCGTATAGGAACTAGTGTTGAAAAACATGTGTTATGTTAAAAATGCACTTAATATTTACATATTGAAGTGAAATTTTTTAAAGTGTGGCTAAGTATGTGAAATGTAGTTTCAGCACATGCATAGTTAATTCATCTGTTGATAAAATTGGGTATCCAATAATAAATAAATAATTATTCATTAAACTGTAAAATTATACTTGTAATAATGTAAAAATATAGATACTTTCTTTTATACATCTTGAAAAAAGATCAAATCTTCAACATATCGATATTTTGTAAACAAGTGACGTAACGCTATTGTATCCTCCTCCCTTCAAGGGGGGGGGGGGAGAAACGCAGGATTTTTCTTATGAGTTTGAAGAAAGCGTAGATGTAATTCATGAAAGGGGGACGGGAAATCTGGTTATTTTTACTTTATAGAAGAAGTGTGATGATGAAACATAATCCTACAGTGGTCGAAACACTGTAAAATCAATTAGGTTGGTGTAAAATTTCTAAGTGTAAGATAAAATTGGTTATTTACCTAGAAATATCCACATTTAAAATGTAGTAAAATTAAGTTAATTGGTTTGAAAACTCGAAATTTTATATGAAAATGATAAAATTTAAAGCCAATAACGAATAAAAACGTTGGATAGGTTCAAAGTATTATATAAAGATGTAAAAATCATTATTGGATTAATAAAATTAATCTTTTTCTATAAAAATTCAATATTATTCTTTCTTATTTGTTTAATTGTCAAAACTCATTAAGGTAATGGTTGATCAAAAACTAAATTGTATGTTTAAATTTTCCTTTCAAGCTGATATCTCTATATTATAGATGAAAAATAAAATAACTCTAAAAGAATATGCTTTTTTCGTTAAAAATTTATATTTTCATTGTTTTGTTTAATTAATAATACTCATTACGGTGTTGTTCATTCAAATGTATGTTTAACTTTCATCATTTAAGTTGATATTCCAATCTGTAGTTGAGAAACAATCTGCAGAAATTAGCTTTTTTCATTAAAAATTGATATTTTCCATTGTTTTGCCCAATTAATAATACTCATTAAGGTAAAGATTGTTCAAAATTCAAATGTATGTTTCACTTTCTCCATTTAAGTTGATATTCTGAGTTTGCAATTGAATAAAATCTACAGAAATCAGCTTTTTTCCTGAGAAATTGATATTTTCCACTGTTTTGCTTAATTAATAATACTCATTAAGGTAAAGATTGTTCAAAATTCAAATGTATGTATCACTTTCTCCATTTAAGTTGATATTCTGAGCTTGCAATTGAATAAAATCTACAGAAATCAGCTTTTTTCCTGAGAAATTGATATTTTCCACTGTTTTGCTTAATTAATAATACTCATTAAGGTAAAGATTGTTGAAAATTCAAATGTACGCGTTTAACTTTCCCCATTTAAGAGTATATTCTGATCTTGCGCTTGAAAAAATTCATCTTTTTTCATTAAAAATTGATATTTTCCATTGTTTTGCTTAATTAATAACACTCATTAAGGTGTTAATCATCCAAAATTCAAATATATGTTTAACTTTCTCCATTTAAGTCGATATTGTGATCTTACAGTTAAAAGAAAATTTACAGAAATCAGCTGTTTCCCTTAAAAATTTTTATTTTCCATTGTTTTGCTTAATTAATAATACTCATTAAGGTAAAGGTTGTTCAAAATTCAAATGTAAATTTAATCTTCATCTTATAGTATGATAATCTAGTCGATCTAACGTTCAACTCTCATGTTATAGCAGAAAAATACTCTAAAAACGCCATTTTTCCCGCTAGGGGGCGGTGGCGGAGGGGGTACCAGAGGCGATGTCGCAGGGGGGACGGGAGGGGGTGCGGACCGGAGGGGGGACGGTGTTGGAGAGGGTGCGGGGCCGGAGGCGGGACGGGAGGCGGGACGGTCCCGCCGTCCCGCCTCCTGTCCCAGAACTGTTGTTTTCCTACTACTCACCATACTTTTCTTCTTTTGGAAGCTTCATTGCTCGTAAACGTATGCCAATTCTAGTGACAATAAAACCATGCAAACATTTTTTAGTTCTGTGAAGGGCGATTTTCCACGCCGCAAAGCTTTTTTTGATTTTGGGATGTTTTCTAGCTTCGCCAATCACGAATCAATTTTTCGTGAACCTCAAACTAACGAGAAGCAGCACAGTTGTTAGACTCTTTCCGCAAAAGAAATAACTTTAAGTTTAAATCCAGCTGCGTATGAATTGCGTTTCTGTTTTCTAATAACTAAATCAGCCATATCAGCAGAAACAAGGAGAAAAAGTGCAGTAACTTAAACGAAGAAATAATGAATATTTGTACTATCAAGAACACCCAAGATATTACACGGGTCACGTATTTTTAGAGAGTCACATGTTTCTAGCCACTCGCGGACGATTCAATTGCACATAGAGGTGATACATTCTCGGAGTTTTATCCATTGATCTGTCAGAGGGAAGGAGGGGGGGGGGGGGGTGTAGGCGTACATTCATCGCCAGGACCAAACCCGTCACTCAGTCTCCTCTTTTTTCTTATGGTATGGAAATTGACAGTAAACGACATCATTCTGTTATGGAATGCGAAAAGAGAATAATTGTCTTTCAGCAGGGCATTTTTGACTTCTGGTAAAATAAAATAAAAAAAAGGACCCTCGTATAAGTCGACCCCCCAAACTTTAAAGTCTTTTTTTGTCCAAAATTTCTCGACTTATACGCGGGTAAATACGGTACTTTTTTAATCCGCATGGCATACATATTTGTATATTTTTACCTCACAAAAGCAGACATCTCCGATTATCGGACAAATTCAACGGCAAGGGCTATTGAGGGCTTTTAAAGTATGTGGATAAATATATATATTTCTTATAATCTTGTCCTACTCTACTTCATATAATTTAAAAATAGATTTTTTAAAAATTTATATTGCCACATAGGCAATTTTACATATATATCAGATAATAATCACAACAGCTATTTAACTATGAATAAATAAATAAATATTGTACTTTATCCCTTTGCACTCGGGGGCTCCGGAGCGGAGCCATTTAAAAGTTGTCTTCAAACTCGAGGGCTCCGCTATGGAGACAATGCAAATAATTTTGTGATACCTGTCTAGAAAAGCCAAGATTACATGGTGTCACAAAATTATTTGCATTGTCTCCGTAGCGGAGACCTCGAGTTTGAAGACAAATTTTAAATGGCTCCGCTCCGGAGCCCTCGAGTGCAAAGGGTTAATATAGAGAAAAAAATTACTTCGGTATTTTGTTTATTTATATTTTGCGTTTTTTAATCTTGTCCTACTCTAAAAGTTCAAAACTTTCATTATAATCAGTGCAAGATTTAAGGTATCAGCTTTACGAAAATTGCATACAAACCCCCCCCCCCCTCCCCGAAAAAAATGAAAATCCTTATCATTTAAAAGTTAGATTTTTAAAAAATTTATATTGCCACATGGACTTATTGTTATCATTCCTATGAGCTACTTAACAAGACATCTTTAAGACAAAAAAAAAAAAAAAAGTTAGCTCATTATATCACTATGATACACACTTGCGATGCTTATCAGTAAAGTCTAATTGGAAAATGACCTTCGAATCCACACACGCAGCGAAATTGAAATAAACAAATGATTTCCTTTTTCCTGACTGGCTTACTTCTATGTTTCCAAGTGAAAAGATTTCCACATTGAAGGATTTAATAGCTTTAGAAATATATCTAAGAAATACTTGAGATAAATATTAATTTTCAATTATATAGAAATTTCATAAAAATCAATTGATTTTTTTTTTCCAAAAGCGAAAGTTTATAAATATATTTTTTAATTTCAGCTGAATATTGTTCAATTGAAAAAAAAAAGGCAATCAAAATCCCGGGATTTTCGGGATTAAAATTAAAGCGGGATCCCAGGATCTCAATCCGGGATTGTAATCCCTAGCTAGGAAGTAAGAAAGCTTTAGGAGATCTTTCAAAGTTTTTTTTCTTCTATTTCCTTGTGGTCGTTTAGTATGAGATAAGCATTAGTCATTGAAACTAAGAACTGCCATATTGAAAACAAAACAAAACAAGGGAATTAACTTAACTTTTAAATATGTATGTTTTTTAGTGATGTTATTACTTTAAATTTGAGAAAAAAGATGAGAATAAATAATACATAATTTGTAATAAAAGACAACGTCATAAATTAAAAAATATATACTTCTAGAATTAGTGTTTTTTTTTTTTTTTTTTTTTTTTTTTTTTTTGCAAAAAGATTCAAAACTAATTAAATTTCATGTAAGATTTTGTTTAGTACAATAAATAAAATCATAAAAGACACTAACTTTAGTACTATAAAGAAATTATAACACTTACTTAAATCGCTGTTTGCAAGAGGTAAGAAAAATTCCTCGATTTGAAATTTTAAAAACTACCACAACCACAGTGAGGGAGAAAGACTTGCACCAGTTTAAAAGGTAATCCCATAATACATCCGACTAGCCATATTTAAAGAATGAGATGTTTCATCCTCAAAACAGGACCTGCCAGACAAAAGTTTCTTTTTTTTTTGCCAGCTTCGACAGGACGAAGATGAATAACACAATATTATTGATATAAATTAATACGAGTTAACACTAAGCCCATTGCACACGCTATGTAGAATTTCCGGGTGTAATCTTCAACCATCGTCTACTTCTGTTCTGTATCTATCCCGCCCTTATATCGACGACAGCTTCTAAGAGACATTTGATGTCGAGCACACACGTCAGATGTATGTATTCAATAAATAAATAATCCAAGTTAATACGAATTAAAATCACAGTACTTCTCATTTCGCAAAAAACGAATTAAAATGCACGCGTACATAAAAACAAACTTCGAAGGAAGACATCTAAAACGCATGCGCAACTGGGAGTGCGAGTGCCCCCTGGTGGTTATTGCGTCGGAAGAATCAAAACGTCTTAAATTAAGACACGTTTAAAGCAATGAAGTGTCTTAAAATAAGACGTTTACGGATATTTTAGACATTATTCTCAGTTCATTTACACCATGGTCATAGTAAGACACTTATGTATCTTAAATTAAGACATCTATAATGTCTGAATTTTCAGATTAAGACACTTAAGTGTCTAAAATTCTTTTTCAGTCACATATGTGTCTAAATTTAAGACGCTTCTATTTGCAGTGTCGGGTGTCAGTCTTAATATTGAAATATACCGTTTTCAGCATTGTAACATTCAACGCCGCTTTCAGATGCAATTTAATTTCAAATAAGAGCAGATGTATTTTCCTGCAAACAAAGTAGGTCATTAGCTTCTAAATGCTGTATTTCTTACGGGTAATTTCAATGACATATTTAATCCCGATTTGAAGACCTTCTACAACAATTTAACTTTTTTTTTTAATCAACGTCTGATAGTTCTTCCACTTCAGTTCGATATATATATGTATTTGTATATATATATATATTAAAATTAAATGAATGTTGAATGATATTTATTTCACTCATAAATAAACTTTGAAAGCGTCTCCTACCTAGCCCCCAGCACAACTCATTTGGATACACTGTTATGTCATTGTCACCCTAAGAATAGTCACATTTCTTCTTTTAAGGTAATTACATTATTTAAATGATCATATTTATTAGAAAAATTAACACTAGTACTAAATGGGTTATGCTAGAGTTCATAATCAAGGTGATAAAAATATTCCAATAAGATTAATAATGATTACTATTTATAGAGTAAGCTCTGTTACTATTTATACAGCAGTCGCTGCTATTTATATTAATGAAATTTACTCTATTCACTATTCTCCTCTACTGCCTGGTCTAAATTTGTTTCAAGAACCGGGCAAGTCCGGTGAGTGTTAACTTTCAATTCGGCCACTCCTAGTACTATGTATTTCTTAACATAGTCGATATTACTTTTTCGGTAAATAAATCTAATTTGTTCACAATTTCCTTTTTTATTTTCTTTCATTGTATTATTTCAAGACATTTCCCCGACATCAATGTACTGCAAAAAATTTTCGAGAAAGCAGATTTTGATTTATTCGAAGACTATCTGTTTTTGATAGATTATTTCGTCCCTAAAAGAAGACCTTTAAAATTTCAATGCTAGTCGTATATCGTAATTAACAAACCTTATGTCTTTTCTTATCGTCTTCATCGACTTGAAAGATTAATCAAGGTTTTCGCATTAGACATGAAATCATTTTACAATTTGTTTCATCATAAACATGAAATGTGGTTGGCTCATATCTTATCAAATAAAGATGTGGATAAAAATAAATTGTTACTTCTGAAGATCCTTAAAACTGTTACCGGTCATTCACAGTTTTTTTCAAATCTGAATTCGCTACTTTCTGATACAGGTGCCCTAATAGCAAAATAATATTGGACCAGTATTATTTCTATTGGAGCTATATCTTGTCCAATATTAGCAATAGTGGCATGTTTTCAATTATTATGTCCAGGTTATAGAGAATTAAACAATATTTCATAATGGGTATTTCAGAAGTACGGAGAAAACGCGAAGCACAAGCAAAAAAGATCTATTGGTCTGAATGGCTTCAAGTTTGGAGATTATTATTTACCGGTGATAGGGAATTTGCATTGAAAAAATTCAAAATTCAAAATCTTGACAATAGAGGGCGTTGTTTTAAAGAAAATGCATGAGAAATAATAGTCATTTTTTCAGCTTGACTTACAACTGCAAGTACTCAATGTATCCACCACCACATTCTAGTACAGAGTTTGCTCTATTAAATCCTATGCATCATAAAACACACTAATCGACAAGAATGGCTATGTTACTTGCTCTCGTAGGCTTTTCCCAAATGCTGGTAAAAATTGGGAATTTTCTTTATCAAAACGTCATTTAAGGTAATCCAAAACCAGAAATTGCACGGTGTGATTTTTCGGGATCGAAATTCCGCATTGTGTAAATTATATGTTATGCGTGCTACATCTCCATGATATTACCAGTATCAACGCCCTCGCTGCCGCCTTCTTCTTTTGAGATTTTGAACTATATTTTTCGAGCCACACAAAGTTCCCTATCATGGTGACTATTAATCAGCAATCTACTAGTATACCCGACCCATAGATTTGTTTTAATCGATTTACTTTCAATTCAGACTTTTGAAACACCACGTACTTTCTTATAAAAGTAAAGCATCTGTCAGAAAATACCCTCTAAGTAGTTAGTTTGGGACATCACAAAATAGTGGCTATCGAGCTCTAATACCCACTGTGATCTCCTGAAAAAGTTCTACACTAAATAGAAAAATTAATTTAATTAGTTACTTTCAATAATCAGTATATAATCAGTTATAAAATCAGTAGACTTCAGATAGAAGTGAATTTTACGACCGAGCTTAGTAGTTTTAATTTATTTAGGTCACTAAGTTCTTGCGCATATATTTGGTGAAATTATGTAATAAAACAAGGACATTTACAATGGGATCAGAAAATATTCATACCTTAAGAGCTTACTATTATTTCCTTGACAGAAGTGTTTCTAAGCGTAAGAAAGAATTGAAATAAAATTTTAAAGTGGCTGAAAATTTTACCTTGAGACATGAATAAGAGTGAGAAAGTCACCTTTTTACATGATTAGTATTACAGATGATGTACTAATGAAAAATTATTTTCTATTTAGATTAGTGTCACGTCAATTTAGTTTGAAAGATAATGTGAAATACGTCTTTAAAAATAACTTTTCAGTTAAGACATGAAATTATAAAGTTGACAGTGGTCGTAAATAAGACCTTCGTTTCGATGAGATTTTGAAGCATTATTAGTGATAAAACGTACAGAAAGCGGGTAAACACCTCACTGTAAAAAAAAAGGACTAAAATACGGAAATTGTACTGGCAATCACGTTGCCAGTACTATTTCCGTATTTTAACGGAAATTTCCCCCGTAAATTCCCGAAAAAACGGAAAATTATCCGGCATTTACGGGGAAAATTTTCCGTTAAAATACGGAAATAGTACTGGCGTCTCGATTGCCAGTACAATTTCCGTATTTTAGTCCTTTTTTTTACAGTGCTTGTTTTATACATCTTTAAAAATAGATCATTCCAGGTGTTTGAGAGTGTGTGCATTCCCCGAATACTGGCCGTAACTTTGTGCCAAAAGCGCTCATTTAGCGAAAATGCAAACTTGATACGAGCTTTTTCTTTCTATTAATTTTTACTTGCAGTCCAGTACTTAATATGAAAATGTGAATGTTTCATACCAGTAAGTTCTTGAAGCAAAGCTAAGACATTCTTCTTTAGAAAAAATTCCTTTCATTAAACTATTTGCTTCAGTGTAACCTTTTAACAATTATTTTAAGATATGGAAAGTGGTTGTGCAATTTTAATGTAAATTGATCGTGAACAGATCATAGTAATCACCAAAATGTCAGCTTTTGAGTTGCTGAATATACCTATATAAATAGAGGGCTGTATGAGAACTCGTTTTAATGTAACCATTGAACGCTATGTATAGTAGAAATAGTTAGAAGGTACTAAAAATTACGACCATCGGGAAAATTCCTGACTTTCATAATGAAATGGGAGATCAATATCAATATTCAATACTTATTTAAAACTTTTAATGTCTTATTAAATTATAACAGTAATAATATAAATGCCATAGTGAAGAATTCATGTAAAATTATTACCGCCTAACCCTCTAGGATTAAAGCGCAATCAATGAAAACGTTTACGAAAGAAAAATATTGTTTTCAACTAATGCTTTTCGAAAATAAATACTAAATGTCAGTAAAATAACCAACCATGCTGCTTCTGCTAATTTTCTTTTCTTTTCTCTTTTTTATGTAAATGCATTGTCTTTGCATTAAGAATTTTGAGAGAACAATATCTTTTGCCGCTAAGTAACTAAATATAAAATCCGATTGCTAAGCAAACTACCAAAAAATCTATTTTTAGTATGCGTTCTAAATTTAACAAATCATCTGAGATTGAAAAAGTATCAGTTTTCAGCTGCTGGCAGATGTAACTAGCATTGAAATTTCACTATGAAAAATCGATTATTCCTCACATGTTTTGTACAATGGACCATAGCGAAATCTTTCAATATTTTGATGATCAGAACCAGATACCGATTCTATTAATTTAAAAAAGAAGTTTCTCAATCTATTTAAAGGGATGTACGAAGATCAAGGACAGAGCTACATTATCTGTCTTGCCACGTGTAGTATACGGGTCAATATCACAAATTACGAAAATTGCATTGTTATATAATGCAATTTTCTTTTTTACATTCTAATAAAAAAAATATTCTTAGAAGTATTTTCAAGAGATATTATATTCATAATAACACAAAAATAAAGCAATTAAAAGACTTAAAATTTGAGATTGTCATTTTTCTGACATGCCACTGTGATTTGTGCAAAGTAAAAGGCTTTCTGCTATCATGTACAAATATCTTTTTCTAATTTTTTTAATTTCTAATTAATAATTATACTTTATATAATACATATATGTGGAAGGTAACAAGTTCTATATTTTACAAATAATTTTCCATAATTAAAATATGATTGTCACTGAAAATGAATGTCATTGTCCTGGCCTGCTCATTTTAGTTCTTTATAAGGTATAAATATGGCGCTGCAGAGTAATTCTTCTTGTTCTTGACATAGTTCAAATCAGAAGTAGTAAAATCATTGCTACCAGCAAGATCTTTTAGATATTTCTTTAAAAATAATGTGTTTAAAGGCTTTGTAAAAATTGAGTAGACTTTTATTATGTCATTTTTCCGGCTTCTATAAATTACAAATAAAACTGAACATTACACTGAATTTACTATAGAAGAAACATGTTCCTTTAAACAAAATTAAAACGTTAGATCTAAAAAAAAAAAAAAAAAAAAAAAAAAAAAAAAAACAAGAATGTGAAAAATGTTTTAGAATGAAATCGTCATTATCCTGGCATACATATACCAAGAAAATGGTATATAATTACATAAAAATGAACATAAGCTCTTCAAACTTTAACAATTTTACATAGAAATTCCTTTATTCAGCTGTTCAGCCAACATTTAAAAAAAAATCAGAAGCTTTGAAACGATTTAAATTTCAAAATTTTTGTTTTCAAAATCTCACATTTTGTGATATTCACCCATACACACTCGTACAAAATGATAGGAATGATCATTTAATTGTCTAAATTGTAATAATAGTAATCCACACATAAACCATAGAAAGTGTTTTTATCGAACTAAATAAGCAATATAAGCATAAAGAATACATTGTAAATTAATTATTATTATTACAATATAATAAATTGCATTTTCACTGCATATGCAATAGGGGCAAAATTATAAGAAAGGAAAAGAATTTTCTAAATTACAGAAATATAACAAGTCAATAGTGCTTCATTTGCGTTTAATAATTTCAGTGCAACGTTGTGACATAGAGTTTACAATGTTTCAAACTTGTCGACGTGACAAAGCACGCCACGTGTAGGCTAATTTTAATTCTGCTTTCGAGTTATACTGGATTATTCAACCCTTTTCTCGGTAGATATTGCGCACTATAATACCAAAAACGTTCTCCATGGGACTATTGGCCGGCCAATCAAGTGTGGAGTTTTATTATCTTCAAATCACTTCTTTGTGTCTTTTGCACAGTGAATTGAGGCATTGTCTTAAGGTCGGCAAAATTTTCACCCTGGTCCAACAAAGGCATTCTAACGTGTGAATATAGGTATGTCTGTTCTGTCATGCTTCACAAAAAAGCTAAGCTTGCCTCCTGAGGAAAAAGCAGCCCAAACCATTAGGGAGCCTCTACCTAGTAGACGCGTGTGAGAAATAAGTCCTTTTTCTTTCAAAGGTCATGCCAACATGAACGTATAGCTTCCGAAACATTGAAATTAAACTTCCTATCATCACTGATTTTTTTTTTTTTTTTTTTTTTTTTTTGATCAATTTGTTTGTTGCTGCAGATGTTTCTGGGCAAACTGAATGCGGCCTTTTTTAGGGCCTGTTGTTAAACGCAGACACCAATGTGCTTTTACATGATCATTCTCGATTTTTTTATTTATCTTCTTATAGTCATACCGCTGCTGACGTCTTTATCTGGCTTCCAATTTACTTTACTGTCATACTCTTGCTTGCAATCATGCAAACTATCAAAATTTCGAATCTTTTCAGAAGGATTCTTTCTGTAGATTCTACAGTACCATAAGTAGTTGGATTCTGCAACAAATTAAAAATGACAATCTTTGAATGTTTTATTTTGTCAGAAATTCTTTGAAGAGGCATTCCGATCTTGTTACAAGCTGGAACTTGGCCTCTTTCGAAGACAGAAACCATTTTCCCTCTCCCCATCATCAAAAAGTTTTACGAACTAAACGAATGCGCTCAGAATGTTATTTACATATATTCATCTTATACCAATATTTCAGGCATTATCATCGTAGTAGCCATTAGAGTATAGACATATTTTTCTTATCTGTTATTACATTAATATATAAAAGAATCATGACATCTTATTTTTCATTTAAAAATTCTTTATCTTGCTTTGTATACATATTAAAATCAATGTTCATAAAATACATTTTCTTTACTTTTTCATAAAAACTTTAAGACACATTTCCTTATTTTATTTAAAACATATATTTCAGCAGGCTTTAAAAATATGTTATATAATAAGTAATGCATCGTCTAATACCCTTTGGCCCCTTTCAAAAAAACGTTTTCATCCCTTTTCCGAGACATCTTCAGTTTCAAATGGTGTTGTTTCGCAGTTTCGCATGAGATCTGGTAACTTCCCTCTTTTTTCCATCTTCTCTTTTTCGTCTTTCCCTTCTTTCCAGCATTTGAAAATGAAAATAAATGAAAAGTAAGATGTCATGATTTTGTTATATATTAATGTAATATCAGATAAGAAAAATATGTCTATACTCTAATGGCTACTACGATAATAATGCCTGAAATATTGATATAAGATGAATATAAGTATAATACGGGCATTAAAAAAGACAGTGACTTCTGTCGATAAACTTTAACTAAATGTTATTTATATGTTATGCGAAAATACCCACTAATCAAGAGCCACGATTTCCAAATATTTACTGCGTTCTTATAATTTTTTTCCAGAGTAAATTTATAAAATATACATTTTAAAATAGATTTTAAAATATTTATACAAGTTTTAGTAAACGATTGTTTAATATTAATTGGAATATCGTGTATTTAATTTTACTCGTAACATAAATATTTGCGCATTTGCATACAGCAAACGCGAACTCATTTCTTGGTTTTGGTATCGTTGCTATCGTTTTGCACTCCGCTATAGCTAAACGATAACCATCGCTGAAGATCTCTTTCTACGGATCGTTTAAATTACATTTCGCAACAAATCTTAGTAATCGCGAATAATATGAATAAACTGATAAGAAATTTAAAAAAAAAATCTAGTAGAATAAATGTTTGGGGGTTTTCAAATAACTTTTACAGTTTCTTGAGTATTTATAAGGAAATGAATAAGAAGTCGGCGACTTTGTTTGCTTTTTTCCAATTGTAAGTTATTTTTTATCGGTTGATATGCGAGAACAAAATTCACCAAGTCTTTTCTAAGTTGCATTCAAGTTGCGCAAGAAAATGGAAAGTTAATCAGACACTGATGCGTAAATTGATGGTTTCGCCAGTTATACTATTACATATTGAAAAAGTTACATTACACTAAGGTACTACTTTTAAGTTGTCAGAACTTACTTTTCCATGCAATTTACGACAGGTTATGCATGACATTTAGATCAGAACTTCGAGACTGAAAGTGTCATGATCAATTAATAACTTTATTGAATTATAATTCTGAGTTTTTTCTTTCTTCCCACAACACAGCTTCGAGCAATAATATGTCTATCCATTATATAAGAGCATATTTCTTTTTTGCCCATTGGGGCATACCTGTTTGTACCTCCTCACCTAAAAAAAACCGTGTGTGGCTGTAAGCAATATTCATAATTTTCCTTCGGGGGTCGTCCTATTTAGCTTCACACATTGATCTTTTATACCACTTGAAAGCCTTTTGGGTTTCTATTGGTTTTCTGCAGTAACGCAGTACTGAATTTTTAGCTTCGTACAATAAAATCCGATACAATAAAGTATTATGAATATTCCGTATTCATACTAATACAGCTTCGTACAATTATAATCCCATCGTTACATATAAAGTAAGGCCATCCTACGAGTATTTTTTTTTTAACCAATGGGAGCTTTTCTCTTTGTACTTCCTGACCTATAAAAAAAGTGCTCATATGTAATATTTGTAATTTTTCTTCGAGTAGCGACCTCATCAGCTTTGCACTCTTATCTTTTATATCATTTGAAAGCTCTTTGGATTATACTGATTTTATAAAGTAACACAGGACTGAATTTTCGGTTTCGTAGAATAAAATCCCGTACAATAAAGTCGTTATTACGAATACAGTAAAACCTCCCTAAAGAGACCACGTTCTGTTACAATAAAAATGGGTTGCTGCGAGAGGTGGTCTCTTAATGGAAGTCATGTTTAAATCTAGATTTTAATTGTTGTAAAAAGGTAACAATTAATGTTATTAAAATTTATTTTTCACATTAGGCAAAAATTTTAAATATTTAAGGATCAAAACAAAAGTTAATTCCATAAGTTAGATACTGCAGACTTTAAAAAATGAATACATTGACATTTGCTTTGATTTTATGGTTTTATCTTTTATAACTTATATTTCCAAGTCCTTTCGAAGTTCAGTAAATAAATGCAATTTTTTTTTGGACGGGAACAAACAATGACGATTTCATTAATTTATCTATTTAGTTGAGAGTTTTCTGACAGAATAGGGCAGGGGAGTTTATTGACTGTCATTCTTAATTTGTCATCAAAGTTAAATTCATTGCCTGAAAAAGGCATAAAGGGGTTTAAACCCTTAAAAGCTACCGCAATTTTTTTAAAAATCTAAATTTAGTTTGGAAGTTTGATGACTAATGCGCTTTCCGGAATTATTTTTCTAATAAAACTTTCTTCAAGCGACCAGGAAAAAAAGGGCTTTATTTCATTTTCTTCAAAGAAATGGGTCGCTCATGGAGGGAGTTCAACTGGGTTGGTCTCTGAATGGAGGTAAAATTAGTATTGAGCCTATGGGAATAAATTTCGTTCCATGAAAAAATGGTCGTTCAGGGAAGTGGTCGCGTAATGGAGTTGGTCGCACTGGGAGGTTTCACTGTACTTGGTATTCATACTACCACAGCTTCGTACAATAATAATACTGTTTATTACATAAAAGCAAGGCTAGCGTAAGAGCATATTTTGGGGGAGGCATTTCTGTTTATACCTCCTCCAAGAGCGGATCCAGCTCTCAATTTAGAGGGGGGGGGGATCATGGCTCTTTTGGGGGGGGGGGGCACACCATTTCATGATCAATTTTTATATTGAAAGCTATTACCAAGTTAAAAATGACGATTTTTCTGATACTTTCGCGAATGCATTCATCAACTCAAAAAAATTTGCATTAGTATTCGTAAAAATATATAATTTGCAGATTTCATTGAGATATTAAGAAATTGAAGTGTTTCCCATTTTCTTATAAATGCGAAGAATGATTCCGAAATGTTGTCAAGTTAGCATTTTCAGACAATTTTTAAGACTTGAGAGCCACAGAAATGTCGTCACGCGAGAGCAATTAGCATTTGCATTTAAATTTAGTTGCCAAATTTTATGGAATTTTTGGAAAGATTCCTTGCTTTTATTGAAAAACGGAAAACACTTTTTGATCACACACTTTCTGAATAAGTGCACTTGCAAATTTCTTGCGATTAAAAATATTTTCACGGATTTATCAGAAATTACCTAATTTTAATTTGACTAGAGCTTTAAAGAGTCAGAGAGATTCGCATTGTTGAACGGGAGAGGGGGGGGGGGGGTTGAAAGAATGTAAGATATATTTAATTTTTTAAATAACATTTAGTTCTGATGTTCAGGGTTGGGGGGGGGGGTTCATGACCCGCGTAATTTCCCCCTTGAATTTGTCGTTGATCTCCTCACCTAAAAAAAAATGCGGCTATATAAAATATTCATAATTTTTGTTTGGGTAGCGTCTTGTTTAGCTTTGCATTCTGATCTTTTACACCACTTGAAAGCCTTTTGGGTTATACTGGTTTTCTACAGTAACACAGGACTGAATTTTCTGCTTCGTACAATAAAATCTGATACAATAAAGTCGTTATCACGAATAATTTGTATTCATTATCAATACAGCTTCGTAGCTCTGTACCTCATCCTAACCTACAAAATAAATAAATAAATAAATAATGTAATATTTTATAATTTTCTTTCCGATGGCCCATCCTCTTTAGCCTTTTACCCTGATCTTTTATACAACCTGAAAGCCTTTTGTTTTATACTGGTTTTCTACAGTAACACAGGACTGAATTTTCGGCTTCGTACTATAAAGATCCGATACAAAATAATAATAAACGTAGTTTACAATATTCAATTGGAAAATAAATCATAACAGTTGTAAACCAGCCAACAGTTGGTCGGTTGGTAGAGGATTGGCGGCCTCAGTCAAGACATCCCTGGTTCGAATCCTGGCGCGAACGTTTTCACCCACTTGGAAATTTACAACTGTTATGATTTATCTACCAATTGAATAATTGTGTTAGAAAATAATCTTATGCAGGGTGTATCTAAACTCTTGGGCAAAACTTTAAGGGATGATGGTACACATCAAGACAAATAATATTAAATAGGAAACTAAGGGTCCCAAACGTCTTCCGAAGGAGATAGGCGCCATTAAAGTTTAGGGTCCAAAACTTCAAATGATTATAAAAAACGGAAAAATTGGTCGATTCGTTTGCGGTTTTCACTAAAACTATTTTTTATGTCAGTATTTTCTTGAAAAGGAATTTTAAAGATAAAGTTCAAAAAATGCCGATAGAGGGCGCTTTACACTTTGGAGTAACGAACAACTATTTTTTACCGTTATTTTTTGTATTTCGTTAAATGCTTTCAAAAGCTTAGGCTTAAATTTTGAGCTCAAATTCGTTGGGAGTGGTTAAGTAGCGCAAACTGAACTATGTTCAGGAGTTGAAATTTGAACCCCTTCCTGAACACGGTTCAGTTTGCGCTACTTAACCACTCCCAACGATTCAGATTTTGAGCTCAAAATTTAAATTTAAGTCTAAGCTCTTGAAAGCATTTAATGAAATACAAAAAATAACGGTAAAAAATAGCTGTTCGTTACTCCAAAGTCTAAAACGGCATTTTTTGAACTTTATCTTTAAAATTTATTTTCAAGAAAACACTGACATAAAGAATAGTTTTAGGGAAAACCGCAAACGAATCGACCAATTTTTCCGTTTTTTATAATCATTTTAAATTTTGGGGCCTAAACTTTAATGGCACCTATCTCCTTCGGAAGACGTTTGGGACCCTTAGTTTCCTATTTAATATTGTTTGTCTTCATGTGTACTATCACCCCTTAAGATTTTGCCCAAGAGTTTAGATACACCCTGTATAATTACCCATGCAGCGTTTACTGCAGTTCCAAAAATAACCTTCGATTTATTCTGTTGAGCTGATTCAGATATCAGACCAGATGCTGTGATCGTTAAAGGTTAGTTGTGTGAATTAGTACTCCAGATTCGTCCGGGATGGCTCAGTTGGTAGAACATTGGCGGCTTCAACCAAGGCATCCCTGGTTCGAATCCTGGTCCGGACTTTTTTCACCCACTTGGAAATTTATAACTCTTATTAGTTACATAGTTTAGAATAGTACTAAAAATAAATAGTACATAGTTTAAAAAGATAATATAAACTATGTTTTCTATAAATTAAAGGAAGGTTACGTCTTGAAATTAACTGCACATATATAATAAGAAAATGTTTACTGAAAGACATATATTACACACAAAAGTTAAAACTTTCAAAACATTAAATAAAATTTTAAAAGTCTAAAACTGACAAGTTTCAGCCACCTTGTGGCCATCATCAAGGTCTTACTTCAGTCCAAGAGAGACAAAAAGAAATATATATATATATATGTTCATACATTACTTAAACTTACATTTTTTTTTAATATATACTGGTGTTCGAAAATGGACTGACTGATTTTAAAATTCAATAACTTGACGAATATGACCCGCTCCATACGTTCGACCTCCTTTGTTGGCTTGGCACCATAGCTGAAGCATTTCTGCTTCTGCCTCGATTGAATGTCTATTGCTCACAGCGCCATCTATCGGTTGTAATTGAAACTAAAACCAGTAATTATAGGAAAAAAAAAAGAAAAAAGAAAGAAAATCTGACATCATACACTACTTTCCTGCAAGAATTTCATTAGCGGCACTCACTCTTTGCAAGTTATTGGATTTTAAAATCCTTCAGTCCATTTTAGGACTATCTTTTTCATAGAAAAAAAAAAATGCAATTTAACAAATTACAACGACCATTTGGAAAATGATTTTTCTTACGCCATTACGTACGCCATGAATTAAACATTAATAGTGTTATTACACGTAAAAATTGCAAGCGACAGAAATCGCCTGCGACTCGTACGTATTATCCACCTGAAACTTACGTATTATCCAAGCATTTCATTGGCTGTTCAGGAAAAGGCTTTTCCATCGTCAGATTTCCAAGAAATCAGACGGCCAATTTTAAATGAAATTTATTTCTTAAACTTCTAAACATCCCACAATATTACTTTTTATATCGTTGTATAGAGAAAAAATGTACTTTTAAATGCAATTTGTTTGAAAGCTGTATCTCAATTTGTTTCTGAGTTATTAATTTTTTTTGTAGTTTTTATTACTTTTTTGTCATAGTGGCAACACTCTGTTGTCCATCTCTGTTGAAAGTAAAGGGAAATACAGATTACTGTATGGACCAATCAGAAAAAGAATAAAATGATGATTAAACCAATAAAAACCTTCAGATATGCTTTTGATTTCCTACCCTGACGAGGACAATAACCATTTTTCCAAATGGTTAAAAAAAGATTCCTTTATTTCTTATGTTTTTCTTACGTTTTCTCTTCTAGTTTATTTTTTAATTTAATTCTTTTATTTTATTTATTTATTTATTTATTTTTATTCTTCTTTGTTTATATCTTTTTATTTCCTTTACTCTTTTTTGATGTTGTTGATTTTTTCGACCATTTTGGCTGCCCTTTCTTCTTCTTCATGTGATCCTCTGTGATTGATGTTTACCTTTCAGCTAGCGCCATCTGTCGCGTTCTTTGTAAGCACTCCTCTATGCCCTCTCTGTTTACTTATTACCCTCACGGACACGTGTTTACATTGGCTGATGACGGGTATTAAAATTTCCAGCCCCTAACGCGTCCTGTGTGTTCTTTCGTTTTAAGGTGATTCATACAATGTTTTATTATTTATTTGTGATCTATCGCCATTTTTTCGGTGCTGTACCATCTACATTTAAATATTTGTTGGTATTTGGTAAATTCCCAATTACTAGCTCTTCTTAAGTATCCTTTGAGGAAAAAATTTCGTATACAGGATCTTAATATATGTAAGGGTGTTTTCCAGCAGAAAACAAAGAAAATGTTAGTGGAGGGATCGCCCTTAAAGTGAAATATTTAAAGTAACTTTCATTAAAGTATTATTAGTAGTAGTAGCAGTAGTAGAGTTGCAAAAAACCCGCAGATTTTGAGGGACGGGAATAAACCTGGGAATTTTGGGGAATAAACCCGGAATTTTGGGAAATATTGGAAATTTTGAAGGAGTTTTGAAGATAAACGAAACCAGTTATTTTTCAATTTGAAATTTTCATTTTAAAGAAATTTCAGGAAGAATGTTCCTAAAAGATAGATTTTACATCATGAATTCACAAAACTTATGATTTTACAGTCTAAATCTTTATAATTTTTAGCTTTACAACAATGGCGGCTGTAAATAGGTGAAAATTTGAAAGTTTCTTTTAAAAATAATTTTTTTTAAGTTTCTGTTGGCTCGCATATCTCTTATTCAGGCATACTTTATATTAATTTCCTAGCGAGTTGCTTTGTATTTTTGCCTTGATTTCTTTTAATTTTGTTCATTTTCTTTTTTGTTTACATTCGTTGATTCGAAGAACAGAGGTGAAGTTTATATTCATGTTAGGAAAGATGAATCTCTCATCTGCCCTCTTTCACGTTTTACTTATCGACGATTAAACTATCAAATTTACTTATGATAATTTAATTTCTATTACTTAATATTTCTGCAGCTTAAGGCTGTATTTCGATAGTTTTTATGTAAACCGGGCAATTTCTTTATATTTTATGTTATTAGTTTTGTTTACATTGACAAAAATTGAAATCATTAAAAATAATAAATTAAAAATTTTTCGTGCTTAAAACTTTCTGAAAACTCCCGGAAATTTTTTAAATTTCCTTCCCAAAAAACCCGGTTTATTCCCGGAAATAAACCCGGTTTTTTCCACCCTTTGCAACTCTAAGCAGTAGTAGTAATAGTAGTAGTATTAACAGTAGTACTAATAATAATATATATTATTGGTAATCATACTCATGGTTTCTTGACAGAATTTTCAATTCCAATATCGTTTTTGCAGCATCAAAGTAATTCTTTATAAAAAGTTTTTATAATTTATATATTTACATCTTTCTATCTGATTGTCTATCTATCTACCTATCTCTCTATTTATAAACACACTTGGTCAAAATTAAATATACGTGGAAAACGAATAAAATCTCTTTAAAAATTAAACTATTCTTTGGGCTAGCAGACAAAAAAAAAATCTGAAGTTTAATTTTTTTTTTTTTTTTTTTTTTTTTTTTTTTGCAAAACGTTATTCTAGGAATAACAATACATTTTGTTACTCCTTGTTTTTTAATTTATAGTTTTAAATAGTATATTTAATACCTATAGAATATTTCAGCACAGTAATTAGCAAAATTAATTTATTAAAATTCATTAAAAATAATAACAAAAAAAAAAAAAAAAAAAAAAAAAAAAAAAGAAAAAAGAAAGAAAGAAAGAAAAGAAAAAGCAAACATTTGCGATGTCAAACTGATACCTTTGGTTCGCCCAACATATGTTTAACCCTTTAAGACCGGAAGATTTTTGGTATAAACGAAAAGTTTTGCTGTTTTCCACAAATTAATAGGATCACATTTGATTGAATAAAGTATTTAAAAATATATCCGATGTCAGCTATGCCAAAGGAAGATCCACGCAACTCTGTGGGTGCAGATTCGACTTTAAATCGCACAAAAAGAGGAAAATGTTTTTTTCTTCTTTTTCTTTAGAATCACCTACACAATTGTGTAAGTCAGGTCTTAAGTAGACGTTCAAAAACATTTTCTACAGTTTTTACTCAATTGTTTTCAAATTTAATACACATATAATTTGTGCAATAATTAAGAAAATTTCTTTATTTCATTAAAAAATATCAATATGCAAATGAGTAATTAATTAATAAAATGCTAATTAGTGATACAAATTAAAACTGCTCCATGAGCATTAAATTTTGTTTGAGAAACTTTTAATTTTTTTTAGGATAGCTTTATGATATTATATCAAAAATTGGTACACATTTTAAAATTATACTAAATACCTTGGCAGAAAAAAATTATAAGCATATAATATTGATCATTTCGGATAAATTCAATGATAAAATATTACTTTTTTTTTTTTTACCTTTATATTGAATAATGTACACATATTAATAACAAGTTTTGTAATAAAGTATATCAACAACAATGTTACCAAGTACTATGAAAATTGGTATGAAATTAAGACGCACGGAGCATTTTGAACTTACTCAATCTGCGAAAATCCTCATTTTGAGAAAACTGGATTTAAATTTTTATTTTAAGTGTAGATTAACGATTGTTTACGTTAGAAAAACTGTATCTCTGCAAGAAATGATCGGATTTGAATAATTTTTTTTAATTATTATTTGATAGTAGAAGATTGCCAGAACATTTTTTTTCCAAAAAGCAAAAGTTGATTTTTTTAATGTTTTTTGCGATTTTGAACGTCCATTTGTCGTCTTAAAGGGTTAAGATGTATCTTAAGAAGAAAAGTTAATCGGAAACGATTTATTAGATTTTGACGGATATCCTTGCATCATATTAAATGTTTCGACGCACATACTTACATCAGACTGCGTTCTCGTAATAGGGAATCAAGAATATTCCTCAAAGTATACGAAAATGAGGCTTCTTTTTGTTCATTTTTATGTAATTTCATCCTTGAAAAGGATGTCTGAGGTCTTGATATCTAATACGGTACCCTGAAAACCCAACTCCTGTCGTGATAAGAATATTTGCTCCTGTCTATTGAACGCACGTGGAGGATAGGTCTCCGAGATGAACGCATTTCGAAATCTTGCTTAATTCGCACAAAGACGTTTTTAAAAATAGCTTTATCTGTATAATGACCACATTTTTTTTTGACTTAATAGCCTTTAAAATCTTTTAGAACTAAGATCCATGATAATTTCCATCATATAAAGCTTTTTTTGTTTTGTCTTTTCTAATGCAGACAACAACCTTGACTCGTGTACCGGACGTCAAGGTTAAGTTGAGGCTTTCTTTTTGTGTAGGTGAACCTGAATCAAAAGTGTATCAGAGCCGAGTTTCTTTGTATTATAGAATTGTTTAAATTAAAGGGATAACCTAATTGAGGTGTTTTACATGTTAACTAAATGTACAGTCGTGGAAAAAAAAAAGTAAACACCCCCTACTAACTCCTCAACAAATTATCGTAGAAGAAAGTTACTGGTACCGAACGATTGGAAATAAATTCTACTTTTAAATAATGTATACAAAATTTGCTTAGGGGGCCATCTACATATTAAAACGAACCATAACTTTGTCTTTTTGAATAGCAGTACACAATTCTGACAGCATAAATGAACTCTAGACCCTTCAATTGGCCTACAAATAAATTTTTATGCAATTCGTACCATAAGTTTCTGAGAAATTAATTATTTTAAAACGAGCGTATTTTAAGGGCTGTATTCAAATTGAAGTTCGGAACTTGAATGTTAACCGAGAGAGCCCTCATCTTGATCAAGGCACCTTAAGAAGTCAATGAAGCCTGCTAGATTACAGCACAGCAGAAGAAATTTCAAAAAATCTGGTCACTTCCATTATAGACGGCCCCTTAAACAATCATTTTGCCGTTTTTTAAGAATAATTTGAAAACTACTTGGAAGAAAAATGTGAAATTTTGGATTTCCATAAAGCAGGACTTAATAAATCTGAATCCATCAAAAAAATTGTAGGTTGCAATTCATAATTTTTTTGAATATTAATTTCATAATTCAGAATTCATATCAGAAAATTTTAAAAATTGCAAATTCAACGTATTTATGTTTGGGTATATTAGTATTAATGCGACACAAAAAATTAGAATATTAGGATAATAATTTCAGAGGTTATAAATAAAAATATGAAGATGTAATTTAACATTAGAAGCACTCAATTTTGAATCTTTATAATTCAAAAACTTATCATTCGAATGACTTGGAATTCGGTGTCTAAACATAGTTTGAACCAAAGATTTGAAATATCTCGTTAAAATTGGGTATTGCCATTGAAAAAAATGAAGTTTGGATTTGTTTTAATATGTAGATAGCCCCCTAAGCAAATTTTATATACGTCATTTAAAAGTATACTTTATTTCCAATCGTTCGGTCACTTTCGCCTACGATAATTTGTTGAGGAGTTAGTAAGGGGTGTTTACTTTTTTTTTTTCCACGACTGTACCTGCTCTCCCAAATCTCTCATCCGATCAGCACAATTTTTTTTTTTTTTTTTGTATAATTTTATTGGATCTGCATTTATCAAATAAATTAAGGATTTCTTAACCCTTTATCTACTGACGGTACTTATAAGAGTACCATTAAAATAACTTGTTATAAAATTCATTTACTACATCGATTAGTAGTAATACAGTTTAGAATGAGTTATAGATGCATTACTTTATGGTTACTTTACTTAGTGGTTACACAAAACAAAAATATTTTTAAAAGAAAGATTTTTTTTTTTTTTTTTTTTTTTTTTTTTGCCTTTGCATCTTTTCAGCTGTTTTGGCGTTGGGGGGGGGGGGGGGGGGATTTTTCAATTTGGAAATATTTTTATTGTAAGAACATTATAGGGGAAAGTAGGTAATGCCGCTCACTTAAGGGAAAACATGAATAGCTAGTCAAATTTACCCAAAAAATCAATATTTTATTAATACGGTATAAGTCCAAAGCATAAGGAACAATTTGCAATCAACTAATTTGCATAAAAGTTTTAGGAATTTTTTTATCGTTTTATTTAATTAACTATCGATTGAGCGGTAATGCTCGACATGGTAGGATAATGTCGCTCAAAATTTGAATATAACATTTAAGTACGAGAAAAGTCACGTGGGCTATTCACACCACAGCAGACTTTATGTGACCACTTTCCACGTATTGTGCAGCGAAACCACGTCCCACAATGCCGGAAAGGGTTAAATAGCTAAGCATATGTTCGTGGTTTTCACCCTGTAGCATTTCTGGACAGTGTTGCCAGTGGGTTACTTTTTTTAAATTCAGGTTTTTTTTATTGTGACCACTTTTTTTAAATCGTAAAATTCTCCTTGTTTAATATATTAATTAAGGCGAAAACAAGGGGAATTTTACCATTTTAAAAAAATGGTGCCAATCAAGAAATTTGAATTAAAAAAAAGTAGCACACTTGAAGAACTGCTTCTGAAATTCCACGTGAGCACCATTACCCTTCATAGCCATGTTGGATTTTAATGCATTATATTTGGTGTAACAACGTACTACAAAAATAAATAAAGGCATGAACGTACAGCTAAATGTATATATTTTGTAGACATAATGAGTGAATTAACATTTGAAAATAAGAATGTACACTTACCTTCAAGTTAGATGTTGTAGAATTTTATAATAAAACAACCGCAAACTAAGAACGTGAGGACACAGAAATACTTTCCTTCCGACGGTTACTATATCCTTACTGGGAACTTACGATGAAGTTCGCTAGGTACCGATCGCACGTTTTCAATTCTATTCTATTTAGAGATATTTGAGTGAGCGGGATTACCCGTTGAGCGGCATTATCCTACTTTCCCCTATTTGTACATTTCCAAATTCTACAAAATACTAAGAAAAATATTTAAAATAAAAGATTTGAGTGGAGTTATAAATATTGCACAAAAATATAAATTTAAATTTAATGAATCCTTCTAAATCCTTCAATCCTTCTAAAATCCTCCTAAAGTTTATTAAATTATTATGTAATTATTCTAGTGTAGTTTCAAAAATTCATGAAAAATGCTTTAGAAGATAAGATTTTCATGAATTCATAATTCAGTACATAAAAGGTGAAAAGAATAAATATTATTTTATTGAGGTTTTGGAAAAAAACAAAACAAAAAAAAAACATTTTTCTGCTGTTTATGTATATGTATTGTTTTTGAATAAAAAATGAAAAAAATGTTCTCTTGAAATTACCTCAATTTAGATGATGGATAAGACAAACTAACTGCTAAAAAAATTACCAAGATGGATATTGTGCTTTTGGAGGAAAGGTAGAAATTGTGATTAGAAAATGCTACTTTTAAGAGAATTACATTTTCTTTTCTTTTCTTTTTTTTTTTCACACTTCTGACCGTGAAGCGCCTTATTTTACAAACAAATTTAAGGTACTTCCAGAGCATATATCGAGATGAGAATTTTTGCCTTTTATGAAGTACATAGTGTACAATAATATTATAAAAAAAAATGAACATTTATTTTCTTCATGTTTTGAGTAGTTTTCCCCCTTAAATAATTATGTTTGCGTTAGTACTGTCAGATACAGAGCAGTAAATAGCGAAACAGGGAAATAAAATAAGTAGGGCAATTTCATTTCACCCGAGATGAAATTAATTGAAAACAAGCAAATTAGATAACCCCTGAGTAAAATTATATTATTGAATTTATTAATATTTATTAATAATTATTAATTATTATTATTACCTTAATTATACTATTAAAAGCTACCTGACGATTGATAAAGAAAACACGATTTTTTTAATTTTGGATAAAGCGAGTTTTGAAACTCACGTCCTCATATAAAGTAAAACTTCAGTTATCCGAACTCTACCAGTAACCACGATTCGACATCACGAAAAGAAAAAAAAAATTCATTTAAGAGGTAAAAAGAATAAAACCTTATCGAAATGCGAATTAAGTTTATTAATCAAGTTTAATTATTAATTAAGTAAGTAGAATATTAATTAAGTATAAATAACTCACGTCCTCATATAATTTCACAGCAGGAAATTTATTAAGCATAAGATAACACAAGCCTGTGATGGTTATGCTTTTAACTGTTAATAATTGATTTTTTAGCACTGAATCCGAAAATGACCTTCCTTTTTAATCATCAGGTCAGAAGTTTTCACAAATCGTAAATTTCAAAGGTAAAAAATAATAAAAAAACTAGCGAAAAACTGATACAAAAAATAGAAGAGATGGTTGTGTTTTTTAACTTTTGATAAATGATTTTTGTGTATTTTTTAGCGCTGAAGCTGAAAATGATCTTTATTTTTAACTATCATATCATGATTTTTCGCAAATCGTAAATTTCAAAGCTAAGAAGTCAAAAATAACGAAAATTTGATACTATAAAATAGATGTGATGGTTGTGTTTTTTAAATTTTTATAATTGATTCTTATGTATTTTTTAGCACTGAATCCGAAAATGACGTTCATTTTTAACCATCACGTCAGAATTTTTCGAAAATCGCAAATTTCAACGGTAAAAAATTAAAAAATAGCGAAAGTCGATACTATAAAATAGATGTAAAACTTTTTTTATTCAATTTTATTTTATTTAATTCAATAATTTATTCAATATTTTGACTTTTATTGGGGAATATTACAGCTAAACAGATCAGAGGTCCGATGAGTAGGAGGGAGGGGATTCCCTTTTAACTTTGAACTTTTGAACTTTGAAATTTACGATTCATGAAAAATTCTGACGTGATGGTTAAAAATGAAGATCATTTTCGGATTCAGTGCTAAAAAATACATAAAAAATCAGTTATCAAAAGTTAAAAAACGCAACAATTACATCTATTTTATAGTATCCGGTATTCGCTATTTTTTTATTTTTTAACTTCGAAATTTTACCCTTAAATGCCGAGTGTTGCTTTTTGGCAACATACCCAATTTAGGCTGTAAAATACTATTAGAATAATATTGAAGCTATAATGCCTAATGTTGCCAATAAAATACATTCTGAAAATATTATTAAGTCGATTTTCAACATGTAGATGGCACAACTTGTGCTGTTTAAGAATAAAGAGAGATTTATTTTTTCAATTGCTGCTAAATGTTCTTTTTGTTTTGTTTTGAAGCTTGCAAAATACTCCATTTTGTTCTGCAGTGAGCAAATAAAATTTATTTCTTATCATAGTTCTTAATTTTCTTGTGTGTTTAATATTATAGAATTTTATCAAAGAAAATTATTTTTTCAATTAAACACCAGTATTGTAATATACCGAATAGTAACAAACTATTTTTTAGCCGTAAACCATACTTAAAACAAAATAGGATTTTTTAAAGTATTTTTCCCATGATTTACTTAAAAAAAACATTTAAATTTTTTTTTTTTTTTTTTTTTTTTTTGAAAAATCAGGCATTTAAAGGTTAAGATTTGCAAAAAATCCTTACTAGATGGTAACAAAATGAAGGTCATTTTAGGATTCAGCGTTACAAAATATATAAGAATCAACTATCAAAAGCTAACAAAAATGACAAAGCCCAAATTTTGCACGCTAGTGTAATCTTTTTATATTATTTGTATGGCATTCAATTTTCTTGAATTGAAAGCAATACCTCTCCCAACGAATATATTTCGTTCACAATCGCGTGCGTTAGCCGAAATATCCGATAACCAAAATGGTATTTTCCGTAATTTCTTAAAAAAAAAAGTTTAATTTGTTTTGGAGGATGATCACATTTTAAAGGAAAGTTTTTTTTTTAAAATGGTGATACATTATACAACGGCAAAAAGACACCGAAGCTTTAGATAAACAGCATTTCGATTGGATGTTGGAGAATGGTAAATAGAGCGAAAAACTGTTGTTGTTTATTTCTCTTAGGGGAAAGTAGGGTAATGACGCTCAGTAAGGCAATCCCGCTCACCCAATATCTCTAAACAGGATTAAAAACGTGCGATCGGTACCGGCACCTAGCGAACTTCATCCTAAGTTCCCAGTAAGGATTTAGTGCCCGTCGGGAGGAAAGTATTTTCGTGTCCTCACGTTATTAGTTTGAAGTTGTTTTATCATAAAATTCTACAACATCTAACTTGAAGGTAAGCGTACACTCTTATTTTCAAATATTAATTTACTCATTATGTCTACAAAACATATACATTTAGCTGTACTTTCATGCTTTTATTTATTTTTGTAGTGCGTTATTACGCCAATTATAATGCATTAAAACCTAACATGGCGATAACGGGTAATGACACTCGCGTGGAATTCCAGAAGAAGTGTTGCCAGTGGGCAACTTTTTTTAAATTCAAATTTCTTGATTGAAACCACTTTTCTGAAATGGTAAAATTCCCTTGTTTTCGCCTTAATTAATATGTCATTAAACAAGGAGTATTTTACGATTTCAAAAAAGTGGTGAAAATCAAAAATCCTAAATATAAAAAAAGTAGCGCACTATATGTGTAACACAACATGTGTGCACAATATGTGTAAAGTGGTCGCAAAAAGTCTGCAGTGGTGTGAACAGCCCACACAACGACATATGTGACTTTTGTCTTACTTAAATGTTGTATTCAAACTTTGAGCGCAATCACCCTACCATGTCGAGAATTACCGCTGATGGTTATTTAAATAAAACGATAAAAAAAAATTCCTAAAACTTTTATGAAAATTAGTTGATTGCAAACAGTTCCTTATGCTTTGGAGTTATATTTCGTTAATAGAATATTGATTTTTTTTTGGTCTAAATTTGACTAGATATTCATGTTTTCCGTTAAGTGAGCGCCATTTCCCTACTTAACGTTTTCACAATTCTTCTTCCAAATTTGAAGTTATCATACTGTCCATGTTGGAAAATGTACTTTTCAGGAAAAAGCTTTTAAGGTTTTACGATTCAATATATTTTGATCGTGCGCGTGCAATTTTTGCTCATATCTTTCTTAATAATTGAGGTATCGCTTTAAATTCTTATGCCCATACGCCCACTTTATGAGGATTTAATTTCCGTCAGAAACAAAAAAGCAATTTTTTGAAAGTTGAGAACGTAGGTAACCCCTTAATTATTCCACAACTTCTTCATTTAGGGTAAGCTGGGGGTAACTGGACACATGAGGTAACTGGGGGGCGTAGGCTGTTTTTTAAAAAACCGTTGGTGTCTTTTAAGTTTTAGCTTTTATGTTTAGCATTGCACCCCCATCTCTACTTCTTAAAACAACGTGTGTCAACTCAATCATAACTCTTTCTTTGTTGTGATAGGCTGCTGAAAATTTAGGTTTCTTTTTTTCAGAACAACGTCTATTTAGTTGAATTTCTTCGGCTTTTTATTAAAATACGGTAAGTACTTTTATTAAAAAATCATCTTTTTTAAAGATTAGACACAAAAATATACCAAATTTTACGACAACTATACATTTAATAACTTTCCTTTTAAAAATCAATAACAATAATAAGAAGGAAAGGGATAGAAAGATGGGTGAGCCATTTGTCTCGAGGTTACAGATGAGCAAATGTGCAGGGCACACTCGAAAAATGTACATATATGACAAATATTTTTTTTTATGCTACACTAAATTCAACTGGAACAGTAAAATGCGTCGCTCCAAACAAGATTTTGAACAAAAAAATAATAATTATTATAAATTCAATATAAAATTAAGCTACATAAATTAAAAAATTTTATAAATTTTGAATTTTATGAAAAGGACAAAATTCTTTTCCTTACCTATAAGAATAGCTTGCCGCTAGTAATCTTACATCTTAGATAAGGAATTATCAGAGTTTCTTCTTAAAATGAGTATAAATTTAACAGCTAAGGTCCATGTAAATAAGGACAGCTTTTATAAATTTACTCAGTGTTTTACTATCATCATCACTTTATGATGATTCGTTTTAGCTGGGGCAGAATTTAAACCATACATAAGGCTTTTACATACACATAACCCTTTATGAGTATTTATCATTAAGAGCTTTTGACTATCGGGATGCACTTTCATTTGTAAATATGCATGTTTAAAATCGATTTTTGAAAAGTGTTTACCCCCCTTTAAGCTTGAAAATATTTCTTCTAATTTTGGTAAAGGATGTTGTTGCACCATAATATTTTGGTTTACGGTAACAGAGTAATCTGCACATAGGCGTATTGACCCATCAGTTTTTTCAACCGGGACAACTGGTGTTGCCCAATCCGAGGATTGTACCCTCTCTATAGAGGTCTGCACGGGCCCGGCCCGGCCCGAAGGAAAGCTGTTTTGGCCCGGCCCGGTGTAAAAATTGAAAGTTCGGCCCGAGCCTGGCCCGGCCCGTTTACATTTTTACCGTTCTCGGCCCGGCCCGGCCAGTACAAAAATCAGTGAAAACAGGCCCGGCCCGACTAAATTTCTACAAAAAATTCCGTTTTTTCTCGACATACTATTAAGATTCTTTTAATGAATACTGCATGCATATTTATGGGAACATTTTACAGTATATTTTAAATTACTATGTGTTCGCAAAATAGAAAACCCACAATAGTAAACGTTAATGATTACTTACAGTGTTTTAATCAACGTCTCTACAGACGTTTCAAAATTTAAATAAGGGTTCATTAAAAGATTATTGTAGTTTAGAATAAAGGGTTAAAAAACATGATAACTTTTGAAGCTTATAATAAAAGGTAGATTTGTGAAAATATTTCTGTCATTTTTAAGGCTTTTCTCAAATCCAAAGGAGCTACATTTTGATACATTTATGAATTCATTTCTTTTCGGAAACGCATGAGATTGGCAGGTATTCTTATTCAGAAACCATGTAAATGCCGTTTTTTTTCTTAGATAAAAGTAATATATCTTTCAGAAAATACTGCCAAAGTTAGCGTTTTGAATCGAATTTCCGGAAGCGATAGCACAGGAAAGGAGAAAACGTACAGTCACGTGACAAGAGTCTCTGTTATCTCTGTACGTAATTTATGAAAAATGGAAACGCTATTTGATCCCAATTGCCTTCAATACTCAGCCTCTCAATTTTATGCCTTTATAGATAAAAATGAGTCAGAAAATGTGTCTGAGAGTTTCGCATTGTTGAGCAGTAAATATGAGAAACACCTTAAGGTACATTTCCAAAGATACTGTTAACAGAAGTTCATTATCGCTATTAATACTTTTACAAAACATAATGCCTGCCCTACACATCCTGAGAACGATTAAGACCAGTTCCGTCCCGGCACAAGTCTGCCGAAAAAATTAAACCAGGGATCAGGCATCATGTAACTGTACGATGCCGATCTCTACGATGGACATGTTACATTTCTGTATTAATGTTGTTAAACTCGCATCGGCTGCTAACGCACATTTATACTTCTCGAAAAAGTCATATTCATTGGAAATGACCTCGTATTTTATCTGCTCCTCTCAAATTCTTATATGGGGCCGATAGGCCCGATTAATTTTTTTTATCGGCCCGGCCCGGCCCTGCAGTCCCGTTCAATTTTTTTGCCGGCCCGGCCCGGCCCGTTGAAGAAATTGTCCTAATTCTGCCAGCCCGTTTGAAAATTCTCCTCCATTTCGCCGGGTACGGGCCTCGGGCCAAGCCCTTTGAAAAGTGTTTACCCCCATTTAAGCTTGAAAATATTTCTTCTAATTTCGGTAAAGGATGTTGTTGCACCATAATATTTTGGTTTACGGTAACAGAGTAATCTACACATAGGCGCATTGACCCATCAGTTTTTTCAACCGGGACAACTGGTGTTGCCCAATCCGAGGATTCTACCCTCTCTATGATATCTTCCTTTTCAAGCCTATCAATTTCTTGTTCAACCCTATCTTTTAAGGAAAAGGGTACAGGTCTGGCTCTACAAAATTTTGGTATTACTAGATATATTAAAATATAAAATATAATAATAATATAATATAATATATTAAAATATAAAATATAATAATAATATAATATAATATATTAAAATATAAAATATAATAATAATATAATATAATATATTAAAATAGTAAAATATTATTAGATATTTATACATATTTACTTCATGTTTCTCTTATTACGGGAAATTAATTTCTCCATTTTTTTTTTTTTTTTTTTTTTTGCTTGCAGTAAAGAAAATTACATAATACCTTATTAAAATTACATAATAAAAATTTAAAAAAGCATGTTGGGTTTATCATACCAAATTTATTAAGTGTGATAGCTATAGCTCGAAATTTTACGATTCAGATGAAGAGGCATACATAAGGCAAAGTGAGATGATTAGAAAATTATCGAAACGAATAAAAAAATAGCTCTGTTCGATATAGCAATATGGTTATGTTCTCCACAGGTTTATTGGAGTATCGAACTTTCAATGTGGTAAATAAAAAAGAGTTGGGTTGGGTTGGGTTGATTTTTGACGGCCAATTATCTACACTGGGGATATAGGCCCAGGGGGGAAGTGCCCTCCGTGGGGGTCTTTCTAAGGGAACCTAATCCGTATTTACGCATGGAAAATCCACGGCTCGAAGAAAACCACGAAAACTCCGAACGATTAGGCCGACGGGCGCGATTGGGTTCGAACCCAGCACCTCCCGTCTACCAGCTTCAAGAGCAGAACCTCTCGGCCACTGGTAAAAAAAAAAAAAAAAAAAAAAAAAAAAAAAAAAAAAAGAGAATGAGATACTTAAGTACTTACGTAGCCGTTTGTTCATAGATTTACCTTGTTATTTTTTCCCTTAAAATACCCATGTAACTTTTATACTTATTACCTATACTAAAGTACATAAGTACATACTTAATTTTTATGTTTTTTTTTTTTTTTTTTTTTTGTAAATAAATCTAATATTTGCACTTTTAGTGCTTTTTTTTTTAGACACACTGACAGCAAAGGTTTCCCTTACAATGTTCTTTAGTTGATATATAATTTACATGATCTGCCTGGTTTAAATTTGTTTAAGTCGTTTACACTTTTTCAAACAGGACCTGTTACCCCAAATTAAAAAAAATAAACGTGTGTAGAACATAGACCCTCCTGGTCCACGTGCCCCATTTTTATGGGGCAACTGGACCCATGAGGAAAGAAAGATGAAATATATAGAGTAGGTGCGGGGGTAAAGATACGCACTTTCCATAAATTTTGATTTTTAACGCACACGTTGGACTAAACTTATTTAACGAGTGATTAAAATGTTAGAATAGAACCTTAGGCAAGTGCCACCATCAACCGACATGCTGCCAAATTATAATTCCGTGAGAAATTGCAATTTTTAAAAAACATTGCTCTGCGTATTTTTGCCCCATTGGTTGGGGTAAAAGTACGCAATGGTGGGGCAAAGATACACGGTGCGGATTTTTGCTCCATTTCCAATAAAATGAATGAGTTATGTAAAAACATTAGTAAATTTCACTAGTATTTATAGTTAAACTGAAAATTATAAGTTAAATCATGAAAAAAAGGGAAAAAAACAGCGATCTGTGAGTTCGCAAATAGCAGTTAACCTATAACTGCTGTGACAAAAATTGTTGCATAAATACTGTGAGCGGTCTCAGAGACCCCTTGATCGTAGAAGGAATAAAAGGGTCAACTGTCTTATAAGATACAGTTTCTGTACTAAACTTTATGTACAGGACTGCTATAATTAAAACTCATCTATTCAGAAGTCTCTAGCGTTAGTGCTAGACACCTGAAGAAATTAATATGTATAGTTAAACTAGAATCTATAGTGAATTCTACTATTGTCTATAGTTAAACTGAAAGTTAAAAGTTAAACCTCGAAAAAAGAAAAAATCAGCGGTCTATATGACCGCAAACAGAAGTTAACCCTTAACTGTTGTGACAAAAATTGTTTCATAAATACTGTGAGCGGTCTCCGAGACCGCTTGATCGTAGAATTAATAAAAAGTTTAACTGACCCAATAGATACTGTTTCTAGACTAAACTTTACGTAAAGGACTATTATAATAAAAATTCTCCTCATTTAGAAGTCTTTAGCGATAGTAGTTAGTTTCCAAACGAATCAAAATTAAACTAACATCACTAGTTAAATTGAAAATCACAAGTTAAACTGTGAAAACGGAATATAGCAGCGGTCTGTGAGACCGTTAACAGGAGTTAAGAGTTAAGGCTTAAAACGAAAGCATTTTATGAAACAAGAATATTAATTTTTTAAAAGTAGGTAGGTAGATACTAGATACCTACGTTCTATATTTAAAAGAAAAATGTAGTTAACTAGCTTATATTAGTTAAATAGCTATTATATTTCAATCAATACTAATTTATAAAAATAAAACTTTCCTCAACTTAATTGTGGAAAGTTTTGAATCTAACTAAATCGATAGGGCAAAGCTCCGCATCTTAAACTTGTGCATATCTTTGCCCCAAGACGGATGCGTACTTTTACCCCATTCTGCATTTTATACTTAACTGGCTACCTACAAGTTTAAACCAATGCGATCAAGGTAAACTACACGGCATTTAGAAGCTAAAGAGCTTTCGTTCTTCACTGAATTTTTGGATTTGTAAAAATTCTTGATATTATCAGCTAAACAATAAAGTGAAAATTTAAAAATATTAGATCAAAATTCGAAAGTTTAAACTTACCTCATTTTTTTGGCACGGAGTGCTACTTTTTTCACAAGGTTTGAACACACAACTACTACACTTGAGACCAAACTGCCACCCAATGGTCATGATTGTAAAAATGTTTCTTCATATTAAATCAGCCAGTGCGTATCTTTGCCCCGTGCGTATCTTTACCCCCACCTACTCTATATATTTTTTTATTTTTAAATATTAAAATGTAATTTTGAGCATTTCTGTCTGATAGAGAGAATCTAACTGAACACATTTACAAAAGTTCAGACTTTAATTCAGATGAACATTAGCTTTTTAAAGCTGAATTGCCAGAATCTCCAGAGTCACATTGCAAAATCATGGCCCAGTTGCCCCACGTAACCCTACCTCTAAATATATGTTTTCATTATTTATTTCTATATACCAATTTTATCTACTATATCAGCATTTTTAGTAGCAAGTTCGTTGACTGCATCTTCGGCTTTCTGATCATTAAAAACATATCTTTTTTTTCTTCTTTTTTTTTTTTTTTTTTTTTTTTTTTTTTTTTTTAAATCTTGCAGCAATCTTGTCATAACTTGTTTCAGGCAGAATTAAGTGTCCTACATGGCATTTTGTCTCATGACACCGCAAAGACTTGAATAGCATAATAAGATGTTATGAGCCATTGAATATGAAAGTGGAGCCATTTTGGAGAAAAAAAAATAAAGTTAAATCTTTTTACAAACAAATATAAAATTTATGTTTTAATCAAATAACAATATTTAAAAAAATATATATTATCAGTATGAATTTGTTACCACACTCTAAAAAATAAATGTGTAAATTATTCACTTTTACATAAGTATATGTGTAAATTTGTAAAATTACACTTTTATCATACAATTTACACTCTTGTTGTAAAAATTTACCTGTACTTATGTGTGTTTATCGGCTTAATTGAAATGTGTCATTTGTTATTCCTTCAAAAACTCAAACAGTGTGTAAATGCAGAAAATTGTACGAATTTACCCGAACTGGCATGCTAATGTAAATTTATAAACTTTGCATATTACACAGGATTATAGGTAAGAATATTACACAGAAATATGTGTACTTATGTGCACTCAATAAATACCTATACTTGGAAACTTGGCTTGTGTAATAGTAGCTGAATGGTCAAGGTGGTGCTTTGGAAAGTTGCAGTTCCTTAGTTCGTATCCTGTTTCGGTAAGTAGGGGAGGGTAGTACACAGTAAGACGAAAATTATTTTTACTTAACGAATGGCGACGACTTTTATTCTTTTGAAAAAACTTTTGCTACATTTTTAAGCTACACATTAATGTATAAATGGTTTTTAAAAAGTTACTTATAAAAGCACAGAAGCAGCAAAATAGAGTATCGAAAATTGTCTCACTGTGTACCACAAGTGGTACACAGTGAGACAATGTATATATTTTCATAAATCATACATTTTTATACGCTATCAATAATTTTCTGCAGTCTATGATTTCTAATTAATATTTCTACATTTTTAAATTTTTAAAACTATCAGCCTCGGGTGGACAATGGCAGACCTTGGGCTACCTTCATGCAAATTTCCAGCCTCTTACGTTTAGTAGATTTCCTTAGCCATCGCACGCCCGCACACACACACACACAGAAAGAGAGAGTACACCTACACATAGTAGGTAGACAATGAGGCACGTCTCACTGTGTACCACAACTGTGTGTCTCACTGTGTACTTTCGTTACGTTGTAACAAAATGGATGCCACATCTGTTACATCAATTTCATCGCTTTAAAAAGTTTATGACGTTTTGTCGAAATAGTCTATTATTAGATATAGCTAGGTTTGGTTAAGTAAATATACGTCATATTGAAGGAAATAAACTCTAAAATGCACGTTTATGTGAGTTTAACCTCTATAAAATAAAGAAATTATTACTATTTTGTCGGACGAGTAACTGAAGTGCCGAAACCATATCCACGTATTGCATAAGATGAGATCGTTATGTGTGTGCTCCAGCTCGGAGAAAAAGTTACAACTATATGTCAAAGTGGCTGTTGTCTCACTGTGTACTACCCTCCCCTATTTGCTTGTTTACTGTAGATTGAATTAAATAGAGAATTTCTCCTCTTGATGTAGATGTGTCCTTGAAAAGTTATGACTGAAATTGTTAAAAAAAAAAAATCCGACAAAATGCGGAAATAATACTGGCGTCACAATTTCCGAATTTTAACGAAAATTTATTTTACAGTGTATTTGCTTAGATTATACAGTTTCTGTGCATAAATTGTGCATACGATCCTAGAACTTCAAAACAGCTCTAATAGAGAGATGGTATCCTGTAAATATAATTTTATGTGTCTAATATATAATGTACGTGATGTAAAACTTTTAACTATTTAAAAAAAAAATTGTTCGTAAATCCTCGTGTCGTTCTATCATTTCAACAGTTTAGCAACAAAAGTACCTTGCCTCTGAAGGGGTTAAATGGATGAATCCCTACTCTTTTAAATATAATTTACTAAGGCAGTTAAACTCTTAATTTCACTTATGATAAGGTTGAATACAGGTTGAATGCAACCTAATAAAAATCAGTGTAATTAAGATGATAACAAATTCGAGTTCTTTAATATGTCCTTAAAATAACGTTCTTCGAATAACAACAACAACAAAAAATCTAATATAGAAGTTACAGTTATTTTCTAAAAGGAAATTCTCACCATTGCAGCCTTTGCTGTTGTCTTGCTATCAGGTCATTCTTTGAGAGCGGAAATTACGAGATAAGAACTTCTACTATATCAATGAGATGGTGAGAAGCAATTAAATAGAACAGAACTGTAAATAGTAATTCTAATCAAATACGGAATACATTCTAAAATAAAGTTTTTACGAAAGAATATGCATCTTAAATAAACCTTAAACAATAAATTTAATTCATATCTTTGATGCATATCTTATAATAATACATAGCTTATAAAATTTAATCATTCTGAAAGTTCTTTGCTACTAATGAAAGGTTCTGAAATTTATTTCCCACTTCAACTCTACTGCTGTTATCATAACAAGAGGATAAACCCGCTCTTCCCGGGTTACAGAATAGAGATGAAAACCATCATATATATTATTTCTGCAATTTTTCATACATATTATTTTATCTATAATTATTATAATTATATATAATTATAATTATATATAATTATTATTATAATTATATATAATTATTATTATAATTATATATAATTATTATTATAATTATATATAATTATTATTATAATTATATATAATTATTATATTAATTCATATATTATTTCTGCAATTTTAATATATTATTTCTTGTAATTCTAATCAAATATGGAATACATTCTAAAATAAAGTCTTTAAGAAAGAATATGTATCTTAAATAAACCTTAAACAATAAATTTAATTCATATCTTTGATGCATATCTTATAATAATGCATAGCTTATAAAATTTAATCATTCTGAAAGTTCTTTGCTACTAATGAAAGGTTCTAAAATTTATTTCCTACTTCAACTCTACCGCAGTTATCATAACAAGAGGATAAACCCACTCTTCCCGGGTTACAGAATGCACTGTAAAAAAAATACTGCCAGTTTTCCGGTAGGAATCGGAAAAATAGTTGCCCTTATCGTACCGGAATAATTTCCGACCCAGCTCGGAATAAAATCCGTAAAAATAAGGAAATAGTCAGTAAAACTACAGCGCCTAGAAGATACAGTGGTGGAAAACGGCTACAAAATAGTGCTAAAAAATTGAATTCCGTAAATGTACAACGATGCTGAATAACAAGATGTCGATCGTAGCACCATCGTAGTGATTTAAAAACGATAGTCATTCTAAAAGAGACTCTTTAACCTATTTCACGTCATTTCTTAACTAAATTAGTTTATAACAGACTAAAATATCTTATATTTATAGTTTCCGATATTTAACATTCTATAATTTTTGAAAACACAGGGTTTATATTGAAAAGAGTTACTAGATGGCGTTCGTATCGGCATATTGCCGCTGAGCATTGTTGGAGATTTATGGGATACAAGTTTTTAGCACTTTTTAAAGCATTATAGGAATAGCCGTTTTCCACACTGTATCTTCTAGGCGCTGTAGTAAAACGGTATTTTACGGATTTTATTCCGATTTTACGGATTTTATTCCGAGCTGGGTTGGAAATTATTCCGGTACGATAAGGGCAACTATTTTTCCGATTCCTACCGAAAAACTGGCATTATTTTTTTTACAGTGTGGAGGTGAAAACCATCATACACTGTAAAAAAAATCCGAACAGTATTCTTGTAGGAATCGGAAAAATAGTTGCCCTTATCGTACCGGAAATTTTTCCGACCCAGCTCGGAATAAAATCCGTAAAAAAAAAGGAAACATTCATAGAAACGGTACTTTATGGATTTTATTCCAATTTTACGGATTTTATTCCGATTTTACTGATTTTATTCCGAGCTGGGTCGAAAATTTTTCCGGTACGATAAGGGCAACTATTTTTCCGATTCCTACAGAAATACTGTTCAGATTTTTTTTTTTTTTTTTTTTTTTTTTTACAGTGTATATATTATTTCTGATGTTAACATCCTTTTTCTCTGCACATACTAAAGGAAAAGCAACGGTTGAAGTGTTTTTCGAAAGGTACTGCAAGCGGCTTTTGACATAGTATTATATGAGGGGTTCACAACAATAACAAACCAAGTCCACACTGTAAAAAAAAAAAAAATAGGACCAGATTTCCTGTAGGAATCGGAAAAATAGTTGCCCTTATCGTACCGGAAAATTTTCCGACCCAGCTCGGAATAAAATCAGTAAAATCGGAATAAAATCCGTAAAATTGGAAAAAAATCCGTAAAGTACCGTTTTAATGAATGTTTCCTTTTTTTTTTACTGATTTTATTCCGAACTGGGTCGGAAAATTTTCCGGTACGATAAGGGCAACTATTTTTCCGATTCCTACAGGAATACTGTTCGAATTTTTTTACAGTGCATTTTGAAAACTAGTCGGATGTGGCAATACGAAAACTTTCTTCTATCTCACACATATTTTTTAATACTTCTTGAAAAATGCAGCATATCAGTGCCATCGGTTAGATGATTTACACGAAAATCTAATTAGCAACAACTTTTGTCAAATTCTAACTGAGTCTGAAGTTTGATGAAAATCCGTACATTAGTTTTTGAGATAGATCTATTGCGGAAATCGTAAAAAACTCTGCATACCAGCGCCACCTGTTGAACAATTTTCACCAAACACTAATCAGAACCAATTTATATCAGGGACTAACTGAGTCGAAAGTTTTATTAAAATCCGTTCATTAGTTCTTCAGATACAGCGCCCACAAAATTTGTGTCACGCACAGACAGACATTTTGTAAAAACATGTTTTTCGGGATCTCTGAGCCCTAAAACGTGTAAATCCGTCGAAATCCGGAACTCGAAAATTTTCACGAATCCAATACTTTCTTTTTGTAAAGATAGAAGAAAGTAGAAAATGAGATAGTCTATTTAGAAGGTGTAAGATCTGTTTTATCTACTCCCACCATGAATCAAATCTGTTTTTACATACTTGATCATATACGGCATCTGTTTACAGACTTGGTTCACCGTGGGAAGGAATAAAACAGATTTTATACACCTTCCAATACTATCCTTTTTTTCTTTTTTTTTTTTTTTTTTCAAAAATGGACTTGATCTACTATGGCAGGGATGGCGAACCTTTTTACATCGCGTGTCAATTTTCTTCAAAAAAACTTTTGCATGACCATGAAGTGCCAACTCGAAAACAAATTAAGTGGATCTTTCTTGAACATTATTTGTTAAAATTTAAAAAATATGGGTGAAATATATGTGAGTACTGTATTGTAATAATTACAGAAACAAATATATTTTAGAAAGTAATAAAAATTAATGCGATTTATGTTGTTTCATCTTACATGAAAAACAATAAATATCAGATTCATACTCAGTAACCTTAACAAGCTGAACCGGAGTTATGTGATAAATGGTTTCTATTCGGATTTTTACATTATTCCCTTGTGAAAATAATGATTCTCTGACATAGATAACTTGAAAAATTGGTAAAATGGCAAATGCAGCTTTTTGTAAATCGCTCTAGAATTAAAGTCAAAATTGGTATAATTTTATCATTAGCTTTTTTACTTATAATTTTTAACACTCCTTTCTTTAGATAATTTCCATAACTCATCCTTTTTGACAAATATCTTCGCCAATATGAACTTAACTTGGAATTTAATAAGTTGCAATTTAAGTTTTTCGATTTCCAATCATTCGAATTTAAACAAGTTGAACTCATTTAACTTGGTGTGTTTTGTGTAATATCATACTGTATCTTGATTCAGAACCTCAATAACGCCGTGCCAAAAACATTCTTCCGCGTGCCACGTATAGGTACGCCGACCCTGTACTATGATACACTGTAAAAAAAATAATGCCAGTTTTCCGGTAGGAATCGGAAAAATAGTTGCCCTTATCGTACCGGAATAATTTTCAACCCAGCTCGGAATAAAACCCGTAAAATCGGAATAAAATCCGTAAAATACCGTTTTACTGACTATTTCCTTATTTTTACGGATTTTATTCCGAGCTGGGTCGGAAATTATTCGGGTACGATAAGGGCAACTATTTTTCCGATTCCTGCCGGAAAACTGGCCGTATTTTTTTTTACAGTGTATATACCGTTAAACATTTTGTTTGATTTAAAAAAAATTACAATTAATCAAAAATTAATGAACGTATCAATAAATCTCAAAGATTGCAGGGAGAGAGGCAAGATCGCACGGAGTCTACTTTTTTTTTTTTTTTTAAATAACTTTTAATACATTTTCTACCTTTAATATATATATATTTTTTCGAATGCTTACTAACAATAGGAAAAATCATATTTATATTAAATATATCAATAATGCGTTCAAATAAGATTTTGAAACTTATTAAAAGCGATATTTACATATTAACCTCGCGTCAGGGGTCGAAGAAATTGCTAAAGACCGCTATTTACAATCTGCCTTTTTCATTCTGTTCGTTTCAGTGGTTTAAGCGCGAAATTCGGTTACATTTTTTAAATTTGTGTTTTATTTATATTTTATTGTTTTATTTATAGGGTGATGAATATTTCATATTTATTATGGAATATAAACTGGAAAACAAATTATTATCTCTTTATATTAATTTAAGTACAAACGGATTTAGTTTCGTAATCGTCTGCATACCATAGATATAGATTTAAAAAAAAAAAATTAAAAAAAAAAAGACCTCATGCTTGAAAATTATTTTAAAAGCAATAAAAATTGTGAAAATTGCGATACACTTTTCAAACAAATTGCGTTTGAATGTACTTTTTCCCCCTATACAACGCGACAGTGTAAAAATTGAAAATGTGATTTAGAAGTTTAAAATTTTACAATAAAAATTAATAAAAGTCAAATTTAATCTTCTGCTGTTCCCACCAACAAAATGACGTCAGCGTGAAACATGGACACATTTGTCCTTTATAATGACTAGGGCAGGACGGCGAATCTGTGGCACGCGTGCCAAATTTGGCACGCGATAGAATATTTTCGGCACAGCGTTGATTGAAATCCTAAAACAAAATAGAATTAAGTTAAACAAAAGTCCTTCCGGCCAGTGCCGGGAGGAAGAGGTAGCTTTCATAATCCTTATTTTAAAAAAGCCAACTTATATCATTAAAACACACGCAGCTCAATTTAGTGGAAACCGAATATAGGAGATTCGATACTAATTTTTATCAATATAATGGATGAGAATTTCGCGAAATTAGTCAGCTTTATCCAAGCTGCTTTTCTTTAAAGTAACTTATATTTGGCTGCCAAATTCGGCAATTTCTTAAAGTGCCTGTCATTTTAAGACAACATGGTGGATGAGGCTAAGCAGTGAACTTGGTCGAGACCTTAGTAATTGCTGTGCACATGCTCACACACATCGGAATCGGTTAATATATAGGAGTGCTGTCGCATGCAAAAAAATCAGATTTTTCAAAATATCACCCACAATAGAAATTGAAACTGCTATATCTGAGCCATTTTTTAAGGTAAAGACAAACAAAAAATGCTCCTGAATCCTTATATCAAGGTCAAATACTTAAGAAAGAAACCTTTTTCAATTTCTAATTTTTTTGCACCTCACTTTAAATATATATATATATTTTTAATTTAATGGCCGCCATTTTGAAACAAGATGGCTGATGAATCTGGCCAGCGAACTTGGTCGAGGTGTTGATGTATACTATCCACATGCCTTCTTACATCGAAATAGGCGAATACGTGTGTTATCGCGTGACAAATACAAGATCGTTTCAAAATGTTAGCCATGCTAGAAATTCAAAGTCTATAAATCAACCATTTTTTAAGATATAAACAAAAGAACAAATTTTCAGAAACAAAAACTGCTCCGGAATCTTTGTATAAAGGCCAAACACATAAAAAAAAAAATCTTTTTCATTTTCCAATTATTTAATACCTCATTTTGAATTTTAAATTTAATTTTTTTTTAAATGGCAACCCTTTTGAAACAAGATGGCGAATGAAGCTGGCCAACGAACTCGGTCGAGACATTGGTATGTACTATGTGCAGACCAAGTTACATCCAAATCGGTTCATAAATACGCCTGTTATCGCGTGACAAAAATCAGGCCGTTTTAAAATGTCAGCCACAAGAGAAATTCAAAATGCTATTACTCAGCCATTTTTTTTAGATATAGACGAAAGAAAAACTGTTCCGGAATCTTAGTATTAAGGTCAAACACATTCAAAAAAAAACTTTTTCATTTTACAATTTTTTGGTATCTCATTTAAATTTTTTAATTTTTTAATTTTTTTAAATGGCCGCCATTTTGAAACAAGATGGCGGATGAAGCTGGCCAACGAACTCGGTCGAGATATTTGTATGTACTATGTACACACCAAGGTACATCCAAATCGGTTCATAAATACGCCTGTTATTACGTGACAAAAATCAGGACGTTTCAAAATGTCAGCGACGCTAGAAATTCAAAATGCTATAACTCAGCCATTTCTTAAGATATAGACGAAACAAAAACTGCTCCGAAATCTTTGTATAAAGGTCAAATGCATAAGTAAAAAATATTTTTACATTTTCAATTTTTTGGTACCACATTTCAAATTTTAAATTTTTTTAAAAATTTTAAATGGCCGCCATTTTGAAACAAAATGGCGGATGAAGCTGGCCAACGAACTCGGTCGAGAGATTGGTATGTACTATATACACACCGAATTACATCCAAATCGGTTCATAAATACGCTTTTTATCGCGTGACAAAATTCAGGACGTTTCAAAATTTCAGCCACGCTAGAAATTCAAAATGCTATAACTCTGCCATTTTTTAAGATATAGACGAAACAAAAACTGGTCCGGAATCTTTGTATAAAGGTCAAATACATAAGAAAAAAATATTTTTCCATTTTTAATATTTTGGTACCACATTTCAAGTTTTAAATTTTTTTTTAAATTTTAAATGGCCGCCATTTTGAAACAAAACGGCGGATGAAGCTGGCCAACGAACTCGGTCGAGACATTGGTATGTACTATGTACACACCGAATTACATCGAAATCGGTTCATAATTACGGGAGTTACAGTGTGACATAGGTCAGATATATATATATATATAAATATATATATATATCAATTTTGAACGGAGGGTGGTTTCGGGGTCTGGGGGTCATGATCGATGAAAATATACCAAAATTTTTTGAAATCGCTTTCCTCCGAACGGCTGCAATAGGTAGCTTTTTGTAAAGAAAGCTACCTAAAACACGAAAACTTATACAAACTGGCCTTTTCTTTTTCTTTTCTTTTTTTTTGGGGGGGGGGGGGAAGCAACTAATTGAATTTCTAAATTAATTAAATGTGGTCTCTATAAGTTATCAAATTAAGAGAAGGATGGGAGAATATCAAAAAGAAAAATATCAGGCATTATAAGTAAAACTCCTAGTGATGAAACTAAAGCGACTTGGTGTAAAATATGTAGATTTCACAATTGTTCGCTCTATTTATTCCTGCGGGTCATTATTTTTGGAAATGATACGAAAATCTTAAATATTAGAAACCCAAACCACTTGTGAGATAACTCAAATTCAGTTTGAATCCTATTAAAAGTAAGTAGGTTGAACACATTAATATTTGGCATGACCGGCATCGCATTCACCATTTTATTACTCTATAATATATGTTAGTCTAATTATTAGATGTATATTGTCCAATATTTTTAAATCCCACTAAATAAAAATCCAGAAATTTTGATCCACTAAAATATTTTGTTGTGCTTGGCACGTCATGGTCACGTAAAATCTTTTTTGAAAAAAAAAATTGGGCACGCGGATGTAATGTAAAGAGGTTCGCCGACCCTGGACTGAGGATAAACCGGGCTTCCCGGGTAACAGACTATAGGTAAAAACTATCAGATATATTACTTCTGATATCAATAATTTTTTTTCTTTGCACATACTAAAAACACAGCGATGAATGAGGTATTTTTCGAAAGGTTCTGCAAGAGGCGTTTGATGTAGCATATTTATATATCGTTAAACCGCGTTGTTTGATAAAATAAATTGCAGTTAATGAAAAAACATATCAACAAATAATCTTAATGATTGCAGTGAGAAAGACTCGCACGGACCTACTGCTTATTTTTAATGATAACTCTAATGGATTTTTTTCCATTTAATATATTTTTTAGAATGCCCATTAACAATACTAAAAATCATATTTATATGAAAAACAGCAATAATGCGTATAAAGCACAAATAATTGCACAAAAATCGCTTTCAGGCGCATAAATATAATAAAAAGATATTTAAAATACAAATTGAAAATATCTTAAAATACGTCAGAAAAATCTACAACGTTTTCAATCATTAACAAGGCCGTCACCAGTAGGATTTAAATGTTGTTATTATTTTCTCTACACTTATTCGAGAATTGTTTGAAGAAAAACATTGTAATTTAAATTTAAATGTTGTACGTCAGATGAGATGCCAGATAAAGATATTCAAATTTTCAACAAAACGAGCTTTCATCTATTCTGCAGCAAATATCTCCCTACTCTATGGATATCGTATGATAGTGCATCGTTACAAGCTGTATCTTTATTAGCAATATATGTGTTTTATATATTGTTATAGTGTTATTGTTATAACAATATATTGTTTTTAGTAATATGTAATTTAGAAATTTATATGTATTTTAATTATTTAGTTCAAGGTGAATATATCACTGGAATTTTAATTTTAATTTATAGCAATAATGAGTTCAAATAAAGTTTTGAAATGCTTTAAAAGTGATATTTTCTTATTGCTCTCTCGTCAGGATTTAACAACCGAAGAGATCGCCGAAGATCGTTATTTACAATCATCCTTTTTGATTCGGTTCATTTTAGAGGTTTGCTATATATGTGTGTATTTTCCTGGCCAGGAAATAACAGAGTGATGAGGATATATTTTTAGATTATATTAAAAACAGGTGTTTATTTCCATTGACTAGCTGGCGGTAATGTGGAAGGATGTTTGGATTGTTCATTTAAAACAGACTTGAGATATATTGTCCGAATTTTAATTCATGTCCACAGTTCTTTCTATTTAAAAGTTCAATATTCCGAAAAGTTTTTGGTTGAGAAGGATTCTGGATAAGTTGTAGCACTCAGATGCTTTGAGAATTCACACAGAAAAAAAAAAAAAATTATAAAGGGATGGTTTCCTTCCTGCAGTTGAGGCTGTAGATAATATATGAGGTTGAGAAGAAGTACTTAAGAAGTTATGAAGAAATTACAGGGGACAGTTGTCATCATTCTGCCGCATCATTGGAAGTGACAGCAGCTGTTGGTTGACATCGTCTTTGAATAATAGAGAGAGCAGCAGATAGCTCCTTAAGCGGGTTTTATGAAGAAAAAAAACAGACAGGTCCTCACATCCTTAACATAACACGTCGCTGATGTTGCTGGAATTCTCTTGTAGACATATTGTAAGAAAATAAAATAAATGGATCGATGTTCTTAGACGTGAAGCTGACGAAAGTTTTACCTAAAAATTTTGCTCGTTACGCACGGAACTCTGACAGAGCGACTCAGGCCAGAAAACCCCAGCCGCCCGACAACAACCTCCTGCTACATCGTCCCGAGAGAGAGAGAGTAAAAACAGATGGCCCGAAAAGAACGTTAAAACTGACGCTCAACTTAAATTCGCCAATCAGCGACTGGCACGTGCACATCTGAGTCATCACGATAGCGATTTTCATCGCAATCGAAATGTCGAAAACGATTTGTATCGTAATCGAAGTTGCATTCCCCCTGCATTCCTGAGTACCAGCGATGTCACGCCGTGATACCAAAATAAGATGGAGGATAGAGTGACGTCACGATGTTCTTTTCTGCGAGGAAGAAAGATAAAAAATGTCTAACTGCGTCGGGGAAAAAAAATGGATCGCGCGTCTTTTAAAACTGACAGAAGTGATTAAATTTTGTAATGCGGATATCTCGCTAAATTACAGTTTAAAATTAATGAAATTTTGGCAATCGCTTAGAAATAAATAGTAGCATCCAATAAAAATAGTTTTGGAATAAAATAATTAATATTAAATAACTTTTTAAATTTATATTTTCGGAAGTAAGCGATTGTAAGAAAAGCATTGTAAGTTACTTTAACGAACGATTTTCCGTAATGTTTATATTTTAAAAGATCTGTACATTATTAGAATTATATTTAATTGTATATTATAATATTTATTACTTTGAATAATTATTAATTATAGGATTATTAACGGAATATAAATTATTTAGAATGCTTTTTATTTATTTACTTAATACGTTTTTAAAGTTGTTTTTGAACTTAAATATTTAAATTTAAATAGAGAAATAATGCAGACGATAAATTAATAATCTGAAATATTGAAAATGTAACATTTACCTGCAGCCCATAGAAAAAAAAATTATGAAAAAAAAAGTTCGAGATACTGGGATCTCAATAATGCATAACTGAATGCACAAAGAAACTAAACGTTCAAGTGACGCACTCAAACGATTGGAAAATCTTCAGAGATGCACTTCTCTGTAAGTAATCCAATAAAAAAAACAATTACAGTACACTAAACAAATGCAAAACAAAATGAATATAGAAATAATACTGAATACAATACACTAAATATGTTGAAACAGATACACAACAATACATAGAATATACAAACACTTGAAACAGATACACAACAATACATAGAATATACAAACACTTCTCTGGGTGAGTGAAAGATTAATAAAATCCTACTACTTAATTGAAACGTAAATATCCATGTGAACACCATTACAATTCTTATTGCAATATAAACAAACGAATGATAGAGATATACCATATACATAACTGAGTTGAAATTGCACATTGTAAAAAAAATATGAGTTATTGCACATGATTAAAATTGCTATACTTTATGTACAATGGAACTGAGCAAGAGTCAATGACATATAGCAGGACACTACTGAAGTAATGATGTGATTGTGAGACAAACATACATTTTAAAAATATAACAATATAAGTGTGTAAATATAATGCAATTGAAATTTAAGAGAAGACATCACTTAAGAATTGCACAAGTGTCGAAAAGAAAAGGAATAATTCTAATCAGTTGACAACCATACATGGAAGTCATCGACACAATTTTACACAAATTTTCAAAATTCTCCAAATTATACCAGAGACCATACCGTGAGGGAATGTCGGAAGGGCAGAATTTGTGCTAAATTTTACACCCCAAACTAAGCCGAGTTGACCCTCTGTGTGTAATGGTCCAGAATTTAAAGAAAATCGAAAATTTTTTTTAGAAAAGCTTAGAGCAGAAACTCCATCTTTTACATAGAATTTAAATCTCTTCTAGAACCATAAGGCATGCGCATTGTAGAGATTATCAAAATAACATTTATGAAATCAATTTAATTTAATTTCTTTCTTTTTTTTTTTTTGTCTCAATATTTAATTAAACTTAATAGATTGATATTCTTTGATATTCTTTAAAGAAAATTAATAATTAGGATCCTAAATTAAAATTATAAAATAATGTCACATCAAGTTACAAACAGCAGTAAAGTGTAAGGTTAAAAGCCAAAATAAAGTTCAATCCTTTATAAAAGAATACTGAAAGGTCAAATATGACTTGTGACAACTAAGTAAGACTTATATTGAAATAGGTAGTTATTGAAAAAGGTTAAATTAAAGAATTATACTAAATGAATTAAGTCGTAAAGAATATTAAAAGATACTTCTCAAAACATAACGAGTTAGCTAGACACATATGCATTGAGTAATTCAAAAGAAGCTACCTCATGAACCGTTTAGTATCAAATGGGTGAAACCGGATAAGTTGTCACACTATTGAGTTTAAAATTAAATTTAAAAATGAATAAATGAAAATTGAAATGAAGTTAGGATCATATACTATGATTTGGAATAATAATAATAAAAGTTAAAATTGTACATAAAGGATGAAACAATATTAGAAATGGCAGAAAAACCTTACTTTGTTTGTCCGGTCGGAATCAATTTGCTAACATGTAATTTAGCACAATTTAGCGGTTCATTAACATGCTCAATTAGGTAATTATGACCCCTAAAGACTCCTGTAATTTTAAAAGGTCCTGTATTTTTTGGCATGAAAGTAGGAGTATGAATTAAATTCTTTAAATACACAACATCACCAAGCTTTAATACTGGAGGCGGACGACCTTTTAAATATTTTTTCATTTTGAGCGAAATATTTTTCCTCATTCTGTTTAACCAATTCTCTAGTTTTTGAAATATGATCTTGTAATTTTTTTTAAATATATACTTGGTTCTTCAACCTCTTTAGCCGGTTGAAAAGTATCGATTGGCAAATTTAAATCCCTACCTAAGAATAAATTGGCTGGCGTAAAATTTGTAACAGCATGTTTAGAGTTATTATAATGGAGAACGAAAAATTTAAGTCTGTCTGACCATTCAATTACTTGATCAGACAGAGAGGCAACTGACTCTTTAAGCGAACGATTAATTCGTTCAACAAGACCGTTAGATTTCGGGTAATAGATGGATGAATTTCTATGATTAATTTTTAATGATTTTAAGAATTGTTTAATTTCATTAGAGGTGAAATATTTAGCGTTATCAGATAACAAAACTTTTGGTATCCCATACCTCGAAAAATAATCATTAAGAGATTTAATAACAGAATGAGATGTCACATTAGCAAGTGGAATGGCCTCTAAAAATCGTGAATAATGATCAACTATAGTTAAAATAAAAAATTTTCCATCATGTGATCTAGGAAGTTTTCCCACAACATCAATAGCAATCATTTCTCCCGGCGCTAAATCAGATTTGGAAATAAAACTAGGTTTTGTATTTGTTTGTTTACTTTTGTGAGGTAAGCACTGTTCACAAGTATTTACAAAATTCTGTATATCTTTAACCATACCATCCCAAAAATAAAGTTTTGAAATTGTATCTACAGTTTTATTTATCCCAAAATGCACTTGATGTCCCAGAGCAATACAGCTGTTAATTAAAGTTTTAGGAATATATATTTTCTTAGATTTATTAACTCTATTACGCTTTTTCCTGGCAATCATAATTAAATTGTTATCTGGATTTATAGAATAAGAAGAATTAGGCATTTTATTAGAAATTAATTTATCTCTTATATCTTTAAGTTTAGCATCTTTAAGTTGTTCTTTTAGGATATTCTCGGTCGTTAGGGCGTCATTAGTGGGAATAAAAATATTTAATGCGTTTACAATTAAGTTAGGGTTGTCAGGGGGGTCAACAACACGAGAAAGGAAATCTGCGGGGTTCACAAGACCTGGGATATGATCAATTTTGTAATTAAAGCCCTGTAGATACATTATCCATCTAATTATTATTTCAGATTGTTTTTCTAATTTCATATGATAGGTGAGTGCTTTGGCATCAGTTAAAATTTTAAATTGCCTACCATATAAGTATTCGTGAAAATGTTTAATGGAGGAATAAATTGCATAAAATTCTCTTTTAATGGATGGATAATTAGATTCGCCCTTGTTAAGTTTTTTGGAATAAAATTCTATGGGATAAAATTGATTGTCATGACGCTGTAACAAAATTCCACAGATAGCATTTTTTGACGCATCTGTTACCAAACATACCTCTTTATTTTCATCAAAGTTCTTAACTGTAGGATTATTGAGGAGAATATTTTGAATTTTCAGGAAGGAATCTTGACATTCTTTACTCCAAAAAAATTTAGCATTCTTTTTTGTTAAATTAACTATTGGTTGGACAATATCAGCAAAATTGAAAATTAAATGTCTAAAATAGTTGATCATTCCTAGAAAACTTTGTACTTCTTTTACATTAGTGGGTCTTGGAAATTTATTTATTTTATTTACATTATCTGGTGATGGGGAATGACCATTTTGATGCAAATTAAAACCAAGGTAAGTTATCTCTTGTTGACAAATTTGTAATTTTGCTGGGTCTAAAGTTAAATTAAATTCCTTAAGTCTGTCAAATACTTTTTGGAGCCATGACAACATTTCCTCTAGAGAATCAGCAGCCACAATAATATCGTCAAGAAAATATTGAACATTTTTGTCCCTTAATGGGTCCAAACAATCGTTAATTAATGTGTGAAAATAAGAAGTACTATTAACGAGGCCAAAGGCTAATCTGGTAGGTTCAAAATTTCCATACTCAGTTGCAAACGCTAATTTTGCCCTGTCCTTTTCCTGCAGAAGAATTTGAAAAAATGCTGATTTTAAGTCTAATACCGTATACAGTTTTTTACCTGAAATGTTTTGAATTACTTCATTAATTCTAGGAAGACAGATTTTATAGGGTTCAGTAATTGCATTTAAAAGACGGTAATCAATAACCATACGGAATTTTAATTTACTTGGATCATCAGTAGGAAGAGATTTTTTATGTACAAAAAGAACTGGAAAGCAATAGTTAGAGGAAGAGTTTTGAATAATTCCTGCCTTTAAGAGATCAGAAATTTCTTTACGAGCAAAATCTTTGGCTATTTTAGGAATGGGATAGGGTTTTGTTTGCAGTGCAAAGTCATGGAGCAATTTAAATTCAGGAACTACTTTATCAGTGCAGCCAAGAGTGTCATAAGACGAAGAAAATACAGCGGAGTTATCCATTAATAGACTAAGAACACGTTTTTTCTCAGCATCAGGTAAGTGGGCAATATTAAATTTATCAGACGTAAGTTCTTTTTCTCTAAGTTCTAGCATTTCCTGAGTAATTAAAGAATTAACTTGATATGTTTGAGTATTGTCATGAGTTGAAATTTGGTCTTCTGAAATGGGCTTTATAAATCCTAATTTAGTTTTCTTTCTAATTATTATGTTTTTATCAGTATTGTTGTGGACATATAAAAGAATGGCATTGTTTGCATCAGGTTGATGTAGACTGAAATTTAATTTTAAAGATAATTTATTTGATGTTGGACAAAATAAATAGTTTAAGGAATTACTAATTTTATGAAGAGGTTTAAGTTTAATAATTTTGCCTTGATTGGGTCTTAGAGTTACTTGATTGGCTGGTTTAACAAAATTTTTTGACATTTCAGAATTATTTTGAGAAGAAATTAAATCATTAGAAAATACTGGATTATTTAGAGAAGAATTTAAGTCATTTGAAAGTACTGGGTTATTATGAACATTAGCATTAAACTCTGAAGGGGAAGGATTATTAACAGAATTCGAATTATCAAAATTATCATCAGGTGAAATGTTACTATTGTCATTATCATTTACAGGTTGCAAAGAATCAGGGTTTTTATTGGCAAAAGGAAAAGTAAGGTGACCCATAATAAGTTGCTGATTGGCTGAATCCAAAAGAACTTTATTTCTATTGAGGAAATCGTAGCCCAAAATAATTTGATAATTGGAGTGCCAATTGTCATGAGTAATGAAAAATGTGTTAGTGAACCAAGTGTTCTGAATTCGAAATTTAAGTTGTACCGTTGAAAAAAAAGGAATAGAAGAATTGTTGATAGTTTTTATATTTACAGAGCGTGATAAGAAATTTAATTTATTTTGTTTTTTAAGAAGATTAATTGCATGTGGTTGTATTAGTGACAAATTCGCTCCACTGTCTAAAAGTCCATCAAAAGAGAGTTTTCCAAATTTAAGTTTAATTATTGGTAATTCTGAGTTATCTATATTGCAGCTCATCAAAATTTTATCAGTATTTACATTAGGACTTAATTTAATACCCTCATCATTATAAAAAAAAGAATCTAGGGCCCTGCAATCATGAGGGGGGGAATTATTTACATCAATTTCAGAACCCTTTACCCGTTTAAATGTCTTCTTGAACGGTTGTATGGTCTGTAATTGTTACGACCTCTTCCACGGTTATATCTTACACCATTTTCCTGAAAACCCCTTTGATTGTTATTATACCAATTGCTATTTTCATTAACAAAATAATTCGCCTCACTGTTATTCATGCCCCCTCTTGAAAAATTTGTACCGTTTCTACCATTCGAGTTTTGAAACTCTAGGTAGTACCAGCAATCTTTGGCACTGTGTGCCTTGCGGCAAATCTGACATAACAGCTTTTCCTCTTTCATCTTCTGCACCGTTTCTGTCAGCTGAGCAATTTGTTTATTCTGATCTTCCTGGCATTTCAAAAGTTTTTCCAGCAAACTGTCTGGATTACTGGTGGATGGTGCAACTTGTAAAGTGTTAAGATCAAAAGTATTATGTTCCAGCGCTTTTTCAATATCTACGGCCTTAGCTACAATTTCATCAAAATTTTTTTTTCCGAATTTAAGAACTTCAACTTTAATGTCAGTTCGTAAGGCCTCTAAAAATTTGGAAGACATTAAATTAGCCTTAAATGAGTCTAATGCTGCATTATCCTCAGAACCTGGAGCCATATTGTTAACCGTAGCCCTGACTTCCTCCGCTAAATCAAGCACAGACTGTTTTGGCTGTTGAGTTATGCGCCCATACTGATACGACGCTTCCTGGAAATTTTGTTTGTATTCAAATTTTAATTTCATCAAATGTGCTACATTTCCAAAACTTTTTTCTTCGCTTACACGTCTGTCAGTTGACAAAAATTCAGAAGCCTTTTCCCTACACAGGAGTCTCAACAGAGTAATGCGGTTTACGTCTGTGATATTTTGAATGTTGCATACATCTTCTAAATTTTGTAAAAAGATGTTAACATTTTCATTAGGGTGGCCATGAAAAGGCGGAATCGCCGACATCATCGACCGAAAAAGTGCGCGATTGTTTGCCATGATTTAGCAAAATAAAATAAAAATTTTAATAAGCAAAATATGAAAATACAACTAAAAAAGTAATATTTCTTTTTTCAAAAGACTGAGAAAATTATATCTGCATAAATTAAATTTATCAATCAACAAATATAGGTAAATAATAATAAAATCTTTTCAAAATCTATTGTATAAAATATAAGAAATGAAACAAATAAAATATAAGAATCTATTTATATAAAATCCAAGTCTCTGTGTGTCCCTCACGATTCCGGTAGGGCCACCTCATTGAAATGAGTAATTGTTGAAAAATACTAATGCAGGGTTACCACAGTAGCGCCAAATGTTGGCCAACTTGGCAATAGCTGGCTGATTTGGTGAAATTCCCATTTATAGCTATTAATCTTTCATAAAGAAGGTCACCAAAATTTAATTTAAACTCCGCTCTTTTAAGATATTTTTTCAAAATATATGGGTGAGAATTTAAAGTACATCTTTACATCTTCCTCCCGATGCTACTAATAAAATAACCGCCAATAGACGACGCTGTACTGTATGAGCTCCTAACTGCGCGATTTCAATGTGCTTTAGGTACTTTTCCAGTATAAGTGCCTTGACGAAAAAAGAAATTTGGAAACATTTTCCCGGAACCTATCCACTGTTTCATTTTATATACACATGCATTTTTTTTCGATATTTATACGATTTATTTATACGATTAAAAATGCCGTTTCTCTAATTTTATACAGAAACAGATGTAATTTGTACATAAAAACATGAATAATATACATATAAAATAAACATATAAAAAAAAACACTCATCAAGTTTGTTTTCATAGCTGTTTATATGATTTGACAACAATTCTCAATATTTTTCCGTTATACGGACACCATGCCAAAATGTATGCGGTACTTTTCCATTATACGGACAGCATTGTCGCCAAGCGCAATAGTTGGCGCAAAATGAAAATAAGGTGAATTGAAACATTTGAAAAATAAAAGAAAAAACATTCTCGAGGAACAGATGTCATATTCGCCCCATATTGGCGCGATTTTTTTCTGACGCCAAATCATATAGGCAAAGGGTACTTAACTTGCGCCAAAGTGTCGTTATTTTGCTTGATGTGGTAACCCGGATTATATTGTTTATGCTGTTGATGTTTTCGCCAAATTGGCAACCGAAAAAACTCACGCCAATATAGGGCGAATATGACATCTGTACCAATCACAAATATATACTTAAAATAAATGAACAAATAACTGTTATACTATAAAGTAATAAAATAAAAAATCATATTAAACTGCTGCCATAAAATTATAAATATCTTTCAGCATTGCAGTAAACATTTCATTTTTTGAATGAAGGCGTAGCCACATAAAATCTATGAGATACGACTCTAAATGATGATGAACAGCTTCCCGATGTCTTTTGTTGCGCCATTTTGCGATGCCTCATAATCTTTCAACATTTGGAGTATGACATCCAGTATTAGGGTCGACAAAATTGTATTTGTGATTTACTGTGAAATGATCATAACCAGCACTTAGCAGTTCATCTGTTTTATATCCTTTCCAACAATCTGTATAAATAATACATGACTTTCATCTACTTCTATAATTTTATTAGGTCCACCGATTTTTCTATTTGGTCGAGAACATAAAGCATTTGCACAAACTTCTCTCGAATAACTATTCCATTCCACTGTTGTGTTGTGGTTCATATCAAGTTGCAGCTCACAAAACTCAATCGATGTCAACTCTTTGCACGATAAATATATAAACCTCAAAGCATTAAGAAAAGTCACCCGCGATCCTTTAAACCAAGTTTTTTGTCGTATTTCTACGCTTTCTTCGCATGATCGTAAGCTACAACTCAATTTCGGATTTCCAGAACTCATCCATAATTTCATTTCATGATTTTTTGAACACAATCTTTTATTATGCAGAATTCCAAATTCCTGAAACAGTTTTATCACAACTTTCTCATCATCTGGTAATTGCCAAATGATAAAATCCATCTCAGCATCAGCAGTAAAAGTAAACTACAACTTTATACAAAAAAAAAAGCATTTTTAATTCGATTAGTCGCAGATTAAAAAGCTTTCCAAGGTTAAGGTTAAACAATAATCATTCACGTGATTCACGTTTCATAAATAACAAATCACAATGTTTCGCATGGTTTACAATAAAAATCTACGATCAAGGTTGAAATAATTGGCGCATTAGCATACATTTTAGCATGCTGTCCGTATAAAGGAAAAGTACCATGTATGCTAATGCGCCATTTATTTCAAAATGCTAAAAGATATTTGTAATTTTATGCCAGCAGTTTAATATGAGTTTTATTTTATTGCTTTATTTTATAACAGTTATTTGTTCAATTATTTTAAGTATATATTTGTGATTTAATGAAATAGTTCGTAAAAGTCTGAAATTTTCAAATGTTATATTTTTTAAATGATCACCTTAGTACGACTATATTTTTTCTTCTATTTTTCAAATGCCTTAATTCACGTGACTTTCATTTTGCGCCAACTATTACGCTTGGCGACAATGGTATCCGCATAACGGAAAAGTACCCAAATCTCACTTTCTGATGCCCAAATTACACCAAACTTTTTTTAAAAAATGCCAAAGCTCCTACAGTGGAAAAGTATCAAACTGTCTATTATTTTGCGCTATCTGTGTTATAGTTTATACTATATGCAAAGTGAGTGGAGCGAAGAGTTTAAACATTAAATATTAAAGTTACGGCACAGATGTCATATACACAACGGATACTTAACTGTCATCAAAGTGTCGTTATTTTGCTTAATATGGTAACCCGGATGTTGTTGTTTATGCTGTTGATGTTTTCGCCAAATTGGCGTCGGAAAAAATCGCTCCAATATGGGGTATATATGACAACTGTGCCAAAGTTTCTATAAAGCAGTATAAGACTAAAAATTAAGAATAAAATAAATGCAAAATAAGACTAAAGAACAAAGAAAAATCATGCGTTAAGCATAGAATATGAAACACTTTCCAACACATCCTGAATGCTTTAACAAAACTTCGTTATTTAGGGAAATAAGGTAAATAAGATAACTAAGTAAACATTTTAGAAAACGCATAATTTTTTTTAAAAATTGATTTCAGCAGTTACCGTCCATAGCAATAATACCGTTATTACATGCCAATATTTAGCTAAAATTTAATTTAAGCTACTCTTAAAGCTACTGAAATCATATTTCCAGATATTATCATCCATAGACGGTTATGTATCCAATTCTTTGCGTGACCCTGTATATCATTTTATCTATATTCTGCAAACATTTCTGAGTAATCTAAATGCAGTTCAGCGTAAAATTGCATAACTTCTTTAAAAACCACCTTTAAGCAATTTATTTTCATACTCAGGAACCCTTACGAATTCTTTTGTGTAGCCCTGCATAATGAGCTGTAGCATTTATACACACGGTATAGTATGCATACATGTAGTGAAACATAAAAGTGCATATCATAATTAAAAATGCATTTCTATCAATCATTACTTATGTACGTACAATGCTTCGGAGAAAAGTTTCTTGGCGAGAAAGAAGTTTGCCAGCGTATTTTCTGACAACCTATTTACTGCTTCATACTCACAAGCAATTTTTTGCATATGTATACAATTTATTTAATGTAAAAAAAAAAACTATTTATCCATTTTTATAAAGAAACAGAAGTATTTTTTGCACAGATGTCATATACGCATCGGGGTTGGCGTGATTTTTCTCTGACGCCAATTCGGCAGAAATCTCGCTTTCGAATGCCAGTTACTTATATATTTTTAAATTATTTGCTATCATTTTGAAAAGGAAATAACTATAAATAAATAAAAGTTTGAATAATAACTATAGAACAAAACAGCTTATATAATTTAAAAACAGAAAATAAAGGTAAATAAACAATGCACAGATGTCATATTCGCCCCATATTGGCGCGATTTCTTTCTGACGCCAATGGCATGTACGCAATGTATACTTAACCGGCGCCAAAGTGTCGTTATTTTGCTTCATATGGTAACCCGGATGTTGTTGCTTATGCTGTTGATGTTTTCGCCAAATCGGCGTCGGAAAAAAATCGCGCCAATATGGGGCGAATATGACATCTGTGCCTAAACAATTTATTAATAAATAAAAAACAATAGACGGCAAAATAACACCATTTTAGCGACATAGGTATCCCGGTTCATATCTGAAATCTGTGCCGTAATTTGTATATAAAAAAATATTATATATATTTAGAAACGATTTTTTTATGTATATAAGTGCATATATAAACAAAAATAAAAGTTCATTAGATTTGTTTTCATAGCTGTATATTTTGGCAACATATCTCACTTTCTGATGCCCGAATTACGCCAAGCTTTTTTTAAAAAATGCGCTATAATGGAAAAGTACCTAAATAAATAATTAACAGAAATAACCAATTATACAAACTAAAACATTTTATTTCGAGATTAAAGCATTGTTTTTAATTTCGATTAAAAATACATATATCATTGGATAACTTTAATTAAAATTGGGTTCACGGCTTAATATCTCATTCCATAAACCTAAACAAACACAAGTGATTCATTCATCGTGAACCGTAAAAAATATTGAATCATTGAGGTAATAATTCACAAAGTAAGTTCTCCAACGATCAATGGACAATATTCTAATGACGGCATAGTATGTAAAATGGTGGCGATAGCATTTGTTTATGGTTTGAAATCACAAAGATTTAATTTTGCTATGTCTCTTAGTTACATTATTTTATTGTCGTATATATGAGATCAGAACAAAAGCATATTTTTTCATTATTTAGTTATTAAAGACGAAATAAAATTGTAAATGTGCATGATTTGAAAAATTTAAATAATTTTCTTTCTTAATACTAAAAAATAACATCGGAAAGTAACAGCGAGTTTAAGTTAAATAAGTTTAGCTGTTTAATTCTGTTGTAATATTCAAAATAACTGTATTTATTAGATTTCTGTAAACAACATCAGGGCCCGATTAAACTTTGAAGTTAGAGGAATTACAATGTCATTTCAGGACCTTTCTTTTGGAGAAGCTTTTCTAAATTCCACATATACATGGAAACTCTTCAGTGTTAGAAATATTATTCCCAGGACTGGCATAACATGAGAACGGCCTGCAATTTTACACAAGTTTTTGAAAACTACTTTATATCAGAAATTTTACTAAAAACTGGTTACTTTTTTGTTATAGAGGCCCACACTATTAGAATTATGACAAGTTGCAGCCAATTTCGCCAAAGTCGTAACCAAGATCGTGAAGCACACACATATAATACCGTATAATACCATTTTATGAAATCGTATACGATAATTTAATAGTTTTTACCTTACTTCAAGTGTGTAATTTATTTATTTTTAAGGCTTAATAATCTAAATTGTCCAATATATGAATTAAAAAAAATGTAAACAAAGACTGAATAGACATGACCGCAAAAATCTGCAGAAAACTTGGAATTGTGCAGATTAGTGGTCTTCTACTGTACACAGTTTTTCATAAATGTGTTTCATTCTTAAAATGTGTTATTTTCATCTATCACTGCGGAACAAATGAGAAAACTCATATTCTTGCACATGAGTTGTATATATCTTTATATCTAAATTTCCGTCATTTTTGACGGGCTACCTTTCTAGTATATATATAAAATATAAGAATATATATAAAATACACTTTATATCAAAATATTATTTTTTTTTGGTGCTCACAAGGACGCTTATCATAGGAATTTCTTTTTATAATTAATCATTTGAATCAAGTTAAAATTTATCAGCAATAACAGAAAATATTAATGAAGTTAAAATAAAATAACCGTTAAAAAAATCGTTAAACGATCTTTGAAATATAATATTGCACATTATAATTACCAAAAGTTAAACATTTAAAGTTAAGATTTTCAGACATTGACCAGGTTCGAACACCTAAAAATTGGTCAAAGGCGCCAAATGCTATATATGTGTGTGGCCGTGGATCGCCTTAGTGGTTGTCTGAAAATCAAAATGAATTGGCAACCAGTGAAAATATTAAGAATTAAAGTTAAGCATTAAAATTAATTTGGAAAATGTTGCCATAAAAATATTCAACAATGGAGGCTGAAAAGTAAGAAAGTGTAAAATGACTCACCCGGAGATTGAAGGTACAGTTGACACATATTTTATTGCAAAATTATTTTATATGTACTGAAATAATATATAAAACTAATAAAGACGAAGTAAAATATTTTCCTGGCCAGGAAATAACAGAGTGATGAGGATATATTTTTAGATTGATGTTTGGATTGTTCATTTAAAACAGACTTGAGATATATTGTCCGAATTTTAATTCATGTCCACAGTTCTTTCTATTTAAAAGTTCAATATTCCGAAAAGTTTTTGGTTGAGAAGGATTCTGGATAAGTTGTAGCACTCAGATGCTTTGAGAATTCACACAGAAAAAAAAAAAAAATTATAAAGGGATGGTTTCCTTCCTGCAGTTGAGGCTGTAGATAATATATGAGGTTGAGAAGAAGTACTTAAGAAGTTATGAAGAAATTACAGGGGACAGTTGTCATCATTCTGCCGCATCATTGGAAGTGACAGCAGCTGTTGGTTGACATCGTCTTTGAATAATAGAGAGAGCAGCAGATAGCTCCTTAAGCGGGTTTTATGAAGAAAAAAAACAGACAGGTCCTCACATCCTTAACATAACACGTCGCTGATGTTGCTGGAATTCTCTTGTAGACATATTGTAAGAAAATAAAATAAATGGATCGATGTTCTTAGACGTGAAGCTGACGAAAGTTTTACCTAAAAATTTTGCTCGTTACGCACGGAACTCTGACAGAGCGACTCAGGCCAGAAAACCCCAGCCGCCCGACAACAACCTCCTGCTACATCGTCCCGAGAGAGAGAGAGTAAAAACAGATGGCCCGAAAAGAACGTTAAAACTGACGCTCAACTTAAATTCGCCAATCAGCGACTGGCACGTGCACATCTGAGTCATCACGATAGCGATTTTCATCGCAATTGAAATGTCGATAACGATTTGTATCGTAATCGAAGTTGCATTCCCCCTGCATTCCTGAGTACCAGCGATGTCACGCCGTGATACCAAAATAAGATGGAGGATAGAGTGACGTCACGATGTTCTTTTCTGCGAGGAAGAAAGATAAAAAATGTCTAACTGCGTCGGGGGAAAAAAAATGGATCGCGCGTCTTTTAAAACTGACAGAAGTGATTAAATTTTGTAATGCGGATATCTCGCTAAATTACAGTTTAAAATTAATGAAATTTTGGCAATCGCTTAGAAATAAATAGTAGCATCCAATAAAAATAGTTTTGGAATAAAATAATTAATATTAAATAACTTTTTAAATTTATATTTTCGGAAGTAAGCGATTGTAAGAAAAGCATTGTAAGTTACTTTAACGAACGATTTTCCGTAATGTTTATATTTTAAAAGATCTGTACATTATTAGAATTATATTTAATTGTATATTATAATATTTATTACTTTGAATAATTATTAATTATGGGATTATTAACGGAATATAAATTATTTAGAATGCTTTTTATTTATTTACTTAATACGTTTTTAAAGTTGTTTTTGAACTTAAATATTTAAATTTAAATAGAGAAATAATGCAGACGATAAATTAATAATCTGAAATATTGAAAATGTAACAAGGTTTAAGCGCGACATTCGATTACATGTCTTAAATTTGCGTTTTATCTATATTTTATTGTTTTACTTATTGATAAATGAATGCTTTAATTTCGTTATAGAATGTAAGATGGAAACAAATTATAAGGTATGTATATTAACTCAAGTGCAAACGGATTTATATTTCACAATGCTCTGCACATACGATAGAGATAGATTTGAAAAAAAAAATCATGTTTGAAAACTATTTTCAAAACAATAAAAATTGAGCAAAAAGTGATACAGTTTTCAAACAAATGGCGATATAGTTTTCAAACAAATTGCATTTGAAAGTACACGTTTTTCCCTTATGGACGGTATAAAAATTGAAAATTTGCGATGCTCAGAAGTTTGAATTTTTTTAAAAAATAGCCATAAAAGCGAAATTTGACCGTCTAATGTTGCTATCCGCAAAATGACGTCAGCGTTATGCACACACACGTTTGTCCATTATAATATAGATCAGCCTACTCAACCTGCGAATCGCCAACCTTTTACGTGCGGTCCGAAACACATAATCATTAATCCAAATGTATACAGTCGATTTAGATGTGCATAAAATATATTGTGGTGCATACATTTCTTAACCACTTGACAATGACATTTCGTTACATAATTTTTAAATCTTTTAGCACCGGATGTTTTAAATATAAACTTTTGTGTAATTCAATCCTTGAAATACACTGAATAAATATGGAAAATTTTTCAATAATAATATTAATTGAATTTAAAAAATTAAAAAACCCGACTGCGTAAAAAGCAAACTAATTAATTATTTGAAGAGCTAAGTGGAAGAACATGTTAAGTAGCCAAAATGACATTTGAAGTGAAAGTTTTTGCAGTAAATTTTAATGATTTATTTTCTATTCATACCATGTGTTTAAAATATTAACAGGTATGGTACTAAACTCTCTCAGAAAAACTTATTCATATTCAATTTTCAAATATTAAAAATTATTAATATTACTGACATTATTAAATATTAAAATATTAAAGATTAATGAATAATGTCTTAAATCTTCAAGACTAAATGGAATCTTAGTATTTTAACTTCACCATGTGATAGGATACCTTATAACGCTTTCATCCAGAAGGTAAAAATTTTTTTAGAAAATGTGACTTAACATGTTCATCCACTCAGCTCTTCATTTCTCATCAATGTGAAACTATTTTTTATATTACTTACCTATTTTTTTTATTAACTTGTATTGATGACTTTTAAGTTGTGTTTAATTGTTAGTTCATATCTATAAACACTGTTTTGATGAGGTCTATAGATGTCTATGATGATTAGAGTTGCAGTAAAGCTAGAGATCCTAACTACACAACTTTCAGGTTGTGTAACATTTAAACGGAGCTTGTGGCTGTAAACAGTCAATGGAACATCGTCTTCATTTTGAAAGACCTATTCAATGATATGCCACTCAATAGGGTGCGTAAAAAAAAACTTCGTCTCTACCGCCATTTTGTATTTTACGCCACCACTTTGAATTTATAAAAACAAAACCTTGCCTATAACCATCGGACGGTTAAGATGAATCGACAGAGACCGCATTCATTAAAATCCATCGAGCCGTTGGGATGTTTCGAGGGTATAAAGAAGTCCACATACCCAGATACGCGTAAAACACATAACCCTTCTTGGCAGTCGGATAAAAAATCACTGGCAGGAATAATCGGAAATTCTGAGCACATTATGCATCATGATAAACGGTATGAAAGTTGCACTAAAGTGTTAACACTAATTTAACATTATTCAAAATTAATTAAATTTGAACTTTATAGTTCTACATTTAAAAAAAAATATTGAGAATGATTTATTAAAGGCAAGATCCTGTGTTTTTTTCTTCAGAATTTGAAAATTCCGGATTGTTATTATTACATACATATTAATTACCTAATAGCTTGTTAGGGTTGAAATATTTCGCGAATAAAGTTGGCACCAAAAACATTTTATACCACTATTTCCAAATAGTAATCTTAGACGCATATTTCTACAGCATTTGTAATAGAAATCTATCACGAAGTATATTGTTTGGAAATAGTGGTGATGGAAAAATGTTCTTAACATTTCTTCTGCAACAAACGTTCAACCCTGCCGATATTTTAACTTTGTTATAGTGCTTTTTTATACAACTTTTGCTATCTTGACATTTTAATTACACTTTTCTTGCATTATTATACAAGTGTGTTGCGACCCGCCTAATGTCTCAAACGTATGTTTGCGGCCCGCGAGCAAAAAAGGTTGAGTATGACTGATATACACTATATGTTCAAAGATGACCGGTCACTTGCGATTTTAGACGTTTTCTTAAATATCTACAAAATAGATGAGGAATTATCCTGAAACTCCAGGTGTGTAAACAGAATAGTACAGATCATATACTTCCGCGAAGATTTTTTCCCGAAACCCCATAGGGGGGTGCCAACAAATTGAAAAATAATGAATATCTTTTGGATAACCCTGTCAAAAATAATGTAGCAAAAGCATTCAAACTGTAGATTATGATTAAGTGGCTTATTGTAATAATTTGTGTTCATTTTTATCGGGGTAGCATGTATACCGGAGAGAAATTAAAGTTTTTATATAAACAGTCCCAAATTTTGCCAAGTTTTTTGCTTATAATTTGCAGAGTTCTTAATATAAAAAAAAAATCTTTTCAGAAAATATGACAAACAAAATTGTACACAATAACCTGCAATCAGAATTAAAATATAGTAAAAATTGTATGAAAATGAGCAGGTTTACTAAATAATGTTTCACTGTACATGCCCGAATGCAATCAAAATATAATGTGCATAATGTATAGAGCAACTTTTGTAAAAGTCTCAAAAACACAGCTTGAAAATTCTGGAAATTATCGTTGATAGAATAAGCTCAAAATCCGTTGTTCCCAAAATGATGCAAAAAAATGACGGCTGTATCCATATATCCATTGATTAGTGCCAATATAGCATACACAATACTGCACGTACTACTGTATTTGGATACAGCCCCTCATCTTTTTGCTTCCTTTTGGGAATAACGGTTTTTGAACTTATTCTAACAAAGATAATTTTCAGACTGTTCAAACTATATTTTTGAGACTTTCACAAAAGTTGCTCTATACATTTAGCTAACACTTTATGCAAATTATATTTTGATTACATTCGGTCATACGCAGTGAATCATTATTTAGTAAACCTGCTCATTTTTCTTACATTTTTTATTATTTTTTAATTCTGATGGCAGGGTATTGTGTACAATGTCGTTGTTATCATATTTTTTGAAAAGAACTTTTTTATATTAAGTACTCTACAAATTATAAGCAAAAAACTTGGCAAAATTTGGGACTCTTTTTATAAAAACTTTAATTTCTCTACGAGTATACTAGCTATTCTCATAAAAATGAACGTAGTTTATTACAATAATCCACTTAATCATAATCTACAGTTTGAACGCTTTTGCTACATTAGTTTTTACAGGGTTATCCAAAAGATATTCGTTCTTTTTCAATTTGTTGACGGTTTCAGCAAAAAAAATCTTCACGGAAATATATGACCTGTATTATTCTGTTTACACACCTGGAATTTCAGGATAATTCCTCATGTAATTTTCTAGATATTTAAGAAAACGTCTAAAATCGCAAATGACCGGTCATCTTTGGCAATATACTGTAGATAGATAAATTTATTTTACGGTATTGATTCGGAACGCTGTTTCAAGACGACAACTTTTTCAAGATTCACAAATATAAATTTTGTATTTTCTCCATTGTCTCTTTTCTTTTTCAGAATCTGTCTCAGCACGACTGACATTATTTGCACGAAGAAGAATATATTAAATTTATCCTTACTCCAATTTAAACGAATACTGCTTTTCAAACATTATACATCTTTTTTTTTTAATATTTCTTCGTAAGAAACTGTCTCAAAAGAGTCACGAAATTCAAGTTCAGCCACTCTAATAATAGTAAAATCGTGTGTCTGAAAAGTTTGTGCGAATTTCTTCCCTTTTTTCTTCTTTTCTTCTAGTGGAGAAATTTAGGAGTTTAACCTCGGGACCCAGTTACTTTGAGTAGTTTCTTATAAAAACTTCCGAATTGTGTTACTTATAATGTATGTCAAAAAATCCAACAATTAAAAATTGCCGCTTTTTAACACTTTCCAACATATTTGTTAATTAAAAAGTGTTTATGACTTCGGTTTGTCTGTCTGTGATCTAGCTCTTGTAAATACACTTGTATTGCCTTGAAATCCACATATCGCCACCCCAGAACAATAGTATATGTTTAAAAACTGAGTTTCGAGTAAATTCGATTTTAAAATTTGCGGTTTTTTCAATGCTAAATATTTTAGGCGGTAGCTCATGGATTAAAAAAAAAAAAATTGGTAACTACCCTAACTTTTGATTATAATTCAGGTGGCATTTATAAAAAATTAATTGACATCATAGAAGAAGAATTAAATTCACTTGTTGATCTTCATATTTCTGATAATATCTAGGATATAGAACCGGATCGGCAACTTATCCGAGTTATATAAAAAGTGGGGAAGGATTGTACTTTGTGCCAATATATTAAGAAAAAGAAACAACGTATAAAGGCACAAATAAAATGTGTTTAAAAGCATACAGCTGTTTCAAAACCTCTAAGGTTTCCTCATCAGTGCTTAAAATAAAAGTTAAATTAAAACTAAAACATTGTGTAAAAAGTGGGGGGGGGGAGAGGTGGACAGAGAGTCAGAAAAGCGTACCTTTCAGTTCTACTGCCAACGGTGAAATGCGACATACGGCTGACAAACAGCTACGGAGTTGATCTCACGCGCATATTCAGGGAGCCCAATCAAAATCACCTAATTGCTCTGGAAGAGTCCAAACTTAGAAGGAGAAAAGGGGGGGGGAGGGAGTGGAGAGAATTATAGAAAATTAAACCATATCTTTGAAAAATTGGGCGTACTGGATAAATCGTTAACTAAACTGTTTGAATTTTTCCCATATGTGGTAAGCCTCCCAGAAGTCCAGATCATAGATTGAAGTACATTTCTGTATTATGGAGGCTTCGGAAAATTTAAAATTATGGTTGTTGAACCAGCAGTGGTTGGCAATAGCGGAACGTTTAATATCACAAAACTAACAAATTTCTTAACTTATCCTAGTATTTACCAGGAAAAATCAACTATTTCTATAGAACATCATTAAGAAGTGTAGTGAAGTTTTGCCCCGTTTCGAACTCATCGGCGATATTAAATGAAATAAACGGTTAAATGCAAGTATTAATCGCGCACAGAGGGTTCCATAGAATATATATATATGAATTAATAATTGTATTATTAGAAAAACCATTGCTAAAATAATACTAAGACTGTAAAAAAACTACACAACGTAGGGTTGGGTATAACTGCATATTCTAGAAAAGTGTAAATGGTTATACCATGAAAGTTCAAAGAGATATGGAACCTAAATAATATCAAATATGGCTACTGTATAACTCATGTTTAGGGTTTCGTACTTAAAAAGTAAAAATGGAACCATTATAAGATCATTCCTGTGTCTGTCTGTCTGTCACAGCCCTTTTACTCGCAAACTATGCAACATGGAAAGTTCAAATTGGGGAAAGTAATAAAGACTATTGACCCACATATTTACAGATTAATAAATATGCATAAATGTATTTAGGGAAAATGTAGAGGGGCTAATTGAGTTACTTGAAAATAAAAATCTTTTCTTTGCATATCGTGTGGGGTATCGTGTGAAAGCTTTCGTAACGCTGAAATCAAAAATATATTTCATTTAATTTTAGGTATTATATTTTCAAAGTTATGGTGGAAAATGTAGTGCAAAAATATGTTCCCCTCATCTAATTCCGAATCTATTGAAACTAAAATTATGAAAAAATTAGAGGTATTAGACATTAATTTAAACCTTGCAGGAAAATTATAGCGATTACCCTAGGGCACATAGTTTTTGAGAAAATTGCATTTTTCCGTTACACTCAAATTTTGATTTACAGGCTTCAGCTAAAGTGTTGAGGAGAGCTGGAGGTATCTATCGTAGCAGAAGTATAAAAGCATTGTTGAATATAAATTTCGAAAAAAATCGTCGGTAATTAGCCGAGATATTAACCCTTAAAGACACGGACGGTTTTGACATACATAATGACAGGGACGGCGTACTCTAGCTCCATTGGCTTTTAAAGCTTAGATAACAAATTTTAAGGATATATTTATGTAATGCAATGCCCAGTAGCAGTATAAAAGAAATAAACGTCAAATTGTTAAAAACAGACTAATATAATGAAAATTAATCACATAAATACTATGGGATTCGTGACTAGTTACCATTGAGTGGCTCTCTCAATACACCTACTATGTCTTTAAAGGTTAACTAAAAACCTATATGGAATAACAAATATACAGAATAGTTATATGTTCTATTATTTAGGTTCCATACATCTTTGAACTTTCATGGTATATCCATTTATACTTTTCTAGTATACAGGGTGCAAAGGAAAGTCCCTTTAACCTGAAAATACTTGTTAACGGAGAGAGCTACAGCTATGCAAGGGAGGGAACTGTATAGTAAAACGACTACACCCGATTTAATGAAAACCACAACAGCGCCCTCTAGTGGCGAAATTTGGAAGATAGCCACTGCAAATCGAAAACGATAAGAGATAGAGCAAAATTTCCAGATAGAAAGTTTTAGAGCATCAATTAATTAATAGAATGCGACATTTGGCTTACATGGATAAGATAAATCTTCGCCTGTTTACCCAAAAATGTCCGAAATCGATGCACTCCATTTTGTGTAAACATTTGAATGGAATAGTCAGAAATAAGAAGAAATGCGTATAATTTATGCTATAAATACGTACTTATCTCAATACATTTTGATAACATCACACACAAAAAAAAAAGACAAACTGTCTCACAGTGATAAAAAGTTAATATTCAGTATGTTCGAAAAGTTCGCCATTGCTCACGAACACGTTTGTATTCGTGAGAGTAATTCTGCATGCACATTTGTCAGCATGGAACGTCTATTGCAAGCCTCTTCAATACGACGACCTAGATTTAACCCTTTCAAGCAGGGGCGTCGCCATGGGGGGGTATGGGGGGGGAGCCTCCCCCCCCAATATATGTGAAGTTGGGAAATTTGAGCTTAGAGTTGGGAAATTCTAGATTTTTGAGACATTTTCTTTTTTTAAAGTAATAGTAAAAAAATTACGAAATTTATATTGTTTTGGTGATTATTTTGAGTGCTGCAACAGTAAACAAGTTAAATTATAAAAAGAAATACAAAAAAAAGTCAGCTACACTCAATCTATCATTGTATTTTTCAGTTCTACAAAAATATTGTACATCTACCAGACCTAAATTTCTCTACTCCTGTCCATCAATAACTGACTAACCAGTTCCTTTATTTCCTCCAAAACTTTGTTCCTTTCTCAAAAATTTCATCCTACCTAGCCTTCTCCTCCCAAAAGAGAATCCAGCTATTTTAATCCAAAGGGATTGCAGCTTCTTTTGAAAATTGGAGATCACTTGTAGCACAACAGAAAGGAATGTAGTAACCTACTTGAAACACAAATATGGGCAAGAAGATTTGATGAGCTTTCACAACTTTTTTGACTAATTTTGCGATTTTTGGACAATATTTTACTCATTCTCGTGATTTTTTTGCCGCAAAAATTAGTTAACCCTTTGCTGTCAAGTAAAAAGCGTTATATGAGCAAATGCGGATATAAGAAGTCGTTAGTTTAGATAAATTTGTCACATTTTACTTTTATTTGTGTGCGGAAATATATATCAGTCCTGTTCGTTTATATTCATATGTGTTTATAAAATTTTAAACCAAAAGTCCAGTGTTCTGTGTTTAAAGCTGTTCTAAAAAGTTACTATAAATCTCAGCACGAAGAAACCCTTCGTAATAGGAAAAGAGTTTTCGTGCAAGTATTTGTAGCATCTAAAAATCCATTCGAGGATGAAAAAGGTAAAAAATAGACGATTTTATTTTGGAACAGAAATATGTTCATGAAAGCAGTCCGTCAACTGAAGAAAAAATCGACATGCACTGTAACACTGACACGTTGCACTTGAATAAAATTTTAAAGAAATAAAGATTTCCTTACAGACAAGCTCACAAACAATTATGAATATTAGGATGTGACTGAAGAAGCTGAGTTCCGAAAGCGCCGTAGGAAAACGGTTTCACCAAAGGCAATAGATAAAAATAATAGCACAGCAATGGACATTCATACACAACAAGTTTTACAGTAAAAAATTATAAAATATGCAAGAAAATTTCGGGAATTTAATAATGGGCTTAAATGACAATGTTCCCTATATCAAAAGAATATTGCAGCAATTCATTCCAAATTTAAATTAAAATTGTGCAAGGGAAATGTTAATAATGTTTCCACCTGGATATGAGAAACCGGATGTACATGACTTGAACAGTCAAATAGAAATAAACCAAATCCCAACTCACTTAACAAACCTTTTACTCATGCCATGAAATTCAAAGATTATTTGGGTCACACCGTCAAACTATATACTTGTGCAGGGCCTGTTTACGGAATAGGCCCATGAAGCCCGTGCTTACCCACTGAAATAAAAAAGGGCCCCCAATTTTACTTTTCAAAACTAATTTTTAGAAAAAAGAAACTCAATCACTGTAAAAAATACATTTTTTTTTTTCTTATGAAACTTTTTTTTCTTACTATATGGCAATTTGTAAATCACAAAAAATATTTTGAAGTTCACCTATTCTCAACTATAGTTCCATATTTGTCATTTACAAAATAAATTGGTTATTTACAATTAAACATATAATAAAATACTTTTATATAGTTAGTTTTAGTTTAACATTAAAAATATTATTTACTCTAAACTTTGATGGTAAAATTTCAAATTATTTAAGCATACGAAAAAGAGATTTAGTAAATGCAAAAGCAATTTGTAGAGTAATAGGGGGGGGGGGGGGGGGGGGCTGTGTGACGACGGGCTTCCCCTATTCCTAAGTGTTAAGCGGGCCCTGTACTTGTGCCTTAACATTCACAGCAGCTTATCTTTATGGCGTTGCATCTAATGAAAGAATCTTTAGTCAAATAAAAATTTAAAAAATATATATCGCAAGCTACAATGAGGGATGACAGCCTTGACAGTCTAATGCTTTTAAAATATGAAAGTGAAATACGGAATTTTATTAAACTAAGCGATGCTATTAACAGGTGGGCTTCTTTGAAGACCACAAGAATTAATATTAAGTAAAAACTAGTTGGATGTGCCAATCCCAAAATTTTCTTCTACTCCATACATGTTAATACCTCAAAATTTGCAATCACCGTGCCAAAATTAAATGACAATTCTTTGCCTATAATAACAAACTCTAAAGGTATAGATTTGTTGAATTGTGTGCATTTAAAAAGGAGATATAAGCATAGCATTTTTTAAACAAATCATTGAATTTTGGCACCCAGCCTCTTAGATGTCTGCAACCAAAATTCCTTACTCAAAGTGCACAAAAGCGATAGCTTTGGACAGTATAGACCCAAGCCTAATAAGGATCTATTTATGTGGAAGTGCTACTTATGTGGAATATGAAGTTTGACTAAATTCCGTGCATTAGTTTTTGAGATATAGCTATCGCAAAATAGTGAAAAATGCTACATAGCAGCGCCACCTGCTATATGATATACATAAAAAGCTAATCTGCATCAAATTATGTCAAAGTTTAACAGAATATGACGTTTGATCAAATTCCGTGCAATAGTTTTTGAGATATAATTATCGCTAAAATCAAATCGTGAAAAATGCCGCATAGCAGTGCCACCTGTTGGACGATTTACACCAAAAACAAATCAGCACAAATTTTTATCACGGTACAGTCAAACCTCGTTAACACGAACTGTTTCCGATTGCCTCGTCCAGTTGTATGGAATGTAGTTAAGTTCCGATAACACAAACTACTTTTAATACGAAGAAAAATAGTTTCCCCTTGAGTGTTCGCGTTAACGAGGTTCGACTGTATTAGTGAATCTCTAAAGTTTTATTAAATTTCGTGCATTAGCTCTTGTGTTAGAGTGCCCACAAAATTTGTATCACATATAGACATACAGAAATTTTCTAAAAACAGTCGAATCGTGTTCAGGACTTATTAAAACGTATAAATCAGTCTAAAACCGGAAGTCGAATTTTTTCACGAATCCAATACTTTCTTCTTGTAAAGACAGAAGAAAGTAAAAAGCGTATTTATTTTTTTAGTAAACAAACCCATAATTAGAATTTTTATGTTTTCAGTTTCAGAATTTTTCTTTGGAAAGGAATTTTTTGTACAAAAGTATCATTATAATTATTACACACGTTGTGCATATCATTTTAGTCGAAAATTGGAGCAATTTGTTTCAAGTTGGGAAATTTTCGAATTCTCCCCCCCGAAAAAATATCTGTGGCTACGCCCCTGCTTTCAAGTGCGATGGCTATACGGTCTAGCCACCTAATTTTAATTCCAAAACTGACAAATGGCACCAAGAATATTTTAATGAAATTTTGTTTTTGTAATGAAAGTGCAAATTAGCGGGTTTTTGTGTTCTGAGAAATTCGTTTGAATATTTTAGTGTCAGTCAATTATTTCATACGTTTACGATCAGAATTCTTCTGGCCCTGAAAGGGTTATTCTAAAATTTTAAATGCATTGGAAATTAAATCTTTACAGGCATTACACCACAGTACAACGTCACAATGTGCAATTGTGCACTGCTACATTTCCGGAATGTGAATAGGAAAAGTAGAATCGTCGCTCATCGATTTCGGACATTTTGGGGTATGCAGGCGACGATTTATCTTATCCGTGTGAACCAAATATCGTTTCGTACTAATTAATTGATGCTCTAAGACTTTCTAATTGGAAAATGTGCTCTACCTCTTTTCGTTTTTCGATTTGCTATGGCTATCTTCCAAATTTCGCCACTAGGGGTACTGCTGTCGTTTGCATTAGGTCGGGCGTAGTCGTTTTAGTGTACCGTTACCTCACTTGTATAGCTGTAGCTCTCTCCGTTCGCAAGTATTTTCAGGCTAAAGGGACTTTCCTTTGCACCCTTTTATACCATACAGCTGTACCCAATCCTACGTTGTATAGTTTTTACAAAGTCTTATTATTCTTTTAGCAACGGTGTTTTTTTAATAATACACTTACTAATTCATATATTATTATACGGAACCCTCTGTGCGCGAGTAATACTCGCACTTGACCGTTTATTTCATATTATCCTAATCTGTTTGTGACGAACTTAATTCAGTACAGACAATGAAAACAGTACATATTTAAACTTCATTTGGCATTTCATAAAACTAAATTCAGCATAGTAATAACCTTTCTTTCTACAGTGTAGCTAAAATAAAATCTTTGTTAAAAGTTTAAATTTAGCATTGTGCAAAGCGCGCTTCGAAAGGAGTCGCAAGATTGCAACGCCGCCTTGGTCCATGCTGCGATTTTTCAGATAGATTTTTAATTATCTTTTAAAGACATGGGAGGCGTATTGAGAAATCCACTAAATGCAAACTAGTCGCGAATCTTATAGTATATGAGATTCATTCTAATTAAAATAATCTGTTTTTAACAATTTGACGTTTATTGCTTTTATATTGCTACTGGGCATTGCGTTACACAACGATATCGTTAAAAGTTGTTAGCTAGGCTTTAAAAGCCGATGGTACATAGAGTACGCCGCATCTGTCATTATATATGTCCAAACCGTCCGTATCTTTAAGGGTAAATATATGGGATAATTACTGACGATTTTTTTAAAAATCATTATCAACAATGCTTTTACACTTCTGATATGATAGGTACCTCCAGCGCTGCTCAACACTTTTGCTGGATTCCTGTAAACCGAAATTTGCGTGCAACGGAAAAATGCGATTTTCTCAAAAACTATGTGATCTAGGGTAATCTCTATACTTTACCTGCAAGATTTAAAATAACGTTTACTACCTCTAATTTTTTTCATAATTTTAGGTTCAGTAGATTTGGAATTAGATGGGGGGAACATATATTTGCGCTTACCTTTTCGACGATATCTTTCAAAATACAATACCTAAAATTAAAAGAAATGTATTTTTGAGTTCAGCTTTAAGAAATCTTTCATAGGATACGATATACACGATATACAATTGTTGCACGATATACACGATAATTGCACGATATATAAAGAAAAGAGGTTTTTTTTTCATGTAACTTAATTAGCCCCTCTAGATTTTTACTAAAATATATTTATGAATGTTTAATAAACTAAAAATATGTGGGTCAATAGTCTTTATTACTTCCCACAATTTGAACTTTCCACGTTTCATATTTTACGAGTAAAATGGCTGTGACAGACGAACAGATAGACACAGGAGTGATCTTATAATGGTTCCTTTTTTACTTTTTAAGTACGAAACCCTAAAAAAGAGCAAAAAAAGTTTTAGAGTAATATTTCTAAATGGAAATTAAGAACGATTTTGTAAATATTTATTGAAAATACTACAAAATTCTCAATGAGTGCGTCACTGTTGGCTTAAAAGGGTCTGGGTGTCAAAATTCTTAAAAACATGCATTTTACAATTTTTTTGTTAATAAAATAACTACGAAACTAATTCAGTTAAATAAACCATGTATTTCTACGATGATTACATCAGCTCATATTACAATTTTTATGTTGTTTTAATAGTTCTGCCCTAATTGAAACTTTAAATTAATTTATCTCAAAATGGATTTTCTCGTGTCATAAATGGATTTTCTCAAATACATTATTTCTCCGAAATGATATATTTAAACTTTCTTCCAAGATCCATGAATGAATTTTTGTTCAGAGTTTTTATATTATGTTTTTAATAAATTGTTTTCGGGATTTTTCAATTCAGGGGGAAATTGTTTAAAATAAACTCATCAAAGTAAATTATCGCTCTCAAAATCACTTATTTTTTCACTTTTAAATTTATTATAAATTTTGTAAGCAAAATTTTTATAAATCCCGAAGGCAAAATAACAAGAAACATTTTTTTACATACAACAGTGAGAAAAGTAATGAAATCGGACAAGTGGTTCATAAGTTACATCAAAAATGAAATAAGTGAAAATTTTAAATTTTAAATTTTTTAAACAATATTTCAAAATTATAAAAATCTTTTATATCATAAGTAATCTTATATAGAAACATACATTGCCGAAAAAAATGCATTAAAAATGCCTATAAATAAATAATATAAAATTTTGACACATTAGACCCTTTAAGTGTGGCTGCAAAATAACCTCGTGTATAACATAGAATAACATAAAATCTTGTCTATTTTTATCCTTTGCATTTTTATCCGGACACAGAATTTTATTTGCCAATTGAACTAAATATTCACTGTAAAAAAAGAAAAAACGGAGATTCTACTGGCAATTAGACGCTAGTACTATTTCCGTATTTCTACGGAAATTTTTCCTCATAAATTACAAAAAAATTTCCGTTTTTAAACAGAAAAACGGAAATTTCTCTGTAACTTATAGTGAAAAATTTCCGTAAAAATACGGAAATAGTACCGGCGTCTAGATTGACAGTAGAATCTCCATTTTTTAGTCCGTTTTCTTTTTACAGTGATCATCTCTTGTTAATGGTTTCACACATATTTTAACGGAATAACACTCATCTATAAAAACAAAAACATTTGTAATAGAATATCAGCAACAGGAGATTTACATCTACTTTTCAATCATACATGACACAGACACAGAGTTATAAAATCTTGGACAAGTGAAAGCGAGGAGGCAATACAGCGTGATATGTTAGAGCAATAGTAGGGCACTCACTATTTTGGTGTATGTACTTCGGTGAAACAGTAAGATATCTGATTTAACCTGGTGTTGTCCTGAACCAGGGGTGCAAGCGCTTCGCAACATATGGCTGATTTTCAGCACTAAATTTTAGTAATATTCTTCGCCTTATTAAATCTCAGAAATGCTGTCAATAAATAAGGTGAGGAATACTATAAAAAATTAGTGGTAGCAATCAGCCATTTGTTGCGCAGCGCTTGCAACCCTGCCCTGAACGAAGGTGACTTTAGGAACGTCTGAAACACAAACGCTTTATATAAAATACGAGGCTAACGAGAAAGACAGCCTACCGCGGTGCATTCCTCATATCTTTTTTTTTACAGACCGCTAGAGTGACGTCATGCTCTTTTCGTACACCTGCATTGGTGCATTCGAGCATCACGTGACTTCAGCGGTCTGTGAAAAAAGATACACGTAAAGCACCACGGTAGCCTTTCTTTTTCGTTAGACTCGTATAAAATAGATGTGACGACATAAAAATGCCCTAACATTCCACTAGATGCAGAGACTGTTTATCATACCAATAAATAAAAAAACTCTTTTTTTTTTTTTTTTTTGGTTAACTGTTGCTCTGAGGCGACGATATACTATTGGCGTTTATTATCGAAAGATCTCTATTAAAAATGAAGTGTGTGGCATCTATAGCTCGTTTACAGGAAATACAAAAAGTATTCCGTTACATTACGGTCTATTAAGAAAAATCGTTTCCGGAGTTTTTTAATGATGTTAAACTATTTCAGACATAATGCAATAGATAGTATGTATGTATGAAGGGCAGTAAAACATGCTTTCTGTAGAATATGCAGTTCAAAGCATTTATTTTTCATTTATAGGATCCCACAAAGGACATTTACTGTTACATTATGATGTACGGGAAAATCATTTGCAGTAAATTTTAATGTTGTTACACTAAATCTATATACTTCTTGGAAATTTTCTGTAGGAAATTTCGCACGCCTTGCATTCAATCGAATGCATTTATTGAATGCAAAGCATGGGAAAATTTCTGCAGAAAAATTTCCAAAAAGCATATAGATTTATTCAATTTCATCGATGCTGGATTCTCTTTACTTTCATGTTTGACCCAGGGTCGTGGCTCATGGGAAACTATGTCTTGCCTAACATATGAGGCGTCCAGAAGGCAATCCGTCTAACTCCATTTTAAGTGGCGTTTTTTTAAACAAAAGAACATTGAAAATTTTCTATATATTTATAAAGTGATAAAAAGTTACCCTTGATTAAAAGAAAATTAATGAGTTAATCAAAATATCCCGAGAAAAAATATCATATACACTGAAGAGCCAAAACATTATGACCATCTACCTAATAACGCATTGTCTCAGTTTCGGCCCACAAAAAAAGCTACCTCCACCTTGGCATGGATGCCACATGTCCTTGTTACATGGCCGAAGACCGATTGTACCAGATGTTTAAGTAGCGGTCACGCAAATCCAGAATATTACAGCATGGTTGTTTTTAGCTCTGAGCTGCCGTTCCATGACACCCAAAATCTGTTCTATCGTATGAAAATCCGTTCAGTTAGGTTGTCAGGACCTTAAAAGAAATTTAGTATTATGTTCCTGGAACCACCCCAACATAATTCGAGTCCTGTGTCATGGAGCGTTGCCTTGCTTTAAGACTCCATTTCCAGTTCGGAGGAGAGATAACATTTTAATGGTGCAAAAGTTCCGCACTGATGTTCCAATAGTCTGCGGCCTTCGTGATATGTTCTACTACAACAACAGGTCCCAGAGATGCCCATGAGAACGTTTCCCAAAGCTTAATATTGCCACCACCGGCCTTTGTATGGCCTACTGAATAAGGGGGAACAACAGTTCCCCTGTAAGAAGGCGTACTTTGACATAGCCATCGACGGGTTGGAGAATGAATTGTGATTCATCTGACCAGGCATTTCTCTCCCAACGATCTATGCTCCAGTCAGGATGTTCCTGGGCCTAGTATAAGAGCAGTTTCCGATGATGCTTGGTCAACAGAGGCACATTAGTGGGGCGTTTGCGGCATAGCCTTATATCCAACAGTGTCAGCTCAACAGTGTGTTCTGAAATAATTCTACTTGGACCTGTATAGTACTGGGATGTCAGCTGAGTCAGCGTCTGTCACCGATTTTGTATTACCAAGTGGGGGAGTCTTCGACGTCCTTTTTCTTGGTACCACGTGGACGTCTAACGCCATGGCGTCTGCTGATGATTTCACCGCTATTCATTCACTTTGCATGAGTACTAACAAAGATATGTCGCAAACAACGCACGAGTCGGTCAGTTTCGGAGATACTCGTTTTAAGTCATTGGGCTATTGAATTCTGTCCTCTATCAAAGTCGCTTAGATCAGCGGCCTTTTCCATCACAGTAAGTCCAAAAATTATTCATCAGACTACCTAGCAGTAGTTAAATACCAGTCTCACCTGATTACGTGCCCTGCACGTCAACTAAGCGAGTTCATCGCAAAATGTGGGGATGGTCATAATGTTTTGGCTCTTCGGTGTAGATACAATATTTTTTAGTTACAATAACTTTAACTGTTTATACTGAACATTTTCATTTGATGGAGTTAATCGATTTGTGCGATGAACGGCTCATATGATAGTGAGAAGTGCCAGGCTGGGTATCGCTCCAAGTGGTTTAGTAGGTAGAACGTCGCTACGCTGTACCGATGACCCGGGTACGATTCTCGGCTTGAACACTTTTTCACTCTGTTGGCTGTATGCCTTTTAAGCAATTAAAATTTGAAATATTGTTGTTACATTATTTCAAACATAATGGAATTTATATACGTTACTAAAGTGCATTATAAGTTTCTTATTAAAGAGTTTGGTGTGCATTGTATTTAACGCTTATTTACAGAATAGAATTCAGTTACAGTACTGTCTCAGAGCGATAATTTCTGGAAGTGAGCTTTCAACTTTGGCTTGTGTTCTTAAGTTTAACTAAATTTTTGCATACGTGTTGTGTATAAATTCTGTTGATCTTATACAGGTCTACACAAAGAAATACATGAGTATTACTGAGTGGGAGTGAATTGCTTAAGGGTAGTTTTTAATTGTCCTATGCATTTTCCTACTGAACTATATTTAGTACATTGATACAAGTTTGCGGAATATAAATAAATTCATATACAGGACTACGCAAAAAAGAAGATAAATTGCCGTTTATCGTTGGTAATTGATGGAAGTGTATTTTAGTGTTGTGTTATGCATTTTTTACTCGAATTAAATGTTAACCTAATATGCGATGTGTACGGAAGTCTTTAGATATATACAGGGCTATACAAAACAATTCGAGCGTACCGCATGTATAGTCCAAAAATGCTAAAAGTTAATTTTCTGACGAACTAAATTTTAGCATGATATGTATTATACATGCCAATCTATAGATCATATACAGAGCTGCACAAAGTGATTATACTACCCTTTTGAGTATGGAAGGTAATTGTTAAAACTGGATTTTTAAAATGTGTTATATGTTTTCTAACTGTTTACTTAAATTTTCACCTTACTTAACAGTTTTCCAGATATGTTGGAAAGTGCTTCATAATCTAATGCTTGAAGCATGATTTTTCGTTCTTGTTATCAAACCTTCCGCGAAAAGCGTCCTTTTGCAGAATGTTTAATTTTTTATGACCTAATTTTAAAAGTAGAAGTTTTTGCCGAATTGAACCGCCGTAATGCTTTGATTAAAATATTAATCAAGGATTTTAAGCACTTTATACGTCACGTATATGTGACGCTCGGCACGAAGGGATTAAATAATAAAACAAAAAAAATTAAACAAGTCGGAAATTGTACGTCAAACATGGCAAATGAGGTACGTTCGTACTATAACTAGTTTTATAAATATTCAGATCTTGGTACAGTAGCTGTTACATTCTTATGCAAAAATGCATGAATACAAAATTTGTTACGACCACATATATTAAATAATATGACTTCATCTTAAATAGGACGTAATCACTGTTACAGCATAACATCTTTTTCATTAAAAATATTTTTTTATTAATTTTAAAATATTTAAATTAATTTAATAAACCTTTTTTTACTTTAACATTTCAAATTCTTCCTTTAAATATTCGTTAAACGTTCGTTTTCAGTTAACTTTACTTAAAAACAATTTTAATTTCTTCTCCAGAAAAGATCGTTAAAAATAATCATTAATAAAATAAAAAAAATCTCAATTTTAATACTTTCAGCCAAAATAAAATATTTTTCATAATAATTTTCAAATGCAAAATTCAAATTATTTAATAACGATCCTTTATTTAAACTTTTATCACTCCCGGTGGCATCAATCGAAAACAGCCAATCAGCTACTTTCGCGCCTTTTGAGAACCAACGCCAGATTTATCTAAGCATCACCTTCCTCTCTCTTTGCCAAAAATCGCTGCGATGTAACATTTTTTTCGTCCCTCCTGGGAACTTGTGTCCGTTGGTGCAAATGTGTTTCAACAGTATTGGATTCCGTTCAATTAGAATTAATTCTGTAAAGAATATATACATATTTTTAACATCCTGTCTTTAAAAGAAAATATAATAATTTCAGACTTAAAAGAAAGTAACAACTCGATGATTTGTAGCCATGAGATTGATTTTCCTTAGTATCCAGAGTACATCTTTTTTTCAGACGGAAAGCATCAAGTTGGAGAATTTTTCATAAGTCGTATCACCAGAAAAGTTATCAAACATCGGTAAATTCATACTACCTTGTGAGAAGTGTTCTACTGAAGAGGTCGTCTGTCACTTTCAGCAAGATTCAAACAGAAGTCAATTACACAAAACGAGGCACCTATGATGCCTAATTTAAGTACGGCGATAAATTCCCTCTATGCCCCTATTGGTCTACATTGAATATTTCGTTGTCAGTTTTAATCGTAGAAGAATGGGACTTTTTTGTCTTATTTCTTAGTGTAATAGGATACTTTTACTAAATATCACTTATAGGACCGGGAGATCGCGTATAAAGAACCTTAAATTTCTTATTTTTTTAAGAAATGTTTTTATTGACACAAATCGCTTTTAAAAAACTGATGTACCTCATTTAAAACATTTTTGTAATTGTAACTATATGTCTATGGCTAACGGTTTAGGGATAAACCATTGAACACCGTTGAGAGTGGACATTCTGTATAGAAAACAAATAGAAAAGGCAATAAAATTCCTCATATCTATCTGCACTTCCTTTCCCAAGTGGATTCGTAGCTACTTCATCATTAGTGCTGCCAGAGGTCCAATATCACAAAAAATGGGACAGGTAGACAAAAAAAGCTGAACAGCGACTTCTAAATCGGGACATAAAAATACAGTAAATCCCATGAAAACGAATTTTGCCTATAAGACTATTAGATACGTGTACGTGACCACTACTGGTCATCACACGGTGTACCCGGAAGGTACTACCACGGCGCTCAAGCTACCAAGAGAATCGTAGTTCATTTTTGAATGGATTCTTCCACAAAGGGTCGCTACCTTCTTTAGAGTGAACACAACTGAGGTCGTGGCCCACCCAGTGGATGAATCAACTTCCAGTCATGTGATCCTCGAGGCAGGGGGCCCCCTTAGGCCTTCTTCCAAGCTCACAAGGCATCCGGAGGACTTCGGCCCCACATGTCCACATGGGTCGATGTGATACCTCTCCGAATGTTACAAACTTGACATCCCACCGTCACGATAGCCACTTCGACACTTGGCACAACAACTAACCTGCAACATAAGGCCCTCATCTAGGTACCCATCCATACGTAGCGAAGAGCCATGAGACTCCCAACTAAGAAGGCCTGCCTAGCTCGTCGAACTCACTCTCAAATTGACCGGACCTGTGAAATAATGTCACACACACAATTTTTAGCACAACTTTGTTATTCAGCTTCACTTGGTACATTCGATTTGGGTGGGGTCGGTAGAGTGCGAATTTACATACATTTATGATAATGATAATAATAATAATAATAATATTTACAATGGTTTTTCAATCGGAACCACATGTTAGACTGTACAAGGAAATAATAATAATAATAATGAATTGAGTATGGTCTATATTATCTTCAATCTTCTTTATCTTTCACCTTCGACTTCTTTGCACTGAGTCCCATCAACAAACCTGAATGACCAATCTCTTAGAAGCTCTTCCAATGCGAGAAACAGTGTGTAATAACAGCTCCCTACCAGAGGTGAGGCTCCATTACTCTGAGAAAAGCCTCGAGAGACTTTCTCAGGCTCGATGCCACAAAGTAGTTAAGTGAGGAATCCTGTCTTAAACGTTAAAATTTCACTGTCTCTATGATAGGAATGCCATATACCTGCAATGACGAAACTTTGTTTAAAACAGAATTTTTCTTTTGTCCTCTACGATTCTATCTTAAAAGGTTTTATTATACTAAATAAACACAACAATCTTATACAGTAAAAGCTGTAAAAGCAAAATCGCTAAGAACTGAAACCAAATTCCAATTTAGCAGTTATAATTGCACAGTATTCTTATCGTAGGGACAAAGGAATTTTTACTTTTAAAGCAGAATTTCGTTAAAAACATGTTCTGTTTACGCAGAGTTTACTGAACAAAGTACTGTAAAACTTGTAAAGATAGAATCACTTACTATCGAAAAAAATTTTCTTTAGACAGATTTCCATTTAGGCAGGTAGGTCTTAAGATATTTCTTTGGAAAGGTCTGTAGAACTTTTTCCGTTATAGTTAGGTTCTATCTTCACAGATTTTACTGTATTAAGTTTCAGTTAATGCATACTAATGAAAGCATGGTTGAAATGAGTGGTTACGCGAGACGGGTCTTGGAGCTCCTGAAAATCAGGACACCTGGCATCCTGGCAACACTAGTCATCATGCCCAACTTTGATCGGCACCTTCTACTTGCAGCCCTGGGTGAATCAACCCTTCTTATTCTATACTTTACATCAGTGTTTCTCAACCTTTTTTACTTCACGGCGCACTTAAACCTACAATAAAATTTGTGCGGCACACTAAAAATATGATGACTTAAAAAAAGGAATGATTATCTATCATTACAAAAGAAATTATTACATATAATTTTTAATTTATTTACTATCACAAACAAAATAGGCCATTTGAGCCAAATAAAGAAAAAGAAAATTATTTTAAATAACATTTTATAACTTTTTTTATGTACTTTTTAAAAATATGTATTAGCATTTATAAGCAGATGAAACACCGTTTTAAGCACCTTTTTAACACTAGTTTCGGTATCATTCAGCATGTCGTCATCAGTGCAAATAATCATGGAATTTTTCCATATACGTATATGGAGAAGAAGCGGATTCGAGGTATAGGTTTATTGATCAATGGCAGTGCAGAAAATTACAGCACCAGCCAAAAGCCAATTAGAAATTGCACAGGAAAAGAAACTGGTAATGTGGAAAAGAATATCCCAATTTGACAGTAATTTGTCACATTAGCATTTAAATAGATATCTAAGTTTGACTTTTTAAAAATTAGAATGCTTTCTGCGTAAGATAAAATCTTCGGATAAGCATACTGTTAAATCCTTTTTCAACGATATTTTCTACTATGTATTTTAAATTATAATCTTTTCCATCAGGCACATAATTTCAATTTTGACTCAGCTACCATTGTCAAGAAATGCATTACTTCTCTGTATTTAGACTTTTTTGAAGCTGTTCATATCCATAGATTTAAAAACTCCTTGGTTAATGATTTGTCTAGTGTACCATACATCTCAACTTTCTGGGTGGATTTGTTGTGTCACGGCACTTCACTTCCGCTTTAATTTCATTGGCTGTTGGAACTTGATGGTCTTTTGGTATTGTGTTTTGATATTTATGTTTTCACCGTTCATGTAGTTGGGGGGATATTGTTTTTATACACTGAGGATGTGAGTCCTGGAACTCACGAAACGTATACGTCTGTTCAAATTAACTTATAGAGTAGGTGGGGGTAAAGATACGCACGGGGTAAAGATACGCACTGGCTGATTTAATATGAAGAAACATTTCTACAATCATGACCGCTAGATAGTAGTTTGGTCTCATGTGTAGTAATTGTGTATTCAAACCTTATGAAACAAGTGGGTAAGTGTGATCACAGATCGCAAAGAGGGTTTCGTTTAATATTCCTTTCAAAACACTTTATCTTTTTGAAAAATCTATTACTTCCACATTTCGCAACCAGGGGGCGCACTCGATTCTAAACAAACATCTATCCGAACGAAATCCCGTTTTACATACTATCCGCAGATATATTAGTGGAGGGGATTGGGCCCATAGCACCTGAGATCAGTAGGCGCACCTGGCGGTAAAAAATGGAACTACAATATGTAAGGCTATGGTGCACAATATGAAAGAAGGGTCAAAGGGGTGTCGGCAAAAGTTGGAAAATTTCTCCCCTGGTTAAAAGGGCGGATGTTAGACAAATTACTTAAAATACACAAGCTAGAGCCCGGAGAGGTAAATAATATAAGACTTTTTGAAGATTTTATGATTTGTCGTGTGGTCTGAGGTATTCAGCTATATGTATGCAAAATTTCATGTTTCCAACTTAATTAGGGGCTCTCTTAGAAAGAATTGCTTCAAATACATATGTGGTAGCTCAAAGGGTTAAACGTAAGACATTTTCAAGATTTTATGATTTGTCGCTTGGCCTCAGGTGTTCTGCTATAAGTATGCAAAATTTAAAATCTCCAATTTAATTAGGGGCTCAGTTAGAAAGAATTGCTTAAAATACACGAGCTGGAGTTGAAAGGGTTAAACATAAAACTTTTTCAAAATTTATTATTTGACGTGTAATCTGGGATGTTGAGCTATAAGTATGCAAAATTTCACGCCTCCAACCTAAATAGGGGCTCACTTAGAAAGAATTGTTTAAAATACACATGTGGGAGCCCAAAGGGTTAAACGTACGACATTTTCAAAATTTTATGATTTGTCGTTTGATGTGAGGTGTTCAGCTATAAGAATGCAAAATTTCACGCTTCCAACTTAATTAGAGGCTCACTTAAAAATAATTGTTTAAAATACACATGCAGGAGCCCAAAGGGTTAAATGTACGACTTTTCCAAAATTTTATCATTTTTCGTATGATGTGTGGTGTTCAGCTATAAGTATGCAGAATTTCACGCCTCCAAACTAATTAGGAGCTCACCTTAGAAAGAATTGTTTAAAATACACATGCGGGACCCCAAAGGGTTAAATGTACGACTTTTTCCAAAATTTTATCACTTGTTGTTTGATGTGAGGTGTCCAGCTATAAGTACCCGAAATTTCATGTCTCCAACATAATTAGGGGCTCACTTAGAAAGAATTGTTTAAAATACACATGTGGGAGCCCAAAGGGTTAAATGTACGACTTTTTCAAAATTTTATGATTTGTCGTATGATGTGAGGTGTTCCGCTATAAGTACCGAAAATTTCATGTCTCCAACATAATTAGGGGCTCACTTAGAAAGAATTGTTTAAAATACACATGTGGGAGCCCAAAGGGTTAAATGTACGACTTATTCCAAAATTTTATCACTTGTTGTTTGATGTGAGGTGTCCAGCTATAAGTATGCAAAATTTCACGCCTCCAACATAATTAGGGGCTCACTTAGAAAGAATTGTTTAAAATACACATGTGGGAGCCCAAAGGGTTAAATGTACGACTTTTTCAAAATTTTATGATTTGTCGTATGATGTGAGGTGTTCCGCTATAAGTACCGAAAATTTCATGTCTCCAACATAATTAGGGGCTCACTTAGAAAGAATTGTTTAAAATACACATGTGGGAGCCCAAAGTGTTAAATGTACGACTTTTTCCAAAATTTTATCACTTGTTGTTTGATGTGAGGTGTCCAGCTATAAGTACCCGAAATTTCATGTCTCCAACATAATTAGGGGCTCACTTAGAAAGAATTGTTTAAAATACACATGTGGGAGTTACCGACATTTATTCTTCTGCGAGTTAAACCGATTAATTAAATAATAATTAATATTTCAGCTTGTAATTAAGATAGGACTTAGAAATAGGTATCAATAAAATCAGCGAGAAATTTGACATCGGGATGCCATAAAATTTAATCAAAAAATTTAACATTTAAAAAGTTAAAATTCCGTATTAAAATATGCTATTAAGAAAAACCGCAGAGTCGTCATGTCTACCTGCTTTGAAATCTTTTGAATTGAAATCTTTTTTCTTTGTCTTTCCAATTAAAGAAAATAAATTTTTATCGATCGATTTTTAGTGGATATTTTAACTTATACACATCGTAGAAACGTGAACTTTATACCAAATGAAAGTAGATTTTTTTCTGCGTCTGTCTATTCCATTTACAAATTTCTGGGACCAATATTTTCTGATATGCGATTTCGACTTATAATATCCACTTCATTTTTCGGCTTAATTTCCTCCGTGGTAACCATGCATCGGCTGATTTTACTGGCAACCCTTAGGAGAAACACGGATGATTTGGAGAAAGTTCATTTGAATCTGCGTTAAAAAGGTGGATTGGTTAATTTTAGAAGTTAATTAGCCCGTAATTCAGTTAATTACCAACTTTTTCAAAATTTTATGATTTGTTGTTTAATGTGAGGTGTTCAGCTATAAGTACTCAAAATTTCAAATCTCTAACATGTATAGTTTCTGAGAACGGGCTCTGTGACGGACAGACAGACAGACAGACAAAGGAGTGAGACGAATAGGGTTTCGTCAGATGAACGAAACCCTAAAAAGTAGCACTCCGGGCCAAGAAAATGAGGTAAGTTTAAATTATCGAATTTTTATCTAATATTTTTTAAAATTCACTTTATTGTTTAGATAACAATACTTCGAATTTTTACAAATCCAAAAATTCAGTGGAGAACGGAAGTTCTATAGCTTCTAAATGCCGTATAGTTTATCTCGATCGCATTTGCTTAAACATGTAGGTAGCCGGTTAAGTAAAATACTGCAGAATGGGGTAAAAGTACGCATCCGTCTTGGGGCAAAGATACGCACAAGTTTAAGATTCGGGCTTTGCCTTATCGTTTTAGCTCGATGCAAAGCTTTCCACAATCACGTTGTGGTAAGTTTTATTTTTTATATTTTATAAAATATAATAGCTACTTAACTAATATAAGCTAGTTAACTACATTTTCCTTTTCCTAGTTTAGTTTCTTTTTAATATAGAATACTTTTAAAAATCAATATTCTTGTTTCATAAAACGGTTTTGTTTTATAGTCTTAACCCTTAACTCCTGTTAACGGTCTCACAGACTGCTGCTATATTCATTCTTCATAGCTTAACTTGTAATTTTCAATTTAACTATTGATGTTAGTTTAATTTTGATTCGTGTGGAAACTTAATAGTATCGCTAAATACTTCTAAATGAGGAGAACTTTTATTATAATAGACCTTTACATACAGTTTAGCGCAAAAACAGTATCTTATGAGTCAGTCAACCCTTTTATTCATTCTACGATCAAGGGGTCTAAGACCGCTCACAGTATTTATGCAACAATTTTTGTCATAGTAGTTTGAGGTTAACTGCTATTTGCGATCTCACAAACCCCCTGTTTTTTTTTTTTTGTTTTTTTTTTGTTTGTTTCATGGTTTAACTTACAATTTTCAGTTTAACTATAAATACTAGCGACATTTACTAATGCTTTTGCATAACTCATTCGTTTTATTGGAAATGGGGCAAAAACCCACAGTAATGGGGCAAAAATTCACACTGCGCATCTTTGTCCCACCATTGCTACTTTTACCCCAACCGATGGGGCAAAGATACGCAGAGCAATGTTTTTTAAAAACTGCAATTTCTCACAGAATTATAATTTGACAGAATGTCGGTTGATGGTAGCACTTGCCTAAGGTTCTAATCTAACATTTTAATCACTCATTGCATAAGTTTAGACCAATGTGTGTGTTAAAAATCAAAATGTATGGAAAGTGCGTATCTTTGCCCCCACCTACTCTATATTTTATTGTGTGTTTAAACGTTGTTTTTAAGTAATTTACTAAGTTATCAGTCTGAATCAGGCCTGGTTCTAAAAGAAAGCATTAAACTTAGTCTCTCCAAGAAGATTAATGAAGCCTTTTTCATAAGTTTATAATTTTTTTTTCTATGGCAATCGCTTTAAAATTGCTTTATGAAATCCAAGCTGGTACTCTAAAAAGTAATAGCATTTAAAGATATCACCTATGATTAATTATCTAGCATTATGAAGAAGCGCGCTGGACATATCATTTTTAAGGTTGCTAGTCAGTCAATTTCTGAAAAAGTGACCGACTAGCAGTCTGTCCGAATCGTGTTCTATCAATTCAAACGCGCTATATTTGGAATGTTCGAGCTAAAACTGACTTAGAGAAGAAGAACTGTGTTGGAAATTGCCCCTCAAGCGTGGCAAATGAGGCACGATCATACTATAACTAGTTTTATAAATATTTTTTGCACCGCATATTGTACTGAATGCATATTTTAGTACACTTCATAACTGTATATCAATTTCATTCTGTTCGAAAGGCTGTAACATCATTAAAATGCACTTGAAATAATTTTTAAGGCCGGAATGTAATGGAAAACTTTTGACTGTCCCGGTAATTAAACTATACATCCGATTTTCATAAAATTTGAAATGACTCAATAAAATTTTGCAACAATTATATACTCGTAAATTTCAGACCATTCGGTTGGGTAGTTTTTGCTCTGCTATATGCGGACGGACGGACAGACAGACGGAACGACGACTATAGGTGCTACGTTTTTATATAATTACGAACGCACCTAAAAATCAGTGGTTCTACTCCATAAATCCGTTTTCCTTTCGTAAATGTATAATGTAATTTAATTTACTTGTTTTACCATAGATGGCAATGTTTGAGTAAAATATGACTAAAATTCATTCTGATATATGTGAAAATATAAAATATAATAGTTATTTCATTTAATTTTTTATAAAATGACTGATTTCTAATCTTTTTACTGAATAAAGCACAAAATTGAAAAAAAAAATTGTTTTGACATGTTTTCCAAAATATATTTTACCAGTAAGGAACTAAATGGGATGTATGGCAACCCTGATTCTAATATAAAGAAACAAAAACTACTCAAATAGGAAGTTATCCGCCAGAATCAGACCTGGATTTAAAAGAAAACACAAAATTCCCCCTCTCAAAGAAGTCATTTTCAATAAGTTGATCAATTTGTTTTCTACGGCAATCACTTTTAAGCTGCCTTAACCACATGCTGATAGTTCAAAAACTATTAGCACTTAAAGAAATCATCCTACATTGAAAAATGGCATTCGCAACTAAAATAACATCAAGCTATTCCAGAAGTATATAATCGTGACTTGCTTCACCATTTAGATTCATAATAAAAACCTGAAGAGAAACATTTGTTACCGACGAGCCACGCGGTAGGGAAATTAAGAAAAATTGAGAGACGCATGCATCTTAAGACACGTCAATAAATCAAAATCATTCCAGACGCATTCAGAGGTTTAAAACTGTTTGAAAAATTGTATGAATAACAGTAGACAGCACTTTCATCTGCTATAAAAGCTTGACCGACAGAGTGCCGATCTGGGTATAAGATATAGGTCAAAATGTGAGTTATTGAAGATATTTTCCCGCTTTAAAATGTACCTACTTTATTAAGACCGTAGTTGAATAAAATGTCTACTGCATCTAAATTTAGCCAGAATTTATGCTCATTGAAAAATGACTTATACACAGTGGCACAGGAAAGAGCATTCAATTTTTACTGTAGCATAGAAAATCGGTGCCTAAATTTAACTAAATTGATATATAAAAATAACTGAAATGAAAACACATTATTTTTTCGCATTGAAACCCAAGCGTTCTCCTTATGCGACTGTTAAAATAAAGATCTTTTCGACAGTCTGTTGTTCACTTATAATATGAGCTTTGTTATGTTGTTATGTTGTTGATTTATAAAATAACAAATTGCCATATACAGGGTGTCTACTCTCAATGGCTTCCAATAGCTAATTTCTAAATCGTTAGTCATAGCATACACTGAAAAAAATGGATGCTCAAAATAGAGTAAAAAGTACTCAATTTTAAATGCGTCACATACTCAAAATAGCTCCGATCCAAATGTATTAAAATTGAGAAACACATGTACTCATTTTTGATTCCATGGTTGTGTTCAAATATGAATCGTTATGTACTGCCCCCTAAACCTAAAAATTAAAGTAAAAATGTACTGACATTTATATCCTGTTCAAAGTTATTAACAAGAAACGTTTAATTGATTATTTATTAAGACAAACAGCAAAATTATTAACAAGATACCCAAATCAAATATTTTTATGTCAAGAGTATTATTTCCAAGCACTTTTAAATTATTTTAAAATACTATGCATAATTTAATATTTACATTAATAAACATCATTTATGCTACCATAAATGAAATAAACCATTACAGGGCACTAAATTATCGTTTTGTTTGAATTTGATAACATGTGACGTTTCAAAATTGAAAAAACTTAGGTTCATTTTTGATCCAAAAATACTCAATTCGATATGAGTACATCGATTTACTCATTTTTGAGTACTTCATTTTTTTTCAGTGTAGACACAATTCTGAAATGTTTAAAATGAGGTAAAAAGTTATTTTAAAAGTCATTTTTATGAATAAAAGCATTTCTTAAAAAGTTACGAATTTTAATTTTTATACGGTTCCTCGGTCCTATAAGTGATATTTAGTAAAAACTTCAGACACACTAACAAGCAAGACAAATAGACGAAGTGCATGACTTATGCCAATTTTCTGCATCTGAAAACAGGTGAGTTGGGTCATGCTTCGAGGAATCGTACACAAAGTGCTTAAAGTATTTAGAAGGATTTATTTTGCGTGTACATTTCTGCATTGTAGCCGAAGGAAGTCACTTCGAACTTAAGATAAATTTAATTTTTATTAACTACGTTTTATATCAGATAATCTAATAGCATTTTAAAATATATATATCATTTTGTAAAGAATTGAGGCTGTTGCTTTTCATCATTTCATTCAACAAAAATTCCATTATATTTTAACTTATATTTTTAGTACAAGTTGCATATTTTTCTTTAATATGTCAGAATGAAAATATATTTCAAATTTATAATGTAATGTTAATTTTACTCTCAAATATTATTTTTTTTGTATCTGACGATTATTTATATTTGTAGTTTATTTGTGAATGACCCCTATTTCGCAACAAAAAAGATGCTTCAATTTTAAACAGCTATTACTCGGTCAGTTTTAATCTTCGACGTATGAGATTTTTTTTTTGTCTTACTTTTTAGTGTAATAGGATATTTTTACTAAATATAACTTACAGGACCGGGGGGATCGTATAAAAATTTAAATTTCGTAATTTTTAAAAGAATGTTTTTATTGACCCAAATCGCTTTTAAAGTACTTCTTTACCTCGTTTAAAACGCTTTTGTTGTTGGAACTATATGTCTACGTCTAACGGCTTAAGAATTAGCCATTGGACACCGTTGAGAGTGGTTATCCTATGTAATATATGCGCTCTGTAATAAGAATTTATTTGAAAAAATATTTTAATGATTTTTTTTAGCGTTTGTATAACACTAATGATATTTCCTACTGAAATGCAATTATTTTTAATAGGATAAAGCTGTTTACACTAAAATTGTTTGACTATTACTACTATGTTTGATTTTCTATAATTGAAATAGACTTTTTTGTCTTAAGCGACTCTATCAAAACTTCGGATTTTCATCACAAACTGCATTTTTTTTCTTTCGTTTGAGCTAAAATACGTTAGACATTATATCAACAATAGAAAACATAAATGTATAACAATACCTTATATGTACATTATAATAATATTCTTCTTTTAATTGCTAAAAGGTGTAAATTTTAAGACTAACAAGTAATATAAAAATTTTGTTTTTAAAGTCAATTCCTACTTAGGTCATCAAAGAAAAATTTAATATAATCCCTTAAGCTAATATTAGTTTTTGTTGCATTAAAATATCTCAGTTTGTTTATTTTCTATAAGCAAGTAGGTTTACAATGGAAGTCTATGGGAATTTGGCGAAATATTAGAGATATCGCCAAGTTGGCGATAAACTTGGCGGTATTTGGCGACATAATATGGTCCCCCCTATAGATAACCCCCCTTATAGATATGAAGATGCATTAAATGCTGTTCAATAACCAATGGCCGCTATTTTGTCTCCCATATAAAACTAAAATTAATTAATTAAAATTTAATTAATGAATTAATATTTGAAAAATTTGTATTTACATCAATTGTCATCCAGTACAAGTTTAAAAAAATGTATTTCAACTTGATAGGATGAATAATAAGTATTTTATTAACGATTGAATATTTGAACAAGATATATAAATATAGGTAGAGTTTGAACTAATAGTAGGAATTGAAAAATAGTTTTCTTGGACCGTTTACATGTTTCGGCTCTATTTGAGCCATTTTCAAAACAAATAACTAAGAACTAACTGATCCCGCTGAAAGAAATCTACACTAAAAATCGCAAACCTCAGTCATTTTCCACACCTATGCTCCGCGATGTTCACTTCAAATTGTGTTTTCACACGGTTTCGCCTTCACTAGATAAGTCTATTTTGCCTTTGATCGGAACGTTCTATGGCTCGCCTAAGCCTATCAACTTCATTTCGAATGATCTTCTTTCAGTCATTTCGCCCACAGTTTCAGCAACGCCGTTGTCTTCTGCGTAAATTATAAATTCTACTCTATAAACTCATTTTTGCAAAAAAATAATTAGTAAATGGTTAGCAAAAATTTAGCGACTTGATGATGATCAGTGCTGAAAATGTCGCATCACGAGACACCTTTCTACATTCAAAAAATCATTGTAATATCATCAAAAAATCATTGTATCAAATATTGTAATCATAAGTAACTCCTTTTACGCGAGAAATACCACAGCAAATAACGAAGTCCGCTAAAGTTAGGTTTAACAAGTTTGATTTTCTAAACAAATCACTCGTTGCTATCGTCAAAAGAGAAATAACCGCTTTTTCGTCGTCCCGTACCTTAGCTTTATACACTGCTCAAAACAATTAAAGAATATTGCAGTTTTAGGTGGATTTTGTATCTGGTAAACTGTTTAGCTGATTGATACATCGTCGACAGACATAGTAGGTTATATGAGAATAAATTACACATGTTTGGCAGAAAAAAATGCATTTTATTGCGCATTTGTGTACTAAAGGAAAAAAACACAATTTGTGCATATGAGAAAAAAAGAATAAGAAAAGGTGTTTTCTTCAAAGAAAATCATTTTCAGTAGGGGGTATGGTTTCCACGGGCGGCCAGCAACGTTGAACACCTTTGAGGCATGGACTCAATGAGGCTATTAATGACGAGTTGGGGTATTCTGCCCCACTCTTCCAGAAGAGCTCTTTCCAGTTCTTGGAGAGTTTGTGGGGGTTGTTGGCGGCCAGAAACTCGTCTTCCTAGAGCGTCCCAAACGTGCTCGATTGGATTCATGTCTGGAGAACACGCTGGCCATTCCATTTGAACGATCCCTTCCTCGAAAAGGAAATCCTCCACCAGGTTTGCACGATGTGGCCTGCAGTTATCGTCCATTAAAATGAAGTTATCTCCGATTGCTGCAGCGTAAGGGACTACAATAGGTCTGAGGATCTCATCCCTATATCGGCGACCAGTCAGAGCTCCATCTCGAATGATGTAGAGGTCAGTGCGCCCGTCAATGGAGATGCCACCATACACCAACACTCCTCCACCGCCAAATCTGACACTTTCGTGCACGAACGCAGGATTATTCCTACTGCCATGGTCCCTCCAGATGAAAATACGCCTATTATCCGGATGCACAGAAAAACGGGACTCGTCAGAAAACAGAATATTGCTCCATTCATTTCTCCTCCAGTTGACATGCTCAGTTGCCCACTCCCTGCGGTCGCGACGATGCCTTGATGTTAATCTAACACATACCATCGGTCTGTGAGCATACAGACCTACAGCATGGAGCCGGTTTTGGACAGTCTGAGTTGAAATCGTGGTGCCTGTAGCCGAGCGAAGGTGTTGTTGGAGAAGTGTAGCGTTCATGGTTCGGTGTCTCCGAGCTGTTAACGCTAAATACCGATCTTCATTGGGCGTTGTTGCCCGTCTACGACCTTGCCCTGGTCTTCGGCCTGCACATCCACTCTCCAAAAAACGGTTCCAGATCCTGGAAATGACACTTTGTGACACTCCAATGGCTTGCGCTACTTCGGCTTGAGTTTGGCCCCCTTCTAGCCTACCAACAATTCTCAAAGCTTCTGAATCTGTCAAATGACTTCGCTGAGACATCGTACTCATCGAAACAAAGCAATCACTGAATGCCGATCATCCTTGTCTTCATTCTCTTTTATCCAGTTGAAAGTCAAATTTCATTCGCTGCCGCTGAAGCGACGTTTTTGACGTCGAACTCAAAATTTGCATACTCCACAGTTTGAAAACCAGAAAAATTTGCATTTGTGATTCTTTTCTTCTATTTTCGGCAAAAAAAATTTCGTTTATATCTTTATTTTATATAAAACTTCAAATATCCTTTAATTGTTTTGAGCAGTGTATATATATATATATATATATTCTAAAATTTCACGATCCATGATACATTGATCTGAAACGCTACCATTCAATTTTTCGCGTACCTTCTCAGATCAATTATAAGAGAAACCATTAAGATTGTAACACTTAAAAATTCATTAATTAACTTACCAAAATTATGGCTAGAGTTAAATAAAAGCAAAATTTATTGGCCAGGTGTTGCCAACATCAATATGATATCAGCGTTAGTCACGGGCAAGTTTTTGCTTTATAATTTAGATAGGTATTTTATCTCTAGAAGTAAGAATTCGACTGAAATTGTGTACTGAAATTTCTAGTAAAAACAGAACTTTTCAAATCTTTGTTTTCATTTTACTTTATTTATTCAGCAAACTTTAGGCTATTCATTAAACTAGAAATTTTCCAAAATCTCATGGAATAATCTTATATCAGAAATGCGAAGTAGTTGAAATTTAACTCTCTTTATGATGAGATAACAGGCACATGTAAACCTTCTATTATCACCAAATATCCATTGTAACAAGCAAACAAATTCTCACAGTATGTTTACTCTGTTCTGTGGCACGTGTCGGATTCTGAATTATCTAATCTAACCAATAGATCGTTAACATTTGCTCTGTCAATCAATCAAATGCAAGCGTAACCTAACGTTTAAGCAAAGATTGTGAGTTTCAAAATAAATGCATGATTTTAAAATCCACAAAATAAAGATTTTCGACGACAAATCCTTGAAGTACACATTAGTCAGTAAAAAATGCCCTGTTTCACGAAAATAAGAAAATCGGAAAATTACCCTGGAATGTCTTTTTAGCCTATAAAATTACCGGTACGCGAAAAATAAGCATGTCTAACAAGAAAGGTCTCCATATGCGCATACTCAGAAAATGTTAAACAAGAAAGAAAAAATCATGCGTCAAGCATAGATTATGAAACACTTTCCAACACATTCAGAATAATGTGTAACAAAACCCTTTGATAAGTTGAAATATAATGTCTAAATGAACCATTTGGAAACGCGTAACACATTTGAAAACCCAATTTCAGCAAGTGCTGACATCTACAGTCGGAAAATTATCCAAATTCTTTCAGCAGCCCCGTATATGATACATAGATTTGTATCTATAAACTGCATGCTTGCAAAAATTTAGTTCAGTTAGGAAATACATTTACCACAGTTGAAAACTCCCCCTTCAACAATTTCCGCTAATAAGGAGATGGTACGTGAATTCTTTTGTACAGCTCTGAATACGAGGTATAGAATTTATACACAACGTGCAATATCGAAAAAAATTAGTTAAATTAATAAAACAGGAATTCTGCTTTTTTAGAATTTAGTGTTGCCCCCTATGAAAAAAAAAGTATATATAAATACAGTCGAACTCGCTTATAACGAGCCCTGATTTAACGAGAACCTTCATTTAACGAGGAAATCATAAATACTTGGTTGGTACAATGTTAAGTCTATGGTGGCATAACTCGCTTTTAACAAGCAAACCACGGTTATAGCGAGCAATATCTTTGTGATTCCTAAAATTTCTATTGACTTCTGCCTCTCCAGCTCAGATAACGTTTTTTGGAAAATTTCCCTTAACATTCCGAAATTAACAGAAATTTCTTGGGCCAAGAGTTCACTTCGAAGAACAATAAGATAGTTCAAAACAAATTAACCAACTTCTTTTGTATTGTACAGAAATAAAAAATAAATAAAGTATGTATAATAAAGTAAGTATGCATGAATTTGTGTAATTTTTTTCGAACCCGTTTTTTACGAGCACCCGGTTATAACGAGGAAATATCACGGTCCCTTCGACCTTGCTATAACCGAGTTCGACTGTAGTACAAAACATATTTCAATTTTAAGACTTAAAGCACGCGCTTTTATTTTATGTAAAAAGACGTCATTCGCATCCGCTTAAGAATTCAGCATTTACGATCCACTCTTAAACATCTACAGTAAAGTATGCATAGGAAGTCACTATCGCGAAATAATACACAAATGCAACAAAAAGGTGCCGACATTAAAGAAACTCGACAAAAAAAAAAACCCGGCTATCTAATCATTCATAAGCCTTCATTTGTTTGTAACATTAATATATATACTCAAAATTAAATATAGTTCATAATAGCTCCATGTTTTAACAGAAATCATTCGTTTATATTTTTTTCAAAATAGCACGTATTTTAATGATATTTTCTTTCGGTTGTTATGAGAAAATGGCAACAAAAATATATAATTACTATTTTACCACTATTTTTCATTTACTTTCTACAGAAATGGAGTACGCCCGTTGCCAATAGTAAGCAAATGGCTCTAAAAACTACAAAAAAAATAATGTTTCAAAAATAAATGGAGATGCAGTTGTCAAACAAATTGCATTTAAAAGTACATTTTTTCCTCAATACGACGGTATAAAAATTGAAAAAATGCGTTGCTTAGATATTTAAAAAATTGCTATACAGTATTTAATTGTACGATGATACATATGCTTTGTTTATTGCTGGCTTCTGTAAGGTAACGTTATTTTTTGGAGGCAATACAAAATAAGCTGGGAGGAAGAAATAGCATACCGGGGGCTAAAAAGCGCATACCGAAATAGAAAACGTACTTCCACCAATTATTGCTCAAAGATAGTACTGTAACTGATTTCTATTATGTGGCCCTGTAAATGAACGATAAATGATATGAATGAACTATTCTATTGTAATCATCCTATAGTGAAATTCAGTTATTTCTATCATTTCAATACATTTCAAATAGCGTTATGTCATAAAAATACACTGCAAACGATTTTTTCCCATTGACCATAATGTAACGGAATTCTTTTGTGTGCCCCTGTAAATGAACTATTAATGCTACACACTTCATATTCAATACCAAACGTGCAATGATAAACATCATTAATATATACCAATCGCATGAAAATCCGAATGTGTTTACGCGAGTTGGAGAGGGGACAGACAGGCGGACAAACAAACAGAATTCATAAATTCTTTTCAACTATGTTGGCAGATATTAAAAAATATGAAATATTCTTCTCATTGGAATATATATGTTTATAAAAAAATTCTTCTAGAATCTCTATATATCGTCCGTAAAATAACAAGAAAAATTTCATTTTGGCGATACACGAAAATTTCAAAATATAAGTTATATAATATAATAGTTTAAGTAAGTTTAACTTTAATAAATACATTTATATAACTACAGATTTGTCATACACATTTATATTTATATTTAATGCAATTTAACGATCGTATTACACTGTTTAGGGGCAAAAATTAAATTGATTAAAATTGTTTCAACTTCAAAATTAAGGTCCGATTCTGAGCACTGTCAATTCGATTTAAATTTTTTTAATGTCGGAGACAAAAAGAAAAATATTGTTGCCATGGAAACAACGACTTATTCGATATCGCAATGTATAGTGACAGCATTTTTAATCGGGTCTTTACTTTTAAAGTGCACTTAAAACTTATCCAACCGGTGAAACTGTGTAAATTTAAATAAACTATTTCACCGTTTAAATTCATTGTTACGTATTTAAACACGTATTTAACAAATTCCAAATGCACTAAAATAGCTTGCATTTCGCGAAGAAACGCAAATCTTCTACTGGGATTCCCCAGCTAAATTTGACCGATCCTTTATTACACACATCAGTAGTGCTTTTTTTTTTCTTTTTTTAAGGTTTGAGTTTGCGCTAATTGTAAGATATAATTCTGGTTTTAAAAGGAAAATTCCATAAAAAAAAAAGTCCATGCAGAATCATAATTGGGTGTAATATGATAAAAGCTTTTGTAAAAAGCATAAAAATTTTTTAAGTTTATGAAAAAAAGAAAAAAAAAACGTGTACAGAAAGATAATTGGTCAAATTCTCGCTCAATTTCTCATAGTTGAAATATAAGTCACGTTCTTTTGAAGTAAAAGAAGTCCGTAAGACCATCGTAATAATGAACGTGAAGAAATTTTCTTTATTCCGGAATTTCATAGAAAAACATCATAAGCTTGACAGAAACGAAGTTTTACAATTCCGACCGAATAAATTTTATGTTTTTGAATACTTATGGACATTACTTAGAAATTTGTAAGGTATCCAAGGTCGATTTTGAGATTTAACTCATTAAAATATTATAAAAGGAGCACTCTTAATATAGCACTCTTAAGATAAAAAACGTTGCACAATAAAAACAGTTTAACCTTTTATGCCTCGACGGTACATTAAGGTACCCTTAAAATAACTTGTTATAAAATTCATTTAATACATCGATTAATAGTAATACAATTTAGAATGAGTTATGGGTACTTTACTTTATCTTGTTCCAAAAGCATTATTGGTTGCACAACATAAAAATATTTTTAAAAGGATGATTTCTTTTGCCTTTGCATCTTTTCAGCTTTCTTGACGCAGAAAGATTGGGAGTTGGGGGAGGGGGGGGGGGGGGGAGAAGAGTTTCAGTTCGGAAATATTTCTATATTTCTATTGTAAGAATTTAGATTTGCACATTTCCTAATTCTACAAAATACTAAAAAAAAAAACAGCAAAACCTCTCTAAAGCGACCACATTCCTTTCCAATAAAAATTGTTCGTTCCGAGAGGTGGTCTCTTAAAGGAGGTCATCTTTAAATCTAGATTTTAATTGTTGAAAAAAGGTAACAATTAATGTTACTAAAATTTATTTTTCACATTAGGAAAAAATATAAAAAATTAAGTATCAAGACAACATACGTTAATTACTGCAGAGTTTAAAAAATGAATACATTGATTTTACGGTTTTGTCTTTTATAACTTTTATTTTCAAGTCCTTTCGAAGTTCAGTAAATAAATGCAATTTTTTTTTCTTTTGGACGGAAACAAGTGACGATTTCATTCATTTATCTATTTCTTTGAGAGTTTCCTGGCAGAATAGAGCAGAGCAATTTATTGACCGTCATTTTTGCAGATCTACACCGATCATGACCCCTAGAACCCAAAACCACCCGCAGTAAAAAAACTTTATCTATATATATATATATATATATATATATATATATATATATAACCATTAATTAAACATTACCGACCACCCACAAAAATTGTGATAGTTTGAATGAATTGACAATAATACAGTTTCCCCCAAACACACTGAATGGATACCAAAAACATAATATACAAGCTGCTATGCATAAAATAAAGTCCCTCGTACTATATAACAAGAATTAATATGGAAGAAAAAAAGAAGAATATGGATACCGATAAAAATAATTGAAAAACTTATACATTGAATTACGTTATCATGAGTACAGAATTCAATTATATTAGCAAATTAGTCGTTTTCTGTGAGAAAAAAACCTAAAAGCTGAAAAAAAAATTTCTCCTGTACTCAAACGACTAAAATAACCAAGAGAATAGTTTCAAGATGAAAACAGAAAAATATTAAATACTATGAAATGGAAAAAGCAATACAACCTTTTAAATATTTAATTTATAGCAAGGAAAAATAATAATATTACACAACATACCTAATAAAATCCCAGTTTTTTTATCCAAATATACTCCTGCACATGGTATCCAAAAGCTCGATAAGTTTAAGGTTATTTTTACAGTTAAGTTAACACAGATTTAAAAACCTAATGGATACAGTTAATCTATTTTGAAATACCGTGATAAATGCAATTAAAATAATATAAATAGAAAATAATTACATAATTAGTTCTTAAAATACCTATTAACACTTTTAAATTTTTATATTGCTTAACTAAAGTAAAAAAATACCAAAACTATTAGTATACAATATCGCAAATAATCAGCATTAAGCACCACCATGTGTTAAAAATTGAAATTATTACTCTAATCGAAGCAACAGACAAATGCAAATTAAATTTTGGTGCTGCCATCTAGTATAAAACTTGAAACTAATATGATCAAAATGTCATAAGATTAAGCTATTAGAAGCTAATATTTTCAAAATATACCAACAGCTTTTTCCCAACAAATCCGAATATAAAAATTCCATATTATATATCATTACTCTTATAAATAGTAAATAAATACAAATGTTAATAGAATGCTTACAATATATTCTACTACCATACCCAATTAATCTATACGGAAAATTAAAATATTTTATTAACTTTGATAGTATTATATAGCAATATGCTATAACACAAAATAAATTATATATAATAAATTATATATAATAATAATAATAATAATAAGAAACACTTTTAAATATAAAAAGTAATTAATTAATAAAATGAACAGGAAAACAAATGGATGTTTATAGAGTTTTGTCAGAATCTTCAGTTCCCAATTGCCTAATGATCACAAATAAATTGTGTGGTTTATTTTCATATTAACCATAAAAAAGTCCTTCCGGTCAGTGCCGAGAGGAAAAGGTAGCTTTCATATTCCTTATTTTTTTAAAGCCAGTTTATATTATTCAAACACACGGAGCTCAAATTAGTGGAACCCGATTATAGAAGATTAAATACTAATTTTTGTCAATATTGAATATGAATGAGAATTTCGCGAAATTAGTCAGCGTTATCAAAGCTGGTTTTATTAAAGTGATTTATATTTGTCGCCAAATTCGCTGATATCCCGAATTATATTAATAATTATATTAACCCGAATTATCGGTGATAGCCCGCCATTTTAAAACAACATAATGGGTGCAACAAAGCTCACCAGTGAACTTAGTCGAGACCTTAGTAATTCCTGTGCACATGCTCACTCATATCTAAATCGGTTGATATATGCGAGTGCTGTTGCAGGCAAAAAATCATATTTTTAAAAATGTCACATACATTCGAAATTCAAACTGCTATATCTCGGCTTTTTTTTAGATAAAGGCAAAACAAAAAATAATCCGGAATCTTTGTAACAAGCTGAAACACATAAGAAAAAAATCTTTTTCAATTTCTATTTTTTTTTTTTTTTTTTTTGTACTTCATTTTAAATTAATTTTTTTTAAATATTTAAATGGCTGCCATTTTAAAACAAGATGGCCGATGAAGTTAGCAAACGAACTCGGCCGAGAGATTGCTATGTACTATGCACATGCCTTGTCACATCCTAATCGGTTCATAAATACGCGTGTTATCGCGTGACAAAAATCAGATCGTTTCAAAATGTCAGCCATGCTAGAAATTCAAAGTGCTATAACTCAGCTATTTTTTAAGACATAGACGAAACAAAAAATGCTCCGGAATCTTTGAATCAAGCTCAAACACATAAGAAAAAAATCTTTTTCAATTTCTTATTATTTTGTACCTCACTTTTAAATTTTAATTTTTTTAAATTTTTAAATGGCCGCCATTTTTAAACAAGATGGTGGATGAGGCTGGCCAACGAACTCGGTCGAGACATTGCTATGTACTATGCACATGCCTTGTCACATCCAAATCGGTTCATAAATACGTGTATTATCGCGTGACAAAAATCAGATCGTTTCAAGATGCCAGCCATGCTAGAAATTCAAAGTGCTATAACTCAGCTATTTTTTAAGACATAGACGAAACAAAAAATGCTCCGGAATCTTTGAATCAAGCTCAAACACATAAGAAAAAAATCTTTTTTCAATTTCTTATTATTTTGTACCTCACTTTTAAATTTTAATTTTTTTAAATTTTTAAATGGCCGCCATTTTTAAACAAGATGGTGGATGAGGCTGGCCAACGAACTCGGTCGAGACATTGCTATGTACTATGCACATGCCTTGTCACATCCAAATCGGTTCATAAATACGTGTATTATCGCGTGACAAAAATCAGATCGTTTCAAGATGCCAGCCATTCTAGAAATTCAAAGTGCTATAACTCAACCATTTTTTAAGATATAGACGAAACTAAAAATGCTCCAGAATCTTTGTATCAAGCCCAAACACATAAGAAAAAAATCTTTTTCAATGTCTAATTTTTTTGTGCCTCATTTTAAATTTTAAATTTTTTTTTAAATTTTAAATGGCCGCCATTTTGAAACAAGATGGCGGAGGAGGCTGGCCAACGAACTCGGTCGAGTCATTGCTATGTACTATGCACATTCTTTGTAACATCCAAATCGGTTCAAAAATACTTGTATTATCGCGTGACAAAAATCAAATCGTTTCAAAATGTCAGCCATGCTAGAAATTCAAAGTGCTATAACTTAGCCATTTTTTAAGATATAGACGAAACTAAAAATGCTCCTGAATCTTTGTATCAAGCCCAAACACATAAGAAAAAAATCTTTTTCAATGTCTGATTTTTTGTGCCTCATTTTAAATTTAAATTTTTTTTAAATTTTAAATGGCCGCCATTTTGAAACAAGATGGCGGATGAAGCTGGCCAACGAACTCGGTCGAGACATTGGCATGTACTATGTACACACGAAATTTTATCAAAATCGGTTCATAAATACGAGAGTTACAGTATGACAAAGATCAGATATATATATATATATATATATATATATCAATTTTGAACGGAGGGTGGTTTCGGGGCCTGGGGGTCATGATCGGTGAAAATATACCAAAATTTTTTGGAATCGTTTTCCTCCGAACGGCTGCAATAGGTAGCTTTTTGCAATGAAAGCTACCTAAAAAACTAAAGAATATGAATTTGGGATTAACATTTACATAAAACCGATAATTAATCATTTCATACTAAGTTCAAAATTAAACAATATTAAAAAGTATAGAGGAATAATAAAAAAACTAATAACCCAATTTTAATACAAACTGTAATAACATTAGTTATATCAAATAAACTTATTATGCATATTATTCTCTATAAAGCTGGTATACTATTAGAAATTAAAATGTTATTGTCCCGAGAAGACTAAAAATTAAAAACAAGTTAATTGTTAACTTGGTTAAATATTAATTAAGCTAAATAAATTTAATATGAATTGAAATATAAATATAACGTCACCATATACATATAAAATGTGTATTAGCAATGTAGTTATAATTCAAATGCCCCATCATTTTTTTTAATTAACCATTGCGTATTATCCAGACAACACCACCTCCTCGGTACTCTAACATCTACCCACCCAACCGTCCTATAATAATTTATTATTATTATTTTAGAATTTTTATTTTTTTATAAATATTTTCTTATTTTATAAGTTTTCTTGTAATTTTGTTTACGCATGTGTTAATTTGTTTTTTAAAAAGATCATGTAAGTACTAATTGTATATTAAAGAATATATGAATTTTTTTGGAAAACCATGGTTTAATGCATCATAAATTAGTTTTTTAATATTATTATTTAATAGATGAGAAGAACATAAACATTTTATTCTATATAAATGGTTAAGTATTATATTTCGATATACAGAATTATGAAGACAAGATTTAAAATTTGTAAATGTATTAACTTTGAATTTAAATTCTTTACGTTTATCATATAGATCTGTTATTGTTTTGTTGTCTTTTATTGTAATTTTAAGATCTAAGAAGTTGATTGTATTATTAGATAAGAGGTTTTCCGTTAATTCCAAATTAGTGGGATAATCTACTGGAAATTGAGAAATTTTAGTTTGATCAGTGGCAATTAAAAATATATCATCAATACAACGATATAAATGTAGATTATTATTAGTAAAAGTACGTTCATAGTGATATAAATATAAGTCTGATAATAAACTGGATGTACAGCCATCTTGTGGTATACCAATGTGTTGTAAATATAATGTGTTATCTTGCAAGATATAATTATTATAGATAATGAAGTTAGTTAAAGATTTAAAATAAGCGATATCTATATTAGATGGTAAATCTAGTTTTTGATGATACTTTTTAAATAATGCATTTATAATATTATGTAAATCTAATAAATCTATATTATTAAAAAGATCTTTGAAGTCATATGTCGTTATATTACGTACACAATTAAGATTTTTCATAATATTGACCAGTTGATAGCTATTTTTTATACAATGTGTATTATCATTGTTTGCAGTCAGTATATATAATTGATTAAGAATTTTTAATAGTAGTTTATTGGCTTTATTATTATATGTAATACAACCAATAGTTACAGTCCTAAATTTAATTGGAGTCTTATGAAATTTGGGAATAAGCACTAAATAAAGATAATTAAAGTTAGTAGAGAGAATATTTAATAGTTTATAATAACTTTGAATTTTACGATTACTTACAATAACATTTTCATTAGTTTTTTGAAAAGATTTATTAGAAGAAATACAAGGTAGTAAGAAGTTGGTGATAATAAGATTTACATATGATTGCATAATTATTAGGAGATTTGTCTACATATGTAATAACATAGTTTTTTTTTTTTTTTTGTAATTTATTAATTTGTTGGAAAAAATGCTTTGTATGAACACAAAGCATTAAAATAACTAAATCAGAAATATTATATTTTAACGCCATAGTTAATTTTTCAATTACTAATAATTTCCATTGATTAAAATATTCAATAGGTTTATTATAAGAGATTGAAATTTTATATATAAAAACATCTATATCATATGTAAACTGTTTGATAATAGATTTTATATTAAATTTCGATGGAAGTCTATATTTAGTACCATAACCCATTAGTTTTTTCAATTTAAAATCATTAACAATATTAAGATTTCCAGTGATTATATGTCCATGATCATTGTTTATGTATTTTTTTTAGATTGGGGTCATTGCATTTACACGGAAAATTACTTGCAGCAGATGTATTTTTTGAAAATGTATTGTAGTTAAAATCTTTCGACCAATTGTATTTGGATATTAAAGGCTTTTGATATATGAAGATTATTAATAGGAAAATAACAGTTTTTATCATTAATTATAGAATTGATATTAATTTTATTAAATATTTGATTTGAAAAAGTTATTATCATTTGAGTATTCGTGTTTTGAATTTTATGGTTTTTTTTTTTCTTTAAAGATTAACTCTAGTCATAATGAGATCAAAATAAATATCAGAGAAGTGTTTAGAGAAAGATTTACTTAGAAATACATTTAAATGTTGTACAATCTGTTTCTTTTTAACAGCAAATATGTATTTTCGAATTAATAACCAGTTATATTGCTTTAAATAGTTACTTTGAAGATTATTTATTTGTTTAGTGATATATCTTTTGGAAACTACTACTGCTGATGATCACTTTCCACGTTTGTTTCATGTTGTTTTACAATTTAAATTATGATTTATTATAATTATGATGTAGGGTAAATTGGAGAATATTCAATAGTGTTATTTATAGATGTGAAGACTTTAACAGATCTATTAAATGTTTCACTATTAAGTCCATATGTATAAATGGTGTTGTAATATTTCATGTATGATATATATATATATATATATCACTTTCTTCTGGACACGATAACTTCCATAATTCTGCACAAATCTCTTTCAAACTGATACATAAAATTAAGGGGCATAAAATCTCTGTCAAGTTTGTTAATGGGCAAAATCGGACGAAGGGGTAGAAATAGGGAGGGGTTTTGTGAAAACCGAAATAACCATATAACTTCTTAATTTTTGTACCTATCAAATAAGTTTAAAGTTTTTATTACTTCTATAAATTGGGCCAAAAACTTATGTATCACAGATTTTTGATAAAATTTAAAATGGGCTCCAGGGGCGCAAAAAAATAGGGTTTTAGGGAGAAAAAAATTCATAACTTCGTCAATTCTCAAGATATCAAATTCAATTAAATTTATTATAAATCTTCTTATATTATAAATTCTCTTCTTTATTATAAATCTTCTACAACTTTTACATTGACAAGTTTTTGATAAGATCAATTCGTACCGCTAAAAAAAATTAAAAATGATAACAAAAAGGGGAGTTGAAGAAGAAAAAATTCATAACTTCGTCAATTCACAAGATATAAAACCCGCATGAATTTATTATATATCTTATTAATGTTATATATAACAAAATTTATATTGACAAGTTTTGGTAGGACCAATTCTTACAGCAAAGACAAATTAAAAATACATAGCAGTTGAAGAAAAAAATCATCGTATTAAGTGTGTTTTCAAATCCAAACTGCTTATTTTCTGACTCATTTTTAAATTCATTTTTGCTCTCAAACGCCTCCAATTGGTAGATTCTTTTATTCAGAAACTATATAATGTACCGTAATGATCGAATTTAGATAGAGGCAGAATATATTTCAAAAAATGATGTCAAAGTGGGCATTTTGAACCGAATTTCTCAAAGCGATTGTGTTAGAAACGAAAAATATTGTCCTACTGAGAAAATAATTGTTTATAAATCAAGTTTTAATTAATTTGACGAAAAATAAAAACACAGGTCGCTTATAAATCTCTTCAAATATCACGTCAGCAAGTTTCATATTTTTTCTATTAAAAATGAATCTGAAAATGTGGCAGGAAGTTTCGAGTTGTTGTGCATGGAAAAGTATTTTTTTTTAATACCGCCTTAACATGATTCTTATAAAACCAGCTCTTATTTAAACATGAAATAAAAACTCGTCAAAAGCGGACAGATAAATTTGTTAAAGTGGGTTTATTTCTAGTCATGATTTAGTTTTTGTTTGTGAAATTAGTATACTTAACTTCGAAATCTACCTCCGCCTGTAGGCCAGTCCGGCAGGGATTTTTTCTAATAAAACCTTCTTCAAGCGACCAGGAAAAAACGGAATTTGTTTCATTTTCTTCAACGAAATGGGTCGCTCATGGAGGGAGTTCAACAGGGAGGGTCTCTGAATGGAGGTCAAATTAGTGTTAAGCCTATGGGAATAAATTTCGTTCCATGAAAAAATGGTCGTTCAGGGAGGTGGTCGCTTAATGGAAATGGTCGCACAGGGAGGTTTCACTGTATTTTAAATAAAAGATTTGAGTGGAGTTAAATGAGCCGTTCAGTGCACAAATCGATTAATTCCATCAAATGAAAATGTTCAGTATAAAGAGTTAAAGTTATTGTAACTATAAAAATATTGTATCTATATAATATTTTTTCTTGTGATATTTTGATTGAGCTCATTATTTTCTTTTAATCAAGGGTAATTTTTTATCACTGTATAAATATATAGAAAATTTTCAATGTTCCTTTGTTTAAAAAAAAAAAACGCCACTTAAAAATGAAGGCGCCCTCTTGCGCATCAAGGTTGCGTGTGCGACCCTATGTTCCTATATGATTCTTGGTTGTTATTGTTTTCCTAACCTACATGTCTATTATTGACAAATAGTTCTGAATCACCCTGTAACTGTAATATTACAAAAAATCATTGCTAAAAGAATAATAAGATGTTATCTGGGCTTTAAAAGCCGATGGCACATAGAGTACGCAAACCGTCGGTGTCTTTAAAGGTTAATATCTCGGCTAATTACCTACAATATTTTTCAAAAATCATTATCAATAATCCTTTTATACTTCCGCGCCCCTCAACTCCCTTTGCTGAGCGCTCGCAAAGTGAAATTTGTGTGTAACGGGAAAGTGCGATTTTCTCATAAACTATGTGACCTAGGGTAATTGCTATAGTTTTCCTGCAAGGTTTAAATAAACTTCTAATACCCCTAATTTTTTTCATAATTTTAGTTTCGGTAGATGCGGAAATAGAGGGGGACGATATTTTTGCATTACATTTTTGCCGATATCTCTGAAAGTAAAGTATTTAAAATTAAAACAAATGTATTTTTGACTTCCGCTTTACGAGAGCTTTCGCACGATAACACAGACGATACACATAAAAAAAGATTTTTATTTTCAAGTAACTTAATTAGCCCCCCTACATTTTTCTTAAATATATTTGTAAATGGTTAATAATCTATAAATATGTGGGTTAATAGCCTTTATTACGTCTGCCAAATTTGAACTTTCCGCGTTCCATAGTTGTGAAGAAGCATGTGTGTGAGAAAAACGGTTGTGGCAGACGGACAGACAGACACACGAATGATCTTATAATGGTTCCGTTTTTATTTTTTAAGTACGGAACCCTAAAAATAGGGTGTGTAAAATTCTTGTACTCCTTAGAATTTTTCTAGACTCCTTGGATTTTTTTCTTCTCCACTCTGTATGATCGAGATCGCCAAGACAGCTGTCAAGTCAAGTCAACACTTTGCTTGCGGAGCGCCTACGGGAAGTGAAATCCTTCCCTCTAAATTTCCAATGAACTTAGAAAGGAACTAAGGATAGATTTCGAAGAGGGGGTGGTGGTATAAGAACATAAAGAGCTGTTTTCCCATTGGTCAGAGCCGTGAGGCACCTCCCTCTGGTCGACAGCTCTTGCGTGAGTGTTGAAGCGACCTAGTCTTCCTCCCCCGCCAAGACCCGCGAACAGCTGAGTGCCGGTGGCAACACTTGGAGTATTTCATCCAAGCCCTGAAAAGGGCCGGCCCACACCGCTGTACATTCAACCGTGACCGGGCTCCGGGTTGCCAAAACTGTATGCCCAGACGATCAAGGGATATTAAGGAAGTTCAGGCAAAGTTGATACCAGGCAAAGACTTATAAAAAAAAGGCCCAATTCAGTTTCACATATTTTTTTACATTACATTAAATCAATATTTTATGACATTAAGTAAATTACACGGTGCTAACAATGAAGGTGCTAACAACCAAGACAGCTGGGCAGGCAGAAGCGAGAAAAGGCGTATTTCGGGTGAATGAGCTGAAAGAAGGATGCATCGCTACACGAATAGTGAATTTGCGGATATGCACCTCGTTTACGGTCGGTCAAATGCAGTGGAACAGCCGCTAGGGGACTGTGTTCCCGGTTTCCAACAAGACGTATCCCGACTCATGCCATGTCCGCACGTCTGCATCATCGAATGAGCGAAACGGGACGTTTCGACACACGGATGATCGATACTGGTGTTCAGAGAACAACGCGGATACGTAGACTGCAAGAAGACGTACTGTCCGGAGTCGAAAACGACCCACAGGCGAGTACTCCACGTATTGCAGCACATGTATGTGCGTCTCAATCCAGCGTTTGGCGTATTTTACACGCGTACTAGTTGCATCCGTACCGGGCAATTCCATAGTGACTGACGTTACATTTTGAGATAATTTCTTAATCTTATATATATTTTTTTTATGGTTAAATATTTTTTAAATTTTTTGAAAATGATGTGGGATACTCTTTAGCAGCCTAATATTATTATGCAAACAAGAACATGGATATAAACAAATTATTTTGCAACTTAGAACAAAAAAAAAAAAAAATGCGATTGATGTTACATAAAAAAGACATGAAGTAAAACATCCTTTTTTTAATTTTGAGATTTTCCTTCCTCTGTGGATAATAATGGGATAGTTTCTTTTTACTTTGTTATAAAATACTTCTAATTAATAGAAAACATAAAAAACACACATGGAAAAACATATAAATATTGGCAAATAAAAAAAATGACCTGTGACTGACGTTACACTTTTTATGTGACTGGTGTTACACATCCAAATTACTTAAAAAACTACGATTTTTATTATCTTACATACAAAATAGTTAATATAAGACAAATTATTCAAATTTAAGGCATGCTATGGAATTTAAAATGCCCACGAGCATTCAGAACATCGGGTGCATTAAGATTCCGTATTACTCTCTCTCGTGAATAAAAGACTTTATCAACTTTCAAAGGCCACTTCCAATAATTTGTTCGGATCATAACTCTGGCAAGGTACTCTTTACCAACAATAGATTTTACATCACCAGGAAAAAGCTCCCCGTCATAATCTACTTCAACTCAATCTCCAACTGATGCTATGAAGCTGACTGATTTGTCTGGGTTGAAATGATGAGTCTCAACTGATGCATCAGAAAATCGCAGTCCTTCAGTTTTTCCATGGATTACTTCAAAGAAATGACAGTGTTTCATCCCTTCGATTGAAGCTGCATTTGAAAAGTTTTTCTCTAATTTCATGATTTTATATCGGTGTTGTAGTTTTGATGGCAACAGTTCATACATTTTAACATTTGAAACTGTTGCAGCACCCGCTTTGCGACCTGGCGCTTGTCTGCTGACATCATCTCTCTCATAAAACTCTGTAACAGGATCTTTTGTTTCTAAAGGCAAGCTTCTAGATTTAGTATCAGATGGACAACTGCTGATGTTATCTTCCTTTATTTCTGTTTGAAACAGTCGTTTTCTGACAACTTTTCTTCGTCTACGTGTAGACGAAAAGCTGTGTTTTGCATGAGTTGTGGCTTTTCCTAAAGCAATAGAATTTTCAAAAGGAGAATTTAAATTCTCAGAACTATGTGATTCTTTCTGTTTCAATTTTCAGCACTTTTCAACTCTTTTCCGAACATTTCCTTTCTTACTCTTCTTTATACTGTTTTTGGCAATTTTTTTTTGCATCTTCTTCCCTGTTTCTTTTTTTATATTCTTCATACTTTCCTTCTACTTTTAATTTTTGTCTTCTTATTTTCTGCAGTCAGGGCCATTTTAAATGTTATTTCTTTAAAATAATATCTGAAAAAGAACAGAAAAATGAGTGTAACTGATGTTACATTTTGTGACTGATGTTACATATTTTAAATATATTTAAAGTTATTATATATTTATGTTATGCCCCATTTAAATTATCAACATTCTTAATAACTTTACAAAGAAGAAGAATATATCTTATTACACTTTATAGTTTGAAATATTTTGAGTAATAGAAACAATTGTACATTTTTGTGACTGATGTTACACAGACTTTCGGGTTTATTTATAAGTGGTAAATAGAAACGAAATAAAATAAATTTAAGTTTATTTATTAGTCATTTATTCTTATAACATGTTAATTAATAATAATAAATTTTAAAAAGTACTTACCTAATTGATTTTGATGCAATAGTTGAGACTTTGATTTTCCTTGAAAAACTGTTCTTAACATAGATAACAATAATGCCACAATTATTTTAGAAAAAAATTAAAAAATACTGCTGGCAATAAATTTTAACATAATAAATAAGAAAATACATACTTTTTATAGGTGTATGAGAACAAAATGATATTAATATATGATATTTATTTTTTTAACATGTTGTCCTCTGTAGCATGGAAATTGCCCTACCATGTGCAACGTGTGAAGTCTCTGACAGCCGGTAATTACCGGCACCGTTTGGACTGGGCACGTTAGTTACGACAGCTGACGGTAGCCGTCCCCAATTTTGTGGGCATGTGGTGCGTCTGCATTGCATTTGCGGCCCTATGTTCCTATATGATTCTTGCTTGTTGTCGTCTTTTTAACCTACATGTCGATTATTGACAAAAAGTTCTGAACCACGGTACATATATTGTACGAAACCCTCTGTGCGCGAGTAATACTCCCACTTGACCGATTATTAATTATTTCAAGTATGCCACGCTTTCATGTAACACGTGCACCCACCTAACTTTTAATACATCATTTTGAGAGAAATACAGATTTTATTCTATTAAAATCTAATGGCTAGTGCTAAAATTGCACAGTATTCACAATAAATTACTTAACTGGTTTCTAAATGAAATGAGTATTTAATGAAGTTTTTGTTTTTATTAGTGTTAATTCATATTTTGTCTCATGTAAATGTAGCACATATGTCTTGTGCTTTGATAAGTTGTTTTGTCAGTAGACAACAACTAAGCCCGGTGTATTTTTTTGTTTAATGTAATACCAATAATGGCTGTACTTTATCTTAATTAGTGCTATTAAAATTCTACGACAGTTTTCGTTTTCGTGAGTTCCTTTCTAAATAATGCGTTTCTTTTCATGTGTATTTTCATGTGTATAAATCAATTGACTCGAGGCTTTCATACTCTGTAGACTGCGGATAATATTTTTTCTAGGTTACAGGCATTCAGCTCGCTGTGCATTGCGCTAGTTAATGAAGTCTGATTTATTAGAATTAGATATATATAAATTAAGTTTTGCTCTCATTATTTTAGCTTAATAGAGAAGATTATCATTAAAAAATTTTTAAATCGTATTCAAGTTTAAGAAGAAGAAATGGATTTAACTAAGCAAGTTAAACTATTAACTGGTTAAGAAGACTGGTCGATATGGAAACACAAGATTAGAGATTTAGACATCAGTAGGAATATGCTTATTTGGATAGTATAAGTCATCAGGAAACTGGGTCCTGTGTACCACAACTCACATTCCTGAAGCTTACCAGGATCTAAACCTCGGGATATCAGATCGGCAAGATTGTCACTGGAAGTAATATGCTACCACTAGTGCACATCTGTCAGTTCCTAAATGGTTGGCTCACCATTTGCAGCAAATGTTTTTAACCCTTTATCTACGGCATTATGATCTACTTGCAATTTTTTTCATGTAATATTTTTTTTCAGTTACTACAATGAAAATTAAAGGATAAACATGAAAAATAATATTCACCCGTGAGAAATTTATTTATTTAGAGGTAATTAACTAAAATTGTACTTTCAAGTACCGTCAGTACACTATAACTAAATTATCGTAACAGAAAACCCACAAGGTATTTCAACTGGTACCAGAAAATATTTTCGATTTAATAAGTATGTGAAATATAGGCTTTTTCTAATTTACAAATAAATCGTTTGGAAAATTCCGGTGCCAATCATTTATTTCAACACTTTAGGATTGAAAATGCTTTGCTCCTGAAAGGGTTAAAAAAAAACCCCTTTTTTTTTTTTAGTTTTCGATCTTGTTAGCAGTTCTTTAGTTTTGCGACGTCAATATTCCAGGGACAACATGTTCTCTCTCATCTCCACATATGCAATATATGAATTTACATATGCCAATTCTAGCATAGCAAAAACGAGCTGGTGCCATAACTTTTTCGATTTCCTATAAAAAATAACAATGAAACAGAAAAGAAATACCAGGAAAATCATTATTACACTACATTTTAGTAATTACATTTTAAAGCCGATGAAAACGATGGATAACTACACAGACGAAAAGTAAACAAGAAGTTTTTCTCCAACACCCAGTGTACTGACGGTACTTATAAGTACCACCGAGTAATTCAACTGTTAAATCAAATACATACACCGTTCACCTATAATGAAAAATAAGGGAGCAGTGAGTGATTTTATCTATGGCGTCAGCCAAAACAACTTACCCAGGCAGACAAAAATATATTTAGATGTAAAATGGAAAGGTCCTACCTGTATTCTCTGTAAGTAGCTGGATCTATTCCGTGCTTTTTATCTGAAAGAAATAAGCTTTATTGAAGTATATGAACGGAAATCCTGCAATTCCGTTTTGTGCGTGTACTCTTCAGAAAACACGGGATCTTGAAGAATCACAATTTTATTCTGGACTACTATGAGAAAATAGGAGAAGAAACACAGTTAATTAATATATGAGTGACATAGATAAATTTAGACAGTTCAAACTGTCTATAAGACGTTGTTATGTGACATTTTTAAGTAGGAGCTGTCGCTTCCTTCGAAGAACAATAGACGACGTCGAACACCACAAGCGTGTTGCTATTGCATTGAGATTTTAAAGCAGACTGACAAAATCTGGGGTCCCGAAAACTGTTCAAAGGGTTGAGACAGAAAATAGTACATAAGTCAGCAGTTTTCATTGTTAAATGAAGCTTCAGAGTTCAATTGCATAAGGTCACTGCATGGTGTGACCATCTGTGAGCGTCGAGATGAAATAAGTTCCGGATTGATGAAAACTTGTGGTGCTTCCATCTGCCAGGAGTTCGTGTTAACAGTTCACTTACACACGGTATCTGTCACTTGTTCACAGGCGTGTATTATGTAGCATACCATTTATTCACAAGCTTTTTCGGAGTATAGTGTATAGTGTAGCATATTTTAATCACAAACATTAATTATTGAGTATTGTGTATGTAGTTGCATACGTCATGTTTATAAACGTTTTCTGGAATAAATAAATACTAATTACACAGGTTCTTCACGTAAAACTAGTCCTATTAAGAAAGAATTTTAACATTCCTCCTTTTTACGTGAAGAATCTATCCCATAGTTAGTTGCATTTCTTTTCTTAGAAACTCAAATTGAGTTTTTGGAAGTGGCTTGGTGAGGATATCTGCAAGCATTTGCTTGGTTGGGCAATAAAAAATTTTAATTATGCCACTTTCGTATTGGTGTCTTATATGATGATATTTCACCTCAATGTGTTTAGTCTTGGTCTGTGCTTTTTCATTCTTAGTGAGTTTTATGGCGGACAAGTTGTCCTCGTAGATTTCTATTGGTAATTGTTGAGGTAATTCGAGATCGCTAAGTAGGTTTAATAACCACTTGATCTCTTGTGTAGCGGTTGACGCCGCAATGTATTCGGCTTCAGTTGATGACAATGCTACGCTGGATTGTTTCCTAGAAAGCCACGTTAGTGGGTTATTCCCTAATTTAAATAGGTTGCCTGAGGTAGACTTCCTGTCTACCCTGTCATTCGCCCAATCGGCGTCACTGTATACTTTGAGGATCGGTGGCTTCGACTTGTCAATAACGAATTTCATTTTTCTAGTAGTCATCAGGTATCTGATCAGTTTTTCTATGGCTTCCCAATCAACTTGTCTTGGCGACTCATTCCTCCTCCCCAAGAGGTTAACTATCGTCGCGATGTCGGGTCTTGTTAGTGTCGCGATGTATAATAATCCGCCTATTGCTTGTCTGTACCTTGTGTTATTTTCCATTAGTTTTCCCTCTGGATCCAAATTAAAATAATTAGTGCACATCGGCGTGTAGGTGGGTTTGCTAAGGGTTAAGTTGAACTTTTCGGCTATTTCTATTATTTTGTGCTCCTGATCGAGTTGTAAATTACCGTTTTCTGTTTTTGTTATATTAATCCCTAAATACTGTGTTACATGTCCCAAGTTTTTAATTTCATATTCCCTCGATAATTGAGTATAAATCTCGTGCGTATCTTCTTTATTACATGCTACGAGAATATCGTCCACGTAGACGATAACATATGCGATTTCCCCGTTTTTGATTCTCTTAAACAGACATTGGTCCGATTCGCATTCTGTGAAATTTAAGTTCCGTAGGGATTGGTTAATCTTTAAATTCCACGCCCTGGCGGCTTGTTTGAGGCCATAAATGGCTTTATTCAATTTACACACCTTTTCTTCCTCCCCTTTCTTTAAATACCCTTCCGGTTGATACATATAGACTTCCTCCTCAAGCGTGCCGTGTAGGAAGGCGGTTTTGACGTCAAGGTGCGTCACGTCTAAATTTTTGTAAACGGCTGCATTTAAAAATGCTCTCAATGTGGTATGTGATACGACGGGTCCATAAGTTTCGTCGTAATCACATCCATATTTTTGTGAGTACCCCTGGCCACTAACCTGGCCTTATACCTTTCTACAGTTCCATCGGCCCCTGTTTTAGCCTTAAAGGTCCACCTTGACCCTATGACGCGCTTTCCCGGTATAGCTTTGATTAATTTCCACGTTTTGTTTTGATGTAGCGAATTCATTTCTTCATTTGTCGCTTCCAACCACTTATTTTTTATTTCCGTGTCCTCAATGTTTTGTAATTCGGTCCACGATTTGGGTTCCTCAATTTTACACAAATTTACAGTTATTCCAAAACGATTCGGAGGTACGCCCCTATTTTGCCTATGTGACCTTCTCGGTTCGGGATTATTTTCCACCGTGGTTTCAATTTGATCTTCCTTATCATTCGTTAAGTCAATTTTGATGTTTTCCGCCGGTGTTGGAGCGTCATTTTTGTTTTCTTCAATATCATTAACTTCCTCACATTTAGTACCCTCTTCAATAAATTTTACGGTTCTTGAAATTATTATGTTGTTATTCCCCGTATGAATTCTGTATCCTTTGCTTTGAAAATCATATCCCATCATCACCCCCTCAATTGCCTTTTCGTCAAATTTAGTTCTTTTTGATTTATCTACGTAGGCAAATGCCTTACACCCAAAAGTCTTAATGTTTGATAGGTCGGGCTTCCTATTATTCCACAATTCGTATGGTGAGGCGTGATTTTCATTTGCGTTCGTCGGCAGTCGGTTGGTTAAATATGTGGCTGTCATCACCGCTTCCCCCCAGAAATGCTTAGGCAATTTTGCATCTGACAGCATAGTACGTGCCATTTCAATGATTGTTCTGTTCTTTCTCTCAGAAACCCCGTTTTGGGGGCTACTGTACGGGACACTCAACTGTCTTTCTATGCCGTTTTCGGCTAAGTAGTTTTCGAAACTCTCCCCAAGATATTCTTTGGCGTTATCTGACCTTATAGCTTTTATCACCTTCCCGAATTTATTTCTTGTCAGGGCTACGTACTGCTTTAATTTCTCTACCGCTTCAGATTTATGTGCTAATAGATACGTCATAGTGAACCGACTGTAGTCGTCCGTAAAAGTTATGAAATAACGCTTTCCTCCTGGAGTTTGAGTCTCCATAGGTCCACATAAATCGGAATGTGCAAGTGAACATATTTCTTTGCTTCTATTTTTAGCTGATTTAGGGTAGGGCAAAACCGAAAGTTTCCCCTCAATACACTTAGTGCAATATGTCTCATGCTTGCAGTTGTTTATGACTATTCCCTCAGCCAATTTATGATTTACTAAATATTTAATCGCGTCAAAATTTTTGTGGCCCAGTCTCCGGTGCCATTTGTATATACAGTTATCACTATTACATGAGGTTTGTGTTCTTAAGGTGTAACCGTACTCATCTCTGGGATTTATTTCGTAGAGGTTGTTGTTCAGTTTAGCAGTTAAGATAGTGGTGTTATCTTTAACAAAAAAACATGTTTCTTTCTCGAAAATTACTTTTATATCATTATCTGTTGCCTTTTTTACTGATAAAAGGTTACTCTTTAATTCCGGACAATACAGCACGTCCTTAAGTGTTATACTATTTTTCAGATCTGTGTTTAGCGTTACTTCACCCAAACCTAGAGAATTTAATCTTTTCCCGTCAGCTATTGTGATGTTACCAAAATTCCCTGGTGTAAATGTTGTAAAGTGCTCTTTTGTGGATGTTACATGTCTTGTACAGCCCGAATCAATGATATATGTGATGGGTTTCTTGTATGTGCTTCGTTAACTAGTGTGGATTCATTTTCAATTTTATGTTCAACTGGGGGCAGAGGAACATTTGAGTCGTTTTTCTCACTAGCTGTATTTATTTTACTGTTAAAGCAAAAATTAGATGAGTGGTCTTTATTTTTGGGTTGATCTTTGTAGTTGGCGGTGTTGGATCTGTAACTACCGCTATTGTTGTAGTTGGTGTTTCTGTTGTATTCGTTTCTATAATAACTCTTTTGCGAATTATATTTTTCTTTGTTTTTTAATTGAAAACACTCATTTCTATAATGACCAGAACGGGAACAGAAACTGCAAAATTTTTTGTTTTTATAGTTTTTGTTTATTGCTTTATATGCCGTATCGACGGGGTGTGAGCTGGCGTTTCTACTCTCAATGTTGTACGCTGTTTGTTTCGTATGAGAACCATTGATTTTGTTTTCTAAGCGATGAGAAAACTCATCAGTTAACTTATTTTTAACGAATTCCAATTTGAGATCGTCTTCATCTCGGGATTCAAGGGCAGTAATTAATGTTGCATATGATGGAGGCAGCGAGCATAGCAAAATAGCAACAATATGTGACTCGCTTATCTCTTCGCCGATTCCTGACAGTTTTTGTCTAATAATTAAAATGTTATTTATATGCTCTATAATATTTCCCCCTTCATGCAATTTCTGGGAATAAAGTTTCCTAAGTAAAAAAAGTTTCGACGATAAGTTTGCCCGCTGGTGTATGGACTTGAGCTTATCCCAAATCTCTTTGGGGGTTTGAAGATTCCTAACATTAACTATTTGACTGTCTTCAATACAAAGGTTTATAATGGCTTTGGCCGTAGTGCTATTTTTCGTGTATGCCGCGTCTGGTGTAGCGGGTGGGGCCTCTAAACAATATTTAAAGAGGTCGTCTTTAATGAGCATGTTCTCTAACCTGAACGACCAATTTAAATAATTGGTATCATTAAGTTTTTCTATGCACGCTAAATCTTTATGGACTGCCATAATGTTATTTATATATGATATCAATATACAGTTAAAAATTATTTCTGATATTCAATTTGTTATGATACTATATAAATGTTTCACTTTCATATATGTGCCTATTAATATATCATTTATCAATATTCATGAAAAAACTATATGTTTTTGTTTTATCAACATTCATAAAAAAAAAAAACTATTTTTTCTTTTTCTTCTGTATATCATAAAATTATATAGAATGCTCTTTTTATATCATTAAATAATATATATATTCATTTTTCATTTTCTGGGTTTTATATTTATATTTCACATCTCACGTCCCTTAATTTATGCCTCAGTCTCTCATAATCTAATGAAAAATAAGGGAGCAGTGAGTGATTTTATCTATGGCGTCAGCCAAAACAACTTACCCAGGCAGACAAAAATATATTTAGATGTAAAATGGAAAGGTCCTACCTGTATTCTCTGTAAGTAGCTGGATCTATTCCGTGCTTTTTATCTGAAAGAAATAAGCTTTATTGAAGTATATGAACGGAAATCCTGCAATTCCGTTTTGTGCGTGTACTCTTCAGAAAACACGGGATCTTGAAGAATCACAATTTTATTCTGGACTACTATGAGAAAATAGGAGAAGAAACACGGTTAATTAATATATGAGTGACATAGATAAATTTAGACAGTTCAAACTGTCTATAAGACGTTGTTATGTGACATTTTTAAGTAGGAGCTGTCGCTTCCTTCGAAGAACAATAGACGACGTCGAACACCACAAGCGTGTTGTTATTGCATTGAGATTTTAAAGCAGACTGACAAAATCTGGGGTCCCGAAAACTGTTCAAAGGGTTGAGACAGAAAATAGTACATAAGTCAGCAGTTTTCATTGTTAAATGAAGCTTCAGAGTTCAATTGCATAAGGTCACTGCATGGTGTGGCCATCTGTGAGCGTCGAGATGAAATAAGTTCCGGATTGATGAAAACTTGTGGTGCTTCCATCTGCCGGGAGTTCGTGTTAACAGTTCACTTACACACGGTATCTGTCACTTGTTCACAGGCGTGTATTATGTAGCATACCATTTATTCACAAGCTTTTTCGGAGTATAGTGTATAGTGTAGCATATTTTAATCATAAACATTAATTATTGAGTATTGTGTATGTAGTTGCATACGTCATGATTATAAACGTTTTCTGGAATAAATAAATACTAATTACACAGGTTCTTCACGTAAAACTAGTCCTATTAAGAAAGAATTTTAACAACCTAAAATAGCTAGTTTAAATTGTATTCTAAGACCATAATGAACACATAAAAAAAATCCAACACTTATATTATATCCTTTACTGTGTTTGCAGCAATAAAAAGACCAGCGTGGCAATCTGTACAAAAAGTCGGCACAAAACACATCGACTGCTTCAAAGATAGCCTCATTCCTCTCTAAAATAACAAACATAGAACTACTGCTGCCCTGTATTCGGATAAAGTGGAGTTAAAAAAGCGTTTTTTACAAAGTACCATTATAATATTAGTAATATTCACTATGGTATAAAAGTTTAAAGTGAGTGGTACTTATAAGTACCGTCAGTAGATAAAGGGTTAATTGAAAAGGTTCTTTCTGAAGCCATAAAAGAACTATCATTGAATCATTCCAATAAATTACATTGTTGATATCAAGTTTTAAAGCAGATAACATTCGTGACACTAAATTTTCTAGCAAAACAACCGAACACAATTCCAACCTTAGAATAGTGACTCATTTTATTGGTGAGACTTGCTGGTAATCAATCTGATTTTTACTTCATCATTGCTTGATTTTCATTTCATCATTACTATTATTGCTCCATAAGCTACCTCGGACGCATCAGCAAATCCACGGATTTTGATCAAGATAGGATTTGCAGTTAAAATGCATCCTTCTGTTTCTTGACAATTTAATATCTTCATTTCAGAGAAAAAAGTTTCCACTCCTTGACTTCCTTGTGCGGCAGAACATCATCCCAAATTAAGTTTCAATTGCCAAAGCATTTGAAAAAATATTTTAGTCTTGCTAATTACTGGGACTAGCAATAAGATAGGGTCAAATAGTTTAGCCATTGTGGGCAAAATATGACATTTCGTGATAGTTCCATTGTATTCTTAATTAAGTTTAAAAACAAAACAATCCTTTTTGAATTTCTACAAAACTCCAAGCGTTGTAGTATCTTCCTCATTCTAGAATGGATAATCATTATTGTGTACTACAAGCTCTGGAATATTACTACACCACTTGTGAAGATTCATATCTGTACGTGTCAATATTTCTGTTAACTGTTAACTATAGTTCTTTGGCAGTAGTTAATGAGTCCGAACCCATTAACCCTTTATGTACTGAATTATGAATTCATGAAAATTTTACCTTCTAAAGCATTTTTCGTGAATTGTTTAAACTACATTAGGAGATTTACATAATCATTTAATAAATTTTAGAAGGATTTTAGAAGGATTGAAGGATTTAGAAGGATTAATTCAATTTGAATTTATAGGGATTTTGTGCAATATTTATAACCCCAATCAAATCTTTTATTTTAAATGTTCTTCTTAGTATTTTGTAGAATTAGAAAATGTACAAATATAATGTTCTTACAATAGAAATATTTTCGAATTGAAAAATCCCCCCCCCCCCTCTAACGCCAAGAAAGCTGAAAAGATGCAAAGGCAAAAGACATCATTCTTTTAAAAATATTTTTGTTTTGTGTAACTAGTAATGCTTTTGGAACAAGATAAAGTCATGCATCTATAACTCATTCTAAACTGTATTACAACTAATCGATGTATTAAGTGAATTTTATAACAAGTTATTTTAATGGTCCGTATAAGTACCGTCAGTAGATAAAGGGCTAATACGCCATCCATGTAAAACTAAGAATGTATGCTGGTGCTGCAATCGGAAAATCTTTTTCTTCATGAATAAAATGCTACTCAAGAGTTATCATGTCTAAATATTGTGCACAAACAGTACCATAAGTAACAGAAGATAATTCATATATGTTTTAACTGGTTCATTCATATCATTCTTCCATGCAATTCTTTGAAGCGATCTCTGGTTAGGATGAATTTTTATCATCCTATACATTTTCTATAGGGTAAGGCGGAGTAATTTAGTGCTTAATTTTTTTTTAAACTGAAATTTAAAATAAAACTTTAGATCTTCAAGAAGAGTAAAATGTACAAGGTAAAGCACACCTTTTTCAGGGACAGAATCATAAAAGAAAGAAGGAATTTTGGTCAGTACTCAATAAGTTACAGTTACCGTATATCCCGGCGTATAACAAGCCCTGGTGTACAACACGCATCACTAATTTGAGGGTATACAGGGTGATTCATAAAAGATGGGCAGAACTTTAAGGGGTTATAGTACACTTAAAGACAAATAATATTAAATAGGAGACTAAGGGTCCCAGACGTATTCCCAAGGAGATAGGGGGCATTAAAGTTTAGGGTCCGAAATTTCAAATGATTATAAAACATGGAAAAATTGGTCGATTCGTTTGCGGTTTTTGCAAAAAATTTTCTTTATGCCAGTATTTTCTTGAAATAAAATTTTAAAGTTCAATTTCAAAAAATGCCGATAGGGGGCGCTTTAGGCTTTGGAGTAACAAACAACTATTTTTTAACGTTATTTTTTGTATTTCTTTAAATGATTTCGAAAGCTTAGACTTAAACTTAAATTTTGATCTAAAAATCTGAGTCCTAACGAGTAGTTAAGTAGCGTAAACTGAAATTTGAAATTTGAAACCCTTCTCCCCCCCAGAACAAAAATCAGTTATTCCCGATCTTTGTGTCGTAGATTAGGCTCTAACTACTGCCGCGTTTTGCTAAAATTATTCTTTATGTCAGTATTTTCTTGAAAATAAATTTTAAAGAAAATTTTCAAAAAATTCCGATAGAGGGCGCTTTAGACTTTGGAGTAACGAACAACTATTTTATACCGTTATTTTTTGTGTCTCATTAAATGCTTTCTAAAGCTTAGACTTAAATTTTCAGCCCAAAATCTGAATCGTTAGACGTGGTTAAGTTTCTGGGGAGAGGGGTTTGAAATTTCTACTCCTGAGCACAGTTCAGTTTACCATGTCCACACATTGTGTGCTGTGATACGAGGTAAAAAGACACAAATTAGGATTATGTTACCAAAGCATATTTATTAACATGTAATTACAATAAATGTTCAAAATTGTGACCACCAGAGGTTATGCACGCAGAACAACGGCGAAGAATGGAACGGCGAACATTCGCGAAAACATCAGGCTTTTCGAGCACTTCCCCTACAACGGCGGAAAGTCTGGCGACCAGTTCCTCGGGGGATTCAATGGGTGTCTCATACATAAGAGCCTTCAATCGTCCCCAAAAAAAGAAATCGAGGGGTGAAAGATCTGGCGAGCGAGCAGGCCAAGCAACAGGACCACCTCGACCAATCCATCTGTTCGGAAATGTGATGTCCAGATAGTTGCGGACGTCTCGTACGTAATGGGCTGGCGCTCCATCGTGCTGGAACCACATGACCCGCCGGATGCGTGGAGGAACAACGTTTAACAGGTCTGGCAGCACATGTTGCAGAAATGTGACGTATGTTTTACCGTTGAGGCGTTCAGGAAGAAGGTACGGTCCGATTAGGTGGTCTCCGAGGATTCCTGCCCAAACATTGATGGAAAAGCGTCTCTGATGAGCATGTGGATACGTAGCATGTGGATTGACATCCGCCCATACATGTGCATTGTGTGTGTTAAATGTACCTTCACGTGTGAAGGTACATTCATCTGTGAAAAGCACAGTTCGTCCAAAATGTGGATTTAGCGCGTTCTGCTGCAGAAACCAGCGGGCGAATTCAATACGATTTGGATAATCCCCTGGAGACAATTTCTGGACTCGTTGCACATGAAACGGGAGCAAATGTTCATCCTTCAGTACCCTCCAAGTCATGGACTGTGAGGTACCCACCTGCCTAGCCACTGTTCGTGTACTTGTACTTGGCTGCGCCGCTACTACATCCAGAATGGCTTCTGCAACAACTACTGATTCGTCCTTTTTTGCACGACCTGCATTCGACCGGGAAGCGAGAAATGATCCCGTCTCACACAACTGTCTGTGCAAGCGCTCGAAAGTTTTGCGGTTAGGCAACCGCCTGTTGGGAAATCGCTCTCCGTACATTCGTTGTGCCTCTGCACCATTTCCATCTGCCGCTCCGTAAATTAAATGCATCTCAGCCTTTTCCTTATTCGTGAAGGGCACCATCTTCCGATTCATTACTACAGCGACTTACACTTGACTCACCGTTCAGTGGTTTTTATGCCTGAATCGTGTCGAAATTTTGCATACGTGTTCTTCTTCTTCCCCATTTGACATTTGTATACTTTCTGTTTCCTTCTTCACCCGGTGACTAGCGTCAGGAATGGAGCTTTAACGTTTGCATGAGCGACGTTTCCAACTGTGCCAGTGCCTTTATGAGTGAATTCCGACTATGCAGTCCTTGACGAAAGTTGTATTTTTGCCTCGTATCACAGCACAGAATCGTTGGGCATGGTTAAGTAGTGCAAACTGAACTATGTTCCGAAGTTGAAATTTGAACCCCCTCCCCTCGCTACTGAACCACGCTCAGCGATTCAGATTTTGAGCTGAAAATTTAAGTTTAAGTCTAAGCTTTAGAAAGCATTTAATGAGACACAAAAAATAACGGTATAAAATAGTTGTTCGTTACTCCAAAGTCTAAAGCGCCCTCTATCGGAATTTTTTGAAAATTTTCTTTAAAATTTATTTTCAAGAAAATACTGACATAAAGAATAATTTTAGCAAAACGCGGCAGTAGTTAGAGCCTAATCTACGACACAAAGATCGGGAATAACTGATTTTTGTTCTGGGGGGAGAAGGGTTTCAAATTTCAAATTTCAGTTTATGCTACTTAACTACTCGTTAGGACTCAGATTTTTAGATCAAAATTTAAGTTTAAGTCTAAGCTTTCGAAATCATTTAAAGAAATACAAAAAATAACGTTAAAAAATAGTTGTTTGTTACTCCAAAGCCTAAAGCGCCCCCTATCGGCATTTTTTGAAATTGAACTTTAAAATTTTATTTCAAGAAAATACTGGCATAAAGAAAATTTTTTGCAAAAACCGCAAACGAATCGACCAATTTTTCCATGTTTTATAATCATTTGAAATTTCGGACCCTAAACTTTAATGCCCCCTATCTCCTTGGGAATACGTCTGGGACCCTTAGTCTCCTATTTAATATTATTTGTCTTTAAGTGTACTATAACCCCTTAAAGTTCTGCCCATCTTTTATGAATCACCCTGTATATTTTTATTTCAAGCATATACTGCCGTATAACACGCATCAAGTTTTCCCCCACGAAAACAAACCAGAAATACTTAGAACAAAAACTTTTAAGTTTGCAGAAGTTGGTCATTGATAGACGAAAGGAGAAAAACTATGATTTGTCTCAAATTGGAAATATGGACGGAACGCCAGTAATGTTCGATATAATAGGAAACAAATAGTGTATAAACAATAGGGGTAAAAATTGTTCCATTTAAAACTACGGGACACAAAAAATCCCACTTCACATTGGCTCTTTCTTGCCTAGCTAAAGAACCAAATTAAAACCAATGGTAAATTTCAAACGAAAAACAAAGCTACTTGATAATTTTCCAAATGGAGTTTTTGTTCATGTCCATGAGAAGGGCTGGATAAACGAAAGTGTGTTAAAACTATGGATAAAAAATGTTTGGGAAAAGCGTTCAGGAGTTTTAAAAAAACCAGAGAGTCTCTTAGTTTGAGATATGATTACATCCCATAGAAGAGACATAATTAAAACAAGTTGGAAATTGCACGTCAAACGAGGCTAATGAGGTGCGTTCGTACTATAGCTAGTTTTATAAATATTTTTTGCACCGCATATTGTAGTTGTATATTTTAGTGCCTTTCAATAAGTGATATCCATTTCATTCTGCTCGAAAGGCTGTCACATCATTAAAATGCACTTGAAATTTTCTTTTCCCCATTGGCCATAATGTAACGGAAAACTTTTGACTGTCCCTGTCATTAAACTATAGATCCGATTTTCATAAAATTTGAAATGACTCAACAAAATATTGCAACAATTATATATTTAAAATTTCAGAACATTCGGTTGGGTAGTTTTTGTTCTGTTATATGCGGACGGACAGACGGGCAGAACGACAACTATAGGTGTTACGTATTTATATAATTACGAACGCACATAAAATGAATAAATGGATCTAGTCATATGTATGGTTAGATGAAAGCGACAGTGGGGATAAAATATATGAAAGCGACAATTGTTGAAGAAGATGACATTCCCGAAAACATAAATGAGGGCGATGACGAGCATAACAAATGTTTCTTGTTATCTGGTAAGGAAGATTAAGTGAATATATATTGTAAGTTGCTTTGTTTATATTGATATTTAAATGCATTTAAATATATCTCTAAAAAATTGGAATAATTTCTTCTTGTGATTTTACATTAACGATTTTGTATTCAGTGTATAACACGCACGTAGAAAAATGAAGTGATTTTTTAGAGTTAAAAGTGCGTATTATACGCCGAGATATACGGCTTTTTTTTTTTTTTTTTTTTTTTTTTTTTTTTTTTTTTTTTTTAATGAAACACCAGATTACCCCTCACGGGATAATTTAGTGTCACTTTATTTAATCCCTATCACACCACAACCGTATATTTTAGGGTAATAAGGTGCAAGCAATTTTTTTTTACCTTTACAATGTACTTTTCAGAACACTGATAATTTTTTAAATATTGTTTTATATATATAGTTTATTACGCTCTCTGTAACTGTTTATTATTATTATTATTATTATTATTATTATTATTATTATTTAGAATCTTGAATGCATTTTTAAAATTGTTTTTTGTATTGTTAGATATAATACTTACGAAAACAAAGTTTTAGTCAACAATAATTTTGAAATAGCGCTCCGGTTTGTGGATTTTCCCATTTCGAGCCCTAATTCAAACCACCAGAAAAATTTTAACAGCGTAGGTTATTAACAAAATTATATTCAGAAAAAAAAAAAAAAAAAAAAAAAAAAAAAAAACTCAACGATTTTAGGCTTCCTAATCTCGAACTTCTTTGAAATTTTGAGTGAGGACCCTAGTACACAACCTTCCCACCTCTGAATGAAAAATCCCTGCCGGCTCGGCCTACAGGCGCAGGTAGATTTCGAAGTTAAGTGCTAATTTCAACAACAAAAACTAAATCATGATTAGAGATAAACCTACTTTAACAATTTTATCAGGCCGCTTTTGAAGAGTTTTTATTTCGTTTTTATATAAGAGATGGTTCTATCAGATTCATGTTAAGGTGGTATTAAAAATAAATACTTTTCCATGCTCAACAACTCAAAATTTTCTGACACATTTTCGGATTCCTTTTTAAAAGGAAAAACATGAAACTTGTTGACGTGATTTTTTAAGCGACCTATGTTTTTATTTTTCTTTCAATTAATTAGAACTTGATTCATAAACAATTATTTTCTCAGTAGGGCAATATTTTTAGTTTCCAACACAATCGCTTCGAGAAATTCGGTTCAAAATGCCCACTTTGACATAATTTTTTGAAATATATTCTGCCTCTATCAAAAACTCGACCATTACGGTACATTATATAGTTTCTGAATAAGAGAATCTACCAATTGGATGCGTTTGGGAGCAAAAATGAATTTAAAAATGAGTCAAAAAATAAGCAGTTTGGATATGAATACACCCTTAATGCGATGATTTTTTTCTTCAACCGCCATGTATTTTAATTTGTTTTTGCTGTGAGAATTGGTCCTATCAAACACTTGTCAATATAAATGTTGTAGATAATATTAAGAAGATATAAAATAAATTCATGCGGATTTTATATCTTGTGAATTGACGAAGTTATGGATTTTTTTCTTCTTCACCTACCCCCTTTTTGTTTTCGTTTTTTATTTATTTATTTATTTATTTATTTATTTATTTATTGCGGCACGAATTCGTCTTATCAAAAACTTGTCAGTATAAAAGTTGTAAATAATATTAAGAAGATTTATAATAAATTTAATTGGATTATATATCTTGAGAATTGACGAAGTTATGAATTTTTTTCTCCTTAAAACCCTATTTTTTGCGCTCCTTGAGCCCATTTTTAATTTTATCAAAAATCTATCATACATAAATTTTTGGCCCTTTTTGTAGAAGTAATAAAAACTTTAAACTGATTTGATATGTGTTATAATTAAGAAGTTATGAATTTTTTTTTCAATTTTCACAAAACCCCTTTCTATTTCCATCCCCTTGGTCCAATTTTGTATATTAACAAACTTGACCGAGATTTCTTCCTCTTGATTTTATGTATCAGTTTGGAAGAGATTTGTGCAGAATTACGGAAGTTATCGTGTCCATAAAAAAGTGATACTATATCTATATATATATATAGAGAGAGAGAGATAGATAGATAGATATAAAGTTTTTTACTGAGGTGGTTTTTGGTTCTAGGGGTCATAATCGGTGTAGATCTGCAAAAATTTTCAGAAATTACCAAATAGGGGAGAATGTAATAAGTAGTATTTCATACGAAATCTACCTAACATGCGTAGGCAAACTAATCTCTATCTTTTTAATTTCCATATATATCTTATTCTAGGAATTTCCCTGCACATGCTTACCTCGTGAATGACTTTCACTTAAATTACCGCACCTATTTAGTAAATGGATCACATCTGTAGAATTCCACATTTAGGTCATATAGTACGAAAGGTAAAATTTGAAGGTCAGTTATATCTAGACACTGAGATCGGAGCACGTCTGTTTAAACGCTAAAGAATGTGATTTCGAAACTGCAAGGGGCAAAACGGGATTAAATAAATATTTAAAAAAAGTATTTTAGTACCGCCAACCGGGGTGATTTTGTATCATTTTTTGCCTCTTGTTATCTTTAACCTTTTCGAGAAGGCATCCCTTACACAAATTTTATTTGGTTGGCACCGCTTTTTAGCTCACAGGCTATCAAAACCTGAGAGCTAATGTGCCCGCCGGGTCTCTATGTATGTACTACGTATGTATGTATGTATGAACGTATGTACGTACGTATGTAGCGCGACAACTCTTGATAGAAATATCCGATTTGCTTCAATTTTTTTTTCTATGTTCATTCTGATGAGGCGCTTCCCTGATTAGTTTTGGGGTTTCATTGGTTAAGTATTAAGAGGGGAAATGGGGGCTAATCCCACTTTAACTTAGATAAGTGGGTTTTTCATGCAGAATTATCAGATTTTCTTCTAATTTGGTATACTGGTTAATTCTGATAAGGCGCTTCCCCGATTAGATTTGAAGGTTCATTGTTTAAGTCTAAAATGGGGGGAACGGGGGGGCTAACACCCCCTTAATTTAGATAAATGGGTTTTTCTATCCGATTTGCTTCAAATTTAGTATTCCGGTTTATTCTGGTAAGGCGATTACCTGATTAGATATGGAAGTTCATTGGTTAAATATAAAGGGGTGGAACGGAGGGCTAATACCCCGTCTTAATTTAGATAAATGGGTTTTTCTATCCGATTTGCTTCAAATTTGGTATACCGGTTTATCCCGATAAGGCGCTTCCCTGATTAGATTTGAAGGTTTGTTGTTTAAGTCTAAAGGGGGGGGGGAACGGGGGCTAAGAACCCCTTAATTTAGATAAATGGGTTTTTCTGTCCGATTTGCTTCAAATTTAGTATACCGGTTTATTATGATAAGGCGCTTCCCTAATTGGATTTGGAAGTGCATTAGTTAAATTTAGGGGGTCTTTTTTAGGGGGTGTGGAGCTTATTCTTTAATGTAGTGATTATAATTGAATATTATTCAGCGGCTGTTCTTTGGCCCCCTACCAGCTACGCTCACCAACCCCCGTTCAGGCACCACAGACTCTAAAAACACGTTAATTTGATCGACTTTAAAAAGATTTCGGAAAATTGAATTATAATTTCAAAAAAACAATGACGATCTCCCTGTAAACGGGTTTCCATTCATTTTCCTTTAATTTGGGATTTTTAAGACCAAAATCAGCTACTGTTAAGAGATATAATGGCTGGTTTCGTCTTTGAATAAAAAAAAAATCAGTTAAACAGTTGAAAATAAGCTAATGTAAAATAAATTAAGTAAACAGAGTCTTTGTCTCCCGGTATTTTTTTAAACAACGATATAAGAAAGCTCTTTTGAATAGGACATTTTAATAAATGTATCGTTTTAAATCTGATGTAATTTTCACCAAAGTTTTCTTATTATTTTTAATATTCACGTGAAAATACTTTTGTTGTTAGAAATGAAATATTATTTGAGCTGTTTTAAAATTCACATCAATAGTTGAAAAGATCATCTCAAAATAATAAATAAACGCCTCACGCAAATACATTTTTAAATTTCAACTGTCAATATTATTATTTGGCTATTTTAAATACGACGTAATTTCCTCTATTTACGAACTTTTAACGCATAATAAGGAATTTGCTATTTTTAATTTTTCTTTCTCTTTTAAAATTCACGTGTAAATGTAGTTTTTATGACGTAATTTTCAATATTCTCCTGCTCTTAACAATCATTTAATTCGAATTTGAAAGTTTTTTTTCTTGCTTATAACAGCCACGTGTAAATAAATTTTTAATTTGAAGGAAATATTATTCTTTGCGCTGATTTAAGATTTGCAACAATTTAAAGTAAATACCCTTTTCTAAAATATGCAAAAAATATCTCTAGAAATGCTGAAAATTTGAATTTAAAATGGAAATAAATATATAAAAAATTAGTCAAAAAAAAAAAAAATGCAGCCTGCCCACCGGGAACTTCTAATATATAAAATGATCTAAAAATAATTAAATTCGTCTGTACAGTATTTGCTCTTATTAATTTTTTTTAATGGGACGATTTTGACCAACTTTAACATTAAATATCTCTTAAAATAATTATTCGATTTAAAAACTGTCTGCATCAGCGTGCTTATCAAACATTTCTCTATAATACCACAATAATTTATATTTTTGTATGCAGCAGTTTTCTTAATATTAACGAAGAAAGACCGCCGGTCACAAAAAACTCATTAACGGCAGCGGTGATAGCGTTAGTTACTTTTCTTAGAATAGAGAGATATACAGTGTGTCCACGTATAACCTGACCGACCTTTATTTTCGCAACCGTTGGTCCTAGATGCATACCAATTAGAAAAATGGTTTAAATAAAGTAAAGAATTATTTTAAAAGCGATTTGGGTCAAGAAAAACATTTATTAAAAAATTACGAAATTTAGATTTTTATACGGTCCCCTGGTGCTATAAGTGGTATTTAGTAAAAATTTACTGTGAGAATAGCAAGTAAGACAGAAAAAGTCCCATTCATCTAACATTGAAATTGACCGAGTCATGAAACTTTGAAATGCATGACTTATACCACTTTTTTGCATATCAAAACAGATGATTTCGACCATGCTTTCAGGGGTCGTATATAAAGTACTTAAACTTATTTCAAGGTATCTGCGGTTTGAAAGATATCGTACAACTATTACGATTGAATTAACTTTATTAGTTAAGTTTCAGATTAGTTAAAATAATTGTATTTTAATATATGTTTTATTTTGTAAGGATTTGAGGCTATGATTTCTTTTAACTAAAACTATATTATTTTCATAAGGTTTTATTTAACTTGCAATGATTGTCTTTCCAGTTTAAAATTTGTACTCGAACTTTAACTGACTTTCAAATGTCCGATCGAAGTTAAAATTTTGCATACTGACTTAAATCCGATTACAATGTAATTTTATTATGATTTTCGACGCTTACCATCATATACATACTTATATTAGAGAATAACACAAAAAATTTCGGATAGATTACCGTCAACAAGTTTAAGAAATGGTTTTAGAATAGATAACATAAACCTGCGATGTTTGTGTTTTTTAACTTTTATAATTACTTTTATGTATTTTTAACGCTAAATAAGAAAAATACCTTCACTTTTAACCATAATGTCAGGATTTTTCGCAAATCGTAAATTTCAAGGTTAAAAAATAGCAAATAATCTGATACTATAAAATAGACGTAAGACTTTTTTATTCAGTTTAATTTTATTTAATTCAATAATTTATTCAATTTTGTGGCTTATACTGGGTTTCTTACAGTTAAACAGCTAAGGGGTCCGATGAGGCTGGGAGGGGAGGATGGATCAATTTTAACTTTGAGCTTTTTAACTTTGAAGTTTGCGATTTGAGAAAAATCCTGACGTGATGGTTTAAAATAAAGGTCATTTTCGGATTCAGCGCTAAAAAATACATGTGAATCAATTTTCAAAAGCTAAAAAATATGACACAACCCAAAATTTGAAAGACGGTGTAATCTAACAGCATTTTAAAATATGTATCATTTTTGTAAAGAATTGAGGCTGTTGTTTTTCATCCTTTTATTTAACAAAAATTCTGTTATTCTTATCCTCTTATATGTTCAGTATAAATTGTATATTTTGCATTAATATGTCAGAATGATTAAAGATTTCAAATTTATATTGCAATGCTAATTTTACTGTCAACCATTTCTTTAATATATCTGACGAAATTATATTTCTACTAAATTTGTGAATGACCCCTAATTTGCAGCAAAAAATATGCTCCAACTTCAAACAGCTATTACTCGGTCAATTTTAGTCGTAGAATAACGGGACTTTTTTTTGTATTACCTGTCAGTGTAACAGGGAAATTTTACTAAATATAACTTATGGGACCAGAGGACCGTATAAAAATTTAGATTTTGTAATTCTTCACTAAATTGTTTTTCCGCTTCAAACTTTTTTCTATCTTAACTCTGCACCTAATTTTGACCATTTTTGTAATTGGAAGTATGCATCTATTACCAACGGTTGCGAAAATAAAGGTCGGTCAGGTTATACGTGGACACACTGTATATTGTAGAATAACATCTACCACTTTCTGAAGCGTTTCATCAATATAAATTTTATAACTACGACTACCTTCTGGAGATTTATACGCAGAGGCACCTATACAAAATAATAATAATATATATACTAGTAAAACGTTTATATTTTCAGTAAATGTTTGCTTTTATGTTTTTACTATCAGAAAAATTAAATATAATAATTAAAAAAACTAAGTTTTTGGCAATTTTGTCCCGAGACGCATCTCACCCCGAATTGACATTCAAAACGTCGCACAGTGGAAGGTTTTGACGATCTAAGTGGACAAAATTATTTCCTTGAAGTTTAATTAGTTTTTGCTGATTTTTCGAATGTATCCCCAATAAAATAGCTCAAAGAATCTATAATAATAAGGAAAGAAGTTTGTGTGTGAGTGTGTCGACGGTGTTCTGAAGAAACCGCTGCACGTAGAGCTACAAATTTAGGGAAAAGGTACGTCTATATATGAAGTTTTGTACCTCGAAGCCCAACTTTCGATTTTTCGATCAGATTTTTTTAAATTTAGTTCTTTATGCGATTTTAAGCGCTTTTTTAAATTTCGAGGCGATTTTTCCACATTAGTGAAAAGAATACGGTTTCTTTCTTTTAACCCAATATAGTAAATTTTATTCTCTTTTCAAAAAAGTTTATTCGGAATTCGTACAGCGATTTTTGAATTTTTAGCGAATTTTTTATGCAATTATTCAATAGCATTTAATGTATCTCCATACCTATAAGGGAGGTTACCGTAGAGGGGACCCAGTTCTGTCGAAAAATGCCGCCAAATTTGTCGCCAATTTGGCGATATATCACCAAATTTGGCGACCAAAGTCTCCAAAAGTGACGCCAACTTGGCGATATCTCTAATATTTCGCCAAATTCCCATAGACTTCCATTGTAAACCAATAGGGTTTACTTGCTTACAGAAAATCAACAAATTGAGATATTTTAATGCAACAAAAAGTAATATTAACTTAAGGGATTATATTAATTATATTTAAGGGAATCCAAGTAAATTAATTATGAATAAAAGTTATATGATACAATGCTTAGGATGATTTCCCAAACATAAATTTTAAGAGAGCCCGCAGGTCAAAGGAATTAGATTTGAAACTTTTATCCAATTATAGTAAATTTTGACTTTCGTGATTTTTGAACTTTTTGTGATTTTTAATGCGATTTTTACGTTTCTTCGCGATCTGCTGCAATTTTTTGATATTCCATTTTTGACCTAAAGTAATTTTTGCCATCATTTCAATAAAGTTTATTCGGATTTCGTATAGCAATTTTCGAATTTTTCGGGAATTTTGTATGTGATTTTTAGTGTATTTTAACGATTTGCTACCATTTTTCACATTAGTGAAAGGAATCAACTTGCAATCTTCGAACACAATATATAATTTTTTTTTCTTTTCGGAATTTTTGGGATATATTGTGATTTTTAGAGCTTTTTCGCAATTCCTGCTGTTTTTTGACGTACCCGGGCAACGGCGGACAAGTTCGCTAGTGGGAAATAATTGGTTTATTTAACAATGTGTGTCAAAATAAAATATAATGAATTAAAAGAATGCGTTAAACGTTACATATTTTACTCTTAAGTAAAAAACAATTTAATTCACACATGTAAGTTAACATTCATTTCTTCTTTTATTTTTGTCTACTCAGATTTGCTCTAGAAATTTGTGTAGTCATCCTGAAAAATAAAATTTTTTAAATAAAATCATATTTAAAAAAAATTAACGTTTTGTGTTACCCTATAAAACATATAAATGCTTACCTAAATTATTTCCGGTTCAAAAAGTGCTGTTGTGTGAATAAATAACCTATATAAATTTTATTCAACTTCGTTCCTCGCATATCGAAAACGTGCTCCTTCAGTACGATAGTGAAGTCAGCCAGACGCAAGATAAAAGGACTCGAATTCAGGAGCAAGTCCTGCATTCGTAACGAAAAATCACGCATTCCAAGTGATATTTAGGATCGTTACACCGTCATAAAACATTTGCAAAAAAGAGCATTGTAAAGGACCAATGACAATTCAAAAACGATGTGAACTGACGCATTCTACTATCAATTCACAGGAATAGATAGTAGAAGCATCAATCACAGAACACCGTATGCAAATCATTGCGTGTAGAAAATTTGTAATAAGCAGTGTGAGAAGATTGTTTCTTCAATCAGTTGTGCGTACATGCCAACAACAAGATATTTACAATCAAACAAAGAGGTGAATTGATAAAGCTGTTTTATCTGAAAAATGCAGCTGAAACGGTGCGAGTTTATCGCGAGTTCAGTTACGGAGTTCATCAGTTACGGAGAGTCCCATGTTCCGTAAAAACTGTATGTGATTTGGTGAAAAAATTTGAAGAAACTGGATGCACATGTGATCGACCACGATCCGAAATCTGTTCCTGTTGAAGTTGTACCAGAAGTGCAAAACAGGATTACTGCAGATCCATTGCATACTGCAAGAAGTGTTGCACGCAGTTTGGATGTACCGAAAACAACAGTCCTCAAGATTCTGCGCACTGTTCTGTGGATGTTTCCCTATCGATTCCAACGTGTCCTTTTTGGACTTTGCAAATTATTTTCTCATTAGATATGATGAAAATAACAGTTTGCCATTGCGAATATTATGGACGGATGAGGCACATTTATTTCTCTTTATTTGGGAACGTTAACTCCAAGAACTGCGTTCACTGGGCAGATGAAAATCCACACGATGTGACACCAACACCTTTACACGAAACTAAAGTGGCTGTGTGGTACGGCATCGCAAACACAATCGTTCTCGGTCCGTATTTTTTCGAGGAGGTCACTTCCACAGTAGAAAAAGGTGTTCCATCATAAGTGCTCGGTATACAACAATGTAGCAGAGTTACGTAATTCCGGAAATGCAGCAGCGAAATGTCGTTAATGATATTGTATGAATGCAGGATGGTTCTCCTCCACACTTCGCCATATCTGTTCGACAAGTGCTGCAACAGCACTTTGATGATAGAATCCTCTCTCGTAACTTAGCAGTTTCGTGTCCACCACGATCCTTAACCTCACTCCAGTGGACTTCTGGTTCTGGCGTTATCTGAAATCAATGGTATACATATCAGATCCAAGAAAATTATCAGAATTGAAGGATGCCATAAAACGTGAAGTTGTACAAATTCCTTCTCCAACGTTACGTTCGGCATTGTTGTCAACAGTCTCACGCATGCAATGCGCTATTGTCTGCGAAGGTGCGCATTTTGAAAACTGCTAATTCAAATAAATGTTTTTTTCTTTCTTCTCTCTTGTGTTTTAATTGGTCCTTTACAACGGTTTTTTCACAAAAGTTTTATGCCGGAAATTTTCATCGTACGTGTATTAGTCCAGCGCGATTTACGGTTTTTTAATGCGCCAATGAATTTGCGCATGAAAAAAAAAATGAATGTTGCCATTCGAAAATTTCGAAATTTTTTCACTGTAGTCATAACCGTGAGAGCTCTATTGTTTTAAATCTTCACGATCTCGAGCGCATACCTTCAAATAAGTATATCTAAAATTTCTTTTCAATTGGTTGAGCGGTTATGTCGCGAGGGGTTCATATATCGAAAAAGTTTTTTATGCCCACCCTGTATATATATATATTAGTATTTTTTTTTTATATATATTTGACTATTTTATATCTTTTTAGCATATTATTAAAAGTCATAAAGAAAGAAATTGATTTAATCAAGAAAAAATGTAATTCTTATGACAAAATTTAAAAAAAAATAAGAAAATTTTAAAATTAGAATTCTGAGCTTTTTGCAACATTTTTTTTTTTCACCTTTTTCTGACAAGTGTGTTCTATAATAGTAAGGATCAGATTTCCATAAAGTGAAAAACAAATAAGTAAAATGCAATGACATTTTTCTGACTAGCGATGGTAACTGTTGAAATTGGGTTTTCAAATGTGTTATGCGTTTTTTAAATTGTTTATTTACTAAAATATATAGCATTTTATTGTCAATTCTTAAGAAACAAGTAACAATCACATGGATCAAATTGAATGGTGGAACATAGGGTAATGAACGAGTAGATTCATTCGCAAACAGACCGGGAGTTAGCCGAACAGATCATCACCTCATCGAGTTGATGGCTGAAATTACAGGATTAGACAAAATTCGATTAGCATATTAAAATGCAACTGGTCTTCCAAATCCTACCGTGGTGGAAACCACCCGCAGACCCAATTTTACTGATTGATCGGTAGGTTTATCATTATGTTTTCCTGCATCTAAAGGTATGAAAACATTGAGGACTGGCAACGGGAAAACACAAGGGTAAACTTACCAGTCAACCACTAAAATCGCGTTTTCAGGTATTTTTCACCAACATATGACAAAGGCAGACTAGCTGCATTTTAATAGAATGATAGAGTTTTAACTAATCATGGAATGTCAGCCGTCAACTCGATACGGTGAGGGTTTGTGCAGCCGCCCCCCCCCCCCCTGTCTAAAAGGATGCTATCAAAAATGACCATTACAACGAAAAGGGAACTCTCTTATTCCCATTTTTGAAAGACAAATTATTTTTTAGACTAAAAATAGTCGTAGATATTGGCAACAATATTGGCCACAATATTGGCCACATTCATTAAAAGGCAGACATACTTTTGATATTCTACGAAAAGTAGATCTGAATTTTATTTGCATAAAACCTGTCTTAGCTTATTATAGGGGAAGGAAGAATAAAGCGGCCACTCTAAGTTTTGATGAATTAATATAATATTTAAAGGTATATATAAATATTATACAGACATACAAACAATAAATACAATAAACCCAACTGGGGTGAAAAATTAGCCAGAGCCAGAAATCGAACCCGGGACCACAGTATACAAGACTGCTGCTCTAACCACTGAGCTACTCCGGCCGATGCCTGAGTCTGCAATTTCTCACTAATAAACCATGTTGGGTGAGTCATCAACCATCTATACGACAGCCTTGGATGACCGGACAACGATGAATAGATTTTACTATTACATCGATCTACGATGATTATAATAAAACACTCATACTACAATATATATTAAAACACACATAGAGCAGCAGTCTTGTATACTGTGGTCCCGGGTTCGATTCCTGGCTCTGGCTAATTTTTCACTCCAGTTGGGTTTATTGTATTTATTGTTTGTATGTCTGTATGATATTTATATATACCTTTAACTGTTGAATGCAAGCGTTATGTATGTGTGTATGTGTGTTTTAATATATATTGTAGTATGAGTGTTTTATTATAATTATCGTAGATCGATGTAATAGTAAAATCTATTCATCGTTGTCCGATCATCCAAGGCTGTCGTATAGATGGCTGGTGGCTTCCCCAACATGGTTTATTAGTGAGAAGTTGCAGACTCAGGCATCGGCCGGAGTAACTCAGTGGTTAGAGCAGCAGCCTTGTATACTGTGGTCCCGGGTTCGATTCCTGGCTCTGGCTAATTTTTCACTCCAGTTGGGTTTATTGTATTTATTGTTTGTATGTCTGTATAATATTTATATATACCTTTAACTGTTGAATGCAGGCGTTATGTATGTGTGTATGTGCGTTTTAATATATATTGTAGTATGAGTGTTTTATTATAATATAATATTTTTTGTTCAGTAACGTTCTAGAAACAAATATCAATAGTAACTATAATAACCAGGGCTGCGGAGTCGGATCTGTTAAAATTCCCGGAGTCGAAGTCGTCTATTTTACAAGCAGGGCTGCGCAGTCGGAGTCGAAGTCAGGCCAATTTTTGAGCGAAAGAGTCGGAGTCGGATATGTTAAAATTCCCGGAGTCGGAGTCGTCCATTTTTCCCACCGACTCCGCAGCCCTGATAATAACTGTAGTTTAGATTGCTATTCGACTTTTTTTTAATTTATTTTAAGATGGACACGTTACCTTAAAAGAAAAATTACAAAATGGCCACTGCGCCCGACTAGGCTAGGCAAAGTGGCCAGCATAGGTAAATGAACAAATCCCATTGATTCAGGATGTATATTTAATGAACAAAATCTAAAGTTAACACACATTAAGAATAAATATTATGCTTTGTAATATAAGTATTAAATCGTTACAAAATAAAATAAACAGTACATGATTATCAATATGACGAATGGAGCAATACAAATTCGCCCAGCAGACATGCAGACTGCAAATGTCGAGAGTAAATCTTTCTCTGAAGAAGTTGTTGGCCCGACCTGTCTTCTTTCTTTCAAAGAAAATGCTTTTGAGTAGTATTTTTTATGAACAATCAATAAAAAATCGTTTCGGGGCAAAGTAGCCTTCTGGCTATTTTGCCTGATCTCTTTTGTGCCCTGATCTCTTTGCCCTGAACGACGCCATTACAAAAATTGTGTCTTGGCATCTAATCTACGTGACGTAACGTTTTCAAGCACACATCATTTAAAAGGTTATTTCATACTGATCAAAGAGTATAAAGAGCAAATAATTATAACTCTACATATTATTTAGCTATAATCAAGCAATTGTACCACTTGCCTAAAATTAAAATGCAAACAAAATAATAAAATGAGTTAAAAACTAAATAAATGTAGCCTTCTACTTTAAAATCGCAGACAATATTACCAGCGGCTGTGACGACTGTTTCGCCCAGTTACAGCGTGGCAGAAGCACTATACAACCCAAAAAACTCAAATGGACACTTTGCCGTCACTGGTCACTTTACTTTTCTTTCCCCTATTAGTGAATACTAGAGATGAGACGGGCCCAGTCTGAGCTGAAAGCTCAATTTTTATACCAGTCTTCGGGCTCGGACAGGCTCGGGCAAATTCTTTTAACTTGACATTTTGATTTATACTCGTACAAATAAATACAAATAACTTTTTTTTTTGCTTAAAAATTACTTATTTCCTTTTTAGTCATTTTAATGCATTTCGATCAGATGAAAGGAAAACATAAATCGTAATTTTCTTCTTTTCTTGAGTTATAATTGTTATTTACAGATTCATATCCGGTCTTGACAGCGAGGATCTGCTGGTGGCGCCAGTCGGAATATGGTATCATTAGGATATTTTTAATAGGAACGTTTATTTATAATAATCATTATTATTTTAGAGATCTAACGCGAAATGAATATGTTGTTTTGTTTTTAGTCAACCAAAATTGGCTTAAGGTTTGCGAATTTTTAGGGTACTAGGGGGCTCGGCCCCTACGAGCTACGCTCGCCAACCCCCATCCAGACACCGTAGACTCTAAATGCACGCTAATTTGATCGGCTTTAAAAAGATTTCGAAAGATTGAATTATAATTTAAAAAACAGTGGCGATCTCTCTATAAACGGATTTCTATTCATTTCTCTTTGATTGGGGAATTTTAACGCCAAATCCGTTGCGGTACTACTTGATTATCCCGTCGACCAATTTCGCCAAATTATATAAATCGCCAAACCACTCGCAAAATTATACAAATTGACATAATTTTTATTTTAAATAACGAAAAAACAAATAAATTAGTACAACATTAATTAAAATACAAATAAAACATCGAAATAAAAATAACTTGATGACGTAGACACGTGTAACAATATTTCAAAATAAGCTAATATAAAAGGAATCAAGTAAACAGAGTCTTTGTCTCCTGGTATTTTTTAACAAAGTGAAAAGAAAGTTCTTTTAAATGAGACATTTTAAATGAATCGTTTTTAATCTGACGTAATTTTGACCAAACTATTCTTTCTGTTTTTAATATTCACATGAAAATACTTGTGTTAGAAATGAAATATTATTTGCGCTTTCCTAACAAAAATAGTTGAAAAGTATCCTCTTAAAATATCAAATAAATGTCTAGCGCAATTTCTAAATTTAAACCGTTTTGCAATATTATTTTGTGTTCATTTTATGTAATAACTGTAATGTGACGTAAATATGACGTAATTTCTCCTATTTAAGACTTCTAACGCATGTTAATAAATTTATTGTTTTACAAATTCCTTTCTCTCTTAAAATTCACGTGTAATTATAGTTTTTATGACGTAATTTTTAATAAGTTCCTGCTTTTTGTACATAATTATTTAATTCTAATTCCAAATGTTTTTTTCTGTTTATAATAGTCACGTGTAAATAAATTTTTAATTTATTTACGCGTATATATATATTTTTTTTTTTTTTTTTTTTGAAGCAAACATTATTGTTTCCGCTGTTTATACAGTTGGCAACAGTTTAAATTAATATCACTTTCTAAAATCTCTCTATTCTAAAAAAAAGTAACTACCGCTGTCACCGCCGCCGCCGCCGCCGCCGGTTTTGAATTTTTTGTGACCGGAGGTCTTTCTTCGTTAATATTAAGAAAAATAATGCATACAAAAATATGAAAATCGGTAGTATTATACAGAAATGTTTGATAAACACGCTGATGCAGACAGTTTTCAGATCGAAGAATTATTTTAAGAGATATTTAAAGCTAAAGTTGGACAAAATCGTTCCACTAAAAAAGTTTTATAGGAGCAAAAACTGTTCATAGGAATTTAATCATTTTTAGATCATTTTATGCGTTAGAATTTGCCGGAGTGCAGATTGCATTAATTTTTTTATTTTGGCTAATTTATTGAGGTTTTATTTCTATTTTAAATTCAGATTTTCAGCATTTCGAGAGATATTTTTAACAGATTTTAGAAAGTGATATTAATTTAAACTGTTGCCAACTGTATAAACAGCGGAAGCAATAATGTTTGCTTCAAAAAAAAAATATATATATATTTATACGTGTGAATAAATTAAAAAAATATTTACACGTGACTATTATAAACAGAAAAAAACATTTGGAATTAGAATTAAATAATTATGTACAAAAAGCAGGAACTTATTAAAACATTATGTCATAAAAACTATAATTACACCTGAATTTTAAGAGAGAAAGGAATTTGTAAAGCAATAAATTTATTAACATGCGTTAGAAGTCTTAAATAGGAGAAATTACGTCATATATACGTCACATTACAGTTATTACATAAAATGAACACAAAATAATATTGCAAAACGGTTTAAATTTAGAAATTGCGCTAGACATTTATCTGTTAAAAATATCTCTAGAAATGCTAAAATCTGAATTTAAAATAGAAATAAAACCTCAAAAAATTAGTCAAAATAAAAAAATTTATGCAATCTGCACTCCGGCAAATTCTAACGCATAAAATGATCTAAAAATGATTAAATTCCTATGAACAGTTTTTGCTCCTATAAAACTTTTTTAGTGGAACGATTTTGTCCAACTTTAGCATTAAATATCTCTTAAAATAATTCTTCGATCTGAAAACTGTCTGCATCAGCGTGTTTACCAAACATTTTTGTATAATACTACCGATTTTCATATTTTTGTATGCATTATTTTTCTTAATATTAACGAAGAAAGACCTCCGGTCACAAAAAATTCAAAACCGGCGGCGGAGACAGCGGTAGTTACTTTTTTTTTAGAATAGAGAGAATATTGTGTGCGAGTTATAATCGCTCTTCATATGAGAATAACGTTAGTGATTCTATCCATTTTTCATCACGAACTTTGCTCATACAGCTGCTTTGTTATTCTCATTCGCGAACTCACTTTCATTTGTAAATAAATATAATTAGCATATATTGGTGTTCCGATAGAAAGCAATCGAGCAGTGTTTTCTGTTTTCCTATTCAGGATAACGGTGTCAAATTTTTAATTTAAGCTGATTTGCAAGGACACGAGAATCAAAAAATTGTTTTGAGGAGGGAGTCGATTATAACTTAAGATGTACCCCTTTTATAGGAAAGAGAAAAACGCTGTGAGATTCTTCGTCGTATAAATACTAATTTCTGCAAATTTCGATCATTTATTGATATAACGAATTTCGTTAATATGTCCATCAGATTAGCTTGTTGGGGGAGACAAATAACAGAATACTTGTAAAAGGGTAATATTTATTTGATATGGAATTTCTTTTTCGATAAGATTGAATGTAAATTTCATAAAATTAATTATGAGCTGGGAATTAATAGTTATTTTTATTTCCATGAAAGAAGTTGTTAAAAACGATTTGATTAATTCTCGTTTGAACAATTTTTGTATTGCGTGCTTTTACTTTTGGTATCGGGCTCGGGCTCTGATGATCTAAAAGTCTTTCGGGCTCGGATTAAAAACTGTCGGTCTCGGGCACCAAAAAGTGAGCCCGAACTCATCTCTAGGACACGGAAGCTTCCCTTCATTTTTAAATAAAATAGGAAAACGTTCCTCCCCAACATGCATTTGCCAAAAAAAGCTCAACAACTATTCTACATTACATATATGGTAATTGTCGTCTAATGAGACGAAATTTCAGTTTTTATAAAAATGTCACAGTGAGACGAAAACTAAATGTAATCCGGTGTCATCCTTTAAACTATGACAAACTAAAAAAAAAAACCGCCAACATTCTAAATAATCATTTCTCCTTTATTAGAAAGAATCCATAATTCTTTCTAATACTATTATTAAATACTGGTTGAGGTAAAAGAATTTGACAAGTAACGGACGAGGAAAGAGACATTATTAAACTTAACTTTCAATCAAATAATTTCTAAAAGTAACACATTGCCTTTAACCCCTTGAGGGGCAAGCAATTACGTTTGTGAAATGCTGAATTCCCACCGGAATCTTTGAAAAATTCTATTTCAAAATAAGTAAAAGCAATTTTACGGCTTTTTTCCACCAAAGTTAGAAAAGTAAAATTTAATAAATTTTTTCTGGTGTAAAACTTCATTAATCGTAGGTGGTATATAATATATACCGGTTCCCCTCAAGGGGTTAAAAGCCCAACAAGATGGCACTGTGCCAAAGGATGTAACGTAAAATTTGAATAAAGAACTTCTTCTGCTGCTGCTGCTGCTTTGTTTGGGACTCAGTAAGTGAAATTGCAGATAAAGAGCCTTTATCAGTGTTTATATAAAGTTTTAGCTTTTTTTAAAGTGTTGCCATATTGAGCTTGAATTAAATCGTTAAATGTGCTGCATAAAAGGTAATTTTATTTCAGTATTGATTCTGTATTTTTTAAAACTCTCTTTTCTGTTACACAGCGCCACATATTCCCCTATCGGTGACTTTTGGAACTATTTTTTTCGTGGAATCCTACGTCTCCCGTTTTGTTTAATCTTCCCAGAAAATTTGGCGTCGTTCTCTCAATTAGGTCGCGCTATGGAACACTCTGAGTACTGTCAGTTTAATTATGGCCACCTTGTATATATTGTTACTGAAATTTGAAGGCTATAGTAAACCACGTTGTGTTCACAACTTTGTACTCACATTGCTTTTACTAAAATTTGGAACTGGAAGTGTCATGCAAAATTACTAGATGTATATGCATTTATTTTTTCATAAACTTTATTTTTACTTTTTTTATACTTTTTCTTACAACGCAAAATTTTTAAATGTGGAAGTCTGATGTTACACATAGTCCTATTTTAAATAATTGGCTTAGAGGCTTTCATGGGTGCAAAAATGTTCTTTTTTTTTCTTTTTGGTTAAAAAATGTTGTTGTACTGAACTTATATTGTAAAAACTAACTTTGTAGTACTTTTACTTCAATTTATTGTGTAATATTAAACACGTAACCTAAAATATGAATTTTAAACATTGCCCCTCGTGGAGATAAAAGTTCCTATGCTATGGCTGGCTCTGCACGACGGGGTGATTTCATTTTATTTGTTTACTTAGACATCAGTTTTCACCTTATTAAAACGTGAAGTTTTGTTGCTGAATATGTTGGAAAGTTCTTGATTTTTAGTTCTTATTTATTACAAACGATAGCTTCAAAAGGATAAAAGAAATAAAAATTTGTCGTAAGCATTGGCGAGAGTGACAACGAACTCGTTGAAAATGAACGAACAACGCTCAAACTCCAAGACGTTGCAGCTGCATTAGATACCTTACGTAGATTATTTTTAATTTCCTCTCAAAATATCAAAGAGGGTTTTTCAATGCTAATGGCATCTATACTAATAAAAGAAAGTTTCGCTCTGTCTGTGTGTCTGCCTGTTGGCTATGGCTAGCGAAATCTGCCGCACCTGAGGCTAGTCCAAGGCAGGTCCTGATGCATACGAGGATCAGATTTTTAATTTTTTGATAAGCAGCCGAGATATTAATTAAAAACTCACCAAAAAGTTGATCTTTTTTTGAAAAAAATCGGCAAACGCATGCATTCTCAGAACCTGATTTTCGAGGTGATAGGAAGGAAAAACCAAAATTGTTGGCTTTCTTTGGCCATTTGTTTTAACTTCCATTGGGCCAAACTTTTCAGGAGATGCGGACAAACCGGAAAATTATTCTTAAAGTTCGTATGTTTAAATTTTAAAGGTCGTAGTCGGTTTGAAAAAATATCGTTGTTAACCCTTTAAAAAAGAATTTCAAAAAGGACATTTTTCACGGTTGACGTTTTCCCTCTTACGGAAACGCTTCTCCAGGTCACAATTATAGAGGTACCGACAAAAACATATATGTACTTAAAGCTGATATTTTCTTATTTTCAACGGTGCAATCAGTTTTCATAAATATGAATTTTAACCCTTTTAAAAACATTAGCGACCGCGGGTCACTTCGCGCCTTCCGGAGACAATCTTTTTCCTTCGCTATAAACAATTAGACGTCCATATTTCGGCACAATCTTTTTAGAGCATCTTAGAAAACCAGAATTACATCACTTACAAAAATTTTGAAACATTTCAATGAATAGAGAAGTATTTAAAAAAAAAAAAAAATCTGAGACATTTCCAATGCAAATGGCAAAACGCGGGATGGTTCGGCGCGGCTTCATTCGACTTTGGCTCATGCTTTCACTACTAAATATGTATATTTTTTCACGAAATTTTATTTTACAGAGATCATGAATACAGCTATATTTATAACCGATTAAAATATCAGAGAGTTCGGAAGATGAGAACTTTTTTTATGTTAAAGGACTTGGCGCGAAAACAAAAAAAAAAAGCGAGAAGAAAATTTTTCTTTTACATCTAAGATAACAATATTTTTCACGAAATTTTTACACGGCTGTAAAACCGATAGATTTAAAACTAATAAAATTTTAAAAGAATTCAGACAACAAGATCTAATCTTTTAAACTATGGAACGATCCTACGTGAAAGAACAAGAAAATGTCTTATTACGGGCGCTTTTACCACTAAATATTAATATTTTTTCGCAAATTTTTCCTTTAAAATACAAACTCATACGTAATCAGTTTAAAGATATAAATTCCGAGAAATTTGAAGTTATTATCACGGTTGGGTCAACTAGTTAGAAAATAAAATTGAATTAAGGAAACCAAATGAAACAGTGATTTCATTTCCTTGGTATTGTTTATCTGGATTAGATGATATTTCGTGGTTTGTTACATTGACCTTCTGTGAGTGCTTAAACAGTAATGGCTGTTTTGTCTTACAAATTTAATAACCGGGAATTTCGGTTAATGTCAGACGACATCCTGAATTGCTCACTGGATTTAGTGAAATTTAACATGCAAAAATAATTAATATCAAAGCAAAGGCAGTTTAATAATTATAAGTTTAACCATTAACGGACCGTAACTTTAAATACATGATAAATTTAATATTTTATAATTTTTATATTCTATTCGCCCCATTATATTTTAAAAGTAAATTTTTAGAAAATTAATTTTGTACATGTTGTCAAAGTACAAGTAAAAGTGCTTCTTAAAAAAAAAAAAAAAAAAAGTGATGCCAAGCGAATAAATTTGGTTAAGGGTGCCATTGCTGCTTATATGATGGCATTGGTCCGTTAAGGGTTAATACACAAGTCCATAAACTTTACTAAAATAAAAAATATATAAACATTGTATAATTATATTATAAAGAAAAGTTTATGCCAGATATTATAAGTTAAATTTCGTGGTCAGTGCCCTCAAAATTGGCCTTGACTCCTGTAGAATACGGCATCTTTTTCATGCAATGAAAAAAAAATTGCATAGCTTCATAATTAGGCTCTTTATCGAATGTGATCGAATACGTGTAATACAAAGGGCATCAATTGCCCAGGCATTAGATCTTTTCAACTCTTTTGGTGACCTGCTAAACCCTCCGCTACTGATAACTAAATGTCTGCAGAGATCAGTTCGGTATAGTAGCTTTTCGGTGCATAAAACGCTTACAACTCGCAGATTATCACGTTGTTACAAGCAAGCCTTCCCTTACTTCGCTGTCATCGGTCAGACGAAGAACTTATCAATTTCTCGTATCAGATGCGTCAGACTCGAATTTGGCTCGTGGATTTGTTGTGTCGTCCTTGCTGAAGTAGTCAAAAGAAAAATGGAAAAGAGAATTCTGGAAAAAAACGGAATAAAAACTAGCCAAAGCCAGCGTAGTATTATTTATTTTGACAAGGAACCCTTTTAAAATAGATTTTGTCAAAGATAAGATAGTGCTTCAAAAAGTGCAGAAAATTTATTTACTTCATCACAGAAAGGAAACGAGTTTTTGGTGATGAGAATCGTGTTTTTGAGATCAGTATGTCGACAAGATTTTTAAAAAAAGGTATTGTTAAAAAAAAAAAGATAAGAGCATGACGATGCATTTATTCCAAATAAAACTAAGACTGAAAAGGACGGTCTGTTTTCACATAATTCTGGATGTTTTTGCCTGCTGTATTTTGTGATAAATGTGTTTTGAGTTTATTATTCTTCCTCCAGAGCAAATAACACGTTATAGTTTTTTCTTATATATTAAATCGTCTTGATTTACTGTTGCAATACTTACACCCTCTGTGAAAGTCAAGAAAATTTTCTTTTGCGAAATTGTTAACATATTTTGCGAACATCGAGAATTTTTCAATAATGCTAAAAGCTAAATGAAATTTATTTCAGAAAACACTTAAAAAGAATTTTTTTTAAAGTAGTATTTTTGCTGATAAAGATCTTTGTTGCAAGTTAATCAATATGATCAATATCTTTCCCACCGTGTCGTTATATCAAATCACTAATGTAGGTTTTTGCATTTCTTCGTTGCTTGTTTAAAGAGTAACCATTTTATTATTCTAAGTTGATAGTAAAGTTACCTTGTCATTTCTTGATATGGAGTTACCTTGTCTAAACGCTCTTAATCCCCCTTTTCTTATTTTATTTTTTAATTGATCGGATTATCTTTCCTGTTTAGATTTATACTTCCACAAACCTTACTTTTATTAGATAGCAAAATCTGCCAGAGCAGGCAAAGAATAGTAATTATCCGAAGTGCTGCAATATCCTTTATTCAAAATAAACGTTATAAATTTCATTGCTATTCTGTATTGCACATTCTATAAATCTTTATAATCACTATCAAACCGTGTCCTTTTGTAGTGTACATTGTGTTTTGCAAGGTATAGACTGATATCGAGTAGAAAACCATGAAGGTTTTTATCCCAAATATTGAGGGTTTTAGGAGAAGGTACCCAGCACCGGCCTTTTATGCAAATGGACCCGAGTGTAAGTGTCTTAAAATGTGTTTTTCAAAGCTAAAAAGTGAAAAAATAATAATAACTGGCTGACCCTCCCGGCGTTGCCCGGTCAGACTGTCATTGAAAATTAAAAAATATAACAGTGGAGTGGACTTCATAAAAAAAGGATTGAATAATATTTATTTATACTAAAAACTTTAAAAAAAATTAAATAAGAGTTAAAATTTCAAAAGTATAACAGTTACGTTTAAAAAATGAAACGATCAGGGAAAAAGTTGTCCATAGCCGGGATTCCTGTTATCATTAGTGTACAAAGGAGAAATACTGTGATATAACTGACCGTGTATCTGGAAGCAATATGGCCCAGCTCCAGAAGGCAATTTGATTTCTGTCACCATTGAAACAAAAGATAAAGCGGCGTTTATTTTACCGGATATGCTCTCTATAGTTCTGGCTTCAAGTGAATTTTGACACAGCAAATCTTTTATCAAATCGGGAGCTTCTGATAAGGAAGACAAAATTACGGTTTTCTCTTCTTAATTTGGCTTCTTCTTCCCTTTCAAGCATTCGCCGAGATCTTTTATGGGCATTTCTAATGATATTTTGAAGCTCCATAATTGCAGCGAAAGAGCGAAACGTAAATACCGTATATACTCGTGTATAAGTCGACTCTAAAATCAAGAGGAATATGAGACTGTATGCCAGTGTTTGAAAAAGCTATTTTCGTCTTATCTAAATACAGAATTTGCTTATATTAAATAAGGCGAAGATAACTACAAGAAAATACTGGTATGCAACATATTTTTTTCTTGAATTTAGGGGTCGACTTATGCGCGAGTATATACGGTAAACCCGATTTACCTCGGCCTAAATCCTGCCAAAGGATTTTTACACAATAACCAATGAGATGCGTTTCATTCCTGGTGTTGTCATTAAACAATTAACAAATAATCGCGATTTCTGTGCCACTTTCGATAGCGTAATGAGATGCGTTTCATTCGGGCATTGCCATTAAACAATTAGCGATTTCTGTGTTACGTACGATAGCGTAACAAGATGCGTCTCATTTGGACGTTGCCATTAAACAATTAACAAATAATCGCGGTTTCTGTGTCACGTACAATAGCGTAATATATAAATAGATTCTCGTTGGTAGAGACTTTTTAAACAAAAACTCAGGCGAATAACAGCCGCAGAAACCATCATAGAATCGTATTGGCCATTTGGTTTCTACTACGATACTACATCCATGTGATCTATAATCATACTATACATCCAGGAGAAGATCAGGGATAAAAAGGCTCTCCTAGCCCTGTAAGCGGTTTGCCCGCATTTTTCCGTTTCCCTAAAGTAACTTAAATTGGTTGTAGACAAATATAATTTTAACATAATTGTATTTTAAGATGTGTGTCAAATAATTGCCTGAATTGTATATTGGAAACAAACAGGAAATGAAAATTTAAATTAACATTAGTTTTATAAGCATTTTTATGAAAATGCAGGAGAGCCCTCAAAACGCTCAGAAGGCTAGGCAATTTCTATCATTTACGCTTTTCTACCCTTTTTATCCATGAAAAATAATCGAAAAATTGAATGATTTATTAAAATGGTATAGAAGAGCCCCTAATACAAATGCGCGTCTAGGATATGCCAATACTACCTAAGCCTAGAGCCCGCTCCGATATTATCCAACATAATCGGCATTTAAACAAAAATAAACTTTCGTCAATGCTGATGCAACAATTTAAACTGTAAAAGGATCTTTAATTTTCAATTTTTAATGAGATAAATATCGAATATATTTTTTAGTCTTGCATGTGTTTGTGAATCACAAGAATTTTTTGCCTGAAAACTGACGATAGTTTTTCACAGTTCACAAAGCCTTTTATATGATATCGCCTATCTAAAAAACGTTTCCCACAATAGTTAGAGCAAAAAGTATGCGCAACTCGTCAGTCACAAGTAATAGGAGTAAATAGTTTTGTGAAATGTCCCGATATGGGTTTGCTTGCAGCTGCCTGGTATAACAGTTATTTTATCCAATAAATTACAATCAAGTGTTACATCTAAAGTTGCAATACAACCTCATATATATTATCATATATAAATCCCATATCAACTGCAAAATTCATTTTTGGATTGACTGTAAATAGAAATCTGGGTAGTCATCTCCAATGTCAATTTCTCTTCATATTCTAACTTCAGCTAATGAATCATCACCAATTTCTTATGACGATTCTAATAAATTTCTTCAACTTTCACAGTTTTTTTAACCTCTAATACCGACATTACGACTGCTTTCCAAGTCTCTATCGCTCATTGAGAACCAAGAAAAGGAATGACTGAGAAACAGCAATTAAAGTACGTAAAATCTGCGTAAACAATTCCGAATAGCGACCGCTTTTTCAATTCTCAACGCAAAAAATTGCGTATTTTTATCTCTGAGTAGAGGGTACCACCGCAACGCAATAGAAGACAAATTCCGTATGTGTTGTACTTTTCCTTATTGTGAGATTGATAATTCACTAATAAATGACACTTCATCCTTCGACTGAGCGTGAAGCCCATCAAGCTGTTCACACTGTTTAGCCCTATCATTATGATAATCAAAAATAACTATTCAAACTTTCTGGGGAGAATTTAGAATTTCTTAACGTTAGTTCCATAAATGACGGGTAAATGCGTCAAGCGCGCCGTATAGTTGTAATTAAAGCCATAAATTAGGTCAAAGATTTCTGCTGATGCTTTTTTCATAATGTAACATAACCATTCAAACATGTAAACATTCTATTAGCACAAAAATGTGAGATTATTTTTTTTTTCAAAATTTCCCTTTGTCTGAGACTGACCCTTATATTAAAAATTTGGGCTGTTTCATTTTATGCATCTTTGATGGAGCTAAGGTCTTTAGACAGTTCTTTAATTGTTGTAGAAGGACTAATGTGTCTAGGTTTGAAAACGTCTTTTTTTATGAATACTGTATCACCAATTGGGAATTTTCTCAGTTTAGTATATATATGGTCCGTCTCTGATTTCGAAGATATTCTATTCCTTCATGTTGTCAAACACATTTTGTTAGTTTACGTTGTAGATGACGTTGTGCTTTCGGAATATTTTATTCCTTATTTAAGTCCTTAACTTAATTTATAAGTCATAAATTTTACGTGGTTCGTGTCATTACAATATTTATTTTTTAAACTAAGGATTTCCAGTAAATACATCCTTTAATTTTCCACGAGAAATCTATATACAGTCGAACCTCGTTAACATGAACCTCAAGGGGAACCAAAATTTTGTTCATGTTAACAGTAATTCATGTTATCAGTATCAAATCTTTGTATTCGTTCTTATAGGGGACTGTGAAAACAATTCATGTTAAAAGTAATTCACGTTAAGCGTGTTCATGTTAACGAGGTTTGACTGTATATAAAAGAAAGTTCTGACCTGGAGGGGGGAGGTGTGAGATGAAATCTCACAGTGTTTCAATAATGTTACTTTTTTTATTTCCTTTGGACTTACACATCGATATTGTTTAAATTTAATTCAAAGTTTATTTTTGCGCGAGCGTTTTCTATCAGGCACACATCGGCAATTTCCTCCGTATCATCGCGCTCTTAGCTTAAGTGCTATCTCTCTACCGTCTGCACGTAATGTAATGACATCATCAAAACGCTGTCTCTCTCCCTCTCGTAACGTATACATTGCGTATAGGCTCACGCTTTCGGAGGCGTGTTTATTTGACGATCGCTAGAGCAAATTAAAATAAATGTTTTTAAATGTATTCTTTCGGATTTGCTTATTAAGATATTGCCTATTTTTTTAAATACTCTAATAGATTTAAATCTTTTCTTTCCAATACTTTTGTCAACCCCGTTACTTACTAGAAATTAAAAATTTCGTTAATTTTAAATCAGAATCTATTTTGTTGGTGAAGCTTTCATGATATAGTTTTTGTTTTAAAAAGATCGCAGGGCCGCGGGCCTAGGCCTGCCTGCCTGCCTGCCTACGGATCTGTGGTCTAGCGAACGGTATCCGAAGACGATGTCTTCGTTGTTAAATACCTTTTTGATTTATTTCCTGATGTCGTGGAAAAGTTTTTAATTGTAGTTTTCATCAATAGAAAATTCAATTTGTGCTGCACTTTAATTTTTAAAGAAATTTGTCCAGGTGGAATTGATCATTCTATTAGCCAAATTATTAATTTCAAAAATGATGATCAACGTTGAAGTCCTTTTTCTTCTTTTCTGAAAAACGAATAAAGTTTGGATTTATATTGTTAAAAAGGCTCCTCTTCATATTATTACAGCTGACACCATGCAAGTAAGAACTTTCCTTTATTTCATTTTTTTTACAACTGCTTGACCGTAAAGAACGAAATGGGTTTTGCAAAATGCAACGCAATATTTAAAATAAAGAACTTCATGGCTACTTTCCTTTAATTAACGGCTCATAATATTATTTGTAATACCACAGAAGGTTAATAATCGCACAGCCCAAACTAATGAACCTAGAAACATGAAAATAGGGCGGGGAGGAGTAATCCTTATGACGTAGAGCGCACTAAGAAAGGATTTTCTTAAATTCCACCCCTAAGAATGGGTAAAAAAGGTAGCAAACTTTGAAAAAATTCCTTAAAAATAGGATATTACAGTTATGTGTTAAATGATAACATAATTTAAGGTATTTTTGTATGCTGAATCGAATGTTACCAATTAAATTCTGTTAAGTCCAATAGTTTGTGAGATATTTCATATTTCTCTAATTTGGTGAAGTCTTTGGAGTTTCAACATCAAAATCATTAGAAGTGATAATTTCTTAAAATACATTCGTTACTATAGAAACGGGAGAAATTCAAATTAAGTCTTTTTGTTAAAGATTTAAAACGGATATAACAATTAGAAGAAAAAAAATTAAAAGCCTTGAAAATAAAATAAAATGAAAAGTCACTGATTTTACTTTTAAAAAAAAGGTGTAATGAGAAATTAAATGAAATTATACATAGAATGACACTAAGTGTATAACGCTTCCAGGGTTGAACTCATCCGTTTCCTGATAATCCAAACGCGGCCACGTTAGGCTTAAGCATTCCGATGCCGTATTTGCCGACTGCCTTATTTAATCTGTCTACCTATTCGTTGTGTAACATATTCTTCTTCAATTTTTCTCAAACCTTCAAGAAGTATACAATTATAACGCTTTAAGGTCTAATTTAAAAATAAACAGATACCAACATCAGGGTTCCGATGTATACAAGCGATTGCCGTTGCCATTCATAAGCACAAATTACAAATCCAAAAACAAATGAATGACTCTTTCAGCTATTCATTAAATGCTCTTAAAATATTTTGCAAAAGCATATTAATATTTTGAAATACGTTTTTCACTTTTGTTTACATTTATTTACAGTTTGAATTCAGTATACACGGTTTAAAATATCCCGAAAAATTACCTCTGTTTTTCAAGGCTATCTATTTTCTGACCAATGAGAACGCTTCATGGTGTTCAGTGAATATAGCTATATTCTGCAATTCATTCCCGTGAATTATTTTGTACCGGATTAACGTTTCCTTTCTAAAAACAAACGTATTTCAAATTATTTAAAGGCTTTATTATGGTTTTACAAATATTTTAAGAGCAAAATTGGATGTCGACCGTATTTTTTAATGATTCGTTCAAAGAGTCATTCAATTGCTTCTGGATTTGGAATTTGTGTTGTACATGTGGCATCACGAGTGAATGTTGATTTGATTTTCAATCTTAAAACGTTGAGTAAAACGTGCTTTCTTTTCCAGTATTCGCAAAAGTTACATTTTTAGACAGATTATTCAAAATAAATTAACATTTAAGAGATTACATTCAATTATCTAATATTCTGCTGCGATAACTTCAGTTAAAATTAGATTGGTAGCTTTATCTATCCCTATATGAAAGTAAACAAACAATTGATTCATTCATCTTGAACTTTTAAAATATTAAAACAAACGTTTATATGCCCTGTTGCGCCATCTGTCGGTAGTTTAAAAAAAAGAAATTATCTTTTTAAAATGTTTTTTGAATTCTGAAGACATTGGGGGAAAAATGAATATGAATATTTCTTATAAAATGAAATTAGAATATCAGAAATATGTAATGCCGTGTATTTCATATATATATATGTGTATATATATCAATGCAAAATTTATTACAGGTTTCTTTTATGCATGTTTAAAAAAAAATAGGGATTTTCTCTGTTCAACTTTTTAAAATTTAAGTTATATAATTAATATTTTGGCAATTAATAAAAACAAATAAACTTTCTGTTGGAATTGTCTTTTATTTTACCCCATACCATAAGATAAAATAGTTAATTGACAATATGTTTTAAAATAGCATTATTAGTACTAATTTGAATGTTTTTGTGAAATATTTCTTCAAATTTTGTGAGTGAAGTTCATTTGCATACTTTATATCAGTATTTTACCAATTCAATTAATAATTTTCTTGCCAATTAAATTTCAATGAAAAATGGGCTATTTTTACTTTACCCCACCTGACCCTATAAGCCAGACAAGACAAAATTTATTACTTCACAATTCTTTTTATAATGCAATGCTATATAATTTTTTTGAAAATGCAAACACGTCATTCTGACGGGCTATATTCTAGTATTTAATATGAAAGCAACGGTTGTACGGCTTAAAAAAAGTTTTTCTTTCAAAGACTGGAATCGAAACAATATTTAGAGATTTATCATTTGCTCCCGGATAAGAAGAAACAAGAAAGAAAAATCATGCGCCGAGCATAGATTATGAAACACTTTCAAACACTTCCAAAATACTTTAACAAAACTTCGCCGTTTAATAATGTAAATAAGATACCCAAGAAAGCATTTAGAAAACTCAGAGCACATTTGAAAACCATATCTCAGTAATTACCGTCGATAGCCGGGAAAGTACTTTAATTCTTTTGTGCAACTCTGTATATGATCTATAAATTTGAATCTATTGTATATAGTATGCTAAAATTTAGTATAGTAAGAAAATTCATAACGCAGTTAAAAATTCACCTTCAGCAATTTCCACAAATAGACGGAAACGCACTTCAATTCTATTATACAGTCCTGTATAACACCTATAGATTTTTATATACGTAACACATTATGGTAAAATTTAATTCAGGCAAAGACACACTTAAAACTACTGAAATCATTTTTTCAAAAATTATCATCCATAGGCATCATCCCGTTACTTTGCGTTGCCCTGTATATGATTTTATTTATATTCTACAAAAAACTCTTAAAATACTAAATGGAGTTGAGCTTGAAAATGCATATCTCAAATTAAAAAAACACTTTGAAGCAATTCACGCTTATTCTCAGTATTTCTTACGAATTCTTTTCTGTAACCTTCTATATGGTCTATAAAATTTATACACAAAACGTAGCATGCCAAAATTTAGTTAAACTTAAAAAAGCATACCATAGCTGAAAACGCATTTTCAGCAATCTTCTCTAAAGGGCTCCGTATACAGCATTATATTCGAAATCTTTCATGTGTCCCTGTAAATGAACGACAAATGCGACGCACACCATCAGGGACGGCGCTAGAAATTTCGGCGTCTGGGACAAGCATTATTTTACCCCCCCCCCCCCCCCGAGACGTAATTCTTTTTAACACTTTCCAACAAAGTTGAAAAGTGTTTATGCATTCGGTTTGTCTATCCGTCTGTCCGTCTTTCCACGCTCTAACTCCCGTAAATATACTCGGATTTTCATGAAATTGATAAAGGTTATTTAGGGTCACCAAAGTATATTTGGTATTGTATATAAAGTATGTAAGATTAATCGTTCATTTACAGGGACACTCAAAAGTATTCCATTACATTATGGTATATACGGGGAAAATCGTTTGCAGAGTATTTTAATGACATTATGCTTATTTCAAATGTATTGAAACTGATATAAATCACTAAATTTCACTGCGATCCCGTTAGAACAGGGCATTCATAGCATTTTTTATTCATTTACAGGGACACACAAAAGAAATCGGTTACAGTACAGTACTGTCTTTGAGTAATAATTGCTGGAGTGTACGGTTTAAAATTTGATATGCGCTTTTAAATTTAATTAATTTTTTGCATCTTACTCGTTATATTTAAATTCTATACCTCATATATAGGGCTGCACAAAAGTATTCCCGTACCGTTCTCCTTATTAGAGGAAATTGCTGAGGGTAATTTTTCAACTGAAGTATATGTATCTCTTAAGCGAACTAAATTTTGGCATGCATGTAGTTAATAGATTCAAATCTGTATATCCTATACAGGGCTGCTGAAAAAAATCGCACAATTTTCCGATTGTGGATGGGAACAGCTGAAATTAATTGGGTTTTGAAATGTATTATGTGTTTCCATATGGTTGAATTAGACGTAATATTTTAATTTTTTAAACGGTGCAGTTTTGTTACATTATTCTGAATGTGTTGGAAAGTGTTTCATAATCTATGCTTGACGCATTTTTTCTTACTTGTTTAACCACAACTCAAACGATTTTAATAATAAGTAAGTTAATGATGTGCTAACTATAATTTATTTATATGAAAACAAATATATATGAAATTAATTTGCATTAAAAAAATTACAAAAATCAGATTAATTAAGAAATTTTGCATCTCTTAAAAATAACAACTAACTGAAAATTATCCCTCCGCCTATGTTCGGATCCAATGGACCGGGCAGGTACATTCAAAATTATTTTTCTCAGGAAAAAAATATGAAAGAGTAGAATATATGGCGCCGGCCCTGCACACCATATTCTACTGCAAACACCTTCTAGTAAACCTCGGTGTACATCAATTTCACCATGTTTAAAATAGTTCAACATAATTAAATGCGAATAGTTTTTACCCCGCAGACCAGTACATAAATGAACTTTGTTACTTGACCTTGTAAATAAATGATAAATGCTTTGCACACCATATTCTACAGACAGCATGTTTCAGTGCACATCAGCAATTCATATCAATTTGATTGTGTTTATAACAGAGCAACCAGTGGCGTAGCCAGGATTTCGTTTCGGGGGGGGTCCAAAATTTTTCCTTCATGTTATATATATATGTATAGTAAAACCTGTCAAGATAAAATCGTAAATATTGCTGGAAAATTCCGTTTTACACAGGTTTTTGTATTATTAGGTGTATTTGTATAGTATTCTTTTCCGTAGCACGGAAGATTTCTGTTTAAGGCAGAATTCCTTTATAGGCAGGTTCCATTTTTACAAGTTTTGTGTATTTATATAAATATACTTATTTATGTCATATGAATAGAATAAAACTTGTTAAAATAGTAATTGTCTATAACAGGATCCTGTCTTTAACGGAAGCGTTACATGGTATTAATATGAATTGCGATACAATTAAATTTGCTGAAAACCTGTCTGAAAGGGGATTTTCATTGTTCTTTAGTGAAACATAGTGAAACCTGTGAAAGTGGAATCTTTCTATAACGCAATCCTGTCTCAAACGGAAGAGTTTCAGAATCCCTGCGAAACGAACAATAGATCTTATTGAGGTTGTGTATCTTAGAAGAATAATTAATTACACTTCTTTCTATGGAAACCTGTCTAAAATGGAACTTTTTACCAGTCCCTTTGAATCTTGTCTTGACTGTGTATGTATAATAGAAGTATTTCGAGTAACTTTAAGAATTTAGGTATAACCTTATTTAATTTCTTAATTTAAAAAAAAAAGCATGGATAAAAAATGTAAGGTCAATCTCTATAACTGCAACTAATAATACATTGAAGTTACATTAATATTTACCAATGAAAAAGATTCACTATGATGAAAAAAGCTGAGAGCATACTGAAGAGTTAAACTTAATTAACACATTCGCTGTCATCCACGAGTATACTCGTGGCTTTAATTTATTAATTACTTTGTCACCACTATTTTAGAATTTTAAAAAATGTCTCATTTATTGGCAGAAACTTCGCTGTATTAGTAAAGCGAAATTTACCTTTCTGAATTTGTGGTAGCAAACGACTTTTAACAAAAAAATTGAAAATTATTACTTTATAGTTGTGGCAGCGAATGGGTTAAATCAAGTTTCATATTACATAACATTTGCCTACAATAAAGTTAGGATCAAGTGGTTAAGTTTAAAACAGCAATTTCCATGTTTAATTTCTTGTTATTGAATTAAGAACTTGTGCTGTAATAGATACTGGATAATGATTTCACATAAGTGTCAATCGCATGAGACATTCATGCGATCCGCCGCGCTCCCCATGCGAGCTTTTGAGATAACCCAGATAGCATGAACATTAGCAGCAAGTTTATTTTTTCTGATATTATCTTGCCGTGACAAATTCGAATTGAGAAATTCGCAGCAAATCTCCCGCAAGGTATACCATCACGCACTTGCATGAGTAGTTTGTTGTGAAACTGATGCAAGACTGTCTTTAATTCACGAAAGTGACGAAAGCAAAAAATCCCTCTGTTGAGAGAATAGACAATCAGCACATACACAGAAATTGCAGAAATATTATTCGGTAGGCACCGCTTTTTCTAAGCGCTATACTTATTAAATACCAAAAAATGCTCGAAATGAAAAGTACAAATATTACCTAAACTTGTTTGTGGTGATAAAACCGATGCATGCACCTTCTGACGGCGCTTTCGCATCACTAGACTTGATCAGGTCTATGGACCCCTTCGAAGGGGTTAAACTTATAGTGTGACATGGAAAGATTACTACTTTGCAGTAAGTCTGCAGCATTTTTGATTACTTGTTTGCCGTTAGTTTGCAATGAATTTTATACAGTATGAATTTAACTTGCACGACAAGTTAGCTGCAAGTTCAAATTGTGGTGACTTCGGAGTTTGGGTTATCTTGTTATGACCTTTCAGTCTTGTCATGCTACGCTTACTGCAACTTTGCAGGTTTTCAAAGCAAAACTGTTGCAAATTTTCTGCAAACTAAAAATGCTATGTGGGAAGGTTTTAACTTTAAGAAAAATATCTTGTATTTTCAGCTACAGAAACTAGTAATGTAAGAAGCACACACATCAAATATAGTTCATGCTGGAAAAAGCAGTTTTCTTACAATTGTCTTATTCAGCCATAATTCTTTTGGGTTTCCATGTTTCATGTCTCGCCACTTTTGATACCATATTCGATCTAATAGTTGCTTCCGATATCTGGCCGTCTTTAAGGAAGTTAAATTTTTGTAAGAAGTTTATTTGTGATGGATTAGCACTATTTTGGAAGTATTAGAATGTGTAAAAAATGGTTCATGGTGGTTTCTGTTTTTGTACTTCCCAGCCAATTTATTTTAGATGGTTCAAAACAGTTTTAGAACATTCTCCAAGTTCAGCAGTAAGCTTCGGACGGGTCGGATTTATGCAGCTCTGGAAGGGATACTTAGGAGTTCCGTGGAAGGGTGTAGCGCCCTTCTAGACCATTTATAATCATAAAATTCCAAATCTCCCGATTGCACCCTTAAACAACTTGACAGGAGAGTCAAGAATCTCAACTCTGTATATTTCAGCATTCACAGTTGCACTGGTAAAAATGTGTCGGTCACTGCGGCCATTCAAAATGATGTCCGTCTATACCACAATTCCACGACCTGGTATCGATGCCTTTCACGGATGTTTGCAGCCTTATTGCATGTGATTTTTTCCCTCCATATGGTAACACATCTGTGGTAACTCTCTCAACAAAGTCGGGATTCATCGGTAGAGAAACTCGGCTCCAGTCCGTGGTACTCCAATGACGATGATCTCTGCACCACTTTAACCGGGCGCATTTCGCTACTGGAGTTAGCGGAACACAAATTAGAGGTTTCCTTGCATGCAGCCTGTCACTCACAGTAAACCAGGATAGTCAAGTTCTTGTTGCTGCAGCAAACTCCCTGCAATCTGAACTGACGTCAGTTGCCTATTTCTTTTAGCAATCGTTGGCAAATTACAGTCCTGAAAGCCTATTGTGGTGCATTTTCTACCTTGACCTGGTTGTCTGTGGACATTATACCAGTGTCTTTAAACCGTTTACAGATTCTTGACATGACGCTTTTGGCTATTTATAAGTCTTTACAGACCCCTAAGAGTGTCTGTCCTGCTTCCATTCTCCCTATCGCCCGCAATTTCTCAAAATCGGTCAAATGTCTTCTGGACGACCTATTCTACCTATTAGAAGCAAAGTTTTACCTAATTTCACGTACATTCCTTAAAATTAGACTTCAAATTACCCACATGCGCTCTTTTCACACGTGAACCGAAAGAACGGGCTGAGGCTGAAAAATTTGCATATATTTCTGTAGCGAATGTTAATCCCATTGGACTACGTGATAACGTTGACATTGAGTTACCTTTCTGGAAGTTCCCTTAATAGAATTAACATAAAGCACCTTTTTATGGTTGTTCTTTTATTTTTTCTCGCCAGTGTATTTTGAAAGTGTTAACAAAAAACCGGTCCAAAAATATAGTTACTTTTATTAATTGCAGGCAGCAGATTTAAAGTAATTGTTAATATTGTCCGTTATAATGTGAACAAAGATAAGGGTCACGAAACTCAACCAATGTGCCGTTATTGCGTTCGTATAAACTCGTTCTTTCCCATAAGGGTCGACAACAGAACCCCATCGAAGTCCAAGATAAAGAAGTTTTACATTTAATCTAGTTACAGTAAATTTGCGTAAACAAAATAGCAGGTATACTTGTTTAGTTATCCTTCCGTCTCGGGACATTAAAATGTTTTTTTATGAGAGGATTCCGTGTTTTCAGAAAACCTGCCAAGAAGGATTCACAATTGGAACAAATTTCATTTCAGATAGATTTCAAACGTTAGCAAGCACAAATATATAGTGTTGTTTTCGTCGAATCTTGAATTGTTTTCATTTGAGATAGGTCATCTTCACACATTTTCTTGTAATAGATTTATGCTCTTCAGAGGTGGTGTTATAGCAGCGGTTTCCAACCTGCGATAGCGTATCCCTGGGGGTACGTGGCAGGTCTGCTGGGGTATGTGAAAATAATATCGGTAATGGAAGTCATCACAAAAATGTTAGGAATATCAATGTAATTTGCATCGATTTATTATATGGTTGTGATAATAAGATTACTAATGGAAAAAAGCATGCTTACGTTATCTCCTTGAGTGGAGGGGGGGGGGGGAGGGGGACGTGTTTCTGAGAAATGGGGGTACTCCGAAATGAAAAACCTAAGAAAGGAGTACGTGAAAGAAAAAGTTTGGGATGTGAGATCGTTTTAGCAGTTTTAAGGGATACTGTGAAAACGGAAAGTGTTTATCACGGAAACCTGTCTAAAACGGAAAAGTTCATAGTCCCGAAAAAGTACCTTTGAATTATACCTTCTAAGACGAACACCTCTCTAAAGCGGATTTTTTTATAGATCCTTTGTGATTCTGTCTTAGCAGTTTTTACTGTTGTATTTGTATCCATGATTCAGTAAACCAGGTCAACTTTCGGGGGGGGTCCGGACCCCCTGGACCCCCCCCTTGGCTACGCCACTGAGAGCAACATCATTAAAATACGCCGCAAACAACTTCTCTTCACATACATAATTTAACGGAACACTGTCGAATTCCCTTGTACATTTTTATAGAATCTTCTGCAAAATTGCGTTAATCAGGTTCCAGTGAAAAGGAAATAATGGGGAATATTATAATTTTGTTGGTTGATGTCATTACCTTATAACGAAAAAAAAATATTTCTATTTGCAAAAATGATGTTTTCAACCACTAAAGTGAAAAGGACATAAAAAAATAACGGACGCAATTTATCAAAAATAGACATCCATTTAAAAAAGTGAGATTTCAGTATTTTCATTGATAAAACGGAAATATTTTACATGAAATGCGTCTAAGTAAGGTAACTTTCAGGTTTTTCACTCCTCTACTGGTACTAAAATTAAGACAGAAAAAGCAAGCTGATTATGGTGAGCAAATATTATTTCGTATGCAAAGTTTTAGCTAGTTCTAGCAAAGTTCCATTTTGCGAATTGGCCGGCCAAAAACCGAAATAAGCTGTTCATCTCATGTATTTCGGGTTTTGGTCAGGAATCTTGGCCAGTTCGCGAATTGGCCGGTCAATTCGTGAACTGGCCATATTTTAGGTTTTAGCCATAACATATACATACTGTAAATGCTACAGAAAACGTGTTCTATGATAATCATCTTCTAGTACACCTCAATAATGTTCAGTTGAGGAAAAATGTAAACACCCCTGCTAACTCTGCAATAAATTACCGTAGAAAAAAGTTACAGGTACCAAACGATTGGAAATAAAGTCTACTTTTAAATGATGTATATAAAATTTCCTTAGGGAGTCATCTACAAATAAAAACGAGCCCACACTTTTTTTTTTAAACAGTTATACCCAAATTTGACAACACAAATGAATTCTACACAGGGCCGAAATTAAGAGGGGGGGGGGGCAGACGGGGCATGTGCCCCGAGCGCCAAATGAAGATTTTATTTGTCGATTTTTCTTACAGACGTGTGAAAATTATTAGAATAATTGTGAAATTTACATTAAAATCTTGTGATTAAAGAAATAATACATTTTAAAATATTGACCCATTTAATATTTAGTGTACATCCCCATGTTTTTTATTAAAGATTCGATACGTCTTGACATATTTTGTATGAGTTTTTGGCAATTAATTTGTATTTCGCTGTCATGATATCAAATTTGGATGAGTTTTTCTGTCAGAACATTCTTGTTTGTGATGTTGCATTTCTTTAATTTAATTAAAGAAAACATTTCTATGTCCTAGAAACAGTCCAGATATGAACCCCATAGAGAACCTGTGGGCCATTGTAAAGAAAAAATTAAAGAAATACAACATCACAAACAAGACTAGTTTGATATAAACACTCATCCAAATTTGGCATCATGACAACGAAATACAAATTAATTGATAAAACTTCATACAAAGTATGCCAAGACAGGTATGCTATCATTTCTTTAATAAAAACAAGAAGATGCACACTAAATATTAAATGTATCAATATTTTTTAAATATTTCTTTAATATAGCAAGTTTTTATTGTAAATTTCACAATTATTCTAATAATTTTCACATGTCTGCACATCTATGTTTAGCACGGTTTTGTTAAAATCGTCCTGTCTGGCGTATGACAAAGCACAGAAGAATCTAAAGATGATACGGCATAAGGATCCTCCTGTATAAAGCAAAAATTTTTTTCCATTCCGTTTTCAAGATTTTAATCAATCAATATTTGACAAAGCCAAGGGCGGATTCAGCTCACCATTTAGAGGGGGGGGGGGGGGGGGTCATGGATTTTCTTTTTTTGGGTGGGAGGGAATCACATCTCGTTATGAGAATTTTTATATTGAAAGCTATTCCCAAATCCAAACTAACTACTTTTCTGATATTTTCGTATACTAGATGTCGTTTTCATTCGTAAATACGAAAAATTTGCATTAATATTCGTAAAAATATAAAATTTACCGATTTTGTTCAGATACCAAGAAATTAAAGTGTTTTCCCATTTTCTTATAAAGGCAAAGATTCATTCAGGAAATGTTGTCAAAGTTAGCATTTTTAGCCAAGCTTTACGAGTTGACAGTCACAGAAATGTCATCGCAAGGGAACAATTGGCTGTCACTTCCGGAAATTCAGTTTAAAAAAGTCTAACAATTATCAACGATTAAATATGGCAGAAATTAGTATTCAGTTTTAGAGATAACTAAATCGTACACATTGGCAGCTATGTGATTCTATTAGTGTCATGAAAATTACAGGTGTAGCCTCTTCTTTCTGCTCAAAGTATTAAATAGTTTTTTTCAATCGAACTTATACCTTTGGAATGGATCATTTTCTTCTGATGCACTGATGGCTTCTCCAAATTTTCATGAAATTTGTAGGATTAGTTTCCGAGAAATTACTTATTTTAAAATGAGCCTATATTACGGGCTGTATCCAAATTGAAGTTTGGTACTCGGTTGATGAAATGCTACTGAATGACTATGTCACTTCTATAGATGTATTATTTCTGGCCAATGTGACCATTTCACTCGCTTAATAAGTTTCGACTATTGACAGCCAAAATATTTCAATAAAATGAGTAAAATATATTTTTTTCAAATTATGCTTTTCTGCACATCATAGACTGGCCCCTTAAACTATCATTTTGACGTTTTTTAATGATAATTCGAAAACTACTCGAAAGAAAAAATTGAAATTGAGAATTTGGATAAAGCAGGACATATATATAAATCTATCAAAAAATTGTAGGTTGCAATTCATATTTTTTTCGAATATTAATTTCATAATTCATATTATAAAATTTTTAAAATTACAAACTCAATGTATTTATGTTTGAGTTTTTTAGTATTATAACCACACACAAAATTATCATATTAGGATTATAATTTCAGGAGATATTAATAAAAATATGAAAATTTAATTTAACATTGGAAGCTTTAAATTTTGAATGTTTATAATGCAAAGACTTATCATCCAAATGACTAGAAATTTCGTTTCTAGAAATAGTTTGAGCAAAACATTTAAAATATATTGTCAAAATTGGGTGTTGCCATTGAAAAAAAGAAAGTTAGATTTGGTTTTGATTTTTAGATATTTAAAATAGTCCAACGCCATTAAAATGCACCGCAAATGATTTAGATCATAGATCATAAGGTAATGAATACTTTTGAATGCCCCTGTAAATGAAGTATAAATGCTGCACACATCATATTCAATACCGAACATGCCAGGGTGTACCTCAATTACATGGCAATCATGGGCATATCAATTACATGGCAATACGTATTATACGCGAGTTAGAACTCACACAGCCAGACAGATGGACAGACAAACCCAATTCATAAACACTTTTCAACTATGTTGGAAAGTGTTAAAAATGGGTACTGTTATGTTAGCCGTGCGCAAATCTCGTCAATAGTATTTTTTAAACCTCCAGTAGGTAGTTACATTTGTGTGTTTGTTTGTACGGCGTAAATTATAGAACTACCAAAGCGACTTCTAAAATAATGCTGGCAAAATGCTGGTGACCATTTCTGCTCCAGCATAGGCTATATTTTATATCAGTACAATAACCCACATGGGGTGAAGAAGCAAAAAAGTTCTGAAATTGCGGTTTTTGTGATTTTGATGGGGTCAGAAACTTGAAATTTAGTCTGGTGGTTACTTTTATGATCTAAATACTTTCTATGAACGGTTTCTAAAAAATTCGAAATTTAAAAGTCTGAAATGAGCGGGAAACGTTTCAAATTACAACTTCTATGGAATAATTAAGGATATGAACTTAAATTTAATATGGCTGCAAATTTTAAGAGGCAAATGCACTCACAGGACAGTTTTTAAAGAAAATTCGTAATTTAAAAGGACGCGAAAAACGTTCTAAAACCGTTTTAAATTATGATTTGTATAAAATTGTTAGGGATTGAAACTCAAAATTTGACATAGCTGTTACTTATTTGATGTAAACGCTCGCACAGAACAGTTAAAAAAAGAAATCGAAATTTAAAAGGGTGAAATGAGTGAATAATGATTTAGAATTTCTATCTAATTGTTAAAGGTAGAAACTTAAACTTGGACATGGCTACTACTTTTAAGGTTCAAATTTTAAATGCACGCACAGAACAGTTTTTTTTTTAATTCAAAATTTAAAAGAGTGAACGGAAAAAAAAGTTTTTAACATACGATTTTTGTGATACTGGAGATGCGAGAAAGTGGAAAATTTAAGATACAAATGCTCGAAGAAAGGCTTCTAAAAGAATTCGAAATTTAAAAGGGTGAAATGAGCGCAAAGGATTCTAAAAATGTTTTAAATTACGATTTATATGAAACTGTTAGCGATAGAAACTCAAAATTTGGCATGGCGATTACTTTAAGATACAAGTACAGTAAACTCTGTCTAAGGTGGAATCGATCGGGAGCGAGAAAATTTCCGTAGTAGACAATATTCCGCCTTAGACAAATTTTACTCTATGTCTATGGATTCGCAAGCACTTGAAAATCTTTCCGAGTTAAACAGATTTCCGTCTTACACAGAGTCCGCCTTACAGCGAGTTTACTGTACTCGCTAAGAATGGTTTCTTAAAAAGATATTGAAATTTAAAAGGTTGAAATGCGCGAAAAGCGTTCTAAAAACGTTCTCAATAACGATTTCTATTGAATTGTTAACAATCGAAATTTGAATTTGAAATGGCTGCTACTTTTAAGACACAAATGCACGCACAGAATACTTAAAAAAATCGAAATTTAAAAGGTTGAAATACGCGAAAAGCGTTCTAAAAACGTTCTCAATAACGAGTTCTATTGAATTGTTAACAATAGAAATTTGAAATGGTTTCTACTTTTAAAGACACAAATGCACGCACGGAACACTTAAAAAAAATCTAAATTTAAAAGGTTAAAATGCGCGAAAAGCGTTCTAAAAACTTTCTAAATAGTGATTTCTATTCAATTGTTAACAATAGAAATTTGAAATTTGAAATGGCTGCTACTTTTAAAGCACAAATGCACGCACAGACCACTTTTAAAAAATCGAAATTTAAAAAGTTGAATGAGACGGGAAAAAAAAAAAAAAAACGTTCTAAATATACGATTTTTGTGATGCTGAAGGAATGAGGAGCTTAAAATTTGGCATGGCGGTTGCTAAAATACAAATGCTCGCTAAGAATGGTTTCTAAAATAAATTCGAAATTTAAAAGGTTGAAATGCATGGAAAGCGTTCTAAAAACGTTCTAAATAGCGATTTTTATTCAATTGTTAACGATAGAAATTTAAAATTTTAAATGACTACTACTTTTAAGATGCAAATGCACGAACAGTACAGTTTTGTTTTGTTTTTTCGAAATTTAAAAGAATGGAGAAGAAAAAAGTTCTACACTTACAATTTTTGTGATACTGGAGAACTAGAAATTTGATATAGTGGTTACTTTTAGGATACTAATGCTCGATAAGAATGGTTTCTAAAAAAAAATCGAAATTTAAAAGAATGAAATGAGCAGTAAACGTTCTAAATTGCGATTGCTATGAAATTTTACATAATATTTGTTAATTAATTAATTCCGCATTCATTTCAAATTTAGCTGACGTATTTGCAATTCTGACTACAAATTACTACCAGTTCCATCTACGTGTTATTGCAATGTTAAATGTCTTCATTATTGAAAAATTAGATCACTTATTAAATTCTAAGTCAATTAACCCTTTATAGCTCGACGGTACTTTAAAGTACCGTGGTTTTCTATCCAAATTAAAACACAGTCATTGAATGCATTCACAATGGTAATTTAAGGAAACAATAGTAAGTATTTTCCTTGACCATCGCTAGATAGCAATAGCAGTTCCAGAAAGCTGAAAATTGTTCACGAAGCTATTTTGGCGCATGCGAGTGTCAATTTTGCTTCCATTTTCTTCTCTGACATGATATCCCTAACTTTTGATTGGAAATATCTGAAATTTTACAGGTGTAAGGCTATCATTTTAACACTTTCCAACAAAGTTGAAAAGTGTTTATTATTTCGTTTTGTCTGTCCGTCTGTCCACGCTCTAAATATACTCGGATAGCCCTGAAATTTTTGGATATTATTTACCTTTACCCTAGCAGGAACCCTATTTCAAATGAAGTTTGTAGCATGTTTAGTTTTTTTTTACAGGGACAGTCAAAATTTTCCCGTTACATTACGGCCAATGGGAGAAAATCATTCCAAATGAATTTTAATAACGTTACACCTTTTCGAACATAATAAAACTGATATGCAGTTATGAAGTGCACTAAAATATGCATTCTGTAAGAATATACGGGGCAAAGAATATTTATTATTCATTTACAGGGCCACACAAAAGTTTTCCGTTACATAATGGTATAGGGGGAAATTGTTTGCGGCTTATTTTAATTACGTTAAACCATTTTAGGTATAATGAAATTGTTATACGTGGGTGAGGATTATTATAAGTTATTTCATGTACAAGTACAATAGGAAGTGCGTAGCATTTACAGGGCCACGCAAAAGATTTCAGAAAGTATGTTCTATTCGAAGTGCTGCATAATGTCGGTGATGACAGGAAATGCATTTGTAATTATGATATACGCTTTTAAGTTTCACTATATTTATGAATACTATATGGTGTGTAAAGGTATACAGGTCAACACAAAGAATTCGCAAAGGTTATTGAGCATGAGCGTAAATTGCTTAAAAGGGGTTTTTAAATGTGTTATGCATTTTTATGCTGAAAGGCATTTAGTTCACTAAGAAATGGTTGTAGAATATAGATAAAATGATATACAGTGCCACGAAAAGAATTGGATACGCGACCATTTATGGATGATAATTTCTGGGAATGTGATTTCAGCAGTTTTAAGAGTGTTTTAGTTTGAATTAAATTTTAGCTAAATAGTGGCGTGTAATAAAGATACTAGGTAAACTACAGGGCTGAAAAAAAAAGGAATTCAAGTAGTTTCCATCTATAAGTATAAATTGCTGAAAGAGAAATTTCAACATGTTATGCGTTCCCTTGCTAAACTAAATTTTCCCATTATATAGTATATATATCAAACTACAGATCAAATACAGGGGTATTCAAAAGAATTTTAATATATATTTGGCTAAGGAAGGTGTTGACAGCTATTGTGAAATATAATCTCCAAACAAGGACATTAAAACAATCAAGCTAAGTAAATTGTTTTTCATGTATCAAATGTGATTTATAAAAACAATTATCAAAAGTGATTATAATCTAAAGGAAGGAAGTGAAAGTGAAAAGTGATTGCAAAATCATAAACAAACATTTTACTATAAACATTTCGCGATACTCAAGAACTATAGACATTGATAGACTCTTATTTTAAATTACTATAAATATAAATATTGATACAAATAATTTGTTATTATGATTTATGTCACTAATTTCCTGTTTTTTATTGCTGATAATATTTTTTACATGTTTTCTCTATTTTTCACTTGTATACCAGACTCTCCAAAGGAGAGATGTATTTTAAAGCTTTTATTAAATGTTAATTTTCTTTCTATTTAAAAAGTTTCCGGACAAATTTAAGTTTTACAAGTCACACAAAAAAACATGTGTCTTTTAAATGACATGAACATCACACGATCATTGCATGTGAATAAATCAGAAATATAGGAGAAGATCAAGAAATAATTACCCTTACCGACGTGTGTTACCAGATAATGTACGGATAAACATAAATACAAAGTAAGCCCAATTTATCTTACCTATGTTTTGTTTTATATTGAGAAATAGATAATTTATTTTTTGAGGATAAAACCGAACATCACGCAATTACTGTTAGCAAAGTTTAAATATTGCTATCAAATTGATTATGAGACTGAAAAAAAAATCTCAATAAAAAACATCATCACTAATTGATAAAAATAAAAATCTGGTAATCCGATAGGGTAATTTATTAGAAAAAAATAAAACGAATCTTAGCAACATTATGGCTTCTACAAAAGATAGTACGACCATTGAAAAATTGAACGCCAACAATTATACAAATTGGCGGTTCAAGGTCGAAATCCTATTGATTCGAGATGAACTTATTGAAGTTATTACGGAAGAGGCCCCCACTCCATTGACCGATGCTTGGACCAAGAAAGACAGAAAAGCAAGGGCTTTAATAAATTTGTCCATTGACGACAGTCAAATAGTGCATGTCAAAAATTTAAATACAGCTAGGCAAACATGGGACGTACTTAAACAAATCCATGAGAGATCTAATCTCTCTAGTAAGCTGTACTTGCTACGAAAACTGTACAGTACAAAATTAACTGAAGGTGGCAATATGACAGCCCACATAACAAAAATTTTAGAGATAGTGGATAAACCGTCAGCCATTGGCGAAAATATAACTAACTCGCACATTTCAGCACTGCTGCTGTGCTCGTTGCCAACGTCCTACGATACCCTAGTTACTGCCCTGGAAGCCAGAGATGAAGCTGAGTTAATCGTACAATTTATAAAAAGCAAGCTTACGGATGAATATACTCGCAGAGTAGATAATACTGAAAATTCCAAAAACGGCAATAAAGCATATAAAACACAAGGTAAATTTAATCATTCAGAACAGAAAAGAGGCAGCAATAAGTACTGCTCACACTGTAAAATGAAAAACCACTCAAATAAAGACTGCTGGTTTCTAAAAACGAAAAACAACAACAGTTACACTAATAACAGACTATAAAAATAAAAACAATTCAACATCACTAGTTTATGAAGAAAATAATTTACATAAAAATGCGGAACCTGAAGAAAGAAAACTCACAGTAAATGAAAACAACAGTGTTGCTTTACTAACCGAAGAGCCCGAAAATAAAGGCACTTTTATAGTGGACAGTGGCAGTTCAGCCACATAGTAAATTCAGAAGAATTTTTTACCAAAATTACAAATAATAATGAAGCAAACGTCACAGTCGCTAATGGTAATAAACTGATTTCATATGGATCTGGAGAGGTAATAATTTATACCGAAAATAAAAACAAACAAGTTATATTGCGTTACGTACTATACGTTCCTGACATAGAAACTAACCTGCTGTCAGTGAGTAGGGCAACTAAAAACGGTTGCAAAGTCAAATTTGAAAAAGATAAATGTGACATAATTCATGAAGGTAAGATTATACTTCAAAGTAAACTTAAAAACAATCTGTATGAAATACATGTTAATAAAGATGAAAATCACAAGCACTATGCAAATATCACCTACAACTGCTCAAATGCAAATTGCATAGATTTGTGACATAGGCGAATGGGGCATAGGAGCTACGACACAATAAAGTCCATGTTATCAAAGGACTTAGTTGAGGAAATTAAAATCAACAACTGCAAACATAAGCGAAATGTGAGGTATGCATCAAGTCAAAAATCAGCGAGACCCCATTTCCTAAATCAGGTGCATATAAAGCTACAAAAAGGCTCGAGTTAGTTCATTCTGATGTATGTGGCCCTATAAATACACCCACATTTGGGGGGGGGGGGGAATACTTCGTCACTTTTATCGATGATTATACGCGATTTTGTGTAATTTATTTAATTGCAAAAAGTGAGGCTTCAGAAAAATTGAAAGAATACATCTCAATGGTGGAAAACAAATTTGGGAAAATGCCTACTGAGATAAGATCGGGCAACGGTGGTGAATATAGGGGTAACGAAATAGAAAAATATCTAAAAGAAAATGGGATTCATCATCAGCTCACCGTACAATTTAACCCAAGCCAAAACGGTGTCGCAGAGCGTAAGAATAGGTCGCTACTAGATATGGTTAGAAGTATGCTAAATGAAGCAAATCTCCCGCACAAATTATGGGGGGAAGCCATATGTACCGCGAATCACTTACAGAACCGGCTACCTTCAAAATCGGTAAGCACCACACCCTATGAATTATGGATGAATAGGAGACCAAATTTGAAATATCTCAAAGTTTTTGGCTGTACTGCATACGCCTACATACACAAATCAAAGAGAGGAAAATTAGACAATAGAGCGGAAAATGGCACTTTTGTCGGATACGACAGTTGCTCTAAGGCGTACAGAATCTATACAAGTGACGGAAGAGTAATATTGGCCAGAAGCGTAAAATTTATAGAAAATAAAAATAATCCAGATACTAACGAAAATCTAGATAGAAGAGAATTAATCGCGGAAACAAACAAACAAACACAACAGAAAGACACGAATGAAACGGAAATAGATCTGACACCAACACAAAATGAACTAATTCCACCACCCTCGTCACAACAACAAATTCCACAAGTGAGAATCAGAAAGAACCAATAGAGGTGTGCCGCCGGACAGGTTTGCTTATGCAGTCCGGCATGATCCAGTATATGTACCTAACAGTTGGGAAGGTATGATGAGTATAGAAAATCCTATAGAAAAACAGAACTGGATAAAAGCGACAGAAGAGGAAATGAATTCCCTTAATGAAAATGAAACCTGGTGTTTAGTTGATCCCCCACAAGGAGCAAGAGTAATTGGGTCGAAATGGACTTTTAAAGCGAAATATGACGAATTCGGAAAAATCAAGCGTTACAAAGCGAGATTGGTCGCATAAGGATTTAGACAAAAATACGGAGTAGATTTCGATGAAACTTATGCGCCAGTAGTTTCCCATACAAGTTTAAGAGTCTTCATAACTGCCGCAGCACACCACAATCTCAATATTAGGCAGATTGACATCAAAACGGCATTTTTACATGGTGAATTGGAAGAAAAGTTTATGTATCACAAACTAAAGGGTATATAAACACTGAGAACCCAATAAGGTTTGTAAGTTAAAAAAGGCCCTATATGGACTAAAACAAGCTGCAAGAGCATGGTATTCAAACATTAGTGAAACACTAAAAGAATTAAAATTTAAACAGAGCAATGCTGATAATTGCTTATTTATAAGAAAAGAAGGGGAAAACACGGTTTATATAACACTATACGTGGACGATATACTAATCGCAGGAAAAGATGAAAATATAAATGACATAATAGATAAACTAAAATCTAAGTACGCACTTGAAGATTTAGGTCAAATTTCCAATTACCTCGGGATAAAAATATAAAAGACTCACAACGGCTTTAAACTAAATCAAACAGGAAAAATTATAGAAATTGCAAAAAAATTTAATTTAGAAGATTCTAAGCCATATGGCACTCCAATGGAAACAGGCTTTCAACGATTAGACAATGAGGAAACACAAATGCCAAACAACACTAAGTACCGACAAGCAATAGGTGCACTGTTATATGTTGCTACAATAAGTAGGCCCGATATTTTAGTAGGTGTAAACATTTTGAGTAGAAAAAACGAAACGCCGTCTGAAAGAGACTGGAAAGGTGGTAAAAGATTAATAAGATATCTATATTCAACAAAAGACTTAAATCTAGTAATCAGCACGGAAGAATCACACATTCTGGAAGTATATACTGATGCAGATTGGGGTGGAAATCTAAAGACAAGAAGATCGACAACAGGCAATTTATTCCTTTTAGGAAAGAATCCAATACAGTGGATAACGAAACGACAAACATGTGTTGCACAATCATCTGCAGAGGCAGAGTTCGTAGCAGCGGCCAGCGCAACACAAGAATTAATATGGCTGCTAAAACTATTAGAAGATCTTGATATACCACAAAAATTGCCTATAGTAATTTATGAAGACAATAAATCTTGCATAAAAATGATTGAATCCGAAAAGTTTTCTAATAAATCGAAGCATATAGATATAAAATATAATGTGATTAAACAGCTGAAAAAAGATAAAATTATTGAATTGCGTTATTGCCCAAGCAAGTCAATGACAGCGGACATACTCACGAAACCAGAGCCCAAGCCTGAATTTCTAAATAATAGAAACAAACTGAAATTACAGAACAATCCACGTTAGGAGATTTAGGGGGGGGGGGGATTGTTGACAGCTATTCTGAAATATAATCTCCAAACAAGGACATTAAAACAATCAAGCTAAGTAAATTGTTTTTCATGTGTCAAATGTGATTTATAAAAAAAATTATCAAAAGTGATTATATCTAAAGGAAGGAAGTGAAAGTAAAAAGTGATTGCACAATCATAAACAAACATTTTACTATAAACATCTCGCGATACTCAAGAACTATAGACATTGATAGACTCTTATTTTAAATTACTATAAATATAAATATTGATACAAATAATTTGTTATTATGATTTATGTCACTAATTTCCTGTTTTTTATTGCTGATAATATTTTATACATGTTTTCTCTATTTTTCACTTGTATCCCAGACTCTCCAAAGGAGAGATGTATTTTAAAGCTTTTATTAAATGTTAATTTTCTTTCTATTTAAAAAGTTTCCGGACAAATTTAAGTTTTACAAGTCACATAAAAAAACATGTGTCTTTTAAATGACATGAACATCACACGATCATTGCATGTGGATAAATCAGAAATATAGGAGAAGATCAAGACATAATTACCCTTACCGACGTGTGTTACCAGATAATGTACGGATATACATAAATACAAGGTAAACCCAATTTATCTTACCTATGTTTTGTTTTATATTGAGAAATAGATAATTTATTTTTGAGGATAAAACCGAACATCACGCAATTACTGTTAGCAAAGTTTAAATATTGCTATCAGAAGGTAACTGCTGAAATCAGATTTTTAAATGTTTTATCTGTTTTCTAAAATGTTTTCTTAGTTAACTTAAGTAGCTTATTTCCCTAAATAACGAAATTATGTTAAAGATTTCAGGAAGTGTTGGAAAGTGTTTCATAATCTATGCTTAATGCATGATTTTTCTTTCTTGTTTTTTCTTGTTTTAAATAGATCACTTGACAATATGTTATGCTAAAAAAAATATTTTTCAATTTGTTTACTTTACGAAGCACTTTTCAAAGCGGTACTTTTGATTACCGTCGGGTCTTCGTTGAACAGGATTTTTACCTAGATTTTTATCGTTTGAATACATGTGGTGCATAAAAAACGTCTATTTGCTAGGGATGCGTGGGTGCTAGACAGGTGGATTTTGATACAATGTAGGGGAGGATATGTATGGCATTGATGAATAATAAATGAAAACATATGTTATTTTTATCTTTAGAAAAAATATTGTATTTTTATAAAACAAAATGGAAAAAAAATTACAGATTAGAAAAATTCTAAAGATATCTTTTAGCTTTTTTATGAATATTTTTGAGTGTTCTACAACTAAAAGTTTCGAAATACCTTTCATGCTTTCCATCGGACGATAGTGTTACAACTGTAAAATATTCTTCCGATGGCGAAATGCTCACTGATGATGCACCAACAGCATCATCTTCAGTCATATTCAGATACATCATAGATATGCACCAGATATAGGCATGATAAGTTAATTAAAATAATTTTAAAAAAATGGATAAAGTCTTTTTTTTTATAAGTCTCGATTTTTGTCCAAGCGTTATAATCAACGGTACTTTGAAGAACCACGTCAAGTAATTAGCCGTAATTAGCAAAAAACAAACAAATATATATATATATATATATATATATATATTATTTTTTTAGTGCATATATCTTTTAATGTATCATAGTAATACAAGGAGGAAAAGTTTCGAGGGGATAGTTTTTTAAATTCATAATTTGGGATATAAAGGGTTAAATGGCTTTGAAAGTAATTAAAAAGCACTTTAAAATGTACTGTTTTTAATTAAAATGCTTCACTATATGAAAGCCAATTTTGGTCAAAAATGGCAAATTTGGGGCAGAAAAGCTGGCTAAAACTAATAAAAATTATCGTCGTAGCTTTTTTTTTTTAATTTTAGCCATCTTTTTTGCAACCCGGCAATATAGTAAATTTTCTCCTCTGTTTTTTTTTTTTTTGTGTGTGTGTGTGTGTGTGTCTGATTATTTATTTGATTTTTTTTTTTTATCCAGGCCCAGACAACGTCGGTCGGTTTTGCTAGTAAGCGAAACAGCGGGTGATTCAAAATTGATATGATATTTTTAATTTTGTGAAATCTCAATGTTTTCGTGCACTAAAGACGCGTTTTTTTAGCTCACATGCTATCAAAGCCCGAGAGCTAATGTGTCCGCTGGTTCTGTATGTAGGGCAGGTGGGGGATGAATGGAACATTTTTTCAAAAATGTTTATTTTTAATACTTTTTAAAAGTTATTATCAATATTATATATTACATTTCATACATTAGGTATTTGACTACATTTATGCACCATATTTAGTCTAGATTGTTGTTATACAGTAAAATATTACAAAATTTAACAAACGTTACTCTCTGTCCCAATCATCCCTATAGCAGAGATGACTGGGATGCTAATAGGGATGGATGGGACACCAACATTTTTCTCCCTGTATTCAATGTTACCTAGTTAAAATGTATAATTATAAACTTATATATATTTATATTTGTAATATATGATCTTATAATATGGCTATTATATCTCAGAGTTGCTAATCACTTCTTTTACTGCAGTTTTAACTTGTAATGCAAACTTCGACTGTCTGTCTGTTCCCCTTTCCCACTTTCGAGACATTTTAGATATGAAATGAAAGTGAAAAATGTCTTTGAAATACGGCATAGCCAATATGTTTCTTTCACAACATATTAATAAATATTAATTCAATTTATCTTGGATATCATGCACAAATGCAAGGGTCGTACTTGTCCTGAAACTTCACGACCTGGAAATTCTTCGGTACCAGTACTTTCTTATGGAAAAATCTCTTCTTAAATAAGGCGAAATTTCGCGCGTTTAACCTAGATTTATTTTTCTATAAACAAATAGTGATATTTTTCCTGAAAAAATCCATTAAGCGTACGACCCCTGCAAATGATATTATGATAGGGGAGGTGCGAGTGGGAATTTATTTAAGCACAAGTTTCAAATTCAATATAATTTACCCCATCTGATCAATAAATTTATACTACTTTTAACAATTTTATTTATTTTGATAATGTTTCAATAGCAATTTTTTGATAAACTATTTAACCTTTATTATAATACAATAATTACGATTCAATATAATTTTTAATAATAAACAACCTATATAATATGAGTACATTTTAATACTAATAGTTAACATAAATCATTAATTTATGAACCTATATAATAATTTTTAGTTAATGAATAAATGTTTTAACATCTCTAGGGATGAAAAAGACTGTCCCATTCATCCCCATTTAAATTGTCCCAATCATCCCTATGATACATAAATTTAATTGTCTGCTATTTGGCCTCAGAAATTATTTTCTCACATTATTAATATGCACCTATTTTAACTACCAATATTGAACCTTCAAATAAATAACTACAACACATCTTATTTGTTTATATTGTATAAAGTATTTGACAACTTTAAATTTTAAAAAAAGTTACTTTTAAGCAGAGTTTCAAAAAATGCAACTTTGCAAAAAAAGGAAAAGAGCCATGTGGTATTATTGCTTTTGGTTCTAAAGCACACTACGATAGGGCCATATATGAGAATAGAAATCAACTAAAAAAAACGTTCATTGCATGAAATATTGAGAATGTCCCATCCATCCCTTGTCCCATTCATCCCCCAGCTCCCCTACGAAACGCGATAACTCTTGATAGAAATATCCGATTTGCTTCAAATTTTTTTCTAGGTTCATTCTGATAAGGCGCTTCCCTGATTAGTTTTGGGGGTTCATTGGTTAAGTATAAAGGGGGGAACGGTGACTAACCCTCCCCCCCTTAACTTACAAGGAGAGGGCCTGTTAATCACAGATTTTGATTATTTTAATATATGTTGTAGGGTACAGACCCCTTAGTCTCAGGTTCAACGGATTTTATACAACGCTCCTTAGTTCTTGAGAAACCGGGGGGTCTAATAGTAAAATACAACTTAAATACTTACTTTGTAACAAAAAGGTTAGTTTGGTCGTAGCTCAGTTGGTACGGCGTCTGCTGGCTGTTTTGCGGGCCCGGGTTCGGTACCCGAACGTGCTACATTTGTTTTTCTCATTTTTTGTTTTATAAATATACTTCTAATTATAATGAAATAATTTAAATTAAAAATTTCAATATCATACATTAATTATAATGTTAACAAACTTAAATTTATCATTTTTTTATTTTTAAACTATTATTTCTCATCCTTTAAAGAGGTTTAAAAAGAAATTGAATCTATTATTGAAAGATGAAAATTCCAAAATCGTGACAAAACCTGTTGTGTCGCCATCTAGTTATGATAAAACAAAATAAAAATAAAAGCAGAAAGGAGATAACGGGGAAAGCAAAATAATTGAAAGTGCAAGCATACGTATTACAAATTAAAAAATCTTTAATATGCAAAAAATCGGTTGTAATTTAATTCTGATGCTAATTTTTAATATAATTATGCTTGTTACTTTAAAAACATAATAATAGTATTATCGCATTGACTTCCTTTGTTAAAGCAATGCGTAAATGGTGTTTCTTTAAAATCACGAATTGACACAATTGTTCAATATCATTGCATCGATAAAGAATATATGAAATACATTTTAGAAGTGATTTTAAAAAAATTAACAGTTTTATGATGTTTTATACAACTATTTAGTTAAAAGTAAAAAATTAAATATGTTAAAATTATAATTGATATACAATATTATAAATTTTAATTGACAATGAGATTATTAAGTTATACTTACGAATATATTTATCAAACAAAAAATGACAAAAACAAATGTAGCGCGTCCTGGTATCGAACCCGGGACCGCGGATCAGCCGGCAAACGCCATGCCAACTTAGCTACGACCAACCTATCCTTTCAGTTACAAAATAAGTATTTAAGTTGTGTACTACTATTAGACCCCCGGTTTCTCAACAACTAAGGAGCGTTGGATAAAATCCGTTCAACCTGAGACTAAGGGGTCTCTACCCTACACCATATATTAAAATAATCAAAATCTGTGATTAACAAGGTTGGCCCTCTCCTTGTTAGATAAATGGGTTTTCCATGCAGAATTATCAGATTTTCTTCAAATTTGGTATACCGGTTAATTCTGGTAAGGCGCTTCCCTGATTAGATTTGAAAGTTCATTAATTAAATATAAAGGGGGGAATGGGGAGCTAATACCCCCTTAATTTAGATTAATGGGTTTTTCTATCCGATTCGCTTCAAATTTGGTATACCAGTTTATTTCAATAAGACGCTTCCCTGATGACATTTGGAGGCTCAATGGTTAAGTATAAAGAGGCGAAATGGGGGGGGGGGAGGCAATCCGCTTAATTTATTTTTCGAGGGGCATAATTCCTTGAAATAAGAGTGTAATATACAATTAGCGTGAATAGCCTGTGAGCTCAATGCCATCAGTTTAACTGGGCACTTTTCTTTTTTTATTTTATGTTCTTCTCAGATGCAGAACATTTTTTTACGTATAACTTATAAGACTTAAGGACCGTATAAAAAATCAATTTTAGTATTTTAAAATGTATACGGCCCCTAGTAGAATTGAATATCTAAAAGCTTTTTCTGATTTGTATATCTCTTGCAGCTGGAAGTATGTTTCTACGCATAGTTTTTGATTCAATAAAACTTATTTAACTGAATTATTTTGAACGTTTGCAACATTAAATAGCGCTTAACATAATTCTTCGATTTACAAATTGCCAGCTTCAGTGTGTTTATCATACATTTCTCAATGAAAACGATCAGTTTTCATTTTTTGGGGGAGAATAGTATTCTTAATATAAGACAAAAAAGAGCCTCCGTCAAAATAAATTTAATTTACTACAGCAACAGTGGTAGTTATTTTTTACCCGTCCAGGCACTGAAAGCACTAAAAACACGCTAATTTTCTTTGTTTTAAAAGAATTACCTGTTTGCGGAAGATTGGATGATATTATCACGACCAGTGGAGATCTTCTGTAATCCAGTTGCCATTCATTTCCTGTAGGATTTTTTCTATTCTTAAAGCAGAATAGACTGCTGCCAGGACAGCTAACATCTGTTTTCGTGACTAGTTTAGAAAGATCAGTTACACATTTGAAAATGTGCTATTATAAAATAGTTAAGTAAAAAAAAATGTAGCTTTTCCCTGGACTTTTATAACGCTGTTATAAGAAAATCGTTTTAAATACGTCGTAAATTTTACTATTAAATTCTTTTCGCACGTAATTATTTAATTATTTTAAGGAATGAAATTTTGAATAAAAAATTGGAAAACAAATTAAAAATTCAGACCTATTTAAAAAATGACTGGACACTACGCACCAAAATATAGTCAAGAATGTGCCTGTAAAAAATGGTTAAATTACTATGCATACTTTTTGATCCTATAAAACTATGTAAATCTATCTTGACCAATTTCAACATTAAATAATGTTTAAAATAATCCTTTTTTTAAAAAAACTGTCTGCTTCAGCGTGTTTATCACATATTTTTCTATAAAACTACCAGTTTTCATGTTTTTATATGCTGAAGCATTCTTAGTATTCTTAGTATTCTTAGTATAGGATTTCTTAGTATAAGCTGGGAAAATGCAAAGGTTACTATAAATTCAATTACGGCAACAGCAACATTAGTTACGTTTTTTTTTTTTTTTTTTTTAGAATACGGGTATACTACACTAATTTTAATTGCTAAAAGGTGTAAATTAAAACTTTAAACATAGTAAAAATATGTTTACATGTTTCCACTCTACCCGAGTCATTTTCAAAACAAATAAATAAAAATATTCTAAAATTACACGGTCTATGAAACGCCATCATTCAATTTTCCACGTATTCTTTCATATTATGCACGTTATTTATTTATTTTTCTTTTTTTACTTGGATGTTTATTTTATTTTCATAACCATTGTGTAGCTCGAGCCATAATTTTGGTAAGTTAAATGATGCTGCATCATTATATATTGAATTTTTGCGTGTTACAATCTGTATGGTGTCCCTTATAATGGATGGATAGTATAGACTGGAGGGAAAAATTAACTTACCGTCACTGAAATTTATTTGGATGGTTTCTTCTTGATATAATCTTGCTAGGGCTGTGGTCTTTCTATTACATTTAATATCAGCTACATGATCCTTTTCTCTATACTTATACTTCCTGCTAGTCATAGCAATGTAGTAATTCTTTGATCCGTCTGCTCTAATAAATGGTTTTTCATACACCCCTGAGTAATTCTCAAAATTAATTGGGTCAATTTTAGCGCAAATGATATTCTTTAATTTCGGAGTTCACTGTAAAAAAAAAAAAAAAAAAAAAGAAAGAAAAAAAACGGAGATTGTACTGGCAATTGAGACGCCAGTACTATTTTCGTATTTTAACGGAAAATTTCCCCCATAAATTCCAGATAAACGGAAATTTTTCTGTAATTTTAGGGGGAAAATTTCCGTAAAAATACGGATTTCTGGAATTTATGGGGGGAAATTTCCGTTAAAATACGGAAATAGTACTGACGTCTCGATTGCCAGTAGAATCTTCTTTTTTTAGTCCGTTTTTTTACAGTGTTGGTTTGGCTACTAAGCAGATATTGATCATTTAACTTACCAAAATTATGACTCGAGCTACTTAATGGCTATGAAAATAAAATAAACATCCAAGTAAAATAAAAATAACGTGCATAATATGAAAGAATACGTGAAAATTGAATGATGGCGTTTCATGGACCGTGCAGTTTTAGAATATTTTCATTTATTTGTTTTGAAAACGATTCGGGCAGAGTTGAAACATGTAAACATGTTTTTACTGTGTTTACAGTTTTAATTTACACCTTTTAGCAATTAAAATTAGTATATTGATACAAGGTGTTAATTTGCTATATACAGTGAAACCTCCCTGTGCGACTACCTCCATTAAGCGACCCAGGGCCGTAGCGACCGCCCCCCATACCCCCCATTTGGGGGGGGGGGGCTGAGTAAAGTCAGGGGCCCAGTAGTGAGCTATTGTACCTTTCAGCCGAATGTTCTTTTTTTTTTTTTAACTTTTAAAATTAATTTTTTATGCATTTTTAATAACATTTTATTTTGTTTTATCAGAATTCATTTTTTCTTTGTCAAAGATCTTGATCAGATTTAGAAATAGAAAACAGATATGTTCTTTTCTTTTATATCCACCATTCTTTATAAAAGTTTTTGAAGGCTGTAAGTTCTACTTAAAAAATAAAATGTCATTTTAGAATTTTTGGGGTGCGCCTATATCAATGGGCGAAAAAGGTGAAACCAAAGGTTCAAAACTTCTTTAATACTATTACTTCCCCCAACCAAAACAGATATGCGCTTTTTTCTACAGAAACCATTCTTTTTAAAGGGACCCAGATGAAAGAAATTTTGCAGTCTCAATTATTTTTGAATTGTCTTTTTTAGGGCCCCCTATAAAAGTGGGGAAAAGTTGGAACCCAAGATTCAAAACTTTTAAGCTCATTTTTTTATTCAAATTTTTTAAAAAAATATGCTTTATAATCTCAGTGAGGGAGTGAGGGACACAATACGTTTCAGAACTTCGTTATACTACTACTTCTTTCAACCAAATGTGCTTCCTTTCTATAGTCATTATTCTTTTTAAAGGTGCCCAGATGAAAGAAATTTTGCACGCTCTTAATACTTTTTAATTTGTCTTTTTTTTTTGTTCCCCCCAATAAAAGTGAGGAAAAGTTTCAACTCAAGATTCAAAACTTTTAGGCCCCACTTTTATTATTCAAATGTTTTAAAAATATGCTTTTTAATCTCGTTGGTGGCCCCAACAATGTTCAAAGCTTTCTTAATACTATTACTTCTTTTGACCAAAATAGATATGCGCTTTCTTTCTATAGCCTATATTTTCTTAAAAGGTTCCTAGATGAAAGAAATTTTGCAGGCTCTAAATTCTTTTTGAATTGTCTTTTTTAGGGCCCCCTATAAACGGGAGGAAAACTTGGAGCCCAAGATTAAAAACTTTTAGGCCTCATTTTTTTTATTCAAATGTTTAAAAAACATGCTTTTTAAATTTGTTGGTAGCCCCAATAAGTTTCAAAACTTCCTTAATACTATTAGTTCCTTCAAACAAATGTGCTTTCTTTCTATAGCCAGCATTCTCTTTAAAGGTTCCCAGATGAATGAAATTTCGCGGGCTCTAAATTCTTTTGAATTGTCTTTTTTAGGGCCCCCTATAATCGTGAGGAAAAGTTGGAGCGCAAGATTCAAAACTTTTAGGCCTCATTTTTTTTATTCAAATGTTTTTAAAATATGCTTTTTAATCTCGTTGGGGGCCCCAATAAGGTTCAAAGCTTTCTTAATACTATTACTTCTTTTGACAAAACAGATATGCACTTTCTTTCTATAGCCAGCATTCTCTTTAAAGGTTCCCAGATGAAAGAAATTTTGAAGGCTCTAAATTCTTTTTGTATTGTCTTTTTTAGGGCCCCCTATAAACGTGAGGAAAAGTTGGAGCCTAAGATTCAAAACTTTTAGGCCCCATCTTTTTTTTTCAAATGTTTTAAAAATATGCTTTTTAATCTCGTTGGGGGCCCCAATAAGGTTCAAAGCTTCCTTAATACTATTACTTCTTTTTACCAAAACAGGTATGTGCTTTCTTTCTATAGCCAGTAGTCTCTTTAAAGGTGCCCAGATGAAAGAAATTTTTCAGGCTCTAAATTCTTTTTGAATTGCCTTTTTTAGGGGCCCCTATAAACGGGAGGAAAAGTTGGAGCCCAAGATTCAAAACTTTTAGGCCTCATTTTTTTATTCAAATGTTTTAAAAATGTGTTTTTTAATCTCGTTGGGGGCCCCAATAAGGTTCAAAGCTTTCTTAATACTATTACTTCTTTTGACAAAATAGATATGCACTTTCTTTCTATAGCCAGCATTCTCTTTAAAGGTTCCCAGATGAAAGAAATTTTGAAGGCTCTAAATTCTTTTTGAATTGTCTTTTTTAAGGCTCCCTATAAACGTGAGGAAAAGTTGGAGCCCAAGATTCAAAACTTTTTGGCCCCATTTTTATTATTCAAATGTTTTAAAAATATGCTTTTTAATCTCGTTGGGGGCCCCAATAAGTTTCAAAACTTCCTTAATGCTATTACTTCCTTCAACCAAATGTGCTTTCTTTCTACAGTCACGATTTTTTTTAAAAGTGCCCTGATGAAAGAAAATTTGCAGGCGCTAAATACTTTTTAATTGACGTTTTTGAGGCCCCTATAAAAGTGAGGAAAAGTTGGAACTCAAGATTCAAAACTTTTAGGCCCAATTTTTATTATTCAAATGTTTTAAAAATATGCTTTTTAATATCGTCGGGGGCCCCAATAAGGTTAAAAATTTTCTTAATACTATTACTTCTTTTAACCAAAACACACATGCCCTTTTTTTCTATAGCTACCATTCCTTTTAAAGGTGCCCAGATAAAAAAATTTTGCAGGCTCCAAATACTTTATAAATTTTCTTTTGGGGGGCCGCTCTTAAAAGTGAACAAAATTCGGAACTCAAGATTCAAAATTTTTAAGCCTCATTTTTTTTTCAAATGTTCAAAAAATATATGCTTTAATCTCGTTGAGGACCCCAATAAGCGGGCATCTTATGTGCATTGCATATGCCGCCTATCCCCTTATGTTCGACCTGTTTCGTTTTTAACATTTCATTTCTATTGTCTCGATAAATTACTTATGTTAACTATACATAAATTATATTGTGCATTTATTTAATCTACTAGCAGAGCTTCGCCCGCTTCGCTGATTGCTTAAAAAAAAAAAAAAAAAAAGAGAAACTTATTTTTTGGAGTTCTCCATTGGAGGCCTTCACTGCCTTCCGCAGCGTAAACCTGTTCCGGATATTCCCGCCCGATCTTTAATCAAACAATCATTGAATTATTGTATTTTTTTCTTTTTTTCGATAAAAGAGATAGTGTCCAGATAAAAGTGAAATTTTCCAGCATCGTAGCTAGCTCACGTTGCTACAGGAACAAATTCATTTTTCCACTTCACCTTAATTATGACAGCAGCAAAATCTACTGGATAATTCTTCGGTTTCAGAAGAAAAAAAAATGTCCAAAAAACTCCGCAAAACGCGAAAAAAGCAAGTGTAAAAATCTTATAAAAAATTGGGCAAAAATTCAAAAATTGCTGAGAGAAAATTGATTATATCGAGCCAAAAGATTGAAACTGGAATGTTAAAAAATCTCCGTGGAAGACAAAAATACGCTAAAAATCACATAAAATTTTCGTGAAAAATCTAGAAATTTCTATGGCTATATTTTCTATATTGAGCTAAAAGACTGAAACCTGATTCCTTTTAGGGATGTCAAAAATCCGTGCCGCAGATGGCAAAATTTTTACTATATTGGGATAAAAGATTGAAACTGGGTTCCTTTACACTCTCTCTTTCAAAAAAAAAAAAAAAGTTAGTGAATCGAAGGATTTTTTCCGTAACTTTTTCTTTCGTTCAAACACACACAAAAAAGCTTTGATTTGATTTGCTCATTTTCCGCGAAAATATAGAAAACTCACCAATCTAACGTAAAAATTACCTAACATCCTTACTAAATATAAAGATGCATTTTTGTCAAGTCAAATCACAGGAGTGTTCCGCCAACTTTGCTGCATTGTACTTTTCCCTATTAGAAACTGAACTTTTACGCATGACTTTTTTCCTTCATAACACGAAGAAGTCGCGAATCAAAGATCAAAATTTCTAGGAATTTTCCTTCCTAAAGACGAAAATTTCTTCAAATGTGAGATAAAATCTCTTCTTAAAAAATGAAAAAAAAAAAAAATAAAATAAACGTTCGTGAAAAATTTAAAAATCGCAAAGGACGAAATGTAGTACATCGGGCAAAAAGACTGAAACCTGATTCCTTTTACTAATGTCATAAAATCACGTCGAAACGCGAAAAAAAGTTAAAAATCACATAAAAAATTCGCGAAATATTTAAAAATCGAAGAAGACTACTTTACTATATTCGGCTAAAATGGACAGATGGGTTGAAAATAGATTCCTTTTATGAATATGGGAGAAAAAACCACGAAACTCGAAAAATTACAAAAAATAGCGTAAAAAATTAAATGAAAAAAATTCGAATCAAAAAATTAAAAAACCTGTTTCGAGGTGCCTAACTTCAGGGATACAGGTAACCTTCCTGCCAAATTTTGTCCTGAACAGAAAAACATCTGGTCAGACAAAGAAAATCTCTGGACAGATAAACATCTGTCTTTATCATTATCTACTAGGAAACATGTCTTCGTTGCCCACAGAAAGGTACGTTCTATCCGAAGGTATTTTTTAGGGTTTTGTTCATCTGACGAAACCCTATTCGTCTTGCTCCTCTGTCTGTCTGTCCTTTACAGAGCCCGTTCTCAGAAACTATACATGTTGGAGACATGAAATTTTGGGTACTTATAGCTGAACACCTCACATCATACGACAAATCATAAAATTTCGAAAAAGTAGTACATTTAACCCTTTGAACTCCCGCATGTGTATTTTAAACAATTCTTTCTAAGTGAGCACCTAATTATGTTGGAGACATGAAATTTTAGGTACTTATAACTGAACACCTCACATCATACAACAAATGATAAAATTTTGAAAAAGTCGTACATTTAACCCTTTGGGCTCCCGCATATTTATTTTAAACAATTCTTTCTAAGTGAGCTCCTAATTAATTTGGAGGAGTGAAATTTTGCATACTTATAGCTGAATACCTCACATCAAATGACAAATAATAAAATTTTGAAAATGTCGTACGTTTAACCCTTTGGGGCTCCACATGTGTATTTTAAACAATTCTTTCTAAGTGAGCCCCTAATTAGGTTGGAGGCGTGAAATTTTGCATACTTATAGCTGAACACCTCACATCAAACGACAAATCATAAAATTTTGAAAAAGTCGTACATTTAACCCTTTGTGTTCCCACATGTGCATTTTAAACAATTCTTTCTAAGTGAGGCCCTATTTAGGTTGGAGGTGTGAAATTTTGCATACTTATAGCTCAACACCTCAGATCTCACGTCAAATAATAAATTTTGAAAAAGTTTTATGTTTAACCCTTTCAACTCCAGCTTGGGTATTTTAAGCCATTCTTTCTAACTGAGCCCCAATTAAATTGGAGATTTGAAATTGTGCATACTTATTGCAGAACACCTGAGGCCAAGCGACAAATCATAAAATCTTGAAAAAGTCTTACGTTTAACCCTTTGAGATACCACATATGTATTTAAAGCAATTCTTTCTAAGAGAGCCCCTAATTAAGTTGGTGACATGAAATTTTGCATACGTATAGCTGAATGCCTCAGACCACGCGACAAATCATAAATTTTTCAAAAAGTCTTTTATTATTTACCCCTCTGGGCTCTAACTTGTGTATTTTAAGCAATTTTTCTAACCTCCACCCTTTTAACCCGGGGAGAAATTTTCTAACTTTTGCCGACACCCCTTTGACCATTCTTTCATATTATGCACCATAGCTTTACATATTTTAATTCCATTTTTTTTCGCCAGGTGCGCCTACTTATCTCGCGTGTTATGGGCACAATCCTCTCGACTAATATATCTACGGATAGTATGTAAAACGGATTTTCGTTCGAATACAGGTTTGTTTAGAATCAAGTGTGCCCCCTGGTTGTGAAATGTGGAACAGATTTTTCAAAAGGATAAAGTGTTTTGAAAGGAATATTAAACTAAACCTTCTGTGCGATCTGTGATCACACTTACCCACTTGTTTCTTCTTAAATTTCAACTTGGGTGACAATTTTAAACTGGAGAAAACCGGAATGTATGAAAACGACATACCAACAGCATTTTTTTTTTTTTAAATTAGTAAATCTGTACATATATATGTATTTAATAAAAGGCACCAATCTGAGCAGGAAAAAAATTGTTACAGGTGAATATTTTCTGCTTAAAGAAAACCTGTCTGGGCCACGCGCGGATGGCATTGTCAAACTGAGGAGAAAATTGAAAATACGAAAACGACTTCCATATTTTTTATTTATTAATTTTGTTTATGAGCAATACTTAGTGATTTATAACATTTGTAAAAGGAATACAGTTTCAAACCTTTTTGCCAAATTTTATCCTCTGCTGTTTTTAGAATTTTCGAGAATTTTTATGTAATTTTTAACTTTTTTCACTTTTCTGGTAGTTTTTTTTTAATATTCGTATAAAAAATAAACCCGGTTTCAATCTTTTAGTCCAATATAAGTAAAGTTTGATCTCTATGAACTTCAAAATTTTTAATCAATTTTTGGCGTTCTTTCGCGTTCTTTTGATTTTTTTGACATTTTCCCCCCTAAATGGAAGAATTCTCAGTTAAATTTTGCAAGTGCTTTGATTAAATCACGTTGTAAGAATATCAAATCTGTTCCTGTAGCAACGTGAACGAAATGTTGAAAATTTGAATATAATCTGGATCGAAATAAAATAAAATTACAATAATTCAAGGTTCGTATGATTCGAGATCGGAACGTACCCCTATGGGTGTACGTTGCCGAAAGTAGTGCACCCCAACTACAAATGCGTTAAATTTGAAGTTCGTTTTGGAAAATCCGATCAGCGAAACTCCACTGGCGTTGTTATAAAATGGAACTCGGGTGGAAAATTAAATATAGATATTTCTCTAAAATCTTAGAGGGGGCGCCCGAAAAATATGTTTGGGGGGGGGGGCTCTGAAGACCTTGCTACGGCCCTGAAGCGACCACCTCCCTGAACGATCATGGAACGAAATTTATTCCCGTAGGTTCAATACTAATTTTACCTCCATTCAGAGACCATCCCAGTTGAACTCCCTCCATGAGCGACCCATTTCTTTAAAGAAAATGAAACAAATTCCGTTTTTACATGGTCGCTAAAAAAGGTTTTATTAGAAAAATAATTCCGGAGAGCGCATTATTCATCAAACTTCTAAACTAAGTTTAGATTTTTTTCTATTCCGGTAACTTTTAAGTGTTTAAACCCATTTGTGCCTTTTAAGCAATCAATTTAACACTGATGACGGATTAAGAATGACGGTCAATAATTCAATAATGACGGCCCTTCCCTATTTTGTCAGAGACTCTCAAAGAAATAGATAAATTAATGGAATCGTAATTATTTGTTCGCGTCGCAAAAAAATTGCATTTATTTACTAAACTTCGAAAGGACTTGAAAATAAAAGTTATAAAAAATAAAACCGTAAAATCAAAGCAAACGTCAATGTATTCATTTTTCTAAACTCTGCATTAACTAACTTATGTTTTGTGTTATGTTAATTTTTGTTTTGATTCTTAAATTTTCATATTTTTTCCTAATGTGAAAAATAAATTTTAGTAACATTAATTGATACCTTTTTTCAACAATTAAAATCTAGATTTAAATATAACATCCGTTAAAAGACCACCTCTCGGAGTGACCAGTTTTTATTGGAACGGAACGTGGTCGCTTTAGGGAGGTTTCACTGTATTTAGAGATATACTATTTGATTGAACTCTTAATCTCAACTGTAGAATCTATCTTTCTTGTTCTCATTAACTTTGTCGGACTAACAAGTAAGCAATACATAAAACACACCCCCGAAATGTATCAGTGAAGCGGTTTGTGCCGGAGTCGTTGATCTTGAATCTGATACTTATTGGAAAGATTGTCTTCCGGATAAAACCGAAAAAACGGAACTGAGTTTCCCAAGGCCCATTGGTCGTGTGAAATATGACTTATGAACACAAAAGCATAGATTTCAAAGACACGTGCAGGCATAACACATGACTCAATTAAGATTTCTTATCAGTATCATCTAGTCAGTAATTATAATCACGAGTTATAAGACAATTACTGCAGATTACTTGATTAAAGAAACAGCAACAAACAGTGACTTTAGGATGACATACTACTTAATCTAAGGTCTTTTATTTTTTTTTCTTTTGGCTGTAAGTATTTTTCAGAAATAAACTAACGATGAATTGAATCGAAGTTTTTGTGAAAATTACACATTATCCCTTTACTGAATTATGAAAATGAAACTTTTATCTTCTAAAGCATTTTTCGTGAATCTTTGAAACTACATTAAAGATTTACATAATCATTTAATAAATTTTAGAAGGATATTAGAAGGATTAAAGGATTTAGAAGGATTAATTAAATTTGAATTTATAGGGATTTTGTGCAATATTTATATCCCCACTCAAATCTTTTATTTTAAATATTTTTCTTAGTATTTTGTAGAATTAGGAAATGTACAAATATAATGTTCTTACAATAAAAATATAGAAATATTTTCGAATTGAAAAATCGCCCCGACCCCTCCCCAAACGCCAAGAAAGCTGAAAAGATCCAATGGCAAAAATGAAATCGTATTTTTAAAACTACTTTTGTTTTGTGTAACCAATAATGCTTTTAGAACAAAATAAAGTAATGCATCTATAACTCGTTCTAAACTGTATTACTACAAATCGATGTATTAAATGAATTTTATGGAAAAAATGAAGTGAACATTGCTGATTTGCAAACAATTTAACATAAATTTAGCACATTTAAGCTTTAAAAAAAAAAAAAAAATTAATAACTCTATCATTTTGATAAGTAAAGCCGGGTGGATTTAATGTTTTTTTTTTTTTTTTTTTTCAATTTGCCCTTCGTCAATTATAGAAACAAATTTTTTAGGTGTCGTGTCAGTAGATAACTGATTCATATTTAACGCACTGATCTCGTGGAAAGGATCACAAGAAGATACTGAGGTAAGGTATAGGTATTGTATAGGTATATACAAATAGGTATTGTCGAAACAATTAAGATCAAAATAATAAATTCCAGTCTTTTAAAATCCAGATAAAATAAATATTTGTTTGAGTAAATGATTTCGAGAAAGCTTTACCAATTAATTCTCCTTACCAATCTCACTAGCTCTTGCTGTAAAACAATAATGAATATTACAGTCCTATATTAGTTTGCAACTTAAAAAACTATTAAATTTCAAATGTACAAGTGTATCATTTCTCCCCGGTACTAATGTGTCATTTCTCCCAATCATGCCTTATTGGATTTTCAATCACTTTGTATAAATGCAGTTGCAAAATGGCAATCTACTTTCTAGTAAAACTAGCCCTAACAATATGCTTTATAAATAAAAAAAAATACAAAATATTATCTTAACAATAATAAGTGTTGTGAAAGAAAATCAGTATTTGAAAAAAAATTACTATGACATTCCAAAAATCTTCAAAATTAAAAGAAAAGAAAAGTTGTCAGTTCTTTACTGCTAAGTCCAACTAATGTTGGCTTCTGCAATTAAAAGAACCTTTACATGTGTTAGAAAGGCTGTTAATGCCATTTGTTGGGAAAAATTGTCAACGTATCAACCCTCTATACGTATCAAACCTCCCCTACCTCCTCTTATCACTTGAAAAAAATTTATTCCCACATATGGAACCAAAAATTATAATGAACCTCTACATTAGTTTTCGAAACAAATAAATGTAATATAAAAACTTATTTTTTTAAATATTATGCTCTTTATTTTTTATTTATATTTTATTTTCTACTTTTTAGTGTTTAAAATATACAGGGTGTCCACTCTCAACGGTGTCCAATGGCTAAGTCCTAGATCGTTAGTCACAGACATACAGTTCCAATTACAAAACTGTTTTAAATGAGGTAAAAAAAAAATTTTTTTTTAAAGCGAACTGGGTCAATAAAAACGTATCTTAAAAAGCTACGAAATTTAAATTTTCATACGGTCACACGGTTCTATAAATTATATTTATCCATATAAAAGTATCCTATGACTCTAAGAACTAAGACAAAAAAAAAAAAAAAAAAAAAATCATTCTTCTACTATTAAAACTGACAGAGTAATAATACCTGTTTAAAGTTGAAGCATCTTTTTTGCTTTAAAATTCACAATTTTATTGAATTGTTATTCACAATTTACTTGAAATATAAATAATCGTCAGATATTAAAAAAATAATAGTTGAGAGTAAAATTAACATTACAATATAAATTTGAAATCTATTTTCATTCTGATATTCTAAAGCAAAATGTACAACTTATACTGAAAATATAATACAATTATTTTAACCGACTTAATTAATAAAAATTAACACTATCGTAATACTTGTACGATGTGACTAGATACACGCTAGTGCAGATACCACTCAAATAACAGGCGAAATAAATTCTTCTAATACTCTAAGCACTTTGTGTACAATCCCTCAAAGCATGGCCCAACTCAGATGTGTGCAAATGCAGAAAATAGGTTAGTCATACAATTCAAAAGTTTCATAACTCGATCAATTTTAATATTAGATGAATGGGACTTTTTTTCGTCTTACTTCTTAGTGTAATAGGAAATTTTACTAAATAGTATAAGTAGTATATTTACACGCAAGTAGTATATTTACACGAGTTAGAGTACGACCAGGCAAACCGAGTTCATAAAGACTTTTTAACTATGTTGGAAAACATTAAAAGGTGGGGAGGGGGCAGGAAGAAATGCCTTTTCGTACTACCCAATAGATTTCTAGGTTTGAATTCGATTCGAGATATTCTTTATGTCAAAATAATTTTTAAGCTTCAAGGCCTTAAGGGGAGTTAGTACCTTTCGAGATCCAAATTTGCTCATAATAACACACTTTTTTCGATTCAACATAAATAAATATGTTTTACATGTTTTGGAGTTAAATTGTTACAGTTTCTAGAATAATACCCTAGCTCTAAACAATTACCACAACATTTGCAATTTAAATAATAAATATATTTTTAACAATATGCGAGTTGGAACCTGTCAAAATTCGACAAACTAAAATGTTTAGAAAAGAATTGTTAGATCGAATTAATAATAAACTTACAAAAATAATTACAATAAAAAATTCGTGTTATCAAATTCATTGAGTGTCTAACTCTTAAAACTAATAATATTTTTAACCTAAAGTTACCAAAATATTATTTCCACAAACTTCAACTGTTTAAATTATTGAAAAATTAAAGTGTATTAGAATACGTAATCAAGATATGTAAATATGATGAAGTTATCGACTGAGGCTCATAAGTTTGGTATTACGGGATGAAAAATCAGCAAAAAGAATTTCGCTTTGTCACATCATAGAATTTTTTCTACATAACATCAAAGTCTTAAGTCATTTTCACATTCTCAAAATTTACATACGCACCACTCAAATCTGCATTCACCATTTAAAAGTAGTTTAACGCGCAATAGATTATTAATGAATATATTTCCAAACTTAAAGTTTGTCCGATACAACTTTTCATGCGAACATTCGCACTCTTGACATAAGGTTCTAATCTAAGTAGCCGCGAATAAAAAAATCAGAAATATGTCTTTTATACGCATTTGTGGTCAAATATTTAGTTTTATCAAGGAAAATGACCGTTTTGTTTTAAATATGACATCATTTTCACTTACTGAATCATTTCGCCTAGCATCTCTAACTCAGTATCAGCATAATGAAAAAATGTTGAACTGTAAAAAATTTATGAGTGAGAATACGTGGTTTTTTTAGCCCCCGGTACGGTATGCTATTTCTTTCTCCCAGCTTATTTTGTGACGCCTCCAAAAAATAACGTTACCTTACAGACGCCAGCCGTAAAACAAAGCAGTACGATTAAATACTCTATAGCAAACTTCTATGCATAGTACATTTTCAGTTTTTATACCGTCGTATTGGAAAAAAATGTACTTTTAAATGCAATTTGTTTGAAAACTGCATCTCCATTTATTTTTAAAATATAAATTTTTTTGTAGTTTTTGGAGGCATTTGCTTAATATTGGCAACGGAAGTACTACATTTCTGTAGAGAGTAAAGGAAAAATAGTTGTAAAATATTAATTAAATTTTTTGTTGCCATTTTTTCATAACAACCGAAAGAAAATGTAATTAAAATACCTGCTATTTTGAAAAAATATAAACGAATGATTTATGTTAATGACGGCAGTTTTTGCTGCATTTGTGTATTATTTCACGATAGTGACGTCCTATGCATACTTTAGTGTAGATGTTTAAGAGTGGATCGTAAATGTGGAATTCTTAAGCGGATGCGAATGACGTCATTTTACATAAAATAAAAGGGTGTTCTGTAAATCTTAAAATTGAAATATGTTTTGTACTATTTATAGGTACATTTTTTTTCTTCGGGGGGCGACACTAAATTCTGAAAAAGCAAAAATCCTGTTTTCTAGTTTTTTTTGTTTTGTTTTGTTTTTTTTGTTTTGTTTTGTTTTTTGTTTGTTTTTTTGTACTGATGTCATTTTGTGTTCAATTTTTTTTTCAAAGTTACTTTTATTTGTAATGAGAAAATGGCATCAATAAGGATATAAACAATAAAAATAAATAAACCTCATTATTTGGGCCCACCGTGGCTAAATGGATAAGACACCACGCCACTAATCGCTTGAGAGCGTAGGTGGGGGAGGATTCGAATCTCGCCGGTTCCGTTGCACACTCTTTTTGGAGCCCCCAGGATGAAATTCTCTGGTTTTGTAAATTTTCTTGTGCTATCTCGTCCCTGTATATCGACGGTGACTTATAAGCGGGCCCTGGTGCAAGCACACAAGTCTGATGTATGTGTTCAATAAAGCAAACAAACCTCATTATTTTTCATTTCTCTGCAACAATAGAAGTAATTAATGCAATTACCACCATTTTGGAAGAAATATCATAAAAACTTTTTAAATAAAAAATAAAATATAAAAATAGAAATAATTTAAAAATAGCTAGAACGGGCACATCTGCAAATAAACAGCTTTCATTTTTAAAAATAATTATCAAAATTGGTTCAGTAAAAAGCTCAGGGCTGATGATTGAAAAAACAGCCTGGTCTTTTAAATATATAGACTGGTCTTTTAAATATATAGATAGATAATGTATACACAAAAGTAAAAGAAAAATGATATACTTAAAACCTCTCTTTCTTAGAATACTATAACTTTTGAATAGTACATAAGAGAAACTAAATTTTTATATCAAATTGAAGCTAAATATCACCTTTATTCTGTAAACCTAAAACATTAAACTTATCAAATGTTTTATATTTTTTTTTAATTAAGAATTATTATTTTCTAATTTCAAGCATTTATCATAAATGCTAAATTTTTTAATTAAAACAATTATAAAACATTTGATTAGTTCAATGTTTTAGGTTTACAGAATAAAGGGGAAATTTAGCTTCAATTTGATATAAAAATTTAGCTTCTCTTATGTACTTTTCAAAAGTTATATTGTAAGAAAGAGATGTAAGTATGTAATTTTTCTTTTACTTTTGGGTATACATTATATATTGTAAAAAATATATATTATTTAAATTGCAAATGTTGTGCCAATTTTTCAGAGCTAGGGTATTATTCTTGAAACTGTAACAATTTGACTCCAAAATGTGCAAAACTTATTTATTTACGTTGAATCGAAAAAACTGCGTTATTATGAGCAAAATTGGGTCCCAAAAGGTACTAACTCCCCTTAAACACTTTTATTTTTCTATTATCAGCTTCAACTTTTGTGGCAGTGAGTAAAAAAATTAGATAACTAAAGATTTAAATAAAAAGAAAAAACATAAGGGCCCAGTTAAACTGAGCTCACAGGCTATTCACACTAATTGTATATTATACTCTTATTTCAAAGAATAATGACCTCGAAAAATAAATTAAGGGGGAGGATTGCCCCCCCCCCCTCCCGTTTCTCCTCTTTATACTTAACCAATGAACTTCCAAATCTAATCAGGGAAGCGCCTTATCAGAATAAATCGGTGTACCAAATTTGAAGCAAATCGAATAGAAAAACCCATTTATCTTAATTAAGGGAGTATTAGCCCCCGTTCCGCCTTTATACTTAAACAATGAACTTTTAAATCTAATCAAGAAAGCGCCTTATCATAATTAAACGGTATACAAAATTTGAAAAAAAATCTGATAACTATGCATGAAAAACCTATTTATCTAAGTTAAGTGGGGGGTTAGCCCCCCGCCCCCTACCTTTATACTTAACCAATGATCCCCTAAAACTAATCAGGGAAGCGCCTTATCAGAATGAACCTAGAAAAAAAATTGAAGCAAATCGGATGTTTCTATCAGGAGTTGTCGCGTTACGTACATATGTACAGTCGTGGGAAAATAAAGTAAACACCCCCTACTAACTCCTCAACAAATTATCGTAGACGAAAGTTACTGGTACCGGACGATTGGAAATAAAGTCTACTTTTAAATGATGTATATAAAATTGGCTTAAGGGGCCATCTGCATATTAAAACAAATCCAAACTTCACTTTTTTTAAAATGGCAATACCCAAATGTAACGAGATATTTCAAATCTTCGGTTCAAACTATGCCTAGAAACCAAATTTCAAGTCATTTGAATGATAATTTTTTGAATTATAGACATTCAAAATTTAGTGCTTCTAATGTTACATTTTCATATTTTTATTTATATCTCCTGAAATTATGCTCCTAATGTGCTAATTTTTTGTGTAGCAATAATACTAATATACCCAAACATAAATACGTTGAATTTGCAATTTTTATAATTTTATGATATGAATTATGAATTATGAAATTAATATTCGAAAGAAATATGAATTGCAACCTAGAATTTTTTTGATGGATTTAGATTTATTAAGTCCTGCTTTATGGAAATCCAAAATTTCTCGTTTTCCTTCAGAGTAGTTTTCAAATTATGCTTAAAAAACGGCAAAATGATGGTATAAGGGGCCGTCTATGATAGAAGTGACTAGATATTTTGAAATTTCGTATGCTATCTTGTAATCTAGCAGGCTTCAATGACTGCTTGAGTGTCGCTTAAGGTGCCTTGATCAAGAAGGGGGCTCTCTTGGTTAACAATCGAGTACCGAACTTCAATTTGGATACAGCCCTTAAAATATGCTCGTTTTAAAATAATTAATTTCTCGGAAACTTATCGTACGAATTGCATAAAAATTTGTTTTTAGGCTAATTGAAGGGTGTAGAGTTCATTTATACTGTCAGAATTGTGTACTGCTATTGAAAAAAACAAAGTTATGGTTCGTTTTAATATGTAGATGGCCCCTAAGCAAATTTTATGTACATCATTTAAAAGTAGACTTTATTTCCAATCGTTCGGTACCAGTAACTTTCTTCTACGATAATTTGTTGAGGAATTAGTAGGGGGTATTTACTTTTTTTTTTCCACGACTACATACATACATACAGATTACAGAACTGAAGGGCACATGCTCTCAGGCTTTGATAGCCTGTGAGGTAAAAAAGAGTGCACTTCCAGTTTTTAAATGAGTATCATTCCGTAGCTCGAGTCTAATCTCATAACCTTGGTAATCCAGACTATAATATTCATAAGGAACAAGGTTAACAACCTTTTACTATTGCACCTTTCCTTTGTATCACCAATGCGATTTTGTATTTCGAATTCGCGTATTTTTCGTCAACTGTTAATTTTATTTATGAAGATTTAAATCTTGAATTTTTTTGTTCCGTAATACTATTAATTTACAAGTACTAGATAACCCCTGTCAAAAATGAAGGAATGTTGATCTGCGTTTCATTTTAATAACATACTTCATACAAACAACAAACATGAAAACTTTATTACTGAATGGTTTGTATTGTAGAAAAGTACATTTTAAAAATGACAAATTATTTTTACAAATGCAAATGATGCAGTTATTTATTTATTTATTTTTTTTACTCAATATTCAATTTCTAAAATTGTTCAATAATCCATAAAGGCTTAGATTTTAATCTTTAAAATTCGAAAATGAAAAATCAGTGAAAATTACGTCATGTTGACACAATTATATTAATTCTTCTTCTTGGTGTTATTAATGTAACAATACATTTCGAGCTAAGCATAACGTCACCCACACAAACTTTTCAATTTACTTTATATATGTACTTTTTATGCTTAATCACAGTATATTCAAATAAAAAATCTTTTCTATTTAATTGATAAAAAAACTTTTAAAATTAAAATGTATACATAAAAATGTGAATATTAAAAAAAAAAAAAAATAGCTAGTTGCGGGCACATCTACAAATGCACAGCTTTCATTTAAACAATGATTAGCAAAACGATCCAGTAGAAAGCACAAGACAGAATGACTATAAAAACAGCTTTGTGTTTTAAATATATGGATTAAGGGAAGTAGGGTAATTAGGATCACTTTTTTGACAATTAATTGCCAGAGAATGAACTAGTATGTGGACTACATACTAATGTTATGCATAATTTTACTCAGTAGGTATAGTTGTCTCTTGAAATGCGTAAAGAATTATTTTCTATGTACTATGTCACATGGTACAAGTGTCTTTTTCAAAAAATATTTCTTTGATCCCAATTATCCCCATGAAATGGGGTAATTGATATCTTATCTCATGCCTTACAAGATACACAGTCATCCGTAAATGGAATTAAAAGATCTCGGTGTGGGCTTTACAGCAAGATATTTTTTGATTTTACAACTATTCTCAGAGATATAGTATTGGAAAGATAGGTACGCAGGAAAAAACATTTTTTAAAGGATTTTCAATATTCATATATTTTACACTCTGCCTGCAAAACAAAATTAAATCCAAAGTTTTCTATTGGAAATTAATAGCCTTGTTGTATTACTAAAGAACTAATTTTTTAAGTTTAAAAAAATCATTTTTTTTTCAAAATAACATGAAATGCAAGCAACGTGGGGGAGAGAGAAAGGATCAGCACACATGAAGGAGAAGCTCACCTGTTGTGAAAGAGGAAAATTTCATTTACATTGAAAGTGCTGAGGCCTAACTCGGCCTAAAATATACAGTCAAGGCTAAAATTTGGAATAAATGCAAAATAAAATTGTAAAATAAATATTTTGCTAACACAAAATGTGCAGTAAAGTAAACCAAACTGGGGGTATTTCACAGGATCTGAAAACTGAAAGATTAAAAATGCATTCTAAACCACTATTTGCTTTAAATAGAAAATAAAATATGCAATCCCATTAACCTTTAAGGGGCCACAGTAATCACTCGGGAAAAGTCGAACGCTAATGGTAAGTCTATGGGAGCGTTATTTTCAAATTTCTCGCTCAAATTTTAATTTTAATTTTTTTTTTTTTTTTTTTTTTTTTTTGCATAGGATAGCTGAGAGGATGATCTACAACCGGGCTAGTTTTTACTTTTTTGATTTTGGTTATAGTTTTTTTTATAGTAGGATAGTTTCAACTTCGGAACCGGTTCCAAAAGTAATAGTAATTTTTTAAAAAGAATCTGAAGCCAAAATCGTAAAAGTAAAAACTAGCTCGGTTGTAGATCATCCTCAGCTATCCTATGCAAAAAAAAATCATTCAAAATTTTTAAAACGTGAGCGAGATATTTGAAAATAATGCTCCCATAGACTTAGAATTAGCGCTTTCCTTTCTTCCCGTGACTGAAGTGGGCTCTTAACCCAAAAACTTTGTGATCCTATTTACCCGAAAATGCTATTTCTGGGGTAATTAGAATCATGCAGATTATTAACATTATGCTTCGTCTTTTGCAAAACCTAACGATTTCCTCGTAAAAACAACCTTTTTCTAAATTTAAATCTATAGCTATATTTCAATTTTCCTGCAATTTTTTACACAGGACCTTTTTAACTAAAACATTCTCACTTTGACGGACAACGTTTTTCTTTGTGTTCTGGGAAGACAGTAATTACTTCTACAGGAACATAAATTTTTTCCCTCCAAAACAATTGCACAAGCAGAATATTAGTCAGACTTCATAATTTCTTATCTGTTACAGATTGCCCCTGATCCCAATTATCCTTGATTCTAATTACCCCTACCTCCTCTAAATATATAGATAGCATGGTTCGACTCGGAATTATTTCCTACACGTGGATTTTATATAAGTAGGTGGTGATCGTTAATTAATAAATATGTGGGGTAATAAATATCCTCAACAATGCAACTTAATAAACCCAAGGGTTTAATTAATCGATACACGATACCATATGGAAAGAAAAAGCATAACACGAGGAACGTGTAGAAATCGCAAGATATATGAGGCTATCTTCTCGTGTAAGAAAGACTTAAATTAAAGTAATAAGAGAGGTTGACTGGGTTCTGTAGTTTTTATCTCAACATGAAGATTGAAGATCTGTTAAATGCCAAGTAAAAGATTTGAGCAAGAATTCTAAATGAATTTTAGTATTTATGTGTACGAATGTGTTTTATTATTGATGTGGTTGAATTGCCGTGATCTACTGAGTCTATCTTCTCGTGTAAGAAAGATTTAAATTAAAGTAACGAGAGGTTGACTGTATTCTATAGTTTTTATCTCAACATGAGGGTTGTAGATCTGTTAAATCCCAAATAAAAGATTTGAGCAAGAATTCTAAGTGAATTCCAGTACTTATGTGTACGAATATGTTATATTACTGATGTGGTTCAATTGCCGTGATCTACTGAGGCGATCTTCTCGTGTAAGAAAGATCCCAATTAAAGTCAGGAGCGGCCGTCAGAACTTGCCCGACGGCCCCATGGTATCCCCAACAGGGGGGGGGGGGGGGCGAATTAGAGTCCTGCGCTGGTCGAGTTATACCCGACCCGGACCCGAAAATAACATTTGAAGTAAACTCGCAACCTGACCCGAACCTGCTCAGATAAATTTTCGCGACCCGAAACCAACATGTTTCAATCCGCATCCGACCCGAACCCGAAATGAAAAGAAAGTAAATAAGGTTTTAATGCAATTATGAAAAGTAATCTACAATTACATCTCTAGCGCCAATTTTATGTTTTATATAGAAAAAGGCACAAATCTGTACTCTTTAATATTCGAATATAATAAAACCTCTGAATAGCTTTAGAGTTTAAGATTAGATGGATTGGAGTATGCCTGAAGCTCCTGCACCAGCATTATAAAATTGGACATTGTTTGGTCTTTGGCCCGAGAATTTCTACATTTAGTGGCTAAAGTAATCTAGAAGAAGACCATTCAAGCTAAATTATGCCAGGGGCATATCATTTGATCGCCGCTTGTATATTAGGTAAGCTAATTTTAACTATTATTCTTCCTTCAGTACCGTGGTACAGGAAATTAATGTTAGAAAATGTTAGTGACATTTTGTAGTAGAATTGACATGCTTTATTCCGGAATGCTCTAGGCAGTATAAGGCTATATATATATTTATGCAATTTTTTTATGTTATTGTCATGACTCTGGGTGTGGGTCCTAGTGTCTATAATTAACTTTCCAATTGTAAACTTTAACTTACCCAAAATAAAATAGTAGATATGATTTCATCAATTCTTTATTCCTACCTATATGTTTCATGCTTATTTCAGGATAGGAATGAGGGAGTGTATCACGGCCTATTTAGGCACCCAACTTCTAATGATTCTAACTGCATGCATAGCCAATATCTTTAAAGATAGAAAATTGATAATAAATAGTGAATTAAATAAATAAATAGCTAAAGCCTTATACAATAACAATGGTTAAAGGGTATAGCTAACGGCAACACAACAGTATATTCAGCAACCTTCGAGGATATACCTGAAAACCTTCGAACTGTTAAACGCTTTCCGAACAAGAATTCTGTTGTGGTTTGTGCTGCAGTGTCAAACAATGGAAAACTGCCTTTGAAATTCATCGATAAAGGGATAAAAATTAATGCGGAATATTACAAACAGGACATATTGGATATACATTTATTGCCACATGCTGACAGTTTGTATCCTAAAAAGAATTTGATATTTCAACAAGATTCTGCCCCTTTGCACCTAGCTAAACCAACACAGGTTTGGCTCCATGTCATTTGTCCGAACTTTATCATGCAAGAAGATTGGACACCTTCTTCACCGGATCTAAATCCTTTAGATTATTCCGTCTGGGGGATTTTAGAGGCTAAAGTAAACAGCAAAAAACACAGAAGTTTGGATACTCTCAAAGCTTCCACATTGCGTGAATTGAACCGATTACCACAAAATGATTCGTGCCGCAGTCGGACAATGGCATAAAAGATTATCGTTGGTAATCGATGAAAATGACGGTCGATTCGAGTAAAATTATTTCCCGATAAGTACTACGAAATTTATTTTTTAAATATAGTGGTGCGAATAGCATATAAAAAAAGTTTATGTATAAAAAGCTAGCGTCCGATAAGGATTAAATGTTTACGATCAAAACCTACTTATATCTTTCCTTAATGTTCATCTTAAAACACTATAAATTGTCACCAGAAAAGATTAATTTTCAGTGCATCGTTTTGAACAATGAAGATAATCAGTTTTCAAAATATTCAACATCACGACGGTATACGCTAACATAAACTACAATCAGGGATGTAGTGGAGGGTATACGCGGGTATACGCCGTATACCCTCTGGATTTTTTTAAAGGAGTACCGTATACCCTCTGTTTCTCATGAAAACTACAGTATATACAATCTAGGGTATACTCTATGCCTTGAGCGTATACCCTCTGCTTAGAGCGAATACCCTCTGTCTTTTTTACGACTACATCCCTGACTACAATGCTTTTTACTTTACTCAATTAAAATGAGCTGAACATATTTTAAGGACATTGAAGTAAAATTATGCAGAATTGTGCGTATAAAGAATGTAACTTTGTCTCTGGCTCTTGGCCAGCATTTTGGGAAATTTCTGCCGTGTCAGCACGAACATCACACCAGTCCGCAAATTCAATCCCAAGTTCAGAGAAGCATGTTCATCCCACTCACATTACAGCAATAGCCGTAAGATTTTTCAGCTGTTTCACGTAATGTGGTACTGATGGTATATAAACGATTTTCTTAATATGTCCCTACTTAAAAAAAATAATAATCATAGGGATTTTGTCTTGTTCGAGTTTGTATATTTTAATTCCTTTTATATTTTAACGGTATATAAAAGTATACTACGTCAAAAGCCGCTTCCAGAACCATTCAGAAAATATCTCATTCGTCGCTGTTCTTTTAGTAAGTGCAGAGAAAACGAAGATGTTACAAGTGAAAACGAGGTGTTAACATCATAAATAATATATATGATGTTCTTCACCTATACCCCGTGACCGGGAAGACCGGCTTTATCCCCTTGTGTTAATAGTAATTCAACTTTTTACTGAAATTGTAACAGATGACAAACTATTCAACATTAATGATGTTATATAACAAAGAATGAAAGTGAAATTTATCTCAATTTCTTAAACAAAAACAGCGTGTGATGTTACTATAAATAGTAACTCGAAGAAGAATATATCGTAAACATATCGATGTTTTGTCTGTCACCTCAATTGAGTAAGTACTTGGGGATGGAAATCAAAATAAACGGCGCCTCACTTTTCAGAACCATTTCTCTCACCCCATAACTAAGACGACGGCTATCATAAATCTGCCGTCATCTTATCGGGTAACATATCGCCAAATCTCGGAACAAACTGTCAAAAACCAGTATGAAGCGGCCTTTTGAAGCATTAAGGTGAAAATCGGAAAAAAAAAGCAAGTGGTCAGTGGAGTCGCACTACGATTTTGAACATATTTGCTTATATTTCCCCCAATGACATTTTGATAGAAGATAAATATAAAAATATTATGCTATGATGGATAAGTGATATGTAACAAATAATTATTTTTTAAATATATATTCAACTGATTTTAAGACGATTATAATTGTTTATTTTCAAAAAGAAAAAAGTCAAGAAAAAGAAAATACGCTAGTAACATAAGATTTTCATCGATTATATATATATATGGAGCATTCTCACAATCTTTTGACTTTTTTTTTTTTGGGGGGGGGGGGGGGGGGAATCTGGCGAAATTAAACTTGCTAAAATAACATTTTAATCTGATAGACGAATGCCTTAATGATTCAAAATAAAGAAAAAATGGTCAGCAGCGAAAAATTTTTTATTTAACTGAGGTTTAAGTTCAACTTGTGAGTTTAATTTTCCTTACCGTTTTACCCCTATAACTTTTTATTTTCTTCTAAATTTTTACTTATAATGAATTTGCATAGTACCCACAGGACATTCAAATAAGAAATAATAACAATGTAGTACTTTTAATACAGAATTTTTGAATAACATTGTCTTAAAGGGGTGTTAAAGAAGGGACGGTAAGGTAAAAAAAGGGGATGATATTGGGAAAAAGGGAACCAGTGGTAAAAAGAGGGACGGTAAGGATAGAACGGTAAGGAAAATTACCACCTATTTTTGGGGAAATCATGTTAAGACTAAGTGATAGCCACAATGTTCATTGATTTTTAGAAACAGTTGTTAACATTGGATTAAATTAATTTTTTTTTTTTTTTTACCTCGAAAAGTGCAGGAATAAACCTTGGGGATGGTGAGACTACCAATAAAGCCACGGTGCTTGAAATTGATATTTAAATGCTGATTTAAATTCTACAGTAAATTTCCTGCCAAAGAATTTTAGACATTATTTCTCTAACATACTTCTGCATGAGAAAAAAAATTGAAAAAAATTCTGTGGCTGCATCTGAAATGATTTTATGTATAATTTCAGAAGAGGGATGGTAAGGAATATAAATTCCAGGGACAGAGTTTAAAAAATAATAACAACCCTAAAAATGTATGCAGGTTAATTTTTAGCTACATATTTATATAAAACAATAGTTCCAGTTTCAGAAAAAAATTCCATCGAATTATTTTTATTGAAGCAATTTTATACAGACAGCTCCAAACTTAAAAATCAGCATCAGGGACACGGGACGGCAGATGAGTTTTCCTGGTATTTGGACCCCCAACATCGTCCAAAATTTATTTATTTCGTTAATATTGTTATGGAATCATGCAATGGAATGTTCCCCAGTATATGAAATAAAAAAAAAACACAAAAAAGTGTATTAAATAAAAAATTATTATTCAGGGACATGAAAGTCAAAAGATTGTGAGAATTCCCCATATACATATATATATATATATATACATGTATGTATATATATATATATATATATATATATATATATATATATATATATATATATATATATATATATGCGTGTGTATGTGTAGGTTTTGAATTTTTAGATCGCATCGTTTATCTCACTTTTGAAGTCCGTGACGTGATCAACAAACTAACTCTCTGGCCTTTATTTATTGTCTATAATTTGAAAGCATGAGACATGTAAGTAAAATTCACGGATCACTTAGCACAATGACTTTAGATTTTGCAAATCAGAAAAGAGGAGAATCTTTTTTTTTTTTTTTTTTTCATAATTTCATGTGGCCCGGAAGCGGTCAATAAACAATAAGCTGTATTAGGCCTAATTGGAATGTTCTACAATTATCGTATAATCTATTTTTTTTTTAAGTGAAGATTTTTAAGTAAGTCTTGGTGCATTTGAAAAAGCTAATTTCCCACGCGTCAGTTAGGTGGAGGCTCCCTAATGGTTTGGGCTGTTTTTTCCTCTGGATGCAAGCTTAAAATTGCTTTTCTAGAAAAATGACAAAATAGATATAGTACCTATATTAACATATACCTCTTTTTAAATGTTATACGCCATTTGTTGAACCAGGGTGAAACATTGCCGGCCTGAACTATATTTTTCAACAACGTAATGCCTCAATTCACTCTGCAAAAGACACAAAAATGTGGTTTGAGGATAATAATATTTCCACACTTGATTGCCCGGGCCTATAGTCCGGACCTAAATCCCATGGAGACGTTTGGGGTATTACAGTGCGCAATATCTACCGAAAAAATGGTCAAATGGTCCAGTGTAACACGAAAGCATAATTAAAATCTGCCATTTGTGTTTTGTTTCCTCGACAAGTTCGAAACCTTGTAAACTCTATACGCCATGACGCTGCATTAAAATTATTAAACACGAATAAATCACAATTGACATGTAACCTTTCTATAATTTAGATAAATTTGTCCCGTTCTTATCATTTTGCTCCTACTGCATATCCAGTGGAAATGCAATTTGTCATAGTGTATTAATAATAACTAGCCGCCCTTGGCGACTAGTTTAGTCTCCCTTAAAATTTATGTTTGGGAAAGCATTAAGTACTGTATCATGTTACTTTTATTCATAATTTAATTTATTTGGATTCCCTTAAATATAATTAATATAATCCCTTAAGCTAATATTAGCTTTTGTTGCATTAAAATATCTCAATTTGTTGATTTTCTGTAAGCAAGTAAACCCTATTGCTTTACAATGGAAGTCTATAGGAATTTGGCGAAATATTAGAGATATCGATAAGTTGGCGTCACTTTTGACGACTAATTTTGATCGCCAAATTTGGTGATATATCACCAAGTTGGCGACAAACTTGGCGGTATTCGGCGACGTAAAAGGGTTTCCCCTACGGTAACACCCCCTTATAGGTATGGCGATGCATTAAATGCTGTTCAATAACCAATGAGATGCGTTTCATTCGAGCGTTGCCAAAGAACTGTTTTCTTATACCTGATGCCGATGAAGTGGTTAACCACTTCAACGGTTGCCCGAACAATTAGCAAATAATCGCGATTTCTGTGCCATATACGATAGCGTAATATATATATATACACTATGACGCAAAAGTTTAGACAATGAAGAAATTCTTACATACTTTGAAAAATATTTATTCAATTTTCAAATCACTGCTTGAAATTAATGTGCTGTACATATAAACAATATTTATAACAAAGAAAAGTGGAATTGTGCATATTACGATAAATTAAATGGTAACAAAAATAAACTGCTGTCTCAAAAGTTTAGACACAAATTAAATAAAATCGAAATAAACAATTTTTAAAACCTGATTGCGCATCCATGCTTATGTATTACGTCATATACACGAGATTGCATGGAAGAAACTAAATCTTGCATAGTTTGTGGATCGATATCGTACCATGCATTCTCAATATATGTCTTAAGTTCCTTTTCAGAAGAGTATTGTCTAGCGTTGCTATAAACTTTACGACACATGATGCTCCAAAGGTTTTCTATAGTGTTAAGATCTGGGCTACATGCTGGCCAGTCGAGAACTCTTATATTATGGGAATTAAACCAAGATTTTGAATGTTTTGCAGTGTGAATTGAAGCATTGTCTTGCTGAAATTCCCACTGAGGACCCCCTAGAAGCTCAGCAAATGGCAGTAGGTTTTCTTCTAATGTCTGTGTATAATGCTGTGAAGTTTGACGACCACTGGTGAAGGTCAGAGATACTTGTCCATTATAGCAAAAGGCTGCCCAAACCATCACCGAGCCCCCTCCTTGTCTGCGACTAAAAAAACGTCGAGGTTCCTTCCGCAAGTCATGCCAGTACGATAAACAACCATCTGGACCATCCAGATTCCACTTTTTTTCATCGCTAAATATGACTGACAGCCATTTCTCTCCATATGACATATGCTTTCGAGCCCACATAAGTCTTTGTAACTTATGATGTGGTTTCAGAGCTGGTTTCTTCTGCATTTTGCTATAAACGATTGTTCCTTTTTCCAAAATTCGTCTACGAATCGTATCCTTTGATACAGAGAGTCCCGATGAGCTTTGAACTCCACGTACGCTCATTTGTTGAGTACTCGCTAGTCTTTGTATCAGGAGATCCTCTCGTACATTTGTCACACGTGGCCTCCCAGACCGACATTTTGCTTTATATTCGGAACCACTCGATAAAACTCGATAAATAGATTTTTTTGACCTATTAATAATAGCAGAAATTTCAGAAACGCTCTTCCCTTCACCTTTCAACTGCCAAATCCTTGAAACCTCATTCACTTGAATTTCTTTAGCTCTCGGCATGGCGACTATGAAGCGCAATCGTTTGCAGAACTTAAGTACTCCAAATTTGTGACATCATCGATTCTAAATTTGCATATGCCAGCGAATATTCAAAGAAATTTAGAATAGTGTCTAAACTTTTGCGACAAGCACATTTGAATTTTTATGAAAAAAATTAGTATTATTGCAAATAAAACGACTGTCTTTTGTACATAGCATTTTAAATCAGTTTTTGAATATATTTACAGGTTTTTGTAATTCTGACGTCATAATTCTACATTTTAAAGCTGAATGACGTCATTGTCTAAACTTTTGCGTCATAGTGTATATAGATTGTTTAGCAATGGGCCGTATTCTTTCTTTCGGTTCGAGACTATAAAAATCGTCATTTTATCTTATGTTGATATATGTACATCACAGAAGTATTGTCTGTAGTACTTATTGCATGCAGATGATTACAGAAAATTTCGTTTACACTTAAAAGAATATAAATAGTTTAGCATTTGTTTCCAGTTTCCAGCTAATAATCCATAAATAAATTGAGCCTATTATTCCTTTCGGTTCGAGGCTATAAAAATCGCCATTTTACCTTATGTTACGTCACAAGAATACTGTCCATTGGACGTAATTGGAACGGCAAAAGACGATATGCACGTTTCATCATCAGTTATGATTTTAGAAATAAAGTGGTGGTTACAATAAGTTATCATACACTATATGGCTATTAATCACCGGCAACTTTCAATTTTAGACATTTTATCGAATATTTAAAAATATACTCGTCAGATTCTTCTGGAATTTTAGGATTAAACAGAACAGGTTTGAGTTCATATGTATCAACGTCGATTTGATAAGGGGGACAATTAGGGGCCAACAAAAAATTAAAGAAAAAATAATAATACTTGGGATCACCCTGTAAAATAAAATGCACACAATGATCTATCGCTGCAGAATATACATAGGCAGACATTGTACAATATGTGTAGTCATTTGTGTAAGAATAGCATGTATATTAATAGAAATACAGCGATTTTTGTAAAAAATTAAAAATATTCTTGCATGTTTTTTGCTTAAAACATACAGGGTTTTTAACCAAATTTAACGCCAGTTTCAGAAAAATTGACAAAATGTAGTAGAAACAATATAGTGCAATTGGAATAGAAATATATTTAATATTTAAGGAAATATGGGCAGTTGTATAAAATAATTTTTATCTGCGCATACACGAACGATAACAAGGTACTTTTTGCATAATTTAATAGTCAACTCTATGGAGCAACTTATCAAAAAAATCAGTCAAATATAGTAAAAATTCAGAGAGACGTTTAGAGTGAGCTGTTTTTTAGTTTCTCACTAAAACTTGCTGAATGATAAGGGATTGTCCACAAATTGATATGTTATCTGACAGCGATCGGAGCAAGTTTTTTGAAAAAGCTATTTAATTATAGTTTACGGTTATGTTTATGTAGATTTTGACTCTATGGTTGCTATGCAATTCTGAATCCTTGTGATGTCCCCTACCTTCCCTTAAAGTTTGTCCCATTACTTCTGGGACACCCTGTGTATGTGTATTTTCTGTATAAACGTAATTTGTATGACAGTCGTGAAGATAATAAACTAAAATCTAAGCTATATTATACATTTTTCATGAGTTATAAGTCAATAACTTGCAATTTGACTTTTATAGTGATATTTCAATAGCTTTTTGAGAAATAACGTTTTGCGTATGGAATTTTCACAGAAAAGTGCATTTTCCATAAAATACATTTATTTAACTGAAACATTTACTTAACTATTTTAAACTTTATTTAACATTTACTTAACAGTTATGTAAATTGGAAATTTACTGTACTTATAGATAAAGGTCTTTTTTTGTGCCCTTTTATATCTAAAAGACAGTTTTGGCAGCTTTTGTACGAAGGAAAAAAAATTAACGCTGAAACTGTCTTTCAGACATAAACGGCACACACACAAAAAAAAAGACCTTGATCGATAAATACAGTAAATTTCCAATTCACATAACTGTTAAGTAAATGTTATGTAAAGTTTAAAATAGTTAAGTAAACGTTTCAGTTAAATAAATGTATTTTATGGAAAACTGTTCAGTGAAAATTACATACGCAAAACGCGATTTCTCAAAAAGCTATTGAAAACACTATAAAAATCAAGTTGCAAGTTTTTGACTCATAACTCATCAAAAATGTCCAATTTATCTTAAATTTTAGTTTATTGTCTTCACCACTTTCATACAAATTACGTGTGTACAGAAAATACGTATATATGCGATAGAATTTACTATAGAGTGTTTTGCGTATTGGGCTAAATTTCATAAAATTTTAGCATAAACTCCTCAATTTACCTAATGTAATCAATGCATGGACTATATTTTCATTTCATCGTAGTTTAGAGTCAAAATTTTCCTAAACATAACCGTAAACTATAATTAAATAGTTTTTTCAAAAAACTTGCTCCGAGCGCTGTCAGATAACTTAAAAATAACAATTTGTGGACAATCCCTTATCATTCAGAGAGTTTTAGAGAGAAACTAAAAAACAGCTCACTCTAACGGTGATATCTCTCTAAATTTTTGCAATATTTAACTGATTGTTTTAAATAAGTTGCTCCATAAAATTATGTAAAAAGTTCCTTGTTATCGTTCGCGCATGCGCAGATAAAAATTATTTTATACAACTGCCCATATTTCCTTAAATATTTAATACATTTATATTCCAATTGCACTATTTTGTTTTTATTACATTTTGTCAAATTTTCTGAAACTGGCGTTAAATTTGTTTAAAAACCCTGTATGTTACAAGAAAAAAACATGCAATAATTTTTTTAAAAAATCGCTATATCTCTATTAATATATACATGCTATTATTACACAAATGAATACACATATTATACAATGTCTGCCTATCTATATTCTGTATAGCGATAGATCATTTCGTGCATTTTATTTTAGAGGGTGATCCAAAGTATTATTTTTTTTTTCTTTGATTTTTTGTTGGCCCCCTAATTGTCCCCCTTATGAAATCGACGTTGATAAATATGAAGTGAAACCTGTTCTTTTTAATCCTAAAATTTCAGAAGAATCTGACAAGTATATTTTTAAATATTCGACAAAATGTCTAAAATTGAAAGTTGCCGGTCATTAATGGCCATATAGTATATTTTGCATTGGCGACGGTACTAGCTACCGAAACTAGTAGTTTGCAACAAGAAATAAAATGTTTTGTAGCTTTAAAACGTTTTTATTTATTTATTTATATTTATAAAGTGGTGGTTATTTACCATCATTAAGTAATTTTTAGGTTCCATTATGATTCTGGCACGTTCCGCTTTTAGTGTTATTATGTTAAATTATGGTGAACCGAACGACAATCTAATTTTTCATATCCATTTCTTCGAGAATAATTTCATGTATAGTTTCGAATCTAATGTTATATTATGTTCCTTATCCTTCTTTGTCATTTGATAGGTACAGCAATTACCATAGAGTAACATTTTTCGTATGACCAACACATTTTCTGGGGACCTTGGGACTATAGCTGAAAAAAAGCCTTCCTATGTGTTCTTCATTCAAAAGAGAATTTTGACGTCTACTAAATTTTGTAAGCCATTTGAACAGAATGGCGTTAGATAGAACTCCAATTGACGTTGAAAGCATTTTAGCTTTATCTAGGTCTACTGTACCGGAAACTATACAGCTATCCCTCTCATCGCGAAATCTCATGTTAACCTATATGACAAATTTTAAATAGGTGATTATTCAATACTAGGGGTTCGGAGAAGGAAAATCTCCTTGAAACCTTAAAAAAATTAAAAAGAAAATTATTATACAATTTTTGTAAGTACCATTTTACGAATCTTAAAAATAAAAATTATGATGATAATTCACTTAGAACCGAAGTTATAACTAATTAACGCAATATAATTTATGCTCAGTTATTCAGTGTTGAATTCAGACACTTTTCTCCGGAAGGGGGCTCCGGAGTGGACATTATAAAGTTCCGGGGGAGGGGGGGGGGGTTATTGCACGTTTTGACCATCTTCCGGGGGGACATCTCATTGGTCCGGGGGATGCCCCCCCCCCGGGTCACTCCCTGAATTCAACACTGCAGTTATTGCAGTCTTCCTCAGTCCACACGTTGATGAATTTTCCTAGACCCACGGCCACGATCACCACTCGCACAGACTTCGAGAAAATGTTCTTTTATTTTGATAGACTGCTACCACAGATATACGTGATATCGGGCACGTTGTGAGAAGGATTATCAAAAAGAATGCTAAACTTATTCAATTAAAATTAACGAACAATTTATTTACAAATTATTTACATATAAATAAAACATTGTTTACATTTAAGAGCTCGGATATAGACGATCTGGCCCGATACTAAGCTACATATAGCAAGTACTCTCTGCGCACTGTGTTAACTTATTAAAATATTATATTTCCCACTCACATTATGGTATCTCATGAATTTTTATCGAAGGAACACCCTTGATCTCCCCGTTGCGCCGGCTATCTCCGCAAGAGACTCAAAGTCTTTCCCGAAAACTCCACTCAGGAAACACCAACCTACTAAGTTGAGGTCTGCGCCAGAACTGCTTTCTCTCTTTCTCAGCGATGCCTTCCAAACGCAGCCTACGGGGATCTCCTGTGAACAGGGACCCCTTCTCTTATCTAAAAACTTCTCCCTCAGATGGTCTTCACTACTTACGAGATAGGGAATTTCTTTATTTGCCTTATCTGCGGTATGCGTTCTTGAATAGCAAGGGAAGCTGGAATGCATTGATACAATGAACTTGTTCAATCAATCCTATTTAACTAAAAACAGCTCGGATCAACTTTAAGAGGAAAAATATTACTTTAAATCCTGTACGCAGAAAGTGATGCATGTGAAATACAATAAGCAAGTAAAAAGATAATATCAGATAATAGAAATCTTAATTAGTTATCTGCTCGTTAGCGTTAGAAACCTGACAACAGTCTTAGAAAAAAGTAAACACCCCTTACTAACTGTGCAACAAATTATATAGAAGAAAGTTACTAGTACCAAATGATTGTAAATAAAATCTACTTTTAAATGATGTATATAAAATTTGCTTAAGGTGCCATCTACAAATAAAATACAGCACAAACTGTTTTTTTTTAATGGCAAAAAACAACAACAACAAAAACTGCCCAAACTTTGTTGTTTTTTAAAAGAGCAACACCCAATTTTGACAATATATTTTAAATCTTCGGTTCATACTATGCCTAGATACGAAATTTCAAATCATTTGGCTGATGAGTTTTTGAATTATAAGCATTCAAAATTTAGAGCTTGTAATGTTAAATTACATTTTCATATTTCTGTTAATATCTCCTGAAATTATAAAATGTTCTAGTCTTTTGTGTGGTTATAATACTAAAAAAACGAAACATAAATACATAGAATTTGTAATTTTTATTATTTTATAATATGAATGATGAAATTAATATTCGAAAAATTAAGAATTGCAACCTACAATTTTTTTGATGGCTTTATTATTCCAGCTTCAGGCGAATCCAAAATTTCAAAATTTTCTTCCAAGTAGTTTTCAAATTATGCTTAAAAAACGATAAGATGCTGGTTTAAGGGGCCGTCTATGATGTGCAGAAAAGATAATTTGAAAGAGATTTCTTTTACTCATTTTATTGAAACATTTGGGTTGGCAATAGACAAAACATATTAAGTGAGTGAAATAGTCATATTGGCAAGAAATAATACATTAACAGATGTGACTTACTCATTTGGTAGCATTTCAACAATCGAGTACCGAACTTCAATTTGGATACAGCCCCTAAAATAGGCTCATTTTAATAATAATAAATTTCTCTGAAAGTAATCGTACGAATTTCATGAAAATTTGTATTTAGGCTAATGGAAGGGTGTAGAATTTATTTGTGGTGCCAAATTTGGGTATTGCTATATACAGGGTGTTTCACAAAGGACCCCTAACTTTAAAAATCAATAACTCGGAAACGATGATAGATAGAGACATGAAACCAGTGGTATGCTTAATAAAAAATCGTAAGAATCTTATACATAAATCTCAAAATTTAGTTCAAAATAGTCCCGATAGATGGCGCTGAGAGCGTTAAGAATCTTTGGGCGTGTTCAAGATGAACGCGCGCCGCGCGCGCAAGCTCAGGAGACAGGAACATGGAGTAGGTCTTTATCCTAGATGGAATAAATTCTCAGTACGTTCAGGAAAAGATCTTGGATTTGATTAATTATTGTGCTAATTATAAAGATAATCTGTTGCAAATGAAAGGTGAGCTAGATAGCTGAATGGACAGAGTATTGAACTCGAGACTAGGGGTTATGGGTTCGAATCGTGTTTGCCACGGGTTTGGGTCCAAATTGTGCTTATGATTTTTTTCAATTTATTGGTTACTTTATATTTTTGATAATAAATAAGATATTTTTGATAAAGATAAATTTTTATGTTAATAATACAGAAGCACATGTGAGTTTTTATCGAGACTAGGATGCAAATCATATTTTACGGTGTTAAAATCAACATGGAAAATATTATAAAAATAAAATGTAATAGATGTACATTATTTTAACTAAAAATATCTAAACACATATTTTCTAGAAGAGATAAAATATATGGGGTTTGTCGTCTAGTTTTGTAGTGAATAAAGTATGGTTAGAATGTTTATAAATCTTCAAGAATGTTTATAAATTTTAAAAAATATGATCTGCATCCTAGTCTCGAAAAAAACTCACATGTGCTTCTGTAGTATTAACGTAAAAATTTATCTTCATCAAAAAAAAAAAAAAAAAAAAAAAAAAAAAATTATTATGAAAAATATAAAGCAACCAATAAATTGAAAAAATCATAAACACAATTTGGGGCGCGGAGGATTCGAACCCATAACCCGTAGTCTCGAGTTCAAGGCTTTGTCCATTCAACTGTCTAGCACACCTTTCATTTGCAACAGATTATCTTTATAATTAGCACAATAATTAATCAAATCCAAGATCCATTCCTGAACGTACTGAACATTTATTGTATCTATGATAAAGACTCACTCCATGTTCCTGTCTCCTGAGCTCGCGCGCGCGTACATCTTGAACACGCCCAAGGGCTCTTAACGCTCTCAGCGCCATCTAACGGGGCTATTTTAAACTAAATTTTGAGATTTATGTATAAGATTCTTACAATTTTTTAATTAAACATACCACTGGTTTCATGTTTCTATCTATCCCCGTTTCCGAGTTATTGATTTTTAAAGTTAGGGGTCCTTTGTGAAACACCCTGTATATATATATAAGTTTGGACTTGTTTTGATATGCAAATGGCCCCCAAGCAAATTTTATATACATCATTTAAAAATAGACTATTTTTAATAGTTTGCTACTAGTAACTTTCTTCTATGATAATTTGTTGCAGATTGGGTGTTTACTTTTTTCCACGACTATACAAAAGAGAAATTTCAACTTTTAAATCATTTTCTTCAAACTATGGTTTTTAACATGGCTCGCATTCTAATTTCAGAAATAATTAACAATCTTCAAATTTTGTATGATGGTGTATTTTACATACATGGTGTGTTCACAAAGTTTCAAGACTGGTCCTAGAACACAAAAGTTATTAAACATTTTTGTGCAGCGAACTAAATTTCTTCGAAATATGACCCTTGGGCATAAACACACCGCTGACAGCGCTTTTTCTATTATTCATAGACTCCCTGGGGGTCTTCGCGTACAAGGCTGTTAAGGCACCTCGTCGAAGCTGCTTGGGTCACTGAAATCGTGTCTAATCGCTTCCCTTTCAGGCCTTTCTTGATCCGGGGAAATAAAAATAGTCGCTGGGAGCAAAATCGGGGCTGTAGAGGGCTTGCGGCAGTATTGCCACATTAAACTTAGGCAAAACTTCGGCAGCGGCAAGCGGCTTCTGAGAGGGCGCATTGTCGTGGTGAACAATCCAGTCGTCTCTGATGTCTGGGCGGGCGCGCCGGACTGTATCCTTCAAATAGTGGTGCATTCCAGCGTAAAACTGACCTGACCCGGCGCCTCCGCCCAGAAACCAGAGAATGTTGGATTGTTCACCACGACAATGCGCCCTCTAACACGTCGCTCGCAGCTGCCGAAGTTTTGCCTAAGTTTAACGTGGGAATACTGCCACAAGCCTCCCTACAGCACCGACTTCGCTCCCATCGACTTTTTTATTCATTCGGATCAAGAAAGACCTGAAAGGGAAGCGATTCGACACGATTCCAGTGATCTACGGTTCCAGCTTCGACGAGGTCACTTAACAGTGCTGCGCGCGAAGACCCCAAGGGAGCCTATGAATAATAGAAAAAGTGCTGGCAGCAGTGCTGATGCCCAAGGGTCATATTTCGAAGAATTTTAGTTCGCAGTACAAAAATGTTTAATAACTTTTGTATTCTAGGACCAGTTTTGAAACTTTGTGAACACACCATGTATGTTATGAACCTACACTTATTTCCAGGTAGGTCCACTTTAACAGGTGGGGAATAATTCCCCACTCCTTAATTTTCATTGAATTTTTTTCAGAATTTTTGCTTTTAATGTTATAACTGACTGAAAGAAAAGTAATTTCTACCGCAAAATTGATTATTATTTTATGTGGAAATTTAAGTACTACATCTTAAGAAAGTATATACGTAATAATATGCAAATATATGTGTTTGTTTATTCATTATCTTGCTCGTAAGACACGTCACGTGGAAAAATTCTTGATTAGTTAATATAAATTAATTCTGATTGCATTTTATTAAATCTTTTTATAAAAATGTGTTAACAAACAGTTTAATATTTTAACTGAAAAACATGTTTACTTTGGAACTTTGGTGGAATATTTGCACCCTCTTAAAATTTTGGTGTAAAATCACGTAATATCTAGCTGCTCAATCTGATCTCCACCATATTATCAAAATAGGGTTTTTTCATCATCAAAAAGTGGATGTCCGATCCTCACGTAGAGCGTTTTCAAAAATGGTCTTCTTAAATTTTAAGTATTTTTTAAAAAAGATAATAAAACGTGAAAAATTTACTAAAGTATAAATTTAAAAGTTTTTTGAATATTTAAAATTTATAAAATTGGCTCGTGGGCATTTAAAGAAAAAATGGAATCATGTTTTACATATGTTTTGTGCCCTATTTTAACGCAAAAATTTCAGATCTTTGAAAGTTTTCATGGAAATGAGTAATGTGTATTTTTTTTTATTAGATGTTATGTAATATTAATATAAATCAATGGATAGGATTAAAAAAAAAAAAAATGTTAGAGCAAATTTTTGACACATTCCGAAACTATTTAAATAATCAAATAATAAAAAAGAACGTTTGGATTATACGGATATAGATTTAATTTACATTTTGTAAATATTTCAATTCATAAAATATTAAATTAGTAAAAATTGTTTTAGTAATGTAATCATTGCACCATATCGCTCCATCGATATAAATGTAAGAACATCACTTTTATTTATTTATTTATTTTTTAATAGAATGATATGAAAATATCCACAGGTATCATCAAAAGAACGAGAAATAGTGCAATTACTATTAGTGTAATGGAATAAATTCAATATAACATTTTACGATTTCTTAGGAACGCAGACCTTCACAACTAAAAACTAATCAAATCAGTTTTGGATGTAATATTTTTCTATCCGTAGAAAAATATGAATTTTATTTCTGCTTTTTAATTTCATCAAAATTAATTATTTAATCATTTCAAAGAAATTAAATAATTCCATATTATGCATACGCATACATTAACTAGCTGAAGATTAATTAATTTTTATTATATTATTATACTAAATACTGAACTACCATAATATTTTCGAAGAATTATACATTGGCTCCGCCTCTTGCCAGATAAACTAATTCTTGAAGGCTTCGCTTCAAATATCATGGGAAAAAGTTAAATAAAAAAAATGAAAACAAGCTTATGGTTATTGATTTTTTTCGTGTGTCCAAATCTTTCTCCGCTGTCGTTACCTGTCGCCTCCAACAAAAAACGTTTTAGAAAGCAGGGTCTGATTACTTAGGGGGGCAAACTTCCACCAATAAATTTAAATAGAAATTTTTGGCTTATGTAAAAGTCTTATTTATGCAAAATTTCTGTCAAAAATAAGACAAAAATTTCTATTCGTTTTTACTGGTGGAAGTTTGACCGCCGGTAATCAGACCCTGTTTAGAAAGTTGAAAATCATTAAAACATATATGGGTCATTTTGCAGAATTTCAGTAAGGATGAGTGCTTCACCATTTTTCACTTCCCTTATACTACGTATTTGGAAATCTATTTGGAAAAAGATAAAAAAATATTTTGCCAAAAAATTCTATCTTAAAAATCTTTTCAATTAGAGTAGGGATGCACAACCTGTGGCCCGCGGGCCAAAAGTGGCCCACGAAGGGTTAACGTGTGGCCCGCGAGTTTCGTCAATTTATAACTGGAAAAAATTTTCAATTTTTGTCCATATTTCGCAGGAACAAATCGTTAATTTACCGTGAGAAAAATTGAAAATTTCGTCAGTCAGCTAAGAATCACGAATTTCACTGATCGGGTGCGAAAAAATCGCGAATTTGGTTGATCAAACACAAAAAATTCGCGAATTTTGTCGATCAGGCAAGGAAAAATTGCAAATTTCGTTGACCAAACACGGAAAAATCGCGAATTTTGTTGATCAGGTGCGGAAAAATAGTGTCGATCGAGCACGAAAAAATCGTCAATTTTGTTGATGATGCGCGGAAATATTGCAAATTTTGTTGATCGGCTGCGGAAAAATCACTTAAAAATCATGAATTTCGTTGATCGGATGCAGAAAAATCTCAGATTTCGTTGACTGCCTGCGGAAAAATTGCGCGTTTCGATTGTTTATCGCGAATTTCGTCAATTTGTCGCGTGGAAAAATTGCAAATTGCGTCAGTCAGTTAAGAATCGCGAATTTCGTTGATCGGAAGCAGAAAGATCGCAAATTTTGTCGATCCGGCACGGAAAAATTGCAAATTTCGTCAATAGTGTTGTCGATCGGGTTCCGGAAAAATGTGGAATTTAGTGGCTCGGGTGCGAAAAAATCGCGAATTTTAACGATTAGGCGCTGAAAAATCGCCAATTTCGTTTATCAGACACGGAAAAATCGCGAATTTTCTCGATGATGCTCAGAAAAGTTCGAAATTTTGCTGATCGGCTGCAGAAAAATCGCGCGTTTCTTCAGTTTATCGCGGGCAAAAATTGCAAATTTCGTCAATTCGCCGCGGGAAAAAATTGCAAATTTCATCAGTCAGTTAATAATTGCGAACTTCATTGATCGTAGTCGAAAAAATCGCGAATTTAGTTGATCGGACGCAAAAAAATAGCAAATTTCGTCGATCGGACACTGAAAAACAGCGAGTTTTGTCAATCGGGGCCCGAAAAATCGTGAATTTCGTTGTTTGGGCACGAAAAAATTGCGAATTTCGGCATCCAGGTGCGCAAAGATAGCAAATTTTCCCTATCAGGCGCAGAAAAATCGCAAATTTTGTCGACCGGGCCCAGAAAAATAGCGAATTTCGTCATTCAGGTGCGCAAAGATAGCGAATAGTGCCTATCGGGCGTGGAAAAATAGCGAATTTTGTCGACCGGCTTCGGAAAAGCTGTGAATTTTGTCGCAAATTTCGTCTGTCGGCTCCTCCTTTTCTTCCTTCATTCGTAAAGTCGGCTTTAATTTTTTCGGCACTGGCCAATTTCATGCCTATGTTTGTTTTTTAGCACTTTTAATAAAACAAAATTTACTCCTCCAAATAAAGTCAAGGAATATTATCACTCCTTCGAAATAATCCTTGCTATATACAAATGTTGATGTTGATATATCCTTGCCAACTGAATTAGATATGTTGACAGGATAAGGGGAACAGAGAGGTGTAAAATTCCCCTTCCCCTCTGAAATCATATTTTTTATCTGATTATAGGCCAAAGATCACCTGCCTAAAATGGAACTCTCTCCTTGTTACTGACGTGGCCCTCGGCAACCCAGAAATTTTTGTAAGTGGCCCTTCTCTTAAAAAGGTTGTGCACCCTTAAATTAGAGGGAGGTCGAAATCTGCGATTTTACAAAATTCATAGGTTTATAACCTCCTGCATACTTTTCTAATTAATACAGATATACAGGGTTCATACAGAGTTGGGAAGAAAAAATCCAAGGAGTACCCAAAAAATCCAAGGAGTCCAAAAAATTTTAAGGATTTGCCATTTTAGGTAGATTTTGTAAGAAATACTACCTATTGCAGTCGTTACCATGGTGCGACTTTTGAAAAATACCTTCATAACTTTTCATTATATGACCCCAGGAACCCAAAACCACCCTCACCTAAAAAGTTTATATATGTGTGTGTATGTATGTATGTACTAAATTTTGTCCGCACGATAAAAGTCGCAATTATGCACGGATCGTCTTCAAACTCGCCAACAACTTTGAGATGGTTAATATCTCGGCGGGGATTGAAAATGGGCAAAATCAGCCCAAGGGAATGGAAATGGGGAGGGCTCAAAATTTTGAATACCGTCTTAACATGATTCTGATAAAACCAGCTCTTACACAACAATGACAGGAAAAAATAAATATTTTTCGTTATAGCAGTTGCCAACAATTAAAAAAAAAGAAATAAAATTCTCACCACAACAATTGCTTTTCTATTGCAAGATTTCACGTGAAAAATTAAATTAAATAAACAGTTTGACGAATTGAAAACAAATTGAATATTACGTCATAAGTTTTCGAGAGCAAGATTTCGGCATGAAAATTCAAAATGAAATAAATAGTTTGACGAATTAAAAAAAAATATATATTGCATCATATTCGAAATATAATGGACCTCAGCAAGAGAATAGGTAACGTTATGTGAGTTTAAAGAAACTTATTGAAACATGATGAAAACCCGACTATGGAAATATTAATATATTTTAACACTTTGAGGTTCTCTGAATTTGCTTTAGCCATTTTTAAACCTATTCCATATACATGCGTGTGTGTATTCGTGTATATTAGAATTTTTACAAAATGTTTAGCTCCCTTAGAGCTCATTCTTAGTGAAGGAACTGAGTTTATCTCTAATCTTGATTTAAGTTTTGTTGTTGAATTTAGTACTTAACTTCGAAATCTACCTCCGCCTGTAGGCAAGAGCCGGCAGGGTTTTTATGTTTTTATGTGCTGCATTGTTATGTGGTATGCACACTCCAATTGTCACAGGGGTGATTCTGAGTAAAAAAAAAATTTCTGAAATTCACAGCAAGCAAATCTTCTGAAAAGTTACACCAAAGAGGGGGGGGGGGGGATTCCACTCCCGACACTAGCTATGAGTTTTCTCCGTGGCGAAAACTTTGACGAAATTTGTGGATTTTTTCGCAATCTTTTGACGAAATTTGCCGATTTTTCGCGATCTTTTGACGAAATTTGCCGATTTTACACGATCCTTTGACGAAATTTGTCGTTTTTCCGCGATCTTCCGACGAAATTTTTGGGTTTTCGCGATCTTTCGACGAAATTTGTGTGTTTTTCGCGATGTTTTGACGAAATTTGTGGGTTTTTTCGCAATCTTTTGACGAAATTTGCGAGGTTTTTCGGGATTCTTTGACGAAATTTGCGTTTTCCCACGATCCTTTGACGAAATTGGCGATTTTTCTGCAAACGATTGACAAAATTTATTTTTTTCGGCGACCATATGTCCGAATTTTCGGATTGGTGACCGATTTTTTTTAATTTTCGGAAATGAATGCCTTGCATTTTCGGAAAATTCGGACTAGAATCACCCCTAGGTCATATAAATAGAGATTAGTCAAACTCCAAACACTTACTATGTATATCACATGCACGGTACATCTTAAAGAAAATTTTAAAAGGAAAAAAAAAGAATGCTAAATGCAACATACAAGAAAAAATATAACAAATTTTGAATTTATTCTTTTAGAACAGCGGCAATCGCTTTCTTTGAAGGTGAAATTTTGACGAATTCGCATTTTTTTTTTCGCGATCTTATGATGAAATTCGCGTTTTTTTCGCGATCTTCTGGGGGAAATTCGCGTTTTATATTCGCGACCTTCCGGGAAAATCCAATTTTTTCTCGATCTTTTAATGGAATTCGCGTTTAATTTCGATTGTTGAACGAATCGGACTTTTTTTCGCGACCTTCCGGGAAAATCCAATTTTTTCTCGATCTTTTAATGGAATTCGAGTTTAATTTCGATTGTTGAACGAATCGGACTTTTTTTCGCGATCTTTTGATGGAAACCGCGTGTTTTTCGCGATCCGCTGGGGAAAATCGCGTATTTTCGCGATCCGCTGGGGAAATTCGCGTATTCTCGCGATCCGCTGGGGAAATTCGCGTATTCTCGCGATCCACTGGGGAAATTCGCGTATTCTCGCGATCCACTGGGGAAATTCGCGTATTCTCGCGATCCGCTGGGGAAATTCGCGTATTCTCGCGATCCGCTGGGGAAATTCGCGTATTTTCGCGATCCGCTGGGGAAATTCGCGTATTCTCGCGATCCGCTGGGGAAATTCGCGTATTTTCGCGATCCGCTGGGGAAATTCGCGTATTCTCGCGATCCGCTGGGGTAATTCGAGTTTTTTCGCGATCTTCTGAGGGAATTCGCGTTATATTTGGATCGCTTGACGAAACTAACGTTTTTTTCGCGATCTTTTGGGGAAATTCGCATTTTTTTTCAATTTTTTGAGGAAATTCGCGTTTTATACGATCTTTTGAGGAAATCTGCTTCTTTTCCGATATTTAACGAAATTCGCGTTTTTTCGAGATCCTTTGAGTAAATTCGCGTTTTTCACGATCCTTTGACAAAATTTACGAATTTTTTCCGCGATCGATTGACGAAATTTGCCGGTATTTTTTTGGAACATGTTTGCGAAAAACGCGATTTTTTGGAGATTCTTGGCTAAATGCCAAACATCGATAAAATTTAAAATAAAGGTCGGGTAACAGTGTCGAAAAACGGACTTTACGGACCTAATAATTGAAAAACAGAACTAGTGGGAGCCCTGCTATTAAGATTACCCTATCCAATCAATGTTGTGCTTCAGATGAATTACGTGCATAGCATAAAGCATTTACCGTGCGTTTTTCAATCACGATTTTTTTTTCCTCGGCAGCAATATCGCTTGCGTCCGAAGCCGCAATAGAATATAAGGAGTTTCTAAGTAGTAGTTTGCTTATCTAAGCAGGGATGTAGTGGAGGGTATACGGGGGTATACGCCGTATACCTTCTGGATTTTTTTAAAGAACACCGCATACCCTCTGTTTCTCAAGAGAGCTTATAGTATGTACATTCTAGGGTATACGCTCTGCCTTGAGCGTATACCCTCTGCTTAGAGCGTTTATCCTCTGTTTTTTTTTTACGACTACACCACTGTATCTAAGTAGTTCTAAGTACTACTTGGGAACGTTTTCATTTCTAAGGAGTTTCCAAGGAGTCTAAGGAGTCTGTGCGAACCCTTTATACAAAAAAAATAAAAAAAGATTGACATTTATATACCTTTTTCTTATCAGATCATGTAATTTATCATTTTTAAAAATTGTGTACTTTAAAACATGCCGAAATATTAATTAAAGTGACAATATTTTAATTTTTTCCGCGCAAACCTTCAAGTACATCTTTAGTTACACCTATAACTTATAAAAACGAATATCTTTGGATATTTTGTAACAATCAAACAGAATAATATTCATTTTTGCTTTCTTGTCTTGCAGTTTTAATATTTCCCAAATCAATTACTGGTACACTCACCCTACATATTATTTACAACATTAAAAATACTAGAGTATCTAACCCACGTTATAGAATATAAGAAAAAAAAAACATTTTTTTATATTAATATATATTTTTTATATTGCTCATTAACAACATCAAAAAGCATTTTTATTTGAACAGTATCAATTTTACATTCAAATAAAGTTTTAAAATTTATTAAAAGCGATACTTTCGCATGAGTACATGAAGAAATCACCAAAGATTTGCTTACTTACAGAACTCTTTTTTTAATTCTAATCCTTTTAGTTGATTAAGCGCGCATTTCAACTACATGTATGTTAAATGTCTGTTTTATTTATATAGTTTTATTTCATTGATGAAGTTTTAACTATATTACGGATTATCAGCCGGAAACAAATGCGGAAATACGAGGGGGTATCAATAAGTTTTTGGCCTTCACATAGAAATAATTGAGTAAAATTTATGAAATTCCTACATTTCATTAGACCTTTTCTATATGGTCACCGCGCACAGTAACGCATTTCTGCAAACGGTATTTGAAAAAGAGGGGAGAGGATGTAATCCAGGAGGCGCGATAGTAGACACAAAGGAGAATTTTTTTCTAAATTTTGCTGACCCCCCCCCCCCATATGGGACATATAACATATTGTTGGAAACGCCTGTGACCACTTATTCATGTTATGCACCTCCCGAGCTCCTCTCTCCCCCCCCCCCCAAATTTGCCCTCCGGGAGATACGAATGGTGTCCGCAAAATTTAGGAAAGTGCCCCCCACACCGGAGGGAAAATTGGGGGGAGGGGCTCAGGAGGTGCATAAGCTGAATAAGTGGTCACAAGCCTTTCCAATAATATGTCACATGTGGCGATCGGTAAATGTTAGAAAAATGCTCCCCTTTGGGTCTACTATCGCGCCGCCTGAATAATATCCTGCTCACTCTTTTTGAAATACCGTTTACAGAAATGTGTTACTGTGCGCGGTGGCTGTATAGAAAAGGACTAATACAATGTAGCAATTTCATAAATTTTACTCAATTATTTCTATGTGAGGGCAAAAACTTATTGATACCCCCTCGTATTTATTTTAACTTAAGTGCAAACGATTTTATCTTTCGTAATCGTCTGCCGCAATAGATTTAAGGGGGAAAAATCATGCCTGAAAATTATTTTAAAAACAATAAAAATTGAGTAAATTGCCATACAGTTTCTAAACAAATTGCAATACAGTTTTTAAATAAATTGCAATACAGTTTTTAAATAAATTGCAATACAGTTTTTAAATAAATTGCATTTGTAAGTACACTTTTTTTTTCTATTCGACAGTGTAAAAATTGAAATGTCCGATGTTTATAAGTTTAAAAATTGCAGTAAAAGCGAAATTTAATAATCTGCTGTTGCCAACATCAAAATGACACCGGCGTTACAAACGGACACGTTTGTCCTTTATAATACAGATTATTAAATGCATTTAATACATAAAATGTACTATCATATAAAACAAGCAATTATTTACTCATTTTTCTACACAAATATTCGTGAGGAAAAGGGCCCAATCTCTAGGTTACTCCGGATGAAAATTAGCCCAGTTTCGTCGCTGACTTCGGAGGTGTAACGATCATGTTTGACCTGATATTTTTCAGTGAAATTAATTAGGAGGGCAATTAGGGAGTCAACCATAAATTGAATTTTTTTTTTTTAAATCGATTACCTCTCATAAAATGCAGGAAATGATCTGTAAAAATGGATTATATATGCCCTGTAAAACTCAAGGGCGGATCTGGAAAGTGATGAGGGGGAGGAGACAAAGTTTGATCGCTCCACGTAAAAATGTATGAAAAAAGATGTTAAAATCTTCCTGAGCCAATAAAAACTCCAAAGAACATACTTAGAAATTAGAACTATAAAGAATAACGCTCGATATAACGTTCGCTACAGCTAGCCCCGATTGCAACGACTTTACGTAATAGCGACCCTTGATAATCTCTGTTATAGCAATCTTATTACAACGACCCCCCCCCCCCCCCCCACTACAGTGACACTACAACTGTAAAGACCGTTAGTTATAAGTTATGCTCTCATCATGAAAGACTGTGATTTAAAGACTACCCAATGTCGCAAACATTCTATTTTAACAACCATTGTTACAGCGACTATTCCGCAAGAATGACCGATCGAAAAAATCTAAAATATGAACCCATTAACGTCTTAATATTATTGTTACATCTAACAGAACAACCAATTAGACAAAACATTTCAATAAAATGACTCCTTACTCCTTCCAAATTTTCTACCAATATTTGTTTGAGATTGCTTCGATGTAAGAAATGCTTGATCTCTTGAGCATGCTTCAGAATTTCCAAAAAAAAAAAAAAATCCCCCCCCTTTCTTCCTAAATTTAGAGAGATCATTTCTCTATTAATCAGCATAAGGAAGTGCAGTTTTATCAGCTTCATATACCTTGCAATACAATTGCGGTTCAACAAAGAATACCTTAAAAGTTATTAATACAACATTTATTCAGTAGCTATGTATTCCTGGATGAAAAATGATTCTAAACCTTTTAAGAGCCCATCGGTCTCATTCACAGTTGCAAATTTTCATTCAAGAAATAACAAGAAAATTTTCAAACTTATTTTTTATATAATGTTAGATATGCATTTAACAGCATATATTTCTTCTGTATAACTTTTCCAATAATTATTGCATTTTTAAATTTTTATGCATTGAGAATTAGTGAAGACAGATGTTTGCATTGGAAGCACTAAATATATTAAAATCCCCCCCAATACTTCTATTTGAACACTTTTTGTCATCGCTAGCAAGGGAGCAGGCGATCGTTCCCCTCCCTTCCTGGATCCACCATTGGTACAATGCTCTTAAGCAAATTATGCAAGTAATATAAGAATAGTACTTACATTCATGATTCACGAAAATATCAATCTTTCTTTTAAAGCTATTAAAAAAAAAAAAAAAAAAAAAAAAGGAGGGGAGCGTTTTGTTTGTAACAAACATTCGGGGTTTTTCAACCAAATTTAACCCCACTTTCACAAAATGTAGTAGAAATATTATACAGTAACTATAAAATTAATGTATTGAATAAAATACGAGCATTTGCATGAAACAATTTTTAATTGCACATATTTTGGAACGAATGATATCCCACTACTTCACCACAGATGTTGTGTACATAATCAGCTAAATATTAACAAACAAAAATAGTTTACTTTATTCCTTTGTGCTCTCAAATAATTAAAGGAAGATTCACCTTCCAAAGGATTTTCCCTGGATTTGTAAAAGTGCGTTAGAAGATTTGTGCAATCACTAAATAAATTTAGAAAGCTTTTTCTCTATTAAAATTAATAAACTAAATCGGGGTTTTGTAGACAACTCTACACAAAAATCATTTCTTTAAAATATTGTTTTTAGTATTTTATAGAACTAGAAAATGTACAAATACAATGGTCTGACAAATAAATATAGCAACTTTTAGAACGAAAACTTTCCACATAAATAAACCTGGAAATCATGACTCAAAAATAAAACTACCCATTTAAAAATGTATTTTCTTTGTGCAACGAATCATGCTTTTAGAACATATAAAGTACAGTATCTCAAACACCTAAATTGCATTGATGGCAATCGATGTAATAAACATTGTGTGGTTTCAGTGATAGGTGATACATACCAATGGATCATTATATACAGGGTGTTCCTACGATCAGGGCACAAACTTCAAGGGAAGGTAAAGTACACAAAAAGAAGCAATTTTGGTATAGCAATGTGGGGTTGGAAATGAAAACAAGTGTTTTATTGACATAACAATTACAGTAAGTGCTCAAATGTGCCACCACCAACATCCATACATACCTGGCAGCATCTAGCAAGGGATTGGTGTACCCTTTTGAAGGTTCCAGATATCTCATCTACGAGACACCAGTTGACTCTGATGAGGACCTCATTGCAAGACTTTCAGTCGTTGCTGCAAATGTTCGTGAGACACTTGGAATCTGCAAAAAAGTACGCCAATCACATGCTAGACGCTGCCAGTGGTACACTTGAGCGATTACTATAATAGTTAAGTCAATAAAAAGCTCGTTTTCATTTCCTTTGCATTTCTTGTTTATCACCATAACTTTTCATTTCCGCCCCCACATTGCTATATCACACATGATTCTCTGTGTGTACTTTGCCTTCCCTTACAGTTTGTCTCATAGTCATAGAAACACACTGTATATATCTTTTATTTTTTAAATATCAAGAACTTTCATATTTAGATATAATTTATACTTATTTTCAAAATATTGTGCATGACTTTTTTTTTTTATATTTTCAGTCAAAATAAGTGTAAAGGAATTTTTCATTTACTATTGACTGTATCATTCTCTAGACAAAGAACTGTTTGTCGGAGTTTACTCTTAGTCCGCACAACTTCGAAGAAAATCCTTATTATTTATATGCTGCCACCACCGATATGATTACATGATATCGGTCACGCACTGAGAGGATTGTTTAAATGAAAACCAACGCTTTCAATTAACTAAATTAACAGTTTATTTACACACTATTTACACAACAACAAAAAACTATTTACACTTACAAACTCGGATATAGATGATCCGGTTCAACATTAAATTGAATACAGTAAATGCTGGCTGTGTACTGTTAAACTACGTTAAATCACTCTCACTCTACACACATTAAATTAGCTTTCTGGAGATCAATCTCGATCTTCCAACACATGGGCTCTAAGCCTAAGCTCTCCGACCCTCTCTCAACCCTACGCACTCTTTCAGAGCTATCCAAGGAACACACGTCCACTTTTCGCGCTATGCTCAAAACTGACCATCTCAGCAGAAAAGACTGCCTTCCAGCAACCCTTTGCTCCTTCTCAACGTAACCCCTACGGGGTTTTCTACCTGGCTCCCATTCCAAACTCTTTTCTTCGTTCGTGGAATGCTTTTGTTTCCCCATCTTCCACAGACATCTCAAAAGGTTGGGCACACCCCTCTCCAACTATCTTTTTTCCCTTCATACCATCTATACATTTTCACTGGCTTAGATCCAGTTTTAGATAAAGAAAAACTTATTTTGAAATTCCAGTACACAGCCCATACAATATATAATATATTAAAACAAAAATAATATAGAACCCCAGTTCTAATAGCAGATGTTTCTCAGAACCTGACACCCCCCACCTTAGCGGAAAATATGCCATTTAGGGGCTAATTTTCCCCAAACATATAGTAACCTCACAGAAGAGTTCAATAGTCTCTTTGCAGGTTTCTTCATTATTATTATTACATATATATACCAAGGTGTCTGAACATTCTCTACTGACATCTCTAATGAACCGTGTACTACTATTATTATTACAGAAAAACTACACATGCTAATACACTATAACACAAAATTCAAATACAATTACACATATACAAAAAAAAATTTTAAACGTGATGACACCCTTTTAATGTTTTTCCACTATTTAGTCATTGATGCCGATGGGCTAGCAATTGGCTGTTCTTCCCAGCTCTTCCTATGTAGCCTGGAAATTGCATCAGCATTTAAATGTTGAGCTCCTGGACGATGAGAAATACTCAGGTTCAGCGTTGCAAGGCAAGAGCCCATCTAGTGAGTTTGGGGGATCTTGGGGTTGTTTCAGTGAGAAATTTTAATGGATTATGATCTGTTATGATCTCAATTTGAGATCCATATGTCCACTTTTCAAACTTCCGCAACCCGAAGAGAACACTCCAAGCCTCTTTCTCTATACTCGGTCAAGCACGCTGAGCCCCTGATAAATTCTCACTGGCAAAAGCTATAGGTTTAAACTGACCCTTTTCATCTTTTTGAGTAAGACAACATCCTACTGCCAGGTCTGAAGCATCGGCGTGAAGCTGATATTCCCGGCCTACGGTAGGTGTAGCCAAACGCGTCATGTTACATAACTCCTCTTTAAGGGTATTAAATGTTTCTTCTGCCCTTTCATCCCATGGTACAGTATTTTTAACCTTTCCTTTAGTTAGTTCCATTAAAGGTATAGCAATTTCTGCATAATTTGGAATATAAGATCAATAGAATCCCATTAATCCCAAAACAGATCTAACTTCCTTTTTAGTTTTCGGTCTCTAAGTCCCTTATTGCTCCTGTTTTCTCCTCATCAGGTGCATGCGTTCCACCCCCAATTACATGACCTAAAAACTTAGTCAATTTCTCTCCAAATTTACATTTATCCAGCCTAATCGTAAAATTTCTATTTTTAAGTTCTTCTATAACAGACCTAACATGCTCACAATGCTCTTCCCAGGTGTCGGAGAAAATGATGACATCATCGATATATGCTTGTGCATACCTCCGATGACCTTGAAGAACCTCATTCATATCTTTTTGGAACGTAGTAGCTGCCCCTGATAAACCAAAAGGCATAGTACGCCACTGATAAGTCCCATTATGAGTTGTAAAAGCTGTCAAATGTTTACATTCCTCTGCCATTTTAATCTGCCAATAACCTCTCAATAAATCAATCGAAGATAAATATTTAGCTGCCCCCGCAGTATACATGATTTCTTGCGAATCTTTCATCGGAAATGTTGGGACCTGCGTTACTGAATTTAAAGCTCTATAATCTATGCAAAGCCTAATAGTTGCGTCTTTTTTCGCCACGCAAACAATTGGATGACTAATTTCTGCATTTGACACTTCGATTAGATTTAATTCTAATAACTCCTGAATCTGTCTATCTACTTCCTCTTTGTAAGCAATAGGTACACTATATAACTTTGGCTTTTTTCTTGCCACATCCGGTTTCAAATCAATACGGTGCTCCCTTACTTCCACTGGTCGCACAGGACCCATAAATACCTCTTTATTATCCCTCAAAATGGACTTTATATCCTTGACTTGACTATTAGATAACCCTTTTATTTCGAACCTTTCTATGTCCCATTCTACTTCTTGTTCCCGGTTTAAAATAGGAATTTCTCCAAATTCCTCATCACCTTCAAAAACAATATTGACTATGTTACACCTGACAATAAAGTCCCCTTTATTTTGATATACATACTTTTTGCTACCATCCGCCATCTCAACTAAAACTCTCACTCGCTTTCACTTTTCTAGATAATTGACATTCTAGACACGATCTACAAAACTTTAGTTTCTTTAGCCATACCTTCTCAATAAAAAGATTGCCTAATTCTCTCTAAGGTTTTCTTTGCCGCGTGATGTTCTCCCTCATTAGACACATGCGCTGACTTTAAGATTCCTTCTCTTTTGACTTTAGGCACTACTAACTGAGCTATAGCTTCTTCTACAAAATTATCTTTATGATGCAATAAGTCCTTTTCAATATAATAACCCCCTTTATCAATTTTAGCTTATTCCCAAGCTCTCTCTAACTCTTTACATTCCAATTGGGATTTCTTAAACATATCTGAATTGCTAACGATAACTTTATTATTTTTCTCCATTTCCGTTTTTTCTGCATTCTGACTTTGTAAATTTTCCCGATCTCGCTTCTATTGCGTAAACATTACAATTACCGCTGCTCATACCTTTCTTTTCACTCAAGTTACCGATACTAATTTCTGAACTTTCTAATTCTTGGGACTCTAACAATGGCTCCTCGTGATTGACCCCTGGCAACTCATTAATCACCTCGGGATGTAAAATTATCTGCTCATTAATATTATCGGTCACCGCGCAAAGTACTTCCTGATGAATTATATTAGTTTGTCCAAATTGCTGAATAGCTAATGGTAATTTAACTAACGGTAATTTAACTAACTGCTTCACCAAATAATCCTTGTAAATAAATACTACCCGCTCCTTTTAATTTCTCTTCCGGTACCAAATCTTTATGAATAACACTAATTTCACATCCAGAATCGACCAATTCTTTTGCTTTTTGCCCATTTACACTAACTTCAATTTTCTCAAGTTTATTTAATTTCTCACCAATAACATTAGTTCCCTGTTCGGCCTTTGCCTATATCCTTGCCACAATAGCTCCCTTAGGTAACTCTTTATTTCCTTTTACGACAATCTTATTTAAACCCGCATTCTGTTCACGCCCTTTACTAGCATTATTATTTCCCTCATTACCCACTTTATTACAAAAACGGTGGTAATGACCTCTTAAGCCACATTTGAAGCATCTAGGAGCTGAATCATCACTAGGTTTCTTAAAATCAGTTATCCTACCCGAAAAAGAATTAGTCTCACTGCTCCCATTTTGCCTCCAATTACCACTAAATTTACTATCCTTCCTCGGTTTCACTTTTTCAATGTTTACATACCTATCTTTACCCTTAAAACTTTTATACGTAACCGCATAAGACTTATGTTTAGCGTCAAAATAATTGTCACATTCTTTAGCAATTTTAGAAGCTTCCAACCATTTACTCTGCTGAGTTAACCCAGTATATGATGCGGTTTCTTCATCTAACGTGTTTAATAACTTATCCGTAATTATTAACTGCTTGGCCTTTTCATATGAGTCAGCACCCCTAATCTTACAATAATTTTCCCATGTTGCTATTAAACGCGATACAAATAATGCATGAGTTTCATTCTGGTTTCTCCTAGCCTTCATAAAATTTTCCAAACACACCTTCGGTGTCGGCTCATGTTCTCTTAGAACTAACTCCTTTAATTCCTCATAACTCTCAATTTGTTCCCTAGTGGTATAAATTAACAAATTATCCGCCTTATCTCCTAACATATTTAGTAGAATTTCGGCCTGCTGGTTTCCCGGTACATTTTTAGTTTTGAATGCCCTTTCTAAACTGTTGAAAAATAAATTCCATCCCTCAGTCCCTTCTGGTACTTTGATAGACAGAGTTTTAACACTTTTGATCATTTTTCTAGGTTACTTTCATTATTAGATTCCCTAGACCCATTAGAGTTATTTGCCGAACCTTGTACCCTTAGCCTCTCCATTTCTAATTCATGTTCCATCCTCAATTTTTCAGACCTCTCTTCTCTTTCTAACTTTTCGCGTTCTAACTTTTCCTGTTTTTCTAACTTTTCACGCTCTAATTTTTCCTGTTTTTCTAACTTTTCGCGCTCTAATTTTTCCTGTTTTTCTAACTTTTCACGCTCTAATTTTTCCTGTTTTTCTAACTTTTCGTGCTCTAATTTTTCCTGTTTTTCTAACTTTTCGTGCTCTAATTTTTCCTGTTTTTCTTCGCGCTCTAATCGCTCCACAACAATAGTGTTAGATAATTCCTTAATAGCCCCCTCATCATATTCCTCGCTGTCCATTATCTTTTTCTTAAGCTGAAATCTGGTATCATCTTCTGTGAATTCAACCCCTAACTGTTCGGCTATCATCTGAAGATCCACCCTTTTTAGTTTCAATAAGAAAGCCATACCTTCACCGATTACTATTACCATTCTACAATAATATTTAAACCTGCTATATGAACATTTCCTAAATTTCTACTTTAGTACAGTTACCTCCACTTATTATACTAATTAATAGCTTTCAGATAATCGATATATTATATTTCTAATTTAACCAACTGTATAATCTGATTTTCCTCAACCATTGATATCACACAATTTACTTCCAATAAAACCAAAAGGTAAAACAATAATTTCGATTTGATTACTATGCAATACAGATTCCACTTTATACAATTAGATAATAACATACAATTTACATAATAATACTGATACATTGCAACTTGAATAAAAGTATTGATGTCAATAGAAATATCCACATACAGAAAAATTGTATAACATACACATATAAATTTCTACAATAATCCTCAATAAAATATTTCCAAATTCAATACTGGTCTTCACACTTAAAACAAATAAGATCAAAACCTTCACTTTTTTATTTCCCCCACTGTGAGCCTTTTTTTTCCCCCCCGAAATTTACTTCTAGCCAATTAAAATTCTAAGCAAATGTTCATTACTCGTTTGTTATCAACTCTTCAAACTTAAAACAGCATTGCTTCATTTGAATATTACTTTAATAATAATTTAAATTTAAGTAAATTCAATTATTCCTTCCAACTATTATTAACACAATGCATTAATTTTGTTCACTACCATTATTAGTAAAAAAAAAATAGAAAATCAATATTAGTACAAGTTATTATGACCTTTTCTTAAAACAATAGTAAATATGGTTGTTAATATCTCCTACCTATCTGAACACAATTACTTTATTGCATATAAATTATCTTAAATTACTATTAATTATACAACAACAAATACATTTGGTTCGAGAATGTCAGCAGACAGAAATGATCAAAACAATTTACCTTATACTTTATCTGCTGGGGTACTCCGCTGCTCACACGTAGTTTCATGATGAATTCAATATTTCACACTTTAAAGTCACTTTGATGCTATTCAACACTCAGGCTCTAATACACTATAACTTGAGGCACTGTAGCGATGATACGGCACAAACACTATTTCGGTTCGCCGTAACGACGATAGGACACAACACTTTAGTTTGGTTCGCTGTAACGATGATAGGGCACAACACTTTAGTTCGGTTCGCTGTAACGATGATAGGGCACACACACTCTGTATTTCTGCTCGACGCCTGGTTTTTATCTCTCTAAAATTCCGTTCGACGATCCGGCATTTCCATGCAAGAATTCAACTGGGTGCTCCGGCACTAACACACTGCAACACGGCTCGCTGGTCCAAGACGATTCTATCCCATCGCTGGCATCAATTTGTCGGAGTTTCCTCTTAGTCTGCACAACTTCGAAGAATATCCTTATTATTTATATGCTGCCACCACCGATATGATTACGTGATATTGGTCACGCACTGAGAGGATTGTTTAAATGAAAACCAACGCTTTCATTTAACTAAATTAACAGTTTATTTACACACTATTTACACAACAACAAGACTATTTACACTTACAAACTGATATAGATGATCCGGTTCAACATTAAATTGAATACAGTAAATGCTGGCTGTGCACTGTTAAACTACGTTAAATCACTCTCACTCTACACACGTTAAATTAGCTTTCCAGAGATCAATCTCGATCTCCCAAAACATGGGCTCTAAGCCTAAGCTATTCGAGCCCCTCTCAACCCTACGCACTCTCTCAGAGCTATCAAGGAACACACGTCCACTTTTCGCGCTATGCTCAAAACTGACCATCTCAGCAGAAAAGACTGCCTTCCAGCAATCCTTTGCTCCTTCTCAACGTAACCCCTACGGGGTTTTCTACCTGGCTCCCATTCCAAACTCTTTTCTTCGTTCGTGGAATGCTTTTGTTTCCCCATCTTCCACAGACATCTCAAAAGGTTGGGCACACCCCTCTCCAACTATCTTTTTTCCCCCTTCATACCATCTATACATTTTCACTGGCTTAGATCCAGTTTTAGATAAAGAAAGACTTATATTGTTTTATTAAGTTTTCATGTTAAGTGCAACATATGTTTTACGTCCTAATTTATATTACATTTGAAAATATTATCAGTAGTAAGTTGGCTATTTTAAAAATGTCGGATATTTTTTAAAATATGATATTTACGAACGCTGGTGCTAAAGGTATTTTATAACACTTTAAAGTGCAATTGGTACACAAAGAGTCAATGCAATAGATGTTTGAAAGTTCGATAATATCTATGAAAAAAGCAGTGATTTCAGCATTCTTATTTTTAAATCTATAAGGCAAGATTGCATTCCAACTTAAATTCCTAAAATTTAACTTTGTATATTCCCGTAAGAAAAAGTCAATTAGTTTTTTAATTAATCTGTCTTATTTTTTAGTTTACAGAAACAATAAATTATCTAACCCCCCCCCCCCCCCTCTCTCTCTCTCTACAACCAGCACACAAGATTTAAAAGCTTTATTATTATTATTTTTTAAATTATGCCTATTTAGTACTTTTCTGGTAATAATAAATAATCAAATCACAACATGCTTTAACAAAAAGCAAAGCTGGAATGACGTGCATCAGCTAACCTCCTCCCCCTCCTAAAATTTGAACTTTCCTTTTCAGCCTGCTATTGGAACACAAAGTTTAAAATCTTCAAATTCATAATAAATGTTTATATTTTCTTTGTCCTATTTGTCACTTTGTAACAAAATAAACATACTCATCCAAATCCCTCTTCCATCTTCTGAAATATAATCGTTTAACCACCAATGGCACACAAAGCTTTAAAAGTTTAAACTAATTTTTCCTGTTCTTTTTGTTGCTTTACAGAAAATTTATGGTCCAACTGAACCTGAAATAATTAACTCCACAATTTTTAAAATCTTTAAACCCCTTTTTTGTGCTTAACATTTGCTAAAGTTAGCAGGAACAATAAATATGTTACTGTGAAAGCAAAATTGGAATGATTTGCATCATCTAAATTCTCTACCTTCTATGAAATTTCTGCTTCCCTAGTTTACCTTCGAATAAAAATAAAGAATCATCTCAATTTTTCTACACCCCCTTCCATACACAATGTATAGTTTAAAATATTTTAAATGATTTAATGTTTTGAATTTCTTTTGCCTATATACCGCTTTGCAGTAACAATAATAAGTAATCATCTAGAACCTTTTTCACCACCCATTACACAAGTTTAAAATCTTTAAAACTCATGACTTATTTATTTTTAATATTTTATTATTATTACTAGCTAACTTGCCCGCCGTTGCCCGGGTATGCAAAAAAAACAGCACAAATAGCGAAAAAGCTCTGAAAATCACAATAAGATATCGCGAAAAAATTTTAAATCACTGCACAAATTCCGAAAAGAGGAAAAAAAATTATACAGTGAAACCCCGATTTAACGTAACCCGTATTTAACGATTTCCCGCATATAACGTCAATTTTCACTAGTCCCAATTAATTTCCTATACTAGTAATGTTTAAAAATCCCTGATTTAACGTTATCATTTTGAAATATTTCCCGCATTTAACATTTTTCAGCGGTAAAAACTCAATGAAATATTTTTTAAATAATCAAAAATTTGTGAGGAAAATAAATAATTTTTTATCAATACTAGCAAAATTCGGAATCTTTCCTGTTTTTTTTTTTTTTCTTACCAACTGCGAGTGCAATGTTTGAAAACCCTCCTCTCTTCCATCCGTACCAATACTTTTTAAATTTATTCGATTATGCTTTTTGTACTAGAACGGAAATGATAGATCGTTAGAAATTTTTTTTATTAGCTTTAGATGGTAAAATATGGTGGTAAAATATTGCGTATTCCTTTGAAATAGGGAAGACCAATAAAAAAGTTTACAAAGAAATTTTCTAAGTTTGGAAAGCGATTTGTGTTGTAGCTATTAAAAACAGTGCGTAAAATAAAATAACCCAATTCTTTAAAACATAATTTGGAAAACTAATGTCTAAGTAACTATAAATCAAGAAATGAAACGCATCTTACCTAAATTAGTCTTTCTTTTACGCTCAGTGTTTTGTTTTCGTCTTGCCCCGATTTAACGTTTTCCCACATTTAGCGTCATTTCTGCATGGTCCCTTGAATAACGTTAAATCGGGGTTTCACTGTACATTGTGTTCGAAGATTGAAAGTTGATTCAACTTCTATCAACGTCTTTCACTAATGTGGAAAAATGGTAGGAAATCGCTAAAATACACTAAAAATCACATACAAAATACCTGAAAAATTCGAAAATTGTTATACAAAATCCGAATAAACTTTATTGAAATGAAGGTAGAAATTACTTTAGTATTATAGGTCAAAAATAGAATGTCAAAAAATTGCAGCAGATCGCAAAGAAACGTAGAAATCGAATTAAAAATCACAAAAAGTTAAAAAATCACGAAAGTAAAAAAATTACTGTAATTGGATAAAAGTTTCAAATCTAATTCCTTTGACCTACGGGCTCTCTTAAAATTTATATTTGGGAAAGCATGCTAAGCATTGTAACATGTTACTTTTATTCACAATTTAATTTACTTGGATTCCCTTATATATAATTACTATAATCCATTAAGTTAATATTAGTTTTTGCTGCATTAAAATATTTCAATTTGTTGATTTTCTGTAAGCAAGTAATCCATATTGGTTTACAATGGAAGTCTATGGGAATTTGGCGAAATATTAGATATTGCCAAGTTGGCATCACTTTTGGAGACTCATTTGTGTCACCATATTTGGTGATATACCACCAAGTTGGCGACAGAATTGTGTCCCTCTACGGTAACCTTCTTATAGGTATGGAAATGCAGTAAATGCTGTTCAATAATTACATAAAAAAATTAGCTAAAAATTCAAAAATCGCTGCACGAATTCCGAATAAACTTTTTTGAAAAGAGAACAAAATTTATTATATTGGGTTAAAAGAAAGAAACCATATTCTTCTTACTTATATGGAAAAATCGCCTCGAAACTTAAGAAAGTGCTAAAAATTGCATAAAAAAATCTAATCGAAAAATCAAAAATCGGGCTTCGATGTGCAAAACTTCACATATAGACATACCTTTCCCCAATTTTTTTAGCTCTACGAGCAATGGTCTCTTCAGAACACCGTCGACACACTCACTCACACACACACAAACTTCTTTCCTTATTATTATAGATTTATTACTTTACTGTAATAGTATATAAATAATAAATTATAAAATGCTGCAAAAACAAAAATGAGTGATAGAGGATTAATTTTTTCCTTTTTTTTTTTGTTTTAAGTATATTTTACTGCCAAATATACTGTTTTGTAAGTATTTCTTTTCAAATACAGGGTGAACATAAATTAGGCAAAAGGAATGGGCTATTATGCAGAGTTATACAGGCATGAGAATACTCATGATTAAAAGATAGTGAAACATACAAAATTTACCTTTTAAAAAAATATTTGATGCGTCTGCCTTTCCATTACTCTTAAAGGTCCCGTCAGCAAATCAGTTCTTGTCATACGTTTTTAAACATGCTCTATCAAATCAAGTGCAGTACCGATTCGCGAATTCAATTCAAGAATGGATTTTAGAAGTGGCAGACTGCAAACCTGATCTAACCCACATGTACGTTGAATCTGACTGTAAACCCCATATGTTGAAATGTAAAGTTAAAAAGGTCTGGCGGTCTTGGATTTAGACTTGAAAAACATAGAATCATCCATCCATAAATTTAGAATAGAATACTATAAATCTGCTTTTGAACTGATGTGGAATAATAAAAATAACTTCCAACAAATAATATTTCATAAATTATATAGTAATGAAACTGTCTAAATAAATTCTGCCCACCTTGTGTGTAATGCATACCAAAAGTATACTTCATAGGTTGTAATAATTGCCCCTAAAAGTTTCTGAAAAATATCTCAAATTCTTCTTCTTCACGTACACAAGAAAAAGGCCACACACGAATTTCATACCATTGCAAATTAACTTCTATACATTTTTTTTTTAGAAATTAAATAATCTGACTGGAAGGCAATTCTTTGTAAAAAATATTAAAATGTTTAAAAAAAAATAAATAAGAGTTTAAAGAAATGCACAAATGAAATAATTTGCTTCATATGCAATTCCAAGATTTATTAACAGATACACAAACAAAACTTTCAGACTAGACTAAATATGTACAAAAAATACAAATAATTATAATACAATACCAATAAAAATAAATACACAAAAACTACAGCTGAAATAGATAGAAACAATAAAAATAACTTCTTTAACAAAAGTTATAAAACCTTTTGATAGGAATAAAAAACACTTTTCTAAATTTTATAATGGAATGATTACCTTTAAAAACTGGATTTATTGTGCACAAAGTGTTTCTTTTTTTCTTTTTTTGAGACAAAACAAATTACACCAAAACTATAATAAGTCTACAAAAAAGTGAGTATTTGAAAGAATCTTCTGCATTCGAATATATATTTCTAAATGGGTTATGTAATCTATAAAGAATTACAGAATTTTGAACTACAATAAACTATAGTGAAACTAAATTACATAGACATATTTATTAAATAATGAAAAGAACTACATTAAATTTAGCTAAACTTCCCGTATCAGAAAATTTGCAATAGAAAAAAGGCAAAGAAAAAAATAAGAAAGAAACATAAAAAAAAAAATAATAATAATAATAATCAAAGCATTTCAAAAATATAAAATCCAGGCACAAGAAACTTCTTAAAGTGAAACAATTTTAGAACGGCATTTACCATAATACTGTATCAAAGTTGACAAAGGGAGAATTGTAGAAACAGCTTCTAAAAATAATAGTATTCATAGAATGAAAGTCATAGTAATAAAAGAAAAATATATAAAAATGAGAAAAAAAAACATATTTTGAAACTCAAATCTATTATCACAGATGAGATCAAGCTTTATTAGTAAAGAAATGAAATTTTCTAAAATAATAATACATACTTGAAAAATTATGAATTTGTAGATTTTTATTTATTATAAATTCTCATCAAATGTTAAAATTCTTTTGCTTTGTTCTTGCAACTAACACAGCTGCTTTTGTAGTTTTAGTTTTTACATGTAGCTCTTTATAACAAGGTTTGTCCAGGAGAAAAAAATAATGCACTGCATTTTTTAAATTTCTGTACATATAGAAATGAAAATTAAAAGCACACATACAAAAAAAAAAGTAAAAAAAAATTAAAGAGGAAAGAAATGGAGATAAAGGCAGAAATTATAAGAAAAATGTTGAAAAAGAAAGAAAGAAAAATCAAAAGTAAAGTTTTCACCTACTTACAATGAATATGTAAAATTAAAAATTTAATAATAATGCAGCAGTAAAAATATATTTATTCTATATAAATTAAGAAGCATTCATTACTTGAATACCAAATATTTATGAAAAGTTACAAAATGATATGAAAATACAGCAAATTAAGATCTGCCAAATGTAATTATAGAAAAATTAATGCTATTTGGAATAATGTTTCTAAATCTCTGAAGTAAAATTAAATTTCACACACTTTTTTAAACTAGATTATAACATTTTCATATTTTATGTATGAAAATAAAAAGATAATACATAAAAAAATAGAAGATGAAAAAAAAATCTTATTTCATTTTTATTTGAATCAAATTTACTCAATGTGATTTTATATACGAAAATAAAAAGGTAATACATAAAAAATACAAGATGAAAAAAATCTTATTTCATTTTTATTTGAACCAAATTTACTCAATGTGGGCACACAATTAAATGTGAACAATATAAGTATATTAAGAAAGGCTTTAATCACAACCTATATAACACACACAATTTTTATTTCTGAATTTGGTAATTGTAAAACATATCAGTCAATTTTAATTATTCATTCAAATAAATAAATGAATCACTAAGAAAAATAAAGATCAATAAATATTTAAGTACATATTTGCAGTTAATGAACACATACAATTGAGATACATCTACAATAAAACAGTATCAAGAACATTTTTATGTACATATAAAAAGCAGACATGACATTCAGACAGCAGATTTCCCCTATACTGCAATTACTTATATTACCTTTCACATAATGAAAGTAGAGAATTTTCTTACAAAAGTAATTAGTATGAGGGAAAACAATAACACAAAATAATGCTGAAATTACTGGACGGTGCAAAGTTAGAAGTTTTCTATTTACACTTATGGCATTTCAACACAGCCTATTACCAAAGCAATTAATAGCTTCAACAGAACTGTATGTTAAATGTAAAGGTGTTTTTACATTATGGTTTAACTTATCTAAGTGTCATAATGTCTTATATAATCCAAAGGTTCTTATATGAATTACTAACATTTACATGAGTTAACTTTAGACATTAATCGGTCAGCATATATCATTAGAAAATATGATGTTCAACACTTATCACTTTAACAAACCTGCCATAGATGCAAGATTGTTAATAAACATCATGAGCAAAGAAAGTAATATAAAAACTAAAAACTGTAAATGCAAATCAATTATTTGATCAAAAAATGTTTTTCAAAACTTTGCTGAATCATATATAACCCATGAACAGTTTATTTTATTGACATGAATAAGTTTACTTTATAAACTTGTGAACTGTTTATAATTGATTAAAAAATTACTTCTAAAAAAAAATCCAACAAATTCACTAATTCAACAGGACAACAGATTGATATTTAGAAAAATATTTAATATTTCAGTGAATTATGAAGTGAATATCAAAAAGCTAGCGGAAATATTAATTTTATGATTACGTAGTAATACTTTCAATATTAGTAATACTTTTTTGTACCTTTGGCCAAATTTAATTTTGTTGCACTTTTTTTGATACCACATATGTAATAATTTCAGAGACCATACCAATAAATGAAAGTAGGTGGAAAGAGCTAATGTTATTTACTTATCTGAAAAGTCAGAATTTTCCCTGTGTTCATTTTTATTCACTAACTGTCAGCTGAATAAACTAACACAAATAATGTCCTATAAAACAAAATATCTTTGCAGGGACAATGTGAAGTCTGAAGCTCCTCAGACATGTAAAGAAATAAGACCATACTGTAAATGCACCTTAATAACATTTTAAAGCAAAAGTGTATTATAACATAACTGAATATAACAACAATGATAACAATTCAATGCCTATACCCTTTATACTTATTATTTAGAAAGAAACTCAAATATTTTATTTACATGTAACAAAATGATGTTAGGACATTTTAAGACCTCATTATTTTAATAATAGATACTTTTTACGATATACTTTAGGGAAAGAACCAGCAAAAATTTAAATATCAAATTAAAGGAATGAATAAATATCTATGTGCATAGTTGCTGTCATTTGTAGTTAGTTGAATTTAAAAATTATTTTCATACAAGTTAGAAAAAAATAATAACAGCATGTGTATACAGATAACAAAAATAATTTTGAATGAGAAAACTTTGAACACTTAAATGTTTAGTACTAAAAATATCAACAACTGGACATTTGACCAGTACCAAATGAAAATATTTTGATTTGAACCAGAATTTTTTCATATAATAAATAAAATATAAATCACACAAGTTTTAAATAAAAATTCTGGTGTGAAATATTTTTATAATACTTGGGTAAATTTCTCGGTATGTTTAGTGTTAACACTGCTTTTCAAACAATATTATTAACACATACATACATACATTTACATAAAAAATTATTATTACATTATTCTACATATATGGTAAATAAATATAAAAAGAAGTAATATCTGTAAAAATAATTATTATTAGCTCCCAATATTTCCTAATTCAGAAATTTCTGCTAATTTCAGAACAATAACATATTTTGGAAAAAAAAAAAAAAAAAAAAAAATAGAGATTTAAGAAAATACCTGTAATCTGAAACTCATTTCACATAAAAGCTTTGCAATTTTTGTTGCAAACTTTCTGAATAACAGAACACAGCATTTAAAAATTTATTTTTTCTTTTCTTTTTTAAATGAGCTGTAACATGAAGCAATACTTAAACATTTACAAACATTTGCCTATACAATCCAAATTAATAGAAATATTTTGACCAATAAACAGCATTTACTTTCAGTCTTCATTTAAATCACGACCTAATGTTGAAAGTCAAATATTTTTATGAAGATGTACAAAATAAAATATTTACATGACTTACATTATGACTCAAGACATCATGTATGATTAAATATATAAACAAATTCTTGTATTCAAGAATTATAGCAGAGCTTGAAAGTTTTCACAGGGGAAGGCATTGAATTTTTTTTTTTTTTTTTTTGCAATATACAGTAGTTCCTTGTTGTATTGAGTTTTGCTATTTTGCTCATTTGGATTTATCGCTTTTTTTCATGTCTTCTGTAAAAGAGAGAATTGGAGAAAAAAGAAAGGTGTAAAAAAGGGTTTAATACTTTTTCTATGCATTTTAATGTGAATAATTAAATAAATGAATTTCTCTCTTTAATTTTATTGAGAAAGTTATAATATAGATATAAATTAACATTTACTCATGGGTTTCATAATACTTAATTTTCGAAAAATAATTGGTTAGACCATTTTTTTTGTTGCTCCTGATATGTGCATGTCAACAAGGAGCTACTGTAATAATAATGTACTTAAGAGAATAAATATACAAATATAAGATTCAGTTTAAACGGAAAAAGGAACAGTTAACTGATCATAAAAGCAAAAGCAAATAAAAAGAAAAAAAATATATATATTTTTTTTAAATCACACACAGGAGAGTAACTAACAACATTATTTATAATCTAGTCACCTAAAACATTATTTTTTACATAGTAGAATAGCTTCAATATTATGAAATGAACTACCTCATGATTATAATCATTTATTTCTATTTAAGTAACTTAAGTGACAAAGTCCATCACCCATGACCAAACATTTATGAGCAAGAAATATGAGCAAAGTTTTTTTTTTCTTTTTCATTAAACATTAATACATTTCTCAGCTGTCAATTGAGAAAAAATGCACAATGGACAAAATAAACTATGTTACAGAGAAGCAGATTTGCTTGCATTTTTCTTTATCAGCTAAACAATAGCGTAAAAATTTCATGATTAACAAACATATAAAAAACCCATCTTATTTACAGTTACATTTATATTTATTAATATTCAGTATTTCTTCACATGCTACTGAGTGACATAAAATGGCAGGAGTCATCATTGCAAAACATTTATCGGGATGACAAACATGAGCACTGATTATCTTTTGAAAATATGCAGTGTATATTTTATATATTTTTCTGGCAAGGAAGTATATAGAAATGAGCAAAATCTGTACATAATAAATGCAGTCTTTAGAAAATTATTTATGCACATCAGTAAACAGCAACAATCTAATCTTAATAAAGTAAGTGATCAGGGTTCATACTTGAATGCAGGATTTTGTAATTACTATAATATTTTTAAAAATCCCACCTAGAAAAACGCAATCTTGCAAGCTCTTCAAGCAGTTCTTCTCACTGGTCATAATGTTTTTATACAATGTTGACCCTGTCATCAGTTAGATCAATGGTTAAATGCAGGAAAATGAATACAAAAATGTTTGCTTTATCTTTTAATTAATAGCCATTTCATTGAAATATGTTAAATGGGTCTTTCTTCTGAATGGATATACATGATTCTACAATTTATAAAATAATCTTAATGGTGAGCATTTGTTCATTACACAAAATAGAATGAAAAGTAAATTTGAAAACCAATTAAGTTTAAATATATTTGGAAACAAAGTGCAAAGCATTTAAGTAATTTTGTAATATTTCAAATGTGAATTATCATAATGGTATGCCAAGTCAACATAATTAGAAATAGAAGAAAATCTTATTTTGTTAAACTTTACATCTATAGAGTAAAAATTTTTATAGCTCTCATTTAAATAAGAAAAATCCACTTAAAATTTTAAATTAGTGTGGGAAAATCTCACCTTTTTTCTCCCGTAGAATGAACCCTGATAACAGAAAAAAAAGAAAATAAAACAAGAGGTTAAAAATAAGCTGGTGCTGCCATCTTCTAAGAGAAAATGACAACAATAATACCTTTAGTTGAAAATAACATTACTAGTATATAATAAACAATTTTTTTTAATGTAATAATGTTAAGTCATAAGATACACAAATAAATAAAACAATGGAATTTACTTTTTAAAGAAATATAAACATTCATAAGTATTAAAAATAAAAATCTGTAAAAATTCAGTGACTGTAGCTTGCAGATTTAACATTCAAAAGCAAATTCTAACAGACATTTTTCTTCTTGCACAAGGAAAATAACTAAGGTGAGCATATCTATTTTAAAACCAACTCCCAGCAATTAAATAACTTCATCACACATGCGAATATCACTTAATTACTCAATTAAAATTTTATGTTTACCATTTACTTGTATCACTTTGTTATTGAACACTTTTAAGAAAAATCTTAATATTATTTAATGTATGGGTGCCAATGATTATGGATTTTGAATACCACTAATTTAAAAAAATCTTTGTCTTACATAATCAAAATCTACAATTAAATAAGGCAATTTTTTTTTAATGGTATTCAAAATCCGTAACTCTTGGCGCATATGCTTAATGTTAATATTTTATTTTATTTAATATCGTTAATGTTAATATAAAAGATAATTTACAGAAAGTAATCTCTATAATTTCAGATGACCATGAAATTTAAAAAGTTGCACCTGTTATATTTATTTTATTAATATTTAAAAATCAGCCCATTTTTAAAATTGATAATTGTTCTCATATAAAACATTAGATTTTTGCTCATCTCTATAATAAACATTTACAACATTAAAGGATGGTGTAACCATGATTAATACAAGTTTTTCCTTTGCTAATGCAGATGGATTAAGTACTGAAGTATACCACCTATGGCATATGGAATACTTGTGGACGTCATTTTAAACATGGCACATATGGGACACAAAGAGAAATTTTTTTATCAAGGACTTGACCATCTTAGTTCTAAAATTTTATTAGTGATAATAAAAAAAAAGAAATCTGATTAAACAATATGTTTATTGAACAATAAAAAACATTGTGAATGTATTCTTGTTTTCTTTCTTATAAAACAGTTAAGAATACAATTAAAAAATACATTAAAGTTTGACGGCATGCTACATATTTTCATTAGGTATTTAAAAAAAAAATATATTTAAAAAATTCCTATACACTCGTATTTTCACTTTTAACATGTAGAATGATTCAGACATGTTACAAATAATACTTACAAGTGTCTGTCACACCTTGAAATCCAGACACAAATAATTTAAGATTTAGTAGAATATATAAAGAAACCATTTGGAAAAAAAAAAATGCATAATTTTCTAATGTATTCTGTGTATAAAACTGATTATATTTTAAATCTTGATTATGGAACTGCAATACACTCTGACACCATACATACAAGGATGTATTTATTCATTTGTTATACTTAGTAAAAAATCAACATCTACACCATTAAATTAAAAAAAATAAATAATGAGCATTAAAAATATAATAATAATAAAATCCAAAGCATGCATTTGTAGATACACCTGTTTTATGCTCCATTTAAGGATCATCAACAGTTGAAAATGACTATAATAGTAACAACAACTTTTTAATATAAAAAAAAGACACAAAAAAGGTAAATTGGAATGTTATATATAATTAAAATTTTCTATTATGGGATTTTGAAACTTCATAAATGAATAAAATATTACAAAGCACTGCTCTAGAATATGTTCTTAAAATTTATATATAGCAAATTAGAAAAAAGGCATATTTTTGGCACTGTATAATCTATAAAGAAAAAAAAAAAAACTATAAAAACAAAATTTTTATTTAAAACTTACTATGCAATTTAGATAATTCATGGTTACACCTTAATATGTAATGAATAAAGATCTGCTTAAATGCTAGGGTATTGAAATTAGGCTTAAAAACTAATAATAAATAACATTTGTAGCTGCTGTTTGCTTGAAATATATTTACACAAGAGGAAATTTAGTGGTTGGACCTGAAAGAAAAATAAAGTTTTAGTAAAACAAAATAGTCAATAAATAAATGTAATTAATAACTTACAGTTAGAATTGTAGATAAATATTAAAATAAATCATACAAAGTAGAGATTCTTAAACACTTTGTTACCATGAACTAGTGATGGGAGATTCTGGAAAATTTGAGAATCGATTAAAATCGACATCGTATAAAACAGGATCGATCACAATAAGAATCGATTCCCAAATTCTAGAATCTATACTTGAATCGATATTTCGATGTTCACAGATTCACACAGATAAGCTCAAAAATAGTAATTCCAAAATGTAGCGAATCAGCAGAGCCGTAATGACTACCTCTCACCCCATTTATGGGAGCCGTAAGTGAAGCTACTACAGACCTTTGAGTCGAATAATAAGGTTTTTTAACTTTTAAAATTATTTTTTTTAATGTAATTTTAACAATAATTTATATTATATTTAAATTTTAAGAAAGATCTCGATCAGATAAAAAGAAAAAGGAAGAAAGGATTTTTTTTTTTCATCCGGAAAACATGTACTTTCTACTCTTATTTCCTTCAACCAAACAGACTTCCTATAAATGTCATTCTTCTTAATGTGCAGATGAGCGAAATTTTGAAGGCTCTACATTTATTTTAAAAGTTAAATGGTTTTTTAGTCTTTTTAGGGGCCCCTATAAGCATGGGGGAAATGCAAATATTGCAAATCTTCTTTTAAAATAGCTGTGATGATGTAATTAACCAATCATCACATACTAATTATCACGCAATTAATAAGTAAAATTCTCCTTTTAATAATATATTTAACTAAAATTTCTTTCCCTTTTAAAATATACATCTCCTTATCTCATTTACAGTTTATAAATATCTTTCTTTTTAATGTTTACCAAATTTTCAGCTGTTAAAAAAAAAGTTTTCACCCTAGAATCATTAACTGTGAAATAATATACTTTTCTCTGGTCAACAAATAAATAAAAGTATATTCTTTGATTATATGTTGTTTTTTTTTTTTTTGCAGTAATCTAAAATCTCTAAACAGTTATTGACTCATTCATTGCCAATGTCGGAGGTGGAACATAAATCTGTAAATATCATGATTTTTTTTTTATTTTTTAATAGTGTTCTCGTTCTTATACCAGAACAAAAGAACCGGACTGGAGAGGGGCATTCTAGAGTTTTGGACGGAGGGGGGGGGGGGGGGGGGGTCCACCCGTACCAGCCCCTGAATTCAACACTGTTTTTCAGGATTTACATGATGTTAGCGATAATATCTCAAGAAGTAATGACCGGAATTTCATCAAACGTAATATTATGTGTCATTGACATAAGTTGTTACTGAGTTTTTCGTATTAATCATGTAACAGGCTGCGCTGCTATACTGCTTTTATGCATGATATTCGTAATAGCCATATCTCAAAACTAATGCACAGAATTTAATCAAACTTCATATTCTGTTACACTTTCAGATAAATAGATCCTTATTAGGCTTGGGTATATACTGCCCAACAGCTGTCACTTTTATGCTCTTTGAATTGGGATTTTCCGTTGCGTACATCTAGGCTAATATCAGACTAACGTCTTTTTGCATGCTTTTTTTGCTCTTACACTGTACCTACACACAGGGTTGTTAAAAATCACGATTTTTTTTTTTAAATAAAAAAAAAAACGATTTTTTAAAATTTAAATCTGATTTTTTGATTTAAAATCAGATTTTTTTAATTAATATTATTTGTCTACTTATTTATGTATGTGCATGTATTTATTTATTTTTTTTCTGTATAGATTTACACATTTCTATTAATTTCATTACATTTCCTAGATAAGAATTCAAGATATTTCAAATAAAAATTAAAATTTGTTGCAAACAAATTTAAAAGATTCACTTAAAACAAACTTTTATTATTCTACTATTAAATTTAAATTGTTATACATATACCTATGCAAGTTCTGTGTATAAATTTCTAGTTAAAGTTATTTATTTTTTATTAATGTATTACTCCAATAATATAATATATAAACACCTAATAAATGCAAAAAAGAATTTTAAATGTATATGTGTATTCCATTGCTGATTCAGATTCACGAATGTTATCTTTATCACACAGACTACAAGTTTCTTTGTGTTTTACATTCTTGACATAATCTCCATAATCCCCATCATTTTATCACTACACTATTTGCATATTGCTGCTACCTTTTCCAAAAATTGTATTTTTTGCTGTAAAATAAAGCCACCTTGGATCTTTTTCTCTGCAAACCATTTTTCTTATGTATCAATAAATCCAAAAGCTCTCTTTAACTGTACCTAGTATTAGTAAATGACATTATTGCTTCAACTTTTGATTCCCACTATACTATACTAATCTAATGATTGACAAAAAAGTTACCAGATGAAAAATAAACTTAATCTGTCACAAAACAGTTGAAGTCAACAAAGTACCCATTACATACTCTTCATATATATATATATATAAACGATCTACTATATATATATATATAAACGATCTTGTTTAAAACATAAACAAGAACCTATATATAATGATTTTTTCAAATTCACAAAATCGTGATTAGATTTTTTAAAAAAACTTCAAAAAACAGTGTCCTGGAAAGACACATGAATAAGGTACAGTAATATTCCTTATATTTTCAATTGAAGTAAGCAATGAATTCTAGGAAAAGAAAGTAAAAAGGGATTAGTGACAGCTATTAAAATATTTTCAGTTATAAAAGAAAAATGAAATTGGAATTCTTTAATTCTGTGTTAGACAAATTAGTCGAAATATTTATTATGTTACAGTCCAAGTATTGATCATATTATTTGAATCACCAACATATGGGATGCAGTGATTTGCAGGTCTAAGCAACTAAGCATAAAACAAACTCGTGAATTGTGTGTAATCTGCTTCAAAGAAAGTAACTCTGCACTGAAAGTACTATTATATTAAATACATTATTTTAAATAGATTTAACTATAGCTTAAGCATTTAACTTGCAAAAATGAACTGATCATTTAAAAAAGAAAACAATTTAAAAATGAGAGAGCATTTATCAATATTTTTGAGGATTGCACTATGGATGGATAATATTTTTAATACAATTGCATTTACTTTCATAAAATAATAGTATTTTGAACTTATAAACATTTTATTTAATGTTATTAAAAGGTAATTTTTAATGTGAAATAAATGATGACTTTTCTTATAACATAAATGATGAATTTGATTCTTATTTAACCTGTAAAAAATGTTAAAAAAAAACGATTTAAATCAAACAACCCTGCCTATACATGCTAGAGAAGGTGTAGGGATGGCGTAAGAGTGAAAAAAGTGTGCAAAAAAACGTTCGTCTGACATTAGCCTAAGAGGGTGTGGGCCGAAATTCGATGATTTGTTAGGAAAATGCAATGTTTACATTTTCTTTTAAAATGCACATACTTCAACGGACCTATGCTTTTGAACCCTCATGATGGGCATAGGTTATCATTTAAATCTGACACTGTGATAGCGAATTTTGAAGTTTTAACATTTATGAGACAGATGAAAGTTTTGGGATTGGCACATCCAACTACTTTACCTTCAATTTTTGAAGGAAAATGAAAATATTACCTTTAGAGACATCGATTAAAAAATTTATAGTATAGATTAAATCGAGTTGGCCATAGTATTGATTAAATAGATTAAAAAAATCGAAATCGTCCATCACTATTATGAACCCCTTTTTGTATTTCCTATGGCTTCGCGGACATTCACGATTTAACACACAAGCTGTGTGTTTGTTATTGTGCTTAAACTATTGAAATACACTGAAGAAGCAGCAAAAAGACAATTTTAAAATAAAACTTTAAATATTTTCTTTATTTCAATATATGTCTTGTATATGTTAATACGGTTTTAACACTATATTCAATAAAATTATCCATTAAATTTTATTTTAAACCATGGAGTTTAAGAATAGAACAAAAATAACCATTTCAAAAGTTTAATAAGCACAAAATCGTTTTTATGCAAATTTTACACAATGATGTAAGCGTTTGCACACGTAAATGATTTCTGGGTGTGTAAGAAGCAGTCAATTGTTTTTAAGTTAGTACAAATTGCCTAAGTCGAAAGAATTTTCAGAGGAGGAGATGATAAATATCTGGGGTATGAGAGCAAAACATAAGTCTTTTCTGAAATTGCAAGTGCATTGAAAAGATCAAAATGAGGTATTCATCAAGTTTTGGCTCATGGTAATGATTCCAAATAAAAATTCCGTTCAGGAAGGCCACAAGTGACTACTTTGTGCGAAAACCGCCGCATCAGAAACTCAGCTTCAACTGGTAATTACTCTTTCGCAAATAAAACATGCAGCTGGAATGACAAATGTAAAAAAAAAAAAAAAAACTGTTCATAGAAGAGTTTTGGAATTGGAATACATCAAAAATTGTAAATAGGCTTGGTTACCATAAAGAAGGTAGATTGCAGTGGGCCAAAGAGCATATGTCATTTGGTGAAAAGTGGCTGAATGTCATATTCAGGGATGAAATAAAAATGGAATCTCAATGGCCCTGATAGGTTAAAGTATTATTGGCATGATCTCCACAAAGAACCTAGGATTATATTTAGCCAATAACATGGTGGTGGTTGTGTAATGGTATGGAAGGCTATTCATTTCAATGATCAGATATCTCTAGCATTCATCAGTGGTCGAGAAAACTCTGAAAACTATCAAGAGACACTTGCCAATCATTGGCTCCCTGTTGCCGAGGTTTTGGGGGGAGAAAAATGGTTATTTTAACATGATAGTGCTTCGATCCATATTTCAAACTCAACTTCAACGTGGCTTAAGTCTAAAAAAAGTATGTGTTTTGAAATGGCTGGCAATTAGCCCCAATTCAAACCCTATAGAAAATATGTGGGGTACTCTCTCTCATGCAGTTTATCCAAATGGAAAGCAATATTTTTCTGTCAAAGATTTGAAAGATGCCATTGAGAACGCATGGTTTAAAATTGAACCAGAAACAATACACAATCTCATTTTATCGATGGAAGACCGTATCTTTACAGTAATTCAGTAGAATGGAGCAATAATCAAATATTTTTTTTTAATTCTTGTTCTACAAGAGACTAATGAACTACCTTGGTTAAACTTTTGACACACTCATTTTTGTTCTTTTGATAAATTCTATTCTAGATAAATTTTAAAACATAAATCTGTTAAATATCTTTTTAAAACTACAATTTGTAGGTCATGTTAAAAGGAAAGTAACTTTCAGTCATTAATAAAATTTTATGTTGTGCTTAAGCTTTTGACAGGCACTGTATTGTCCTCAAAAAATATAATGATGAAATTTCATGCAGCTGACCTTAAAGGCTTCTCCTCCGCTATAGTAAAGTTACATAACATTCTTGCTTTTTTTGGCTATATATTAAAAAGCAAAGTCGAAAAAGAGCACTGTTCAAAATTTATTTATCATCTGCCAAGGCTCAGTGCGAGCATTTTTGTGTAAGTTTAATTTCTAAAAAATGGCAACGTTCTTTTTGTTGATATGTAATTATTCTATTCTGAGAGAGTTGTGAAACCAAAAGCGTGATACAGTTCACTTTTTGTTTATTTAATGTGTTTTTCGTGTTTATTTAATTTCAACCAGCGCGCTATCCTAATTTTTGGTTACATCTACCGCAGATTTGATATTTTTTCTTTTGTTAATTGAGTGATAGAACGAACTTAAAATGAGTTTCATTTTCAAGAGTAATCATGCTATTGTTCCGAAGTTGTGATGTGAAATTAATTAAAGAAGCTAAGCTGCGTCATTTAAACATCTGTACTCTTTGGGGAGTCTTTTTTGTTAATATTAACTCATTATGACAGAATTTAAAGACATTTTAGTTAAAAAACGAGTTTTAAAAGCTACTGTCACTAAACTAGAAAATATTATTAGAACGATAGATGATGCTGATTCTAGTCAGCTTGCTTTATTCGAAAATAAAATCGAAAAATTAAATGAGGAATTACATGAAATTTTTAATACAATTTTTTCTTAATGTAAAGAAGAAGATGTAAATAATTTTGTTGATGAGCAACAATCCGTACAGGATAAACTTGATAATCTTTGGTTAAGTGTTAATTGGAAAAACTCAAAATTTACTTTAAATGAATTGAATCAAAATAATAGTCTTTCTAAATCTCAAATACCAGAAGTAAAGCTCCCAAAATTGACACTTCCTACGTTTAGTGGTAATTTAGAAGAATGGATATCATTTTATGATTTATTTAAAGCTAGTGTGGATAATAATGAGAGTTTACCAGACTGTCAAAAATTGCAGTATTTGAATTCGGCATGTAAAAACAGTGCACTTAAAATTATTCAGAGTCTTCCAATATCTGATTCAAACTATAAGACAGCTTTAGAGTTATTGAAGGAACGATATTCAAATAAACGCGAGTTAATTAATGCATTAATTAAGAAATTAATTGGAATGCTTTGTATTTCGGATAATGCACAGTCTATTTTAGAGTGTGTAGATGTTGTAAACAAATGTGTGTGTTCTTTAAGTGTACTTAAACAAGACGTTAGTGGATTTTCGGAAGTAATGATAGTTTATGTAATTACAGATAAATTAGATAAAAATACGAGATATTGGTGGGAAAGAACATTAAAAAAGGAGGAGGTGGGAACTTTTGATAATTTATTATCTTTCTTGAAGGATCACGCTAGAACCCTTCAAAACAGCAAATCCTCAGTAAAGGAAATAAATAAAGGTAAAGTAACGACATTGTTGTCTGTTAGTAATAGTTGTTGTGTATGCAAGGAATCACATCCGTTGTGTAAATGTCCTAAGTTCTTGCAGTTAAGTGTACATAAAAGAATAGAATTGATTAGAAGAAACAACTTGTGTTACAATTGTCTTTCAGATAAACACCATGCAAAAATCCGTAAGAGTTTAAGTAAATGTAAAGTGTGCCATAAGCCTCACCATACAATTTTACATCTTCCGAGAGACCCCAAATCTTTATTCAGATAATGTAAATGAAACGCCGACTGGCCCTCTTTCTCCGAATGCACCAGAATTTCAGCTGAGACCAACTGAGTCATTAAATCAAACTTCTTGTACTAGCATCTTTGAATTTCCAAACAATTCTGTGTCGAGATTACATTCATTGCAAAATAAGCAAACTCTACTTTATGCAGCAATGATTAAGGTTCGTGACTCACTAGGTAATCTTGTAAACTGTCGCGCTTTGCTGGATAGTGGCAGCGAAGCCTCTTTCATAAGTGAAAATTGTATGCGCAAATTATGCTTGCCAAGGCAATCTCTTAAAGTACAGATTACATGTTTAGGTTCTTATAATGCTGAATCTAATGCGGAGGTAAATTTAAATTTTACTCCCCATTTTAATTCTGAAGTGAGATTTGTCACTAGAGCATTTATGATAAAAAGAATCACATCAAATGTGCCGTATAGTTCTATTCCTCCAAATATTGTAAATAATTTTAATGATTTAGTTCTAGCAGACCCAATATTCTTTGAATCAAAACCAGTAGTATATCTTATTAGGTGTTAATGTTTTCTTTACATTGCTAAAAGGGGAAGTTATAAAAAGAGAAGAAACTCTACTCTCCGCCGTATGTTCTAAACTTGGTTGGATAATTACGGAAACTACCTCTTTTGATACAAGTCAACGTACATTTTCTGTTAATAATATTCAATTTCAACTAGATGATTCAGTTCAAAAGTTTTGGTCTTTAGATTCCATTCCTGAACTAGTTCGAATTTCTAAGGAAGAACAAGAATGTGAAGACCATTTTAAGAGCAATTATTTTCAAAATAGTTCTGGAAGATTTGTTGTGAAACTTCCATTTAAAGATTCTCCATCACATTTAGGTGATACTAAGGAATTAGTCATACAGCGATTTTGTTCTTTGGAACGCAGGAAATAACAATATTCTATTTACGAAAACTATCGAGAGTTTATGAAGGAATATTTGGACTTGGGTCATATGGAACGGATATCCAAATCGGAAAGGGTCCCTGCATTTATTTTCTATTTACCTCATCATGCGGTAATTCGTGAATCCAGTTTGACGACAGAGTTAAGAGTTGTTTTTGATGCCTCTGCTAAATCTACCTCTGGTGTGTCTTTGAATGATATTCTAATGATCGTACCCGTATACAACAGGAACTTTTTCCAATTCTTTTAAGATTTAGAACTTTGCCTATTGTTGTATGTGCAGATATAGAGAAAATGTTTAGACAAATCTTGATTAATCCAGAACAGAGATTTTTTAAGGATTCTTTGGAGAGAGAATTCCCAGGATCCTATATAGAGGAATATCGTTTAACAATAGTCACTTATGGTATGGCATCTGCCCCGTTTCTGTCTACAAGAGCTCTTCATCAGCTTGTCTTAGACGAGAAAAATGATTTTCCTTTGGCATCTGCAGCCATGTTGAAAGATTTTATTATTTATGTAGATGATTTTCTCTCTAGCGGCCAGAATGAGGAAGAAATTGTGGAACTAATTAGTCAATTGACATTATTAATGAAACGAGGTGGCTTTAATTTACGAAAATGGATTTCAAATGTACTTGGAGTACTGAGGAATATTTCTGAAGAATGTAAGAAAAGTACAGAGTCATTATTCTTGACTAATGATGGCGGGATAAAAATTTTAGGAATTCAATGGAATTTAACGGGTGATTTCTTTTGTTTCACTGCTTTAGACCATGAGAAAAAGGACAGATATTCTAAAAGAGATATTTTGTCAGAAGTTGCAAAGGTGTTTGATCCGCTAGACTTGCTTTCTCTCTGTGTTGTTTTCATGAGGGTACTGCTGCAAGACTTATGGAAGTTTTCACTTACCTGGGACGAGCCAATTAGTGAAGAACATAGTAAATGGTAGACATCTTTTCGGAATGATTTAAAAGGTAATTTCTAAGTTGAAAATTCCTTGATTTGTATTAGCTGCAGATAAGATAAACCTTCAAATTCACACCTTTTGTTATGCGTCTGAAAAGGCATATTGTGCAGCAATATATATGCGTTCAGTTTCTCAGAATGAGAAAATTACTGTAAATCTTTTGACATCTAAAACTAAGGTCGCACCCATTAAGACTCAGTCAATCCCAAAGCTTGAACTTTGTTCAGCTCTTCTTTTGACAAATTTGCTAAAAGTTGTTTTGCATCACCTAAGTCTCAAGGAGAGTGAAGTATTTGCGTGGACTGATTCAAAGGTTGCGTTGGCATGGCTTTCTTCAGAGCCTCACAGATGGCAAACCTTTGTATCAAACCGTGTTATTAAAATCCAAGAAACACTGCCCAATATTTCGTGGAATCATGTTCACGAGCTTGAAAATCCAGCTGACTGCAGAACAAGAGGTATGCTACCATTGGAATTAAAGAATTGTGAGCTATGGTTTCATGGCCCTAAATGGTTAAGAGAGCCATGGGATAAACATTCTAATGAATCATTTGAAGGCAAGGATGTACAAGAAATTATCCTAAAGAAGAAAAAAGGAATTGTGTTGTAAATATTTCTAAACTTAATGATGATCATCTGATTTTCAGATATTCTTCTTGGAATAGACTAGTACGAATCGTCGCGTGGTGTTTAAGATTTTTTCGACAATGCAAGAAAGTCGTTATCAAATCGAGTAAATGGTTTTCTCTCAGTCTTATAGCTTTCAAATTCCACAACGAAAATTCTGAAAATAGTCCGAAATGAGTGTTTCCGTGATGAAATATCTGATTTAAGTCATCACAAATCTTTAAAATCTTCAAGTAAACTTTTGTCTTTAAACCCATTCCTGAATCATAATTGTATTTTGCGTGTTGGTGGAAGATTGAGACATGCTAATATCTCAGAAGATCAGAAAAATCCAATATTATTGCCTAAGACACATCATATAACTGCATTAATTATCAAACATTTTCATATAATTTATTTACATGCTGGTCTACAGCTTCTTTCAGCTGTTCTTCGAACCAATTCCTGGATTTTAAGTGGTCGAGATGCAGTAAGAAAAATAGTGAGGAGTTGCTTAAAGTGTTTTCATGCTTCACCATCTGTTGGCACTCAAATAATGGGAGATCTTCCAGCCATACGTGTTATGTTAAGTCGTCCATTCTCAAAGACTGGAGTTGGCCATGAGTTGGCGGTTGTGTGAGAGTCGCTATAGTAAGAATCTGCTGCCAGAAATTTTAGACGAGCGGTTCATAAACTCTGTCCTTTGCCCTTTCATTAACAATAAGACATATATAACTCTTATTTGTACCCCTTGAAGATTTCAAGGCCAGGGGTGTATGTTAGAAATTTATTTATCATCTGCCAAGGCTCAGTGCGAGCATTTTTGTGTAAGTTTAATTTCTAAAAAATGGCAACGTTCCTTTTGTTGATATGTAATTATTCTATTCTGAGAGAGTTGTGAAACCAAGAGGGTTTTAAATTAAAAGCGTGATACAGTTCACTTTTTGTTTATTTAACGTGTTTTTGAGTTATTGAAGAGTTCGTGTTAATTTAATTTCAACCAGCACGCTATTAAGCACAACATGATAAGTAGAGTCTATTCAATTTTACCTTTTCACAATACAACAAAGAAATCTGTATAATTTCATCAAATTTATAAACTTTAGAAATTCTTTGAAAAGTAACATTCAAATATTAAATGAAAATAATTTCCATTTTCCATTAGCTGGCACCGGCAACAAAAAGACCAAACAAACCACTAGCGTTCTAAAACAAGAACAAAAAATTTTGCATCAGGGAAAGATTATGAAATACTTCCCAACAATAACAGAATATTAAGAAATTTCATTTTTATCAGACAATGAAATGAGGTATCAAAATTTAAGCACTTTAAAAAAGCCCATAACTCAATAAAATATCATTTTCAGGAATTGCTGTTCATGTGTGATAATGTGTAGAAATTCCGTTATGCAGCCCTATATATATCTATACAATTAAAAAATACCACATAATATATTAAAAATTAAATAAGTTTAAAAACACACACCGCAGAGGAAAATGCACTTCCAACGATTATCGATCATAGTCAGTGCTGTAACCGAATTATTTTGTGCCTCTCTGTAAATTAAAGATAATTGCTAGGTATTTTATAATCTATAGAAAAAATATCTAAGCCCAGTAGCATAATGGTTAGCATGCCTGTCTGCCACGCTACAGGTCGCAAGTTCTGCTCCCGGCTGGGAAAGGTTCACTCAACCTTTCATCCCTTCGGGGTCGGTAAAATAAGTACCAAGCTTGCTTGGGAACTAAACACCGAGGGTCTCGTGTTGGGTTGACTACCTGGTTGGGACACATGCTGCATAGCACCTCGGGGCCCAGGGTCAAGTAAACAGAGTTTGGCACTGTAGGCCTTATCCTTCATGGATCGTACAGCTACAGGTTTAGTTTTTTTTTAGAAAAATATATTGTAGTGTGCATCAGCGATCCTTTTTAATTTCGTTATGTTTGAAGCAGGGTTCTTGCTGACTTTTTACCAACGTTAGCAATTTGGCTAATCAGAAGTAAAAAACATTTGCCAAATGAAAAAAATGTTAGCAAAATAAATTCATCGTGAAACAATGAAATTTCGATCTTTACCCCTTAATGTACACCCCCCCCCCTTTTTTTATTATTATGTTCTAAAATAAACCAAGTTTTTAGGTGTAGATTTAATTATATAAATACATAGCACATATAGTCGTCGTCTGGTTCATCTGTCTGCATATAACAGCGCAAAAACTACCTAAACGAATTATTTGAAATTTAATATATTTTATCGTAGCAGAATTTTGTCGAGTCATTTCAAATTTTATGAAAATCGAATCAAAACTTTACTCTATATTATATTCTATATCATACGTAATTAATTCAATGATATCCCATGATAGGTTGCTATGGGGATTACGTCATATTTAAGATGGAGTCATTTTTATATTACTAAATTTAATATATATACATATAAAATCGTAATAAATTTCGTATTCATTCATTTTTGCATAAGAGTGCAACAGCTATTGCACCAAGATCTGAATATTTATAAAACTTGTTACAGTACGAACACTCATTTACCACGTTTGATGTACAATTTATGACTTGTAACTGTTCATATATCAATTATTCATCCAAATCTGCCACAAAAACTAAAAAAAAAAACTATATTCCAAATGTCTTGCATAAGCAAGAAAATTTTTAAACCATATTTAACTCTCTAAAATATTATGAAATAAAATTTTCAATACCAGTTAACTCAGAATTTTAAGAGGTTACATTCAATGAATTCTGAAAATTTCAAAATATTACAGCAAAATGTGTAAAAAACTTTTACTTTTCTTGAATTTTTCACCTTTTCATTGAAATTCCTTCAAGGCAATTTCAAAATTACACTGTTGCTTATCGGGCCCATTAACACTGCGAGGGATCTACTATATCTTCACTTAGAACCCCCTAAATAATGATCAGAAACCAGCATAGGAAAAACCTATATGAAATCATCTCAGCTTGATATTTTGTCTAAGTCCAGAAATATGCAGCAAGACTTAAAATATTTCGATCGGTCATAAGCAATCATCTCAATAGACACTAACGTGATAGTTTTTACAAAGAGTATGTGAGACCACCTGCATATCCTCGAAGTTGAAACAAACTTTTTCATCAGGAGGTCACAGATGAATCTGTCGTCCTATAAGATTGAACTTTGTTAGTAACATCTTGTGCAGAGGCGTCGCCATGGGAGATTATGGGGGGGGAGTCTCCCCCTCCAATATTTGTGAACTTGAGAAATTTGAGCTTAGAGTTGGGAAATTCTTTATCTTTGAAAGACCTTTTTTTTAAAAAAAAAATAATAGTAAATGATTTTTTTATTGTTTTGGTGACTTTTCTGAGAGATGTAACTGTAAACAAGTTAAATAATCAAAAGAAATATACAAAAAAGCCCTTGTGCTTTTTTTGTATCAAGCCAATGATAGACTCAGTCTGTCATTGTGTTTCTCTGTTCTATGAAAATATCATCCATCCATCAGACCTTAATTTCTCTACACAGTTAAAAATTTCCGCTTAACGTTGAACCAATATATGGTGTAAACTAATGAGGATCACCAAAATATGGTACTTCTTAATTTTCAAAAACTCCATTTCATGGCGTAACCTTGGAAATTACACTGAATTGAACCACATTTTGGTAATAAGTTGCACCAAGTTTTCAAGCTACTTATCACCCAATCAGAACAGCACGTCTTTGTCTATGACGCCATTATAAGATAAGTGAAACAATTGCATTTCGTCCGCCATTTAAAGTTTAAACGAAATGGATATTAAAAGGATTACACATGGAATACGGAGGTAAGTCTTATTTAATTTTAATGTTTCATTCCTGTACTTATAAGTGTGTATAAGTGTATAAGTTTTAAATAATTTTCATGTTTCATCATAAAAGATTGATTTAGCTTCCCGAATTTAACAAGCGATTGTGTATTATATTCGTTCTTTATGTAACGGTTTGAAATATAATTGTTTTAGCAATTAAATAACAAACAGTTCTTAGTAAAAATTAACCACGACTTCATTCATTTTGTCTTTTTAAATAAAGATAATTTGTGTAAACACTTCATTCTTCCTATTCATTAGTGAGATGTGAAGTATTTTAATTTATTGCAGCTCGAAAGCAAAAACAAAACTTTAAGTACTACCTTAGTTTTAAAATGCTGACACGGAGATATGATTCATGGCTGCATTCATAGTAGTAGATGTAAAATTTGCAGTGATTTGAAAATGTTTATTTATAATGGAATTTTTGTGTACTTTATCGTTTCCCAATTATAAAGAATAACCATCAATGAATTAGTATTTATAATTGTTAATATTTTGGAGTGAAACATAATATTCAATGATTAAGATAATAAGAAAAGGTTTCAGATTGAAAAATAAATTTACACTGGGAATATCTCCTTATACATATTACAGTTTTTAATTTAAGAAGTGAAAAGGAAACATGATATTTAAGCATTTAAATAAAATGTTGTTTATACCGATATAATGTTTATGTATAAAACTGCTTTAGTATGTTTTAAGTTTATATTTACATTTTATGTACATAATGTAGGATTGAATATTTATTAAAGAGATTAATAACTACTTTTTACATTCAAAATGTTTTTCAAACAATGAAAAACAGTACACATGCAATCATTTCTTTTCAAATTCCTTCTTTTTTTTTCTATTTGTTAGATTAATCTTTTCTTATAAAATATATAAAATGTATTTAGCTTGTATTTATAAAATACAGTGTGTACAGGAATAAAATATTAAAATTAAATATGGCTTAGCATTTCGTTCCAGAAGTATTAATAAGAATTATTAAGGAATATGTTTAAAGGAAAATTATATACATATTCCATAGAATTTAAAAATTTGGACTAGTGATGCAACGAATAGTGGTTTGGCCGAATAACCGAATACCGAATATTCGGCCAAGTTACAGCCGAATATTCGGCCGCCGAATAATGAACTTATTTTTGCCTAAAAACAAAATATAGTATGCACTATATGCACAATTCTTGTACATTTCACCATTAAAATGTATTGTTTTCTTCAAAAAAATTATTTATATACAAATTTTTAATTTTTGAAAGCATTACTTTACTCTGAAAAACTATTCGGCTATGTTCGGCCTAAAAATTGCTGCAATAATATAATTCAGCCAAAAAAAGAAACTCTTAGCAAAAGTTCCTCATCAGGTACTGTCGTTGCATTTTAATAGATATTATGTGTGTTGTTACATTTTAAAATAATGACAAAATTTTAAAAGTACTAGGAAACCTAAGTTTCAGCTTTCAGATGAAATAAAATAAAAAACAAGAAATCTTAATATCTTAAGAAAAACCACTGATAGAAAGGATGAAAGGAATATCCTCTAAAATGGTGGAAAGAGATCATTGTAGACTTTCTAAAGTTCACAATTAACAAACATTTTTTATCATTATTATTATCATTGTTTTTTTTTTTCTTTGCTGTCAGCAGATAGCACTATTAAGAAGTACATAGTGAGTGTTTTTAGATTCAGATGAATTAAATATCTGTAAGGAAAAGCAAATTACATTCATTGCATGTAACAGAATCTGATGCTCTAACATACCAAAGATCAACAAATGATTTCATTGTTGTAGGTAAAAAAAATCTTTTACACATTTTAATCATTCGCCATTAGCTTGTCCAAGATTAACTGAAATACAAATTAATGAGTTAAAAATTCCTAAGAAGAAATTAGTTCAACATGTGTAGTTCAAACTACATAAAAGGTGACATAAACATATAAAAAATATTATTTAATGCAACTCTGAGATCTATGAGATGTGCTTATGTTACCTTTTAAGTAGTTATAAGTATGTTTGTATGTTATAAAGTTTATTATTAACAAGGTGAAAATTTCCTTCACAACACTAGTGTTTAATAGTGTTTTGACTCTATTGATAAATTTTAAATTTAACAGATTATGTTAGCTTATTACAGATACTTTTTGTACTTACTGATACAGCATAAAAATTTTTTAACATGATTCCTAAATTAGCCTCTTATATAAAAATGGGTAGATAAAACCCACTCGGAGTATGAAAGTTAATGGAAAAAAAAAGTGTTAGTTAATTAAAAAAAAAAATTCCTTATACATGATGAATATAAATTGTCAAATTAAAAAGTTATACTGTGTAAATATAAAAACATTTATTACAGTATTACTATTCGGCCAAGGCCGAATAATGGACTTGATATTCGGCCGAAGCCGAATATTCGGCAGACAGGCCGAATGGGCCGAATATTCGGCTTCGGCCGAATATTCGTTGCATCTCTAATTTGGACTCCATGTTGATGTTCACATTTAATGAAACAATTACCAGTCTCCATATATATATAAAAAAATATTACACATTCTTAATATATAGATCATGCTTAGAACTTATTTAAAACAAGTGGGTAAGTGTGATCACAGATCGCACAGAGGGTTTCATTTAATATTCCTTTAAAACACTTTATCCTTTTGTGAAATCTGTTAGTTCCACATTTCGCAACCAGGGGCACACTCTATTCTACACAAACCTCTATCCAAAGGAAACTCCGATTTACAACCTATCCGTAGGTATATTAGTCGAGGCGATCGGGTCTATAGCACCCGAGATAGGTAGGCGCCCCAGGAAATTGCACGGAACATTCTTTTATACGCTTTTTATTATGTGCTATGAACTATGTCAAAGTTTCCAGCAGATCGACTTGTTAGATTTCATAATTTTAACAAAATTGCGTTATGTTAGTTGCAAATTCCACCACCAGGGAGCGCACACTATTCATAACAAAAGTGTATCAGATCGAAACTCTGTTAAACAACCTATCAGTGGATGCGTTACTGGAGTTGGTGGCGGCCTTAAGCGAGAAATTAAGAAATTTGCTGAAAGTACTATTCGGAAATAGTGGTAACTAAAATTTTGACATTTTTATATTTCATAAGCAGCACGTGTCTGAGTATATCATAGTGCTCAAAAAACGACACCTAAAAAGGTCGTAAACGCTATTTTTTTAAAAAAGAAATCCAGCGCCCCTCCCCCGCCCTCCCTTCACAGGAAATTGCATGCACCATTATTTTATAAGCTTTTTATTGTGTGTCATGAAGTATCTTAAAGTTGCAAACGGATCGCCTTGTTATATTTCCTAATTTTAACAAAATCGCGTTACGTTAGTTCTGCATTCCACCACCAGGGAGTGCACTCTATTCTTAACAAAAGCATATCTGAACGAAATTCCTTTGCGTAATCTCTCCGTAGATACATGATCGGGAGGGTGGCGGTGCAGTCTTAACCAACAATTTAAAACATTTTCCGCGATAACAAACGCTAAGACTTAATAAATAAATCTACTCCTAAATAAATAAATAAATCTAATAAATCTAATAAATAAATCTACTCCTAAAGTACTCCTCTCCATCAATAGCTGGCTCTGATCTGTATCATTTATTTCCTCGAAAATTTTGTTATGTCACATAAATCTGCAAATATCACAAATTTTCTTTTAAAATAGCATTTCTATTCTAATATTAGAAAAGAAAAACACGATGCCACTTTTCCTTTCATTTTGATCTCCCTCACTTTCCCTTTCATTTCAAACTGCATTAAAATTAGTTGAAATAAAATAACTAATTTTTTTTTCTTTTTTTTAAGAAACAAAAAGTTATTTTTTTCTTTCTATGCATAAATAAACAAAATTTTCAGTTTCATAAAGAATGTGCCCGAGTTCCCTTAACTATCCATTTTTCAAATGTTTATGATATCTTTCGATCTTTATTTTCATGCCGAATTATTCCAAGATAGGAAAATAGAAACTAATCTAGTTTTGATTAGAATTATCCAAGTGATAGAGATGCATTTAAACTTTTATTACACAAAGCAATAATTAGAATTTTTATGTTTTCAATTTCAGTATTTTTCTTTGCAAAGTATTTTTTTTTATGCATAAATATCATTAACAAACATACATTGCACATATAATTTGAGTTGGAAATTTTTTAATCTCCCCATCCCCAATAAATATCTGTCGCTACACCCGTGATCATGTGCTAGTGATCTAATTGGCTAGGAGAAATAGCCTTTGTTCTTGGCGAAAATGCCGAGATAATATAAGGAAATGCAGGAGCATTTTTAGATAGTTTTCTTAGCTTTGAGATAGAATTGAGACTACAGTTTAGTTGTACAGAGTCCTAACTCTGAGGTAGATTTATTTTCTCTGGGCTATACGAAGGCTGAATACGTTGAAAGTCGACAAGGCTTGTTACTTCCGATCAATGGACAGTGGGGCAAAATCCCGAAAAGCTGGCCAAAATATGAAAATGTTATTCAAATTGAACGAAACTTCGTACACAGGCGTTTTTTAGGATGCTGATTAAGATTCTAAATTTAAAATCCCCCCCCCCCCCAAAATGGCAGATTTAAAGTTAAAAAGCTTTGAAATTTATTCAATTTCTATGAAATTTCGTATACAGGTTCTTTTGAGGATGCTAAGTACGTTTCAAAAGTTTAAAAAAATGGCGGATTAAAAATATAGAAAAAAAAATATTTAAATAAAATATGAAGTATTGAGGCTAAACGTTACAATGAATTTTCAAGGAACTAGTAATATATTTTTAATCGAAACTAAACGATGGATTTTTATTTTTGAAATACAATTAAGTACATTAATAAAAAGTAAAATACTAGAAGGTTCAATTTTTATATTTAAATAAACCGAAGGGATATTCTAAAAGTCATGTTCCGAATCATCTGTAGTATAAAAAGTAGATTCTTCAGAAGGGGAGGTGTCGAAGTATTTTAAAGAAGTTTCTGTGTCTCTAGGGACAAGGATATCAATTTCTTCTATGGTAATTTATGTAAGCTTCCAATAAAGTGATCTTATGATATAAAAAGTCGTAAAAAAATGGTAAATTGTTTATGTCCTACTGTATTTTAGCGAGGAATCTTCTCAATATCTTTTAATCAATTTGTTGACGATTCGTGAGCGTCTTCTGACATTTGTCCAACTGGCAATAATGAGGAAGCTATTATTTTTTTGCCATACGTAAGTAGTTTGTGCACTGAAATTGGCATATACGATCAGGAATACCGTTCAACAAATTTTCAAGGTATTTGTGAGCCATAATCCGTTAAATTGATCAAATGAGTGCTGGGGAATTACTTGTAATATGACGTGGAGTCGTTTGATCAAATCTTTGCCTACGCTTGTTATGGAAGCAGAGATAGCTGCATTTTTAAAGATTTGTTTAGCTGTATTGTCATCATTTGTGCTTTCAAATCCGGGATTTGATTTTTAACGAGAAGTCCTAATTGTATACGACATCCTTTTTGTAAATTTTGTTTTGCAGTTTAAATTTTCTTCTTCTCGTCAGGAGTACGCGCTTGCCATTCCCTTATATCTCGTTTGTATGCCAAATGCAAGCTACACTAAAAACATCTTATACAGACATGTAACGTGAACATCCTGAATTGTAAATGACCTTAATTTACTTTTAGTTTGAAATTGCCATCAATGTTATAAAACTGTTTTAAGTTTCCTGACATAGTTATCAAGGCAGAGAGTTGACAAATTGCTAGTAATGGCATTAAAAACTTTAACAGCAATCATCGTTAATTCTAGTTTGTAATTAACGGCAACATCTTTTCTATCAATGACTGTTTTAAAAGGAATAAGTTTCTCTCCTAATCTATAATATAATCCATTTCATTGACTGTAGCTTCCGTATTTTGTGTAAAAAAATTGATTCTGATGGACCTAAAAAATCGAGAAGATAACGGTCTCGAATTTTTCCAGATAACGGTTTCTGAATTATTTGCAACACTTTCGAGTTCAGTGGCACGAAAAAATGGAAAAAGGTATTTGAACCTGATTTATACAACCATTATCGCTAAATTTTTGTTTAAAAGTACCAGATGTGACATCATATCCCTACTTTCATTTCAAATTCAGATTGCTAATGTTCTTGAAAGTCACATTCTTAATAATTTCCGTTTGCACTAGTAAAATACGCCCAGCTGCATGATCTAATAAAGACTGCAACTGACAAAAAAATTCTTCTAATTACAATAGAATAAACAAAATTATTACCTATAAAGATAAAAATGTATTTCTGTCGGATCTACGAGTGAGATAGAGAATTATTTTCATTTTTTTGCTATTAATTTTGCTTATCAAATTCATTTATGCTTATTATAATACATATTTGTAATATAATACATAATAATCTATCACAAAACTGAATAATCTAAAAATTTCAAAAATTTTTGCCAGCTATATTACTGTGAAAAGTTTATATTTTAGAATTTTTGAAGCGACTAAAAAATTGACATTTTCACTTGTGGTTGAAAAAATATGCACGAAATGCAGAATGTCAGTTTATGGCAGCTGGTTTTTTCATGATTCATTAGATAATACTTCAAGCTGTTATTTCCAGTAAATTTTGTTGCGGAACACTGTGGAACTTTTAAACTTTTTGATGTTTAAAAGCAAAAAAATAACAATTTTATTTTTTTTATATAAAAAATAACCACGAAATTATTAATTTTTATGTACTTTATATAATTTTTGTAACATGCACAAAAAAAGTACACACTATCATCGTGTGAATCCATTTTAAAACATTAAAATCGGATGATACAGAAAAATGTAATGTGTTTAGATGAACCATTGTTTCACTCTTTTTGTTCGCCGCAGATTGTCATTTTTCAAATGATACAGGTTGCCAAGGCAAAACAAAAACCTTTTTATAAATATAGATTCTGACCCTCCAAACATTATTCTAGACATCTGTATAGTCAAAATTTCCTAAATAATAACTTTATTTTTCGACTTTTGGCCAGCTTTTTGGGATTTTGCCCCATTGTGCAATGGAGAGAAAGATAGCTCTTAAACAGAATTGAGATTCCAGTTTAGTTGCAGTTTTCAGAGTCAACTCTGAAGTTGATTTATATATTTCGGCCAATCCGAAGTGCTGATTTCACCGAGAGCTGACAAGGCTAATCATTTTCCCATCAAGAGAGAGAAAAGAAATGCCATCGAGTCCTGACTAGCAGCAGCGAAAGAGAAGTAACTTCCTGTCACATACAATAGTGGATTCTTCCCAAGAGTAAAATTATTTCCTACGGAAGAAGAGAAAGGTTGGTTGGTTGGTTGATTTTTGACGGCCAATTATCTGCTCGAGGGATATAGGCCCAGGGGGAGTGCCCTTCGTGGGGGTCTTTCTAAGGGAACCTAACCCGTATTAACGCTTGGTAATCCAAGGTTCGAAGAAAACCACGAAAACTCCGAACGATTAGGCCGACGGGCGCGATTGGGATCGAACCCAGCACCTCCCGTCTACCAGCTTCGAGAGCAGAACCTCTCGGCCACTGAAGAAGAGAAAGGAATATTGACACTTGATTTACGAGAGTAAAGACTGACTGAATATTATTGCAGACTTTAATGTGACTAAAATTCAGTGCCTAATCTTTAACTATTAATAATTGAAAGCTGTTTTAAATACTTAAGTGTTGTTGAAAACTCATTATTTAAATACCTTTAGTTTTCAATAAATATTTCCTTGGTTTTAAATGAGAATGTGTTCATTGAAGTTTTACACGATACTACTTCACATTACAACACCGGGCCTCCATCAAAACACATACAGAAATGACATTGTCGACATTTCTTATACATATTCGATTTCACAATTTAGTTTTTGTTGTGTTCATCATACTGAAATATCTCTCACAGCTCAATGAGATAGTTGCAAGATTGTAAACAGTAACATGTTGCATGTTATAGGATAAAGTTGCTTCAAATCATTTTTCGAATAAAATCTATGGTATCTTCTAAATTAATGGTTTTGCAATAAAAAACTTTTAAATAATTTCCATTCTGACAATATTTCAGATAAGGAAGTGTCTGTATCACCAAAATGTATGCGTCTGTATCATCAAAATGTATGCATCTGTATCACCAAAATGTATGCATCTGTATCACCAAAATGTATGCATCTGTATCACCAAAATGTATGCATCTGTATCACCAAAATGTATAAGGTTAAAAATTGATTCAATTTCTTTTATACCGTGGTTTTGAAAATTGTTCATATCCGATACTAACGGAAGATTTTGTTGACAAAACTCACTAAATATCTCAAATATCAGAGTTATCAACAAAACACTCATATAAATTTTGTAGGAGATAACTTATGCAACCTTGCTTTCAATTTTCTAATACACCATGTTCTTTTTCACTATCACAAACTGTGTCATTTTCATAAACAAAATCTTGGATTTCTTCAGAAAATTCTCCATCAACTTTTTATAATTTTTCTCATAACCAGAAAGATTCTCTAAATTTTTAATTGTTATGTCAGTTTGACATTTTGCAAAAGGAAAATGAAAATGTTCTGCTTTTGGAAAACCACACATAATTTGTTGAGATTAACTAATAACAGAAACGAAAGCAGTCACAGTAAGAAATTGGAAACTTATAATTGTTTTCAACAGACCCTGTCCAACAGCACTGCTGTCTTCAATCACTGCAGAAAACAGAAATGACCATTTTTTTTTTTCTAATGCATTCCACAGAACAGGCTTGTAGTAGATGCCTGCACAAATTTATTTTTCTCAATGAATTCACAATGTAATGTCATTTAGAACACTGTAAAATTTAAAATGAATTAAATACAACCACTAGTAAAGCCAGAAATGATTTTTGGCCACATGATTGTGATTTGGGACCATTGGTTGATGGTGCAAACATAGTGATTAACTGACAACAGAAATTGCTGTGGCTTTGGCTAAATTAAATTGATGTTGAATCAGTATCTCTAAATAAAGATTAGTATAAATGGTACGGTATGATTGAAAATGATAAGCGGCATCAATCGTTCAGTGATACAAATAACTGTTGTCTCTACTGACGCACACAAAAAAAGATTAGCAAAAATTAAACACTCGCAATTTGGCAAATCTAATTGTCGGTTTACTCACCAAATGAAGCATTTTATCACGATTTGGTGCAATGGCAAGTAGCAGCAAGAACCTTGGTTTAAGTACCATAACATATTAAAATGAAACAACCAATTTTTTTTACACAGATCATAATGGAATTATTTTGTATGTCATTGTAATCGAATTATTAATGCTATTTATTCTATACTCCTAAGAGAGCATGCTATAGGCCTCTGTGATGCATATCAATGTCATTGTCCTCCTGTAAATAAACTATAAATACTGCATACTTAATTTTCAATGCTGAACATTTTATACTAAGCCTCAATAAAACATAAAAATTGCATGGAAATCAGAGTATATTTACAAGAGTTAGAGCATGGACAGATAGGCAAACAAACTGAATTCTTAAACACTTTTCAACTATGTTGGAAATTAATTGGTATAATTTTTAAGGTTCTAAAAGTTCATGCAAAAAGATTATTTTTTTTTAATCGGTTGGAACTAACTACTCGTTTTCATGACTCATCATTTTGGTCACAAGCTTTTGGACTAAAAGTTCAATGCAAAAAATGTATTTTAAACTATACTTTAATTTAAAAATAATTAATTTTTTCAGCTAGTTTTTTTCATAATTATTTCATTAAAATACAAATCTTGACCATTACACACATTGTGTATGTGATCAGTTTTAAATGAAATAATATACAATTTGACACAATAATTTGTTTATGTTAAATAACTCTTCTGAGGTATAATTTTAATATTAGTGAGAATGGTTTTGTTGTGCATTAAATTTCACTAGATAACTGAAAATGCTAAACAGAAAGTGAAAAAAAAAAGTTATGCTTATTGGAGCATTTTAAATAAGTAAACATAACTGCTATTATTTAATGAATGCAACATGCATTTTTAAGCTTATTGTAACAACAAAGTAAGAGAGCTGAAAATGTACTTTAAAGTGACTAAAGCTTAAAATTAAAAAGAGCCAGTGAAAATTTAAAAAGAAATTATCAATAAAACAGTTTTTCATGCTCTTTTTATCCAGCTGTGATAAAGGTAAAAAGAAAGATTATAAAGTTAGTCCTAAACATATATTTTTTTAAACAGAGTACATTCAACTACTCTTAAACTAACATATTGATTTTCACTAATATGGTATCACTGTCGATTCAATGACATCAAATGATCAACATAAGTATAAATAACAATGCAATAGCTATTAAAATAGTTTTCTTAATTTCTGAGATTGAAATAATAACCAGATAAAAAATTTAAAGTCTTAAAATTTCCAGTTTAATCTGATAAATAATTACATTAGAAGTTTTATTAATTGCAGTAAAATAGATTATTCTGATTAATATTCTTAAAGTAACAATCAGAAGATAAAATTTTATTTTATTTTATTGACGAAAAAAGAGGGATATTTAAACGATCAAAATTTATGATGGCAAGAAAAGTAACAAATAAAATACAAGTTTAATTATTTTAAATAAATACAGATATAATGACATTAATAAAAGTACACAAGAAAAATTTTTTACAAAAAACTAAAAAGTCACAAACCATCTTTTGGAACTGGCTGGACAAAATATGGGGTTGTCAAGTCATCTTCATTTTTGGCTAAAGAATGAAGAACATATAACTTTATTTATAGAATAAATAAATTATATGTTCATAAATAGTGCGCTAAAAATAATTTGTGAGGATTTATTTGTCTGGCTGTATCATTATGTCTTTACAAGCAAGGTATACACAAAATATGGTCATAAAAAATAGTGAGATTCTTTGAAAACGTACTGAGTAGACTAAAATACATATAAAAAAACTAAAGACTACAGAAAAACTACCTACAAAAAAATGGAGAAATTTTTTTTTCCGTAACTCGTATTTCATTCCCACAGTAAAAGTGAATGTTAGTTACTTCTGAATTTATCAATTATGCCACTAAGCTTGGCATATTTTAATTTAAAAAAAAAATTATAAATCTTCAGAAGTTGGATACATATCATACATTCAAACAAAGATTTGCAAAAAAGAAAATATTCTCATAATATGTGGCTCGTTGTTCTGATTTTTTACCTATCACAAAATTAGCAGCTGTAAACCAAAGAGGAAGAAGTATATTTTAAAAACTAGTTTCATTATTTACAACTAGTTGACCTGTGCAGCATTGCATGTGCCCGTGATAAACTTAACACTAGAACCACTGCCAAAAACGTATACCTAGAACCGCCTAAGCAGTTATTTTGACCGATGTGGATTACCATGCTTAACTATTGTTTATTTGCCATTTTTTATTCTTAGTATCATTTATTACTATTATTACCATCACTGCCTGTACAATAATATATATTTCATAATTTTAATTATATTTTATTATGTTATAATTATATTGATATATATATATATATATTATGTATATTTTTCATTTTCAAAATATTTTAATAGTAAATATTTTTCAACAGAAATCAAAAATGGCTAGAAACAAGAATAAACTTGGTGAAAACAAGCATTTATATATATTCCCTGAGCAATACAATATTACTATTACATTTGAAATAATGGCACAAATCAATTTGATGGAAATTATTTATTCCTGATCTATAGTAATTAACTAAATAAAAAATATTGTGCAGTTAACATATATGTAACTCATAAGTACATATACTTCCTTATATTTCTTTTTTCTAATGAAAACATACCATTGTTTATGGCTAAAATAAAAGTAACATTTTCCTCCAAATGTTGAGAATTGACTGTATGTATATTGTATATCAACAAACTAAACATTGTCTTTCATGCAGTTTTCACAAAAAATCTTTTTCACCACTTTCAAGGTGCATTTGCCGCAAGTTGGTTTCCTGCAAACTTCACACATGTTTACAATTTTATTCCCTTTGCAACTAGAACTTTGACACTGCTTTCTCTTTTTAGCTCCTTGATCACAAGTGTCTGAGGTTGTACTGGGTATTGAAATATATAACACTTTCATGAAATTCACATATGACTCTCACAGTTTGCATGTTAATTGAAGCAGAAAATTGAACCATGGAATATTTTTTCTAGTTACCTTCTTATATTATAATATCCAAGAATTGATGCCTGCTAGATCAAGACCATTATAAAATACTTGTAGAGGCCATTGTCTAGAACTGTCTTTTGTAGAATACTTCCATGCCATTTGGTCGAGCACCTCGACACCAAATTTTGTAGAAATAAAGAACATTACAGTTTCTGGTAAGTGTTTATCACCAGTTTCAAATATAACTGATGGGTGTCAGGAACTTAGAATTAAAACATTTTTATTTTTCTTCCCTTGATAAACTGTCAGCGTAATATCATCTTTGGCAAGAATTTGGCTGCTGTAGAAAGACATTTTTTTCAGTTTTTATAAGGCCTATAGAATTTCTTTTTGTCCGCGATTAACTGTGCCAACAATGGTTGTTTTCAGTGATATATTACCTTAGTTGTGCTCACTGCGAACTGATCAGAACGACGAATTTTCTAGAACGAAATGACATTTGATAAACGGTTGAGAGAACGCACAAAAAGCAAGACTCTTATGACATCTATTAGATAAAATGTGCATTTAAAGTGACAGCATTCATTTTGACTCTTTCAGCGGTTCTAGGTATAGTATTGTAATACTTCATAAATTTTAGCTGACTGGAAAACTTATTGCTGGCATATCATAGCTTTTTGCGTTATAGGAAAAGTCAAGGAAACAAAGTTTTATACTCTAAATAGAAATAAATTGGTATGGAATGAAAATTTTGAGATGGTCAAAATGACTACCTTGGTGGTTCTAGTGTTAAATGAACCTCAAACTTTTATGATTTTATATCTTTAACCTAATTTTGTCTCAATTTACAAAAATAGTTCTTGTTGTCTAAACTCTCTGAAATTTTTTTAATCGAGTTATGTTACTGTATCCAAGCCTTACTCAAAATTTTGTAAAAAAAAATACATATATATATGCATACTTAGTAACTAAAACATGAGCTGATGTCGAGCAAACCTGCGCTGAACATTTCACTTTTTCTTCTGATTAACTCCCCAACTTTACAAATTCTATTTTTATTGGCTCAGAATTTTATAAACTTTCAACTTCGATTGACCAACATTTTGTTCCCTCTTCTGTCTCTGATGTAATGATGCAACTTTTACAACTGCCGCTGAAAACATCCTCTTTTGAAATGAACCACTGATTTCAAATTTTGCCATCCCCATAAACAATGAAAAAGCTTGTAGTGATCTCAACCCGACCAAAGTTGACCAAAACTTGAAATCATCTCTTATCGAACTTATGTCTACTATTTCTGAGTCTAGTGAAAACATTTCATGTGATTTGCAAAAGAATTACATTAGTGCAATAATTTAGATGTTTCCCCATCACATAACAGTGAATTTCCTGAAGCAACATGTGTTCCAGTCAAGCAAACTTTAGAATGTACATCCTACATTTTTTTTTATCTTTAGAATTGTACATATATGTTGATAATCTTTATTAATTTTGTTTTTGATACATGTGTTGACCCAATCTCATAACGTAACGTCTGGCAAGATGATCAAGAGTCACTGCCACTGGAAGTTCCCGAATTTCCAAATTCGATGAGCATTATGTTTGGAAATATCCTATGATTGTTTGTTATGCTTATTTTTTGCCTATGAGTGAAGATGAACGATAGAAAGAAACAAAAAAAAAAGACACAAAGCAACATAAGAAAAAAATTTCAATCGGTGTGACATTATCAATTTTTATGTCACATCAATACATTGTGTTTTTTCCCCCCCTCTTTTTAAAAATTGTGATCAAGAATTCACTGTGTTTCATTAAAAAGAAAAAAAAAAATACAAGAATTATAGCATTTCCAGAAAATATCCTCATTTTTTTTAGTATGTCTGTGTACAAGAATTATAGTGTTTCCAGAAAATATCCTCAATTTTTTTTAGTGTGTCTGTGCCTTCACAGGCACACTAAGTGCTAGTGTTAAAAAATAGTTTAACAAAATAATAATAAAGATGATGTTTAATGATATTCAGTGTTCATTGTCAGCTATCCTCAAGATGAGAATTTTTCTCCCTACAGAGCTATATGTATATCAAGATTCTTGTGATGCGAAATGTTATTTTCTTCTTTTCTGTGTATTGCCAAGACTTTGGTATTTTTAGGGTTATGTACTTAAAAACTCGTGTGTGTGTGTCTGTCACAGATGTTTTACTCATAAACTATGGAACGTGGAAAGTTCAAATTTGACAGAAGTAATAAAGACTATTGACCAACATTTTTGTAGATTATTAACCATTCACAAATAAATTTAGGAAAAATGTAGGAGGTCAATTAAGTTGCTTGAAATTTTATTTATTTATTTTGTATATTGTGTGGGATATCGTGTGAAAGATCTCTTAACGTCGAACTCAAAAATACATATGTTTTAATTTTAGATATGTTGTTGTGCTCGAGGTACTTAGCATTGCAGAAGTATAAAAGGATTGTTATGATATTGGTTGATAATGACTTTCGAAAAAGATTTCGGTAATTAGCCGAGATATTAACCTTTAAAGACACAGACGATTTGGACATACATAAAGACTCGAGCAGCATACTCTATGCGCCATCAGTTTTAAAAGCCTAGATAACAACTTTAATGATATATTTGTGTAATGCAATGACCAGTAGTAGTATAAAAGCAATAAACGTCAAATTGTTAAAAAGCGACTAAATTAATTAAAATTAATCATGTAATTACTTTGCGATTCTTGACTAGTTTGCAGAGTGGCGCTCTCAATACAGCACCTGCCTCACCCATAGGTTAAAAACCTATCTGTAAAAACGCAGCACGGGCCAAGGCAGCGTTGCAATTTTGTGACCTTCTTTCAGAGCACGCTGAGCACAATGCTAAGTTTAAATTTTGAACAAGGTATTTGTTTTACGTACACTGTAAAAAGAAGAGAGTATAACTACAATGAATTTTATAGATCAGCAAGATGCTAAATAAACATCGCCATTGAATGTAGAAATCAAATAATGTCATTTTTAAAAGCATAGCTCAAGAAACATTATGACAAAATTTAATTATTGCAGGTGATTTTAATGTCAACACCAGAAACAATAAAAGAAATGAACTGTCGGAATATTTTTTAATGCCAAGTCCATTCAATCAAGAATCTACTACCAGGAAAAACATGACACTATTGACAATGTAAATCACTACATATATATTAAACTCATATTAAATTTATTTTAAGGATAAAAGTAGCATGAAGTGAATATTCAACCACAGCAATATTTGATACAATATAGGCTTCATATCTCTCTGAACTTTCATGGTACATCTATCTATACTTTTCTAGTATATGTAGTTACACCCAATCCTACGTTGTATAGTTTTTTTATAAAGTCTTATTATTCTTTTAGAAACGATTTTTTGTAATATTACAGTTACTAATTAATATATTGTAGAACCCTCTGTGCACGAGTAATACTCGCACTTGGCAGATTATTTGTTTTATATAAGACTAGAGTGAAGATGACATGCCAGCATTAATGACGATATTTACTTTCTTTCTTTTTCTGTTCTGTTGTATTTTGATGATTGTTTTATTTGTATAAGTTATTTTTTTTTTTTTAAGTTCCATTTTCAAGTGCATAGTACTCCCAAGGGTGCACTGCAGACAGGATTGACGAGTGTCACTAGATGGCCCCCATATCCAGTCAGATACAAGAGGTGACAGCAACGCCTCAGTCTCTGGTAAATAACGAGTTTCTGCAAAGAAGCTAGGAAGATGTAGATATGCATGTACTATGTGGCAGTCCTCAATTCGAAAGTATAACTATCATGTTGGCAGAATATGTTTGTGTGTGTTTGTTCTAATTGTACATATCATTTGTAAATAGTCTTTATTTCTTAATATAATGCCTTAAAATAATATGAACTTGTTATTATTCTTGATTCTGACCATTCCTCAAATTTATAAGTATATAAGAATTCTCGAAGCTTCCAAAAGTTTTAGAAGTGTCACATTAAACACAGTTTTATGTAATGATATTTTTATGAGCTGCTTACTCTATTAATTTTTACTTTCTTCTATCTTCAATAGAAGAAAGTATTGTAATCGAAATTTTTTTCGACTTCCGGTTTTCGACGGATTTGCATGTTTTAGGGGTCAGAGATTCCAAAAAACATGTTTATAGAAAACGTCTGTCTGTCTGTGTGTCCGTCTGTCGCCATTGTACCATCAAAAAGTGTATGAAGTTATGTATAGAATTAAACCAAAATTTTATTATTTAATAAGTTTATAAGTTTTTGGCTATGGCAAGCAGGTCCTCCCTGAATTTGGAAAAAATTCGCCAGTAGGGGGTGCTGTAAATGCGTTTTTTGTGCGATTTTGAATATTGTACCATCGAAAAGTGTATGAAGTTATGCATAGAATTGAACCAAATTTTTATTTTAAGTTTTTGGCTATGGCAAGCAGGTCCTCCCTGAATTTGGAAAAAATTCGCCGGTAGGGGGCGCTGTAATAGCGATTTTTGTGCGATTTTGAATATTGTACCGTCCAAAAGTGTATGAAGTTATGCATAGAATTAAACCAAATTTTTATTTTAAGTTTTTGGATATGGCAAGGAGGTCCTCCCTTAATTTGTAAAAAAAATCACTCGTAGAGGGCGCTGTAATAGCGATTTTTGTACAATTTTTGTGCCATTTTGAATATTGTACCGCCGAAAAGTGTATGAAGTTATGCATAGAATTGAACCAAATTTTGTGTTTATTTTTGGTCATGTCACGAAGGTCCTCCCTGAATTTGGAAAAATTCTGCTGGAAGGGGGCACTATAATTGCGATGTCTGTACCATTTTCATTATTGTACCATCGATAAGTGTATGAAGTTATCCATATAATAGAACCAAATTTTTTGTGCATGTTTCTGGCTATGGCAAACAAGTCCTCCCTGAACTTGAAAAAATTCCGAAAGAAGGGGCCGCTATAATTCCGATCTCTGTGCCATTTTCATTATTGTACCATCAAACAGCGTATAAAATTATGCATACAATTGAACCAAAATGTTTGTGCTTGTTTTTGGCTTTGGCCAACAGGTTCTCCTTGAATTTGGAAATATTGCGCGGTAAAGGGGCTCCGTGCTAGCGATTTTTCTATACTTTTCTTGATTTTTCGTAGTTCTATTGTGCATCGGCGGCTCATGCAGCGGCGGGAACTCGCTTCCTGCTATGCCGGCTATTCGCAAACAGCTGATAACGACAGAATAAGGAAAAATTAATAATTTTAACAAATATCATGATATAGATTAACTCGTTTTTAGTCCGTTTAATTGACTTGAGCAGAAATTTAAGATGAAAATCAAAGTTGGTATAGTATTGAACTAATAATATTGAAGTATTAACATGTATAACTAGGTTTTGAAATATTAAGATGTATAAGATAGAAGAAAGTTTTGGGATTGGCACATCCAACTAGTTTTAGAATTAAAAGAAAATTTCTACAGGGAGCAGAGGCAATCTGAACACCCATTGTCACTTTAATTTTATGTTCTCAATTTCCAAAGATTGAGCTATTTCAGGATTCAAGTATATGTATGGATGTATTTACTATAAGGGGTCTGTCCAGACCTGTTTTTGTTAAAATTGTGCAAGTCTTTTAAGATGTGTGAAAAATCTAATCAAAAGTCTGATATTTAGGTTCCTGTTTAGACAATTGAATTATAACAAAGTTTTGTTTTAATGAACATAAAAGGTTTGGCTATTAAATAACGAGACTAAAGCTGTAAAATATTTCATCTTAAATTTATACATATTTAGTTATTATTCCCTTCAATATAAACCTCTCTTTTATCCTTACAACACTCCGTGACAATTTTCCAATGTTTGAAATAGTGCTGGAAGTCGTCTTCTGTGAGCTCTTTCATGATCTGTGCTGCTTTTTCTTTAACAGCTTCCGCAGTCTATAATCTGGTTCCTTTTATTGCAGATTTGACCTTCAGGAACAGATAAAAGTCACATGGTACGAGGTCAGGCAAATAAGGCAGATGGTCCAATACTGGGATGTTATATATGGCTAGAAACGTCTTGACAGGCAAAGCAGTGTCAGCCACTGTGTTCTCCTGATGAAGCACCCATGGCTTGTTGTTCTACAATCCGGGTCTTTTTTTTTTTTTTTTTTTTTTTTCTTTTTTTCCCCACAGAGTTGAGCAAGGACCTCAAGATAGTAATGTTGATTAATAGTTTCACCTTCAGGAATACAGTGAAGGTACGCAATTTCATGACTATTGAAAATTTTCTCTGTCGTGGACATGGAAGGGCGACCCAGGCGAACACCATCTCAAATGTCTTCTCAGCCATCTTGAAAATTCTTAAACTATTCAAAAGCCCACGTACATGATAAACATTGCTGTATACTTCACTTAACAAATGATGAGTTTCAGTAGCGGATTTTCCAATTTTAAAAAGAAATTTTACAGTAATTCGTTGCTCTCTTAAAACACTCAACTTTTTATCTGGCAAAACACTAAAACAGGGACCAGAACAAATGAAGTTCACAGTCAGACTAATTGGAATACACACAATTTAGAGGCAGTAATCGATACAGGAGGCTTTGCGATACCCAACTATTGGTCATACGAATTTAACACATGCACTGTTTTTCTGTAAAAGCTTTGTCTCGTTATTAAATAGCCACACCTCCTACGTATATAAATGCATTAAATTTAGGTATATTTATATGTAAACATATTTACATCATACATATAGCTAGATAATAGGTTATTTGGTAGGTCCAATTTTATTTCAAGGTGATTAGACTTCTGAAGAGCATATTTTTGATTTGAAAAACTTTTGTAAAAAGTCCTTTTTTAAGGCCAAAAAAAAAAAAAAAAAAAAAATGTGAAAGGTACTTCAACAAACCCAAAAATTCTTCCTTAACCGAGATCCTTGACTACTGTAATTTCATTAAATTAATCATCCCCTTGTATAAGAAATTTTATCTTATCCTTGAAAGAATGCTTACTTTTCAACCACCAAACATCAGCACCTGTTGCAGAAATTGAATAAAATCTTGTGCAACAAATATACAAATATAAATTCCTCTTGCAAGACTATATCAAACTTACACATCCAACATTTTATGATTTTTGATTGAAAAAAAAAATGTTTCGGTGATTATTTTATAGTAGTTTCAAGACAGCTTTTATTCAAATAAATCCTCATTTATTTCAACATAAAAAGCATACTAAAATCAACTGAAAATAAGCTATTTTGTTAAAATATTGCATCAAAATAGTGGGATTTACTTGAATGTTCTTTTTTTATATACAACTTGAAATACAATTTCTATGCAATGACTAAATGAAAGAGGAAAATGCAAAAAATACATTTTAAAATTTGTAAAAAATGAGAAAGTAAAATGAATTATATTTCTTGAACAGATGCACATAACTCGCCAAAAAGTTATACAATGAATTTTGAATTTCAGATAAATGGTATTGGCAAATTTTCAAAGTGATCAGATTACTTTAAGATCTCCATATCGAAAAGTTAGCATCCACAATTTAATGTTTAAATAAAATAGGTATTAAAATGTGCCACCGTTTTTTCAATAAATAATGAAATTCTAAAATTGTCTGAATTCTCATAAAAAAGCATTAAGACATGAAAAGAAATGTTTCATATTTTCCAACAAATCAATTAAATTTAACCAAAAACTATACAGTTTAATCCAGGTAAGTCATCAATATACGTACCTAATTACAAGTTAGATTCTTTTTGTGGTAGTTACCATGGAACGGACAAACAAACTAGTCTCCATAGTAAGTCTTAACTAATGTTTGAATAATTACTTTATGGAAATGTTTATTACTAACCCTGCTATAGGTTCCTTGATGCATTTAGCTTCAGATGAAATGTTCATGCAGTGCTACATAAAAACAGCAATGCATTCTTAAATAACTATAGTAATCTAAAGATTTGAGGTAGTTCTTATGCTATTACTAGTTTAAAAACCTATATAGAATATAAAAGTAAACAGATAATAAATAAAATAAAACTCAGACAGCTATAAAACTAAATTTCATTTATTTAAAAACATGCAGCACTATATAGAAAATATAAATGCCAAAACTGTAATTTGCATTATAAATATGATGATATAAGCTTATAAGCACTGTTCATTTGTAGCGAAAAGAGAACATGCTTTGAGTATATAATAAATCAAAAGGTGCACATAACTAATATATGTATATTTATTTTTTATTTTTATCCAATATAAATGCAAGCTCACAAAATGATTAAATATCATGCTTTGACAGATTTCAATGCACTGATTATTTCAGTAAAATTATATTAAAAATAAGAAATGAGAAAAAATAAATGACACATGTAATTGTGTAATTTTACAGGGTACTAATTCACAGCAATGATGAATGACAATACAGGGTTCTACACAATTCTGGTAAAAAAATTCCCTGACTTTTCCAGGTTTTTCCTGACTTTATTAAAAAATTTCCCTGACCTTTCTCAGTAAAAATTCGGCTTATATACTGTTGTAAAACCCTCCAGAATGGATTTTAATTTAGATAAATGCTAGAAAAAAGTATGTGCTGTATGAATTTCCGATTTTTTAATTATTTTTCATATTGTTGTATAGTTTGCATAAATTTCATATAAAAATTTTTGATTGGATGAATAATTAATTCAAAATTTCTTCATTTACGATGATAATAGAAATTCCGATGGAAGTAGTATATCAAAAATTTCCTGACCTTTTCAAATATTTAAAAAATTCCCTGACATTTCCCTGACTTTTTGCCTAAATTTTCGAATTCCCTGACTTTTCCCTGTTTTCCAGGTTTTCCCTGACCTGTAGGAACCCTGCAATAATTCCAAAAAATAGAGAATATTATATAAAAGACTTTCCTACCCCTGGTAAGTCTACAGCATAGAATACCACAATTTTAGTAACAAAATATTTATTTAGCTCTGTCATTCTATCAAATAAAAAACAGTCGCTAGACAATCCTGAAATCGTACTTTATTTATTTCAAAGACATTTGTTCACCATCTTAGGTTTTCACAGAACAGGTAAATACTACTTCAAGAATTATACAGAGAATCTCTAAACATAGGGGTTAACATTATGGTCACAAAATGAGGAGCTTGGGTTTGATGTTTATGGTTTTGAAAGAAGTGCAGACTGGGCAGGATAACTGTACAAGATTGTATGGGTTTTTTATGCACAAAAACTCGCTAATGTTAAACAATATTCCTACCTCCCGTCCCCCAAGAAGTCTAAAAATAATCTATCCTGCTGCAAGAAACAGTTTTACTTTATCTTTTACAGTTTCATTTATAATAATTTACACTGCATCTTGATAAATTCATAACAAATTATAATATGCAATAACAGAAACATGCTAAATACTTACATTCAGAATCAGCATTGACATTAACAGGAATACAAGATGTAAGATTTTTAATACCAAGCTCCATTTCCTAGTTGAAGAAAAGAAAACACCAAAATTTAATCATAACTTACATTAAAACTTCTTCTAAATATTTTATATTATCATTAAGAGTATAATAACGAAAATTATTTTTTTATCAAAATATATTTATTTTTAGCCACACTTGAACCTATTTAAAATAAGACACTTTATAGAATGAAAGAAAAAAATAGAAAACAGGCATTCTACTTCTTCAGAATTTAGTGTCGCCCCCAATGAAAAAAAAAAAAATTATATAAATATAGATAATACAAAACACATTTCAGTTTTAAGACTTAAAACACACGCTTTTATTTTTATAAGATGACGTCATTCACACCCCCCGAAGAATTCCTCATTAACGATCCAGTCTTAAACAACATCTACAGTAAAGTATTAATATGACGTCACTATCGCTGAATAATACACAAATTAAAAAAAACATGTCGTCGCTCAAGAAACTCGACAAAAAATAAAAATAGGCTATCTACTGATTCATATGCCTTCATTTGTTTGTAATATTAATATGGATACTTGAAATTAAATATAGTTTATAGCAGCTCCATGTTTTATCAGAAATCATTCCTTTATATTTTTTCAAACTAACATGTATTTTAAATAATTTTTTTTTTCAGTAGTTATGGGAAAATGGCAACAAAAAGATACAATTACTATTTTCCAACTATTTTTTCTTTACTTTCTACAGAAATGCTGTACTTGAGTTGCCAAAATTAAACAAATGGCGATAAAAACTACAAAAAAAATCTCAAAAATAAATTAGGCTGCAGTTTTCAAACAAATTGATTAAAAAGTACTTTTTTTTCCCCAATACATCGGTATAAAAATGAAAAATGTGTGATGCCTAGAAGTTAAAAAATTGCAGTAGAGTATTTAACAGTACAATAATACATCTGCTTTGTTTTACGGCAGGCTTATACAACAAAACATTATTTTTGGAGGCAACACTTTAATTGCTGGGAAAAAGAAATAGCATAACGGAGGCCATATTATTCAAAGTGATGCAGAATATGTAGAATAAGTGAGCTGCACTAAATTTTGAGTGATTTTTACTAGAGTGACAAGAAAGATGTGTATAAAAAAACATTTATATATCTCATACTCGGAATTTCGAATTAGAATTCTATCACCATGTATAATATAAGGAGCATTCTCACAATCTTTTGACTTTTATGCCCCTGAATAATAATTTTTATTTTAGTATATATTCTTGTGTTTTTTTATTTCATATACTGGGGAACATCCCATTGCATGATTGCATAACAATATTAATGAGATAAATAAGTTTTGGATGATGTTGGGAGTCCAAATACCAGAAAACTCCTATACAGCCTCATGTCCGTAATGCTGATTTTTAAGTATGGAGCTGTCTGTATAAAATTGATTCAATAAAAATAATTCTATGTAATTTTTTTTTCCGAAACTGGGACAATTGTTTTATATAAATAAGTAGCAAAGAATTAACATGCATTTTTATGGTTGATATTATTTTTTGAACTCTGTCCCTGGGTTTTAGATTCCTTACCATCACTGTTGCTAAACTTATACAGAAAATCCCTTCAGGTGCAGCCACAGAACTTTTTTCAAGTTTTTTCTCATGCAGAAGTATTCTAGAGAAAGAATGTCTAAAATTCTTTGACAGGAAATTTACAGCAGAATCTAAATCAGCATTTAAATATCAATTTCAAGCATCGTGGCTTTATTGGTATTCTTACCGTCCCCAAGGTTTATTCCTGCAATTTTCAAGGTAAATGAATTTTTTTTTCTTTTTTTTTTTTTTTTTTATTTAATCTAATGTAAATAACTGTTTCTAAAAATCAATAAACATTGTGGCTATCACTTAGTTTTAACATGATTTGCCTAAAAATAGGTGGTAATTTTCCTTACCGTCCGATCTTTACCATCCCTTTTTTTTCCCCATAACCATCCATTTTTTCCTATACCATCCTCTTTTTTACCCTTCCGTCCCTTCGTTAACACCCTTTTAAGACAATGTTATATCAAAATTTTGTACTAAAAATACTGCATTGTTATTTCTTATTTGAATGCCCTGTGGGTACTATGCAAATTCATTATAAGTAAAAATTTAGAAGAAAATAGAAAATTATAGTGGTAAAATGGTAAGGAAAATTAAACTCGCAAGTTTAACTTAAACCTCAGTTAAATAAAAAAAATTTCACTGCCGACCATTTTTTCTTTATTTTGAATCATTAAAGCATTCGTCTATCAGATTAAAATGTTATTTTAGTAAGTTTAATTTCACAAGATTTTTATTCCCGAAAGTCAAAAGATTGTGAGAATTCCCCATAACTGTTCACTATTACATATTAATGGTATAATGAAAATACTCACCACAATTGTGACACATAAATTTTAATGCCAAACACAACAATAAATTATTAAAACAATAATATAAATGACAATATATTTTGGGTATTTTCTACTACCTGAAGATAGAGAATCGAATCTGGGAAACTTCCAATTCAATAAAATTCTTTACATGTTTACTTGGAAAACTTAAAATAATGATAACAATAAAAATAATAATATCGTATTTTGAATTAATCAATTTTAAATTTGTTTATCATGTTCTTTGTTTTTGAAATAATGTCTATTTTTGAATATCTATTTATTTAGTTTTCTTTTAAAGACCAGGATATTTTTACAACACTAATTTTATACCAACTTTTTAATAGAACTAAAAAAAAAAAAGAAACTAGTTTGTTATCTAAATTTAAATTCATCAAGTTTGGAAGGAAAAAAATCTATCTGAATTTTCGATGCATTCTTATTACAATAATAAGTATTGATGATGATATCTTTACATACTAATAACTACATTAAAAATTGAAAAAATATTCTAAAGTGTTAAAGTAACAATCCATATATATATATATATATATATATATATATATAAAATAAAATTTTCGCCCTTTTATCTTAATTAAACTATTCCAAATTATTATAATATCTACCTTTTTTCTTAGCTTTAATACTATCTTACTTTTTTCATTTTATTCTGAAGCTAAATTCTATTCATTTCGATTGTTTGTTTTTTTAAATAGCATTTGTTCTCTGATGTTCTATTTCCCATAATTTCTTGCAAAGCCCGCCAACATTTGTTTACGTTATTAATCTAATGTCGAGATTAAAGAGTTCATCATCGACGTCATGTGTACTTCCCCCTTTCCCCCGGAGTTAAGTCCTATTGTAATCGGCCTCTCGTGGCATCCTCCCGGCTATTCTTACGGGGTTGGTTTTTTCACTTGTAATGTATTCATACGCATGCATTTTTCACAAGTATTTAACCTGTTGCATTGGCTAGGAGAGAGAGAAATTCATGATTATTGAGTTGTTTAAATAACCCTTGTCACCTGGAGAGTTTTGTTTCCTGCATTTTCGTCATGTTGCTCTAATATTTAACATCTAGTGGTTTACATTTTATGACGTAGCATATTGCCAGTGGAGTTTGGTGCAATTTATGATCATCTAATAAATATTTGATGAATCTAAAGGCTTCAGTTATTATTTACGGGAAACTATCAATGAACTTCAGCCTGATCTTCCACTCTTAACCATGATTATATGACTGCAAAACTTTGATTTCTCAGTTGAATTAGATAATGAGTGTATGGCTGCTGTTAAGACCGATATGTTTATATCATAATAGTGAATACGTATCATATATATATATATATTTATTTATTTATTTTAGGGCTGGATTATTTATCAATACATCGACAGATATTAATATTTTTTAAATATCGCAATAACAATATCTAAACTTTGACTCTGTTGATATATCCCAATAAAATAACAATGCTTTGAGATCACTGGAATTTTGAACACGAACCTCGAAAAAACAGAGCCAAATATTTCAAAACGCAAATGAATAATGTTTGAATGAAATAATGTTTTGTGCACATCGCCAGAGCCCGAAAAACATAACCCAAAATTCCATTACAATGTTTTCACCCTCCATCCTCATCCAAAACAGAAAATCTACCTCGATTATCTTTCTTTCTGCGAATTATCTCCGTTAGAAATATCCCAAATATTGCAATATATTCCTTCGCTGAAAACTGCCGAGTTCGTTCAACTGTCTGGCTACGTAATACTGAATAACACTTATCGTCCTTCTTTCACTGTTGTCATTAGTCCACACATACTGCAATAACTCCAGATATTCATAAATCAGGAATAATCACATGAACTCTGGTTATTGTAGAGTTTGAGTTGATACAGAAAATAGTTCGTTATCATTGAGTCCATAGCTCAACAGCTGGGATGCTAGGCTTGCGAGCAACCAATCAGAATCTGCTGATGGTAAACTTTGTCTTTTGTTTCTCGCCAAGTTGGAGAAACGCCAAGATCAATGATGATTGATTGCTTTTAAAATGAGCTTCCCAGTCAGTAATGTCTACTGTGCTACTAAATACAATGCTTATTCATATTGTATATTCTTTCTTCTTTGTCATTTGTTGTATTTTCGTTAGAGTGAAGTTTTCTTGAATGAATTTAATACATCCTGTCTTGATATATTAAAGGAATATTTATCAAAAAACTAAATTTAAATTAGCATAAATCTACTCCGAAATGCGATTTGAATATTTATATATATTTTAAAAGGTTTCAATGCTGTTTTCTTGTAGTATTAAAGAGGTAGGAAAATATAAATACAATGAATTTTTTCTATTAAGAATGCATTGATCCCTTAGAGAAAGATTGAAAAACAACATTTCTGTTGCATCTATCATCCACTGAAACCTAATTAATTACAAATATATTAGCATGACATGTGATTAAATAAATTTTAGTTTTTCCTCTGCTTTTACTTATTTTAATTATATTAAAATCACCAATGTCCTAAATTTCAGAATATTTTATTTTAATTTGTTTTTTAATATTCTCAGTTATATGCAAAGTAATTAAATAGTTAAAACGTTATTAATAAATAATGCATAAAGCAGGATGAAAAGGAAACATACTATTTTTAAAGAAAAATATTATGCAACAAATGGTTAAGTGCAAACAGATATGAAACATTGGTTTCTTTTTCTAAAATATTTCTATTTTGCATATATATATATATGTGTGTGTGCGTATATATATACATATTTTAATGATGCTGTGTGAACATAAAGGTATAAAACATTGATTTATAGCTTTCTACACCTGTTTGTACTTAAATTGATGCTACTATACCACTTTTTTTTTTTTTAAATTAGCAACATTTCTATTCTTACACAGTTTAAGGTAGTTATCATGATATATCACCAATATCAATATTAACTCACTGATATATAGTAATATTAAATTTCTGATATCGTCCAGCCCTAATATATATACACGAGGTCTGTCTGATAACTATTCAACCTTTATTTTTTCCATATGCAGTAGTGATTCTAAAGTGGCACCACTGTGCACATCGGAGGGAGACATGTTTGTATTCCCCCCCCCTCCCTGTTCCAATGAGTCAGTCATTGCCTGCTGGCAGCCAAGAGAGGTGCTGTCGTATGTGTTCATCAAATTCTGATTTCTCTCAAGGTAACTGAATGAGTTGAGCAAAGGTTTGCACAGGGCTCTCGCTAGGGGGGGGGGGGGGAGTCTCCTGCCTTCAAAACTTTCGCGAATGCTGTCACACTTGGCAAATTTGTTTAAAGCTTTAATAAAATTTATAATGCACTTTCTATTTCTGATAGATTTGGAAAAAGTTACAATATTATTAAGCTTTTTACAAATAAGAACTATATTACATCGTCTAATTGCCGTAGCTTGACAGAATTATAAAATTAGTTGGCAAATACTGAAATTTGACATGGCAATTTAAGGTCCTTGCCCCCCCCCCCCCCACCCCCAATAAAAAGTCTTAGCGATGGCCCTGTGATCAAATTTTGACAAAAATTGGCGATTCACAAAGCAAAATAATTCGCCAGATTCATCAGGTGTCACAAGATTCATCAATGCTCCAGCTCATTCATTTAACCCGATACAGTTTTTCTTTGCGAAACATGGAATTCCAGTTGTTCGCCAACTCACTACTCTCACTACTCTCTCTATCATCCTTGCAACTTGTTTCCGAAATTGAGGGCGCTATTGAAAAGATCCCGTTTTGAGAGTAGAGATGAGATATGCAGATTACGATGGCAAAGTTGAACACCATTCCAAAAAAAAAGCGTTCCAGAAGTATTTTCGGCAGTGGAAGGAATGGTGGGCAAAGTGTGTGGAGGCGCAAGGGGCCCATTTTGAAGGTACCAATACCGTCAGGTAACATATTTTTTTCGCCCAAAGGTCGGATACTTTTCAGACAGGCCATGTATATGTATACATATATTTAAATATAATATTCATTGCAATTTTAATAATAATTATTATAACTGAAATATAAAATTATCAGCTAATTTCTTCTTGGTTGAAATTCGCTTAAGATATTGCAGCCTTGGAATGACAAGGTTCTAATAGCTTTGACCACTCTTGAGAAAAATGAGATGAAAGCTCATATAAATTCATTATTTTTTATATCTATTTATTTAGTTTTCTTTTAAAGAGCAGGATATTTTTACAACACTGATTTTATGCCAACTTTTTAAATGAATACTAAAGAAATTAATGTGTCATGAAACTTTAAATTCATCAAGTTTAGAAAAATAAATCTATTTGAATTTTCCATGCATTTCTATTAAAATATAATAAGTATTAATGATGATATCTTTACATACTAAAAACTACAGTAAATTTGATAATATTCTAAAACGTTAAAGTAACAATCAATTTTTTTTTTTTTTGTTATTCATATACAATTTAAACAAAAATTATTATAATTGAAATCTAAAATTATCAAATCAATTTAATTCAACTGAAAATGGTTTAAGATATTGTAGTCTTGGAATGACAGGGTTCTAATCGCTTTGACCACTCTTTTGAGAAATAAGAGATGAAAGCTCATGGACATTGGCAAAATAATTCACAGTGAGGGGCAAAATTTTGAAACAGATGTGCCTGTAGTCTGCAGATATGCTTGATGAATTTTTTTGCAACTGTGCCAAAATGTAGTTTCTTAAACTGATTGCTAAGCTGAAAGATCTGGATATAGTCTGTTGTCAAAATTTTGATGACATTCAAAACTTTCTTAAACCCACATTTAAAGATGGAGAACATAAACATGAAACAAGCTAAACTGGCTTATCAAAACCTCCTATACTAGAAGATAATTTTTAAACATATCAACAAAAAAAATTTAACAAGATTTTTTTTTTTTTTTTGTTACTGGGACTCTGCCTCTCTCCCGAACCCCCATTTAATATAATTTTAACACTATCTACTGGTGTCAAATGACACTTTAAAAAAAAATATTTCGATTTATGGTTTTTTATTTATAATTTTTAGATTGAAACGATTACAAATCATTTTAATACATTGAAGACTTTTTTTATGCATATTACAGGCATATTACATATTACAATAACCACAAGCAAAATAAACATGAATCAAAACTTTTAAAAGGTGTCATTTGACACCGGTAGAAATAGTGTTAAGAAATATGACCATATACAAAAAAGAATCAAAACTTGTTTTTCATGAGGTGGGGGAACAGAGTCCTCCTGCGACAGATTCTTAGTACCTTTTTCTCTTACTGCTTATTTAATTTCACTTGAAAAAAAAAAAAAAAATTACTTTTTTTGCCCTAGAACGATCACAGATAAAGAAATTTTAGTTAGTTAGCCTTCAAAAATCATGAAAGGACTGAAATTTCTTTGCCCCTGTGTTCAAATGAAAGACATTTTGTCAAAAAAAACTTTTAAACTAAGTGTTGGTATAAGTTCCACAGAATTTAATGCCCTTTCATCATTTGGTTATCGAACTTGTTAAAGATGTTTGTGACTGGAGAAAAACAGTTGACCCATTGGAAATTCCCAGCATGCACTATGTAGGTACTCCCCATCACACTAAGCATATTATTCATCTCCCCCCTCCCTGCACACAGATACCCAAAAATTTAAACATATAACCGAAATGTCAATAAATATAATGCAAAAAGTCTGAAGGCGATATCTCTTTTCTTTGTAGAAATATATATATATATATAAAATTAATTTGAAATCTAGTCTATAGAAGTAGAACCTCCCCTTAATTGTATCTAGAAAAATAGATAATGTATCCTACAGCGAGGACAATACTTAAGAATTTGTTGTACCACTACATATTTATGAAGTTTGTTAAGTGCCATGAATGTTCTCCAAAACAGTGAAAATACTTAGCAAACCATTCCAACATTCAGGAACAATAAAAAATACATTGTTAATAGCTATTACGTGATGTGTTTTAAGTAGAGTTTTTTTTAGATATTAACCTCTTGCAATCACTTCAACCATACATCTATATATAATGAAAAACTTATCACGACAATATCAGAAATACTAAATCAATTCAAACCAAATTGTATCAGCATACTGATCTTGAAAATATCTTGAATGAACTTGTTAATCAAGAAGATTTGGCTACTCATTCAAAAATAAACCTTTAAAAATTTTAGTAACATTATAGTCAATGGGGCTAAGTTCATTGCTAACACATGTTAATATTCTTCGATTCAGGCTTGCTATTAATACAGGAGAATGAATTTTCCTAACTTTATAAGGTGTATTTTAAGAAAATCCCAATCTAGCCATGTAGTGCATACTGAATATGCTGTGGTTTTTATAAATATTGTATCACTCAATATACTAAAATTTTCTATTTCAGATGACATTGATTAAAAGCACCTTTTATGAACTCTCCCAAAAACTTGCTCTAAAGACTATAGGAATTGCTGTCTTTAATAATTTATGTTCACTACAAACTTTAAAATGAAATTTTCTCCGAACTGTAAAAACTTACTATAAAATATTTATTTGTGTAATGCCTCAACATTAACTTCAGCAACTGTATCACAAAATCACTCAAATACAGATAAACTTTACTTTTAACTGAAGGCAAAAGGGGAGAGGAAAGAGACATTTCAATGGAGAGGTGGATGTTTCTAATGATTAATTACTTGAAAATAAAAAATACCACAGAAAATATTTTAAAATGTATACTAATGAGTTTAAAATTTTTTTTAATTGTTTACTAACGTGCAGGAGAAGGGAGAATGCAAATTTCAGAAGGGGAGGGAGATAATTTCGATTAAACTTCTTTTTTTATGTGGAAATCTGCTAAAAGGTGGAAGATTCTCCCCTCTGGTGATTCAAAGACCACACATAGTTGGAGATCACAATGGAATTTTATCAAATTCCTTGATCTTTCCAGATTTTGAAATTCCATGACCTGTTTAATCAATTTCCAAACTCCCTAAATATTCTATGTTCTCCAGGTAGTGTAGCAAGCATGTCCACTCCAGTAAAATTTTTAGGAGTTATTTACAAGTGAAAAAAAAAATATGTGGTTATTCATTGAATGGTTTGGATTCTAACCTCATTTGCACATCAGAAATATGTTATAGCTTAGTATCATAATAGATTGAGCCTTGTGTCATCATAACATACAAAATACTGGACTCATTAAAATAAAATTTCAACCTACTAGTTTGAAGTATAACAGCAGCAAGAACAATTTGTTTAATTTGTGTTAAATCTGATGCATGTACCTTTAAGGGGGGAAAAGAAATCAAACAATTCTTGTTACTGAGCTGGAGGGACTTGTTTTATTATTTCTTCTACATGTCTTTGTCTACTATCCCCTTTGGCAACAAATAACAATTGATAAAAGAACTAATTAAATTTAAATAAGATATATTTCAGTCATTAAATTACCTGAATTTTTAGATCCCTGGAGGCTATCATTTCATCAAAAGCTTGGTGTAACATGGTTTTGACAAGCTCAGTAGCATTTTTATTACTTAGAACATAAGACTTGGGAATCTGTTCAAACTAAAATGAGAAAGGAGAGGGAATTAGAAAAAACTAGTTACTTTTTGTTTAAAGCATTACATTCAATAAGTTAAGTTCTGTACCTTTCTCAGAAGAGCAGCAAGTAGCACCAAAACATCATGTGTTTGTTCAAGGGATTGAGTGTTACTATTAGTAATATTGCCATGCAATATTTCTTGGTTTATAAGGTTGATGATAGCTTCAGAAATCTGAAAAGCATTGAAATAGCCAGAATTCTACTAAGTAATTATAATAAAGTAATAATAAACTAGTAAGTAAAGTACAGTTAAATAATAAACTAGTGTGACAAAAGACAAATATATTTTTAAAGTGTTACTCAATTTAGAATACATTATGTTTATAATGCATGATGTATGAATTCTGTCAAATACAGAAACAATTACAAACACTTCAGAGCAGTTTATAATTCAATTACAAATGGAAAAAAATGTAAATTTTTCAAAATGATAGTATATTGTAGAGGAACAATTGAGCACAATTTATTCCAGTAATATAAAAATAATGAGTTGATAGTATAATCTTTGTAAAAAAATGATACAAAAGTATCTGAATGTCAAAGAAATTTGTATGAAAAAATTGAATTTTGGACTATTTTTATACTATAGCAAAAGAGCTTTATTTCTAACCAAAAGAGTACCGGGTAGGGATTACAATCCCGAGACTAATTTCCAATCCTGGGATTTCGGGATTGCTTAGATTCAATCCTGGGATTAGGAAAATTAGAATTTCGGTAATATCATCAATTTTTACAATAGCTAAATATCATAATACTATAGAAAAGACAAAGCAAAATTACAGCCTAATTTACATATGAAAATACGTACACCAAATTAAAAAAATTAACTTCAATTAATTATCAAAACTTATAGGATAAATTAGAACAATTGAAAATTAAAAGAAATACGCTGTTGATGTTTGAAAATGCAACAAAAAACACGAAATGTCTATGCTTCATCTTCTAGATAATTTCTTTTATTTCCTGTTAAACAAGTTTTTGAATAGTTTAATATTTACAATATTAAAAACTAATTAATATCACAAATTAAATTATGAATTATTCTCATACCCACGTAACTAAAGTTTATAATTCTAGGATATTGCAAATGCAAGGTTTTCCCTAACATGAAGATTTTTTTTCTTGAAATAAAAGAACTTAGCACACACACACACAGAGAATAAAATACATAGATGTATAGTATAAATTTCTAAATAGCAATAGCTGTTAAAATTCGAAAACGTTGCATAATATAAAAAATTATTATATGTACCTCGTGAAAAAAAAAAAAAAGATTATTTTGAATAGTTCACTGTTTCCTAACTAATCGGTATTCCTTTGAAAATATGTTCTAAGAAATATGACGGCATCTAAAGTTTCATCTCCAAGTCCCAGTTGTAACATTGTCTGTTTTATGGGAAATGTCATATTCGTTTAAGCACTCTGTTAGCATTTAAATGCACTTTTTTGCTGTAAAAGATCCATATATGCGCATAAGGCATAAATTCCTGAATTTGCTCAAATTTAAATTTCTTGAATAGGCATTAATATTCATAAAACGCTTGCTTGCAGTAAATTAAATGTCCATTCGTCAAATGTCAAACTAATTTTTTTTCCTGAATTTTTAAAAGTTTGTATTTCACTTGTAATTAACTCTTTTATTATAGTTCACTACACGATTTCGAATTGATACTGCAGATTTTGGCAAATCATTATAGCCTTTAGCTATCAGTAAGTTTCTTAACTCAGTTGAAGTTAAATGAAAAACAGTCTTTAGCTGTCATTCGCAATAAAATTAAATCCAGTGATTCCTTATCACTACTAAAATAATCTTCTATTTTCCGCTTTTTAGAATGCAATGCATGTTCTATGCAATCTTGGCGTGTGGATGGAAGAGATGATGCATTAAATTCTTTCTAAACTTTAGTACCATGTTTCGTCGATAAATGTGCATGCAACCCTTAGTCGAACGTTACTTTACTTACTTTAACATTTTAAGCACTTGGCTACATCTTTTACGTTTAGCGATTTTTTCATCTTTTGACCTTAAATAGCAGTGCCATACTGAAGATGTATCATTATCTTTCCTATGAGATACAAAATCCTTTTCATTAGACATCTTTAAAGCAAAATAGGTATAAACGTCCGAAAAGCAAATAAGTTAGCACATGATAATGACTATGAAACTCAAATGCGATGCTTATCAGTAAACTCTAATTCGAAATTTTGTGATTCCCAGTTGCTGAAACGACCAGCTTTCTAAACGCGGCAAAATTGAAATAAACAAATGATTTCATTGTTCCCGAATAATAGCCGAGCGGGTTACATCTGTTTGCAAGTCAAAAGGTTTTCATGTTAAACGATTTAATCGCTTTGAAATATGTAAAAAATACTTAAAATCAGGGATGGCAGGTTTTTGACACGTGTCAGTTTTTGACGGTTTAAACTGTGGTTTAAACCGTCATGTCAAAAACCCCTTGTCAAAAACCTCAAATACTACAGTGATCTGTAAAATTTCACATTAAATGTCACACATTAGATGTAATATTTAAAATTCACTATTACTGTAATTAGTATATAGTATTAGTAATAATTACAGGGTTGGCAGGTTTTTGACATGTGTCAGTTTATGTCGGGTTTAAACCTTCATGTCAAAAACCTCAAATACTAAATTGATCTGTAAAAATTCAAATTAAATGTCACACATGACAACATTACATGTAATATTTTAAATTCACTCTTACTGTATATTAGTAATTAGTACATAGTAAAGTATTATTGTTAAGTACAACTTTTTAACAGGGTAAAATTTTTAAATTTTTTTTGTAAAATTGTGTTTTTCTAAAAAGTAGACATTAAGCTCACCTGAGCTGTACATTTTTTCTCTTACTTAAAATCATTTTAATTTCTCTTACTTTTGAGAGCTTAAAGCATTAGCTAGCTTTTTTTATGGGAAAAAAAAAACTTAGAAAAGTGCAGATTTTTTTGTATATATAACAAGGTAATATGCATCGATGTTATTCTAGTCTAGGCAATAACCATTCCATTCAAAATTGAAATGGGATTATTAATTTTAAACATTTACAAAATAAGAGAAGAAATTAAAAAAAAAAAAAGCTTAAAGTCAAAATCTTTTTAAAACAAGCTTTCTTTCAATATATAAAAATGTTTTCGATTTTAAAACTGAACAAAATTGGCCAATCATCTAAAAGGAAATTCCTTTAAGCCCATATTGAAAAAGTGCATAATAGAAGGGATCAAATCATGAAACCATTTGTTTGGCTTATACTTTGCATCCCAACCATCAGGAGCAAGGGTTGACTGCTGTATCAGTTGATTCAGCTCGCACTTGAGCTACAGAGAAAATTTATGGATCCTTACCCATACTGATTGTGTATGAAGCTAAAGAATCCCCTTTCCCGTCTTCTTATTTCAGTGCTATAGAGAGGACTCCATTGCTTGGTGGAAAGGTATCATTAAATGCAACAGCTTTTTGAGTCTGCTTCAAAACTTGCTCATCTAGCAATGCTTTTGCTATCAAGTCCTACTAGCTCAGCATCAATTAAGAAACAAACTATTTTCTAACACTTCATACACTCTAAACTCAAAAATCTTTTGGGTGTAAATAGAGGTGTGAAACACGTGGTGTGCTGTAGCATGCTGCAGGGTAAAATTGCTTCGGATTATTTAATTGTACAAAATTATTTTCTTCTGTTTGAAAAGTCCAAAAAAAAAAAAATTTTATTGCAAATAATATTTTTTAAATTATTAAATTTCAATAAAAGATCACATAAATCATTGACTTATTTAATGTTTACCTATTGTTAAAATGTTTTAGTGTGTTACATGTATTTGGCAGTTTTCGATGGTTTAAACCAGTTTATGACAGTTTTCGATGGTTTAAACCAGTTTATGACAGTTTAAACCAGTTTTTGATGCTTGTCATGTCAAAAAGCACTTTTTGACGTCAAAAACCCAACCCTGCTTAAAATATGTATATTTTTTCAAGGATATATAAATTTCATAAAAATTACTTTTTCTTTCCAAAAGAGAAAGTCTATAAATATATATTTTTTTTATTTCAGCTGAATATTGTTCCATTTAAAAAAAAGGACAATCCCGAAAATCCTGGGATTTGGCAGACAAGATCCCGGGATTTTTGGGATTAAAAATGATGCGGGATCCCGGGATTGTAATCCCTAGTACCGGGTTTCTAATATTCTGCAGTAATAACAAACAGTGTATCTCCTCATCCTTTCCACCTGCATTTTTATATTTCATACATTTGCAAAATTTAAAGCAATTTTGTCTTCAGCAAAAGAAAATTTTTAATATATTTTGATTACATCTGTATTCATTTATATATAATAAATGAACAGAGCAAAAACATTAAATTCAGGAGTGGGGAATTTTCAGAAAATCAAGGATTGCTTTCTATAAACTAGCAAAACACAACACACAGCATTGTTCCGGTGGACTTTGGTGTGCAATATTTATAAGTTCCAGTGGGTTACAGCTAATATTTAAACATTCACAAAAAATAAAGAAGTACTGGAGCTTCAGTGCAAATTAAGCACTGTGTGGAGCTAAAAAGATGGTCAGTAAGTAGGGTGTCAACGATTTCAATCAATTGATTTAAATTAGCGATTAAATCATGATTTTAATCAACTGACTTTTTTTTTAATCATTGATTAAAATCATAAATTTTCTAAATGTTTAAAATGACATAAAAAAGTATTAAAATCTAAGATGAACATAATTTGGAAAGTTTCCTACAGATATTTTGACTTGAGAATAAACAACAAAAAAAAAAACTTTAAATAGTTTCTAAGCTTAATTCCTGACTAATGTAAAAAGTAACATACAGTAATACAGCAAGTTTGTAAAAAGCCTAGTTTTTATCCAACGTAACATAAAAAGGATTTCATTTTAAAATGATATTTAAATCTAATATAACTTGCAATGTCATAATTTCCTTTTAGTAATCAAATTATTCATTATTATATGTAAAATAAGTATAGCAAATATAATAAATTTCTGCAAGTAAACGAATAAAATAGCCAGAATCTTATTTTCTCATTCTACTTTTGCAATAAAAAATTTATAGAACATACTGGAGATAAAGAAGAATTAAAAAATGATATCGACAGAACAGCTATTGTAAAAGAATGTATAAAAAGAGAAAAAGAACCAATTGGTATAAAACATTAAACACAACAAGAGCTTCTTCAGTAAAGGCTGAATAAATGTTTGTTTTTTTTTTTACTCATATATTCTAAATAAAAATGGTTAGGGATTACAAAAGGCGGCAAAACTATTTGAAACACTAAATGCTGAAGATACCCACTGAGTGCTAATAATGCTGGTGTTTAACCGTATGTGTGTATGAATGCTTTAAAGCATTTTCATATTTTTGGGAGGTTAGCATATGCATACATGTGTGTAAGTTTAGATTTAGGCAATTAACAGTACAAATACAAAATGAGCTACAAATAATATTTGTTAATTTTGTTATTTGTGCTACCAACTAATGAAATAACTTATTTGTAGTTTTTATTAATTCTGTGATTACTTACTGTTTCCTCTAGGTAATTTTTTTAGGGCGCCACAACCTGCCCCTTTTGAAATTGGCAAAATGCACCCTGCCTTTAAAAAAAAATAACGAAATTCACCTGTAGTTGTAGACAGGGATTTCTTGTAAAAAACTTCCAAATTCTACAGTATCTATGTAAAAAATCTATTGTATGTAATAAATCTATGTTCCCAAGACCTTGCAAAAATGATAAACTTTATTTCTTTAGAAAAAGATTACAACATATTGTTATTTAATTGTATTTTTCAATTTGTAATTAATAAAATTATTAAAATTAATGACACTTTATCATACTATGTACTTTTTTTCCCTTATGTAATTACTAAACATATAACTAATATTTCCTTATGAAATAGCGCCTTTTTTGGAACTAGCATATTGCCCCCTTTCTTTCTAGAATGAGTAACTAAATTATTAATTATCATTTTAGTAATTAAACAGGGTTCCTACACAATTCTGATAAAAAAATTCCCTGACTTTTCCAGGTTTTCCCTGACCTTTCTCAGTAAAAATTCAGCTTATATATTGCTGTAAAACTCTCCACAATGGACTTTAATTTAGATAAATGTAAAAATATATATATATGTGTGCTATATGAATTTCCAATTTTTTAATTATTTTTCACATTGTTACATAGTTTGCATAAATTTCATATAAAAATTTTTGATTGGATGATTAATTAATTCAAATTTTCTTCATTTATGACGCTAATAGAAATTCCGATGGAAGTAGTATATCAAAAATCCCTGACTTTTCCCTGACCTTTCCAAATATTAAAAAAATTAACTGACATTTCCCTGACTTTTTGCCTAAATTTTCGAATTCCCTGACTTTTCCCTGTTTTCCAGGTTTTCCCTGACCCGTAGGAACCCTGTTAAAGCATAAAAATGTATATTATGTTCCTAATTACAGAGTTAATTGTTTAATAACTTTAATAAGTGTAAATATCATCAGTATTTAATATGGTTTTACATAAATATTACGAATATTGATTTAAGTATATAACATTATTGTATGTCACTAACTAATGAAACTACTAATTTGAAGATTTTATAACTTATATAATTACTAATTTTATTAATTAAAGTGTAAAAACACAGATTATGTTAGCAATTAAAGGTTTAACTGTTTTGGAGACCTAAAACTCTTGGTAGCTATTTAGTATTTGAATGCTGGGAAAAAAATCATAAAAATCCGATATTTTATATATTTTTTAAAAAATCATGATTTTTTTACACCCTATCAGTAAGAATATTTTACAAAACACTAATAAAAAACAGTAAGTAAAAAAAAAAAAACAGTTGTGTTAAATTTTGTCATTCCTCATCGCCATTTGGAAACCACTGAATCTAGACTTGTGAGTGCTAGATAAAAGTATGCTCCGATGCTTTGCTAAGAAAGAATGCAAAAGATTGGAAATGAGAGAGAAAGAAAAAGATAATTTAGGCTTCAGGTTTTACGGAATGCTGTTCCGTGGGCTATGGAGTGGAGTATTTATGACCTGTGTACTGGAGCTGAACTTAGGTGAGCTCTGGCACAAATTAAGTCTTGTATCGAGATAAAATTTTTGTGAATGCAATAATGTGCAAGAGAAGGGCATGCTGAAGTGAGAAACAGCTATGTGTAAAAAAAAAAATCATTCAGAAAAGTTGAAAAAGAACAAGATTATTACATTCTGAAGAATAAACTGTTCTTACTTCCCTTTTTTTTTTTACTTGTTAGTACAGAATCTAATTTACTTAAAAAACACTTTTGTAGATAAATAAAACATCAGAACTGAAATTAAAAATACATGTATGAATAACTTCAGAGGAAAAGGGCTTAATTTTTAATTATACTTATTAGCAATCTTCTCTGAAATATTCATGTACACACATTTATAATTGAAAATAATGAACAAAATAACAGTTTATTATTTTGAAACAATGCTTATAGAGAAAGTTTTCTAAAAACGCATAAATAACTTACAGTTTTATTAATATATTCAATATTTGAAGGAACAGGATCTTTAAAAGAGTGACCAGCTTCAGCTTCTAGTTGTTCTAGTCGTAAAGTTAAATTAGTATCAATAAAATTTTCTAGTGAATGCAAAAGAGCCTACAAAAGGAGGAAAAAAAGTAATATTAAAATTTCAATGCATTTCATTACCTTAAAATTGCTGTAGATTGCTGAAAAAATTAGAAAAAAAGACATACACGTTGAAGAAGGCAAGAAAGTATATAATTTAAAAGAGACTATGACAACATAAATTTTGACTCAACTATTCGTGCTTATGCCTATACTAAACTCATTTAACACTTTACAATTTGATGAGCCATAGTTCAAAGGTAGCTAAAAAGACAAAAAAATAGGAAATACAATTTGAAATATTTCAAGCAACTCTTAGACAAGACCAGATTTAGAAATGGGCCACATGGACCTAGGGCAGCAAGCGAGTTTTGAGAGTATTAGCTTCTAATTTTAAAAAGCTTAGAAAATTTTAAATATAAAATTGATAAGCCTGTCACATACAAAAGAAGAACTAAGTATTATTATCATAATGTTCTCAAGAGCAGTGTTTTCTAACTGCTGTCCTGAGACATAGAAGAAGGAGGCAGTGCGAGTGTATCTTAAGTGAGCAGAGAAAATTCTTAAAGATTATTAGATAAATTGTTACCTTTTGGGTTATTACTCCACATTAAATTCCCAAAATAGTCAATAGAAAATATAATTAGATAAAACATATGTGGAATGTACTTGTGTTATTATGAAGCATACTGAACAGGTTGCACTATGTTCAATGGATACACCTGCACATTCAATTATTTTTTACAATTTCATTAATAGAAAGATGAGGCTTTTTTAAAAAACATGGTAATTGCAATAAAAAAATTGAGTTGCCGTTAACATGCAATGTAAAATTTAGTGTAGTTAAATTCATTGCTAAAAAACAGAAAATTTATTTATGATTAGAGTCTCTGCAAAAATGTCAAATATCAAAATACATTAACTTTAAATTTACTGTAAATTCTTTCCAAAAATGAATGTAAAAAAATTATCCCAGAATGACAATATACATATTGAGGTACAAGAGAGGGTTCTTAAAAAATTCAAGCTTAGGGGACAAGGGGATAGTTAATCTGTCTCTGGTTACAGTATTTTGGAAGTTATGGAGTTCCATAATCTATGCTTGAAGAATGATTTTGCTTTCTTCTTCTTTCTTTTCATGAGACAGTAAGAATGTCACGAGACAAAATAGTTTGAAAACCCATGCTCCAGAGAACAGTGATTTTACTAAACAATTGCTGTCAGGTGGTCACACAAAAACAAAAAGTTTAGGAAAATGGGCATTCTTTATGATATTGTTTAATATTACTGAAGAATTTGATATCTTTTTAAAATGGGACGGAAACTACGGTCTAAGTCTTGTTTTCTACTAAGCAATACACTTTCTACTATACAAGCAGACTTAAAAGTAAATTCTGCTAACTATGAAATTTTCAAAATACTTTTATATCTTTCTACATTATCATTTTGTGTTTAACAAGTGGAGGTAAAGGACATTTCATTTGATTGGGTCCATGAGAACATAACAAGTGACAAATGTGATCGAAGATCGCACAAAGGGTTTCATTTAATTTTCCTTTCAAAACACTATATTTTAATTAATAAATCCAAATCAACCCTTTTTAATTATAATTATCATTTATAAATACACTAACTAAGAACATAGATGGCAGCAAAATTATATTTAATAATAAAATAATGACAAGAGGAAGTAATTTTTTTCTTTTAAATACAAATAATCCAGAACTGCTTTTCAGACAATTCTAACAGCATATGAACATAATGATTTCAGATATACACGATTAATGATTTCAAATATACACGAAGTATATCTGGAAAGCCTATTTAATTACTTATTTTTTAAATTAGCTTTTATTAGGCTTAAATAGGCATGATTTATTTTGTGCTTAACAACAACAAAAAAAGACCCTTAAAATTGAAAAAAAAAAAAAAATCGAAAGTTCTTTTAATTAAAATTAGATGGAACCCATCAAAACTTGATGGCAAACAACTTTATAGAAACATAAAAGTTTTCATAATCAAAAAGAAAGGAAAAAAAAAAATGAGGTAAAATAAATTTATTATACAAGTAATTTATTTTAAAAACTAAACTGTATTTAATTGGTTTTTTTTTTCATGTAATTAATGGATATTTGATTACCATCAAATACCAATTAATACCTAATAATTCTGTTTTATAAAATAAATTTTGAGGTAAAATAAATTTATTATACAAGTAATTTATGTTAAAAACTAAAATGTATTTAATTGATTTTTTTCATGTAATTAATGGATATTTGATTACCATCAAATACCAAGTAATACCTAATAATTCTAAATTAAACTGTATTTTATAACATAAATTTTGAGGTAAAATAAATTTATTAGTTTATTTTAAAAACTAAAATGTATTCAATAGATTTTTTTTTCATGTAATTAGTGGATATTTTATTACCATCAAATATCAATTTTTTTCCCTTGTAATTAAGGGATATTTGATTACCATCAAATAGCAATTAATTATATACGAGAATTTTCTTTAGTTGTAAAATGTAATTTATATTTCTTTAAATTTCTTATATTCTAATTTATAATCCAGAATAATTTATTAATTTATAATTTTTGTAAAATAAATATTTATAAAGTTGAAAAATGGTCATAAAATCATGGTTAAATTCTGGAAAAAAACCCATGAAATTTCATTTAATTAAATCCATCCGACAATTAGATGTAAAAAATTGAAACTTCAAACCCGGGACCTTTTGGTTAGAAATAACACACTATCACAGGACTACAGAGTTCAAGAAAAAATGGTTGAAATTAAGATCGCGTTTTGTGATCGCAAAAATGGTGGGATGTCATTAAATTAATTTGTTTAATTAAAATAACATAACTTTTTCAAATTTTTATGATTTGGGGTATGACAGGGGGTGTTTAGCTCTATGTAAAAAAAAAAAAAATTCAAGTCTGTAACCTAAATAATTTCCGAGTACTGACTGACAAAAGCATCACAACAGTGCATTACAGAATCCCATTCTGAAGCATCAAAGCAAAAGAAAAAAAAATAAATAAATAAATAAATAAATAAATAAAAAAAAATAGAAGACTATTTTTAGGATTTCGTACACCTCACGAAACCCTTATAGTTTCGCTTCTCTGTCTGCCTGTCACATGCTCGTACTTGGAAACTATTTAAGTTACAGGCTTTATTATTATTATTTTTTTTTTACATAGAGCTGAATACCCCTGTCATAACCAAAATCATAAAATTAAAAAAAAAAAAGTCTTATAATATTAGTTTTTATGAATTCGACCATTTCTGTGACATTACATAATCTTAATATCAGTGTTTCATTCGTAGAAGTTATAGCCCAGTTGGTAAGGTCATTGGGTTCGTATGTAGAAGGTTGTGAGTTCAAATCCCGCTGATTTAAGTTCAAATTTTTCAATACTTAAATTTGTAATTTTTTTGTAGAATTTCTTTTTAAAAGTAAATTTGCAAAATAAGTCGTCCCCCCCCCCCCCCCACACACACACAAAATAAAAAAGAAAAAGAATAAACATTTTAAAAACGGAATTGCATTGAAATTTTTTTTAACTTAAAATTTGAATTTTTTTTAGTGGAATTTCTTTTTAAAAATAAATTTGCGAAGTTGTGTGTTGCCACCTCCCTCATCCTCCCTAAACAAAAAAGATGATTAAAAAAAATAAGAAGGAAAAACCCTAAAACAGAATTACACTTTTAAAACCTGATTAAGTTTTTGCTTGATGCTGCCATCTAGAGGCATTTTTATGAATTAATGACAAACAAATAATTTGTAATGGCACATTTATTTAAATCTAATCGTTTCTATTATCATTATTTTATGTCCGATTTTACTGATTGATTTTAAAATTTCAGATATTTGATAACACTTAAAAATTTTAAAGAAGGAGAGGGAGTTGAATTTCAGGAGGAGGGGCACCTACAAATTTTTTAAATTGTCGTGATAAATATAATATTAGATGTGGTTTTTGAGGTGGTCCTCTGATAAATATTATTTACTAAATATAAACATTTCAAAGATGAGGGTGGGTTCTGGGGACACGAGAATAGAACCCAATTTGCTAAGTTTTTCCCAACCCGTCATGTCACATATCATTGGAAAGCCTTATGACCACTCTTTCATACAAAGCATCTTCTGTCCCACACCCCCAAAGTTTTGCTCCCCAGGGTGCAGGGCTCCAAATGGAACAAGAACCAGAACGCTATTTCAAAATTCAATAATTTTCAATTGTTGACTAAAAATAGTTTTTGAAAATATGGGCAAATTTATTTCTAACCATACAAAAACAATTTAAAAAATGCATTAATGATACTAAAAAATAAAAAAAAGTTACAAAAAGCACAATAAGCTGTATATATAAAACAATGTGTTTAAATAATTGCCCGAATCGGAACGATATTTATCATAAAATTACGAACCGGAACAATATTTGTCATAATTTCATGAACCAGAATGTCGTTCCAGTTTGCTACAGTACATTTAGAGGCCTGCCAGGGTGACAGTTTTCTAACTTTTTCTGACACCCCTCATGTGATATATCATTGGAAAGCCCTCAAATCACTCTTTCATATTATGCACATCTTACATATTTTAGTTGCATTTTCCACCATCAGGGGCCACATTCCTTATGTAATGGTGTATAAATTTATGTAACGATTTATTAATTTTAAATTAACAATTTTGATTTATTAATTTCCGGATAAAGGGTTTTAAAAGAAATATTAAACAAAACCCTCTGTGTGATCACACTTACCCACTAGTTTTCAGTTATTTTTCAAAAAACACAATCACCAAAGCCGTTTAAAATATGGGAAAACTGAAAACATATTCTTAAATTTTGTACCTTTAACTTTTGAATGCCACAATCTGTTTTAAAGAAATATGAAATTTAACCCTTTCAAAAAAATAAAAGAGGGTGATTTTGCATTTCCAGACCTGCCAACTGCTACGAAAAAATCGTAGTTGCTACGATTTGGACCTATCAACTACGATGCTACGAAAATCGGTCTTAAACTACGATTTTTTGCAAAAAACACAAACGCATTTCTTGTTTCTAATTGCGATTTTTATCTCGCACAGCATATTTAACTTCTTAACATAAAACACACTCTTTATGTATATTAACCACGAGTGAATCGTGTTTCTGTAAATATTTATACAGGAATTCACTTCCTTAGAAACAAGGTGCCATTTTAAGAATTTCTGGAAAGGAGGAGGGGGGGCGGGGTTCTTTGAGGGGCGGGTTTGAAATAGTGTGCAAAATCGCACGATTTGCGATAAACTACCGCAAATTTCGACAAATGACAGTATAAAAAAAAAATCCAATTTCGTCAACTGGCTGCAGAAGAAAATAAATTTCGTCAATGGATCGTGGTAAAAAGTAGTATTGATTTCAGGGGGTGGCCCGGGGGGAGGGAATGTCTCCCCGGGAAGATATGAGATTTTGTGTTTCAATGGTGTGAATTTTTTCAAAATATCGCAGAAAGAAAACGCGAATTTCGTCAAAAGATCAGTAAAAAAATGCAAATTTCATCGAAAGATCAGTAAAAAAACGCAAATTTTCATCGAAAGAAAACACTAATTTCGTCAAAAGGATCGTTGAAAAAAAAAAACGCAAAATTCGACAAAGGATCGTGGTAAAAAATGAGAATTTCGTCAAAAGTTCATGATAAAAAGTGCGGATTTCAACAAAGAATCGTGATAGAAAAATGTGAATTACGATTGTGGAAAAATTGTGAATATCCTGAAATGATCGCAAGAAAAAATCCCGAATTTCGTCCGAAAAGAAACTAAAAATCCTATAAAAGTTTTCAAAGGAAAAAAATTTACTATATTGAGTTGAAAGACTGAAACCTTATTCCTTTTACGAATGTCAAAAGATGGCTGTGTAACACTAAAAACCAACCAACCAACCTCCAGATTAATTTAAATTTTGTGTGCTACGATTTCTCATTTTCAAAGGTTGGCAGGTCTGCATTTCCCTACCCTGTTTTTCATCTACTCGAATTTTTGAGATATGGAAAAAGAAAATGCATCCACTTAAAGCAGGTACCTTCTTCTCTACGACAGTGCAATGTGTCGAAAAATACAAATATTAACTTTTTTTTAAAATCGAGACAAAGTCGCTTTCAAATCATCAGGACACTATTTCCCTAAACTAAAAGTAACTAAATGTCAGTATTTTAACACAATCTTTTTGCACGTTCTTTGGACACTAGTAAGGCATAAACCATAAAATAAGGTTTTAAGTAATATTAATGAACAGGTGTTACAGAAACAAACTTAACTCTCATATTTAAAATTTCTTAATGAAATACATACTCTATCAGAGCGGATGTCATTTGAAATCAAGTCAATGGCTTCATTGATAGTATGTACTTTTTTAGGTAATTCACTGTAAACATTCAGTGTACTGTTCATTTTATCAATAGACTGAACAACATTCATTAGTTTCTAAAAAGAAAACAAAAACTAAATTAATTTTTCATAGTTTAATATAATACAATTGTACAGAAAGGTGAAAATAATATAAGCAATATTATTTGTCTAAATGTATCTCAAATTTATTTGAAGAGATATTAAATATATCTAACATATACAAAAATTTAAACAGAGTTGAAAAAATATAACTATAAAAAAAAGTGTTTCCTTTGAATAAATAATAAAATCAACTGTGATTCGATGCAGCATTTAACCCCTTCGGGACCAGCATCCCATTCACAAATTTTATTCAGTTGGCATTTTCTTTTAACCTTTAAGTTTACTTATTTAATCACAGAAATGCCTGAATTAAATAAGACAAATACTTAGGGCTATTCGGAAAGTAACTTACATTTATGAATTAAAAAAAAAAAAAAAAAATGAAAGGAAACATTTTTTATTACTTGCATTTGAAAGGCACTTTGTTTAGCTACTTCTCAACATAATCACCATATAAATCAAAATATTTATCATAACGGTATCATTACACCAGATTGTTAATTCCATTGGCATAGAATTTTGCCACCTGACACTTCAACTATGCATGGATGCCTGCATGCAGGTCCTCCTTATTGTCGAAGTGTTGTGTTGCAAGCCAGGTCTTCATGTGTCTGCACAAAACTTATGGTAGCCTAGATCTTGCATCACAACACCCAACAACAGTTCGCAAAATTTGAGGAAACTGTTATGACAGCTTCGAATTCGTAAAGTGGCGGTTTTCGCGAATCTTGTCATTGATTTTCTCCCATAGTTCAGTATTAATAATGTTCGGCCTGTCAATTTTTTTGCGGACAAAAACCTAATCACTGATCGTACCTCACAACTCGTGGGATTTTCTATTTCAGTACACATTTTAAACATTCACAGTGAAGAAAGCAGACACAATATGCACTGCAAATGATTACAAGCCAATAAGTGATGATTCGGTGGATGCTCTGACACCAAGATAAGGTAACACAAGTGCCATCTCTCGCCGTGCAATGGCGAAGCGTAAGTTAATTACCGAATTGCCCTTTTATTACTTTTCTTTGTTACTGGTACAAAAAGTAAATGCTGTATGTAAAATTTGAAGATGCATATACACACTCATGGCCCTGAATGGTTTAAACTATGAGGAAAATGTTCTTGGTGAGAAACTTTTTGAATGAGAAAATGAAGTATGCCAGGTGTTTATTTATTTATTTTTCAAAAATTCTTTTAAGTACTTGAAACTTTTTGTCCGTTTAAACATTTGCCTAAACATCCAAGATTTTACTCAGATTCCTAAATAAGATTTGAGTGTATGTAAAATTTTAAAAATCAGTCATTCACAACACCACAGCAAAATATTTTTCAGATGATTTATTAACAACCATGATTATTGGAAAACATAAAAGTTATTATATTGTTTACTTCTTTGACTAATTAAATAGAAAAGCTGGTCCATTATGACCTGTGAAAAAAATTTGTCATTCCAACCCAATACGGCCTGGAAATAATTCAGTTCAAGCCCATCCACAAGTCTGCAGAAAACAAAAAGTAAGCCAGAATCTACTGATAAAAACAAAACCTGAATTGCAGAATGGGCCAGGACTAGATCCATGTAGACTTTTGCTTTAATGAGGCAAATAAATGAAAGAGTATTTTGTGTATTGTTCTAAATTTTACTATCAAATACAAAGTTTTTTTCACTTAAAGAAGAATGAGAGAATTTTGGTTCAAATATACATCATAGTCAAATTATTTTTAATGCTGAACAAGAAAATATTCTTTCTTATTTCACATAAAAATATTTTTAATAAAAAACTTTACATAGAAATTTTACTTCTATCTAGATAATAGGCAAAAGTGAAACACAAAATTTCATTTTTAAATAAAAACTTCTGGCTTATAAAACAAGATCAGTCATCACAGATTTATTTCAAGAAGTTAGAAGTAAAATGAAAATTCTACAAAAGAAGGAACATCTTCTAAATGGTTTCTTAACTTCTTAAACCAATGATTTTTTTTTTTTTTTTTTTTTTTTCCTGTAATTAAATGATGCAAGCAAATCTCACTGAAAAATCAAAATAATAAATTTATTAAAATAAATAATTTTCAAATTAAGATTGAATCTTATAATAAGTAGTTTGGTGCTATTTTAAATTACTGTAATATTAAAATAACTCGTATAATAAATATATACTAAAGCAAGATTTATCTAAATGATTCAAACTTACAAATATGAAACTTACAAAACTGAACTTACAAAAGTGAAAATTTTATACATACCCCTTCTAAAACATGAACATGTTCATTTGTTTCTTGCACTGCAGTCTGAAGCTTAACATCTTTATTTGAGGTATTTACAGATGACTTAGACTGGAAATCTGAAGAATTCGTCAACTCTTGCACTATATTCTGGAGGTATTGATTGAAAAATAATAAATTAAAATATTTTTAAATGAAACAAAACAGTAATTTTTTTTTTAAACATGAATGTCAATTTAACATTATACAAGATTATGTAACTAATATTTAACAGAAGTTATGTTTTAACTGATTATTAATGTGAGGGGGAAAATATCAATAAAACGTAAGAAATTTCAATGCATGCACACAAATTTGTTCCAGATGAATAACTCTCAATAAATGATATGACTTCTGATATGAAGGGCCTTCATCACTAAGAATAAATATCCCAAGTTGTATATAGTAGAAGAGAATGAAACTATACATTCTCGCAAATCTTGCACAGGATAGTTTTTGCATAAAAATCAAGCAATGAAATTATAACTTTAGTGGTTTTGTGTCCATAAACACCAGAAGAAAAAATTGCTCTTTTTTCTGGAAGATTAAGAAACATCAGTCAGACAGTTATTTAGGTTTTAAATTCTTTTAAGATAAGAAAATAAAGATATGCAATGGATAAATAGGTATGATGCTGAATCATTCAGATACATCCAACACATAGTAAAGCTATCGAGATAATGCTAAATGAATATGCCACAATTTATAAAATTGAATTTATAAAATTGTCAGTTATGCATTAAACAGTTACAGACTTTGAATTTACAATGTCAGGATCACAAAAATATAGCAACCCCAGAAATTTACCAATTGTACATTAACAAAAAGCAATGGGGACTTGAAAAGAAATTTTGAAAAGTCAATACAGTGAACAAAAGCTATAGTTAATCAAGAAAGTATTCTAAAGAATAAGTGTAAAAAGGATTCAATTTCAACAGACTCCAAAAAGCAATGATAATATAATATGCAGACAGAATAGGTTTATTTTATTTATTTATTTATTTATTTTTAATTAGTGAGAAAAATGGAAAATTTTCTGTATCATTAATATTTTCAAAATATTTATACTTTGCCATACATATATATATTATGAATAAAAGATAGAGCAGCAAATTTTTATTACACAATTGTTACAAAATAAATATAATTAGTTTTTTATTTCACAAAAGAATAATGAAGGAATTTTATCAAGCAACCTCATAACAAGTGTATAAAAAAAATTTGCTGCCCTGTTTTTTATTTTTTAATAAAGTCAAGCCCACACATTACAAAGCCTAAAGCATTGAAAAACATTTGCTATATTTAATATTCATAATAGCTAATACAAGAAAAAAAAAAAAAAGAGACTTACCTTTTTTTTCCCAAAGATTGTCATCAAATAGTTTTTAAAATTTTATAATATTTTAAGAAAAAAAATTATTATTATTTTTTTTTTTATTATTTTTTGTTTTTTACAGATTAATTTAAAATTGATTTACACAGTTCTTTTTCAATTGCATATAAGTAATTTTTACAGTCAATATTATGGCTTTCGAAATATAGCCATAAGTTTCAACTATATTAAATTATCACAAAGGACTAAAAAATGTTTCAGTGATAATGGCAAAACGTTTTGTGATATGAAAGAAATTTCAGTTCTGATCAGTGAAGTTAACAAATTCTTTTTGGCAATTCTTAAGATTAACATACTTTACAACAGATATAATTATCCTTCAACTATAAGACCAATGAGCGCATTTTCAAAGCACTTCAAAAGTTTATTTATGTCGAGTATCTAATTTTTATTACTGTGTTGTTGAAATCAAATGTTTTAAATTATTCTATTTTCCTCTAAATGTTAAATAAAAATTCACTTTTAACAAGTTAATTAGTATTATATATTTCATTTCAATTCTTATGAGGTATATTACTTGATAAAATTCCTTCATTATTCTTTAGTGAAATGAAAAACTAATTATATTTCTATTGTCACAATTATGTAATAAAAAATTGCTGCTCTACCTTTTATTCATAATATATAAATATATATATGTATGGTAAGTATAAATATTTTGAAATTAGTAATGATACAGAAAATTTTCTTTTTTTCTCACTAATTAAAAAAATATATTTTTTATACTTTCAGTGTGTTTTAGTTGAATAAAAGTTTAAATTTTTTTTAATTTATATTGTTTTCTGTTTTTCAGTTTTCAAAGAGAATTCAAACCAGATATCATAAGCATTTTCTAAGAGAAATTATTTATCAGCCGTTTGTTCAAGTGAAAACCATACATTACCTTTGTGTGCACAAATCATCATTTGAGATAAACATATACCTTTTCATTTTTAAAATATGTTGATTTTAGAAACAAATTATACTGAGAAATTTTTTCAAAAAGTATGAAAGGTAAAAAAAGATCCTAGAGCCTTTTTAAGGTATATTACAACACTATAAGTTTCCCATGATGAATATTAAATTTTCTACATTATCATTATAAAAATAAACCTTTTTTCATTAAAATTAATTTGTGTGTAAATATAGTAGTGGTTAAGACAAAGCAAGCTGTTGTTCAGTTGAAATATTTTCAACTCAAATTTGAATCCTCAGTACAGAAGTACAAAAAAATTCATTTTAACATATTTAATTACCTTATTTTTCAGAAAGAACCATTATAAGCACAAATAAAAGTTATGTTGAATCTGGTCTACCTATTTTAACATGAATGTGGCTGTCATACAGTAAAACAATACAAAAATTTATTTAAATTTAGTTACTCTATTTCTTGCTAGAGGACATTATAAGAATTCAAGAAAGTTGAGATGAATCTTCTTACATAATTTTAACTTGGGTTGTGATAGAAAATATTGAAAAAAAAAAAAAAAATCTTAAAATTTTAATTATGCAATTTTTCACCAGGAAAGTTACCAGCATAAAATAACATGCACAACGAAAGATATTAGCATAAAATAACCTCTCCCATGAAATTTTTATTAAAACATAAATTTGACTAATTAAACAAGTCTTTCCAGCTTAGTCTGAGGACCGAAAAAAGTAACTAAAATAGTAAGATAACATAAGTAGTATAACAAAGAAGTACCATAAAGTTGATATTATCAGTAGGGTTAAACGTTTGACGCGGAAGAAATGTTAGAAAATATTTTAATACCATTATTTCTAAATAATAAACTTTGTGGTAGATTTATTTCTATTGCAAATGTTGTAGAGGTAGGCACAAAGTTTGTTGTTTCAAAATAGTGGTATAAACATTTTCCAGTGTCCATTTTCTCTGCGACAAACCTTCAACTCTAAAAAGTAGTATTAGCTACATAATAAGTATAAAACGTAATAATGTAACAAAGAAGAATTTCCAAGTTCTAAAGAAAGAAAAATAAAACGATTTTCTCTAATAAGTTGGTCTTTTTCTGAATACAAAAAACTTTTCATTATTTTTTTAATTGAACAACATATACCTGAAATGTTATTAATGCGTAATAATGCTCGATTAGTGTTGATGATTAAGCATTAAGAACTGCATATATGAATGCAATAGGTACAAAGGGTTTGAAAATAATTTTAAATTTATTATGAATAACAGGACATATTTTGTCTTCTCCTAAAAAAAGTGAAGGTTTGAAATAATTTTTATGCACATCAATTAAATTTTATAAATATGGATTAATTATTGTGTGTCTCGGGCTGCACATAAAGGCTCACTGGGCCACATGCAGCCCACAGGCCGCAGGTTGAGTATGGCAGATCTAGATCATCAAAACGTCCCACTGCGCAGCAGTGTGACTAGCATGAAGAAAAATCTATCCTGTAAAAATTTTTGTTTGAGCATAAATTTGAAAATGGCAGAAGCTTATTCAAAGGATATGCTTCTAAATGTGTGTTTGGGAAGTAAGTTTAAATTGCACAATTATGTAATTTTCTCTCAGAGGCTCTACTAGCATAAAAAATCCTATTGCATGAATAAGGATGGACTTATGAAGTGTGTGTGTGTGCGGGGGGGGGGGGGGGGGGGGGGGGGGTTACCAAATGTTGTTGAAGTCGTCCCATCTTGAAAATTTGTTTATTTACAATTTTTAAATAATAATTAACACCAAAATAATAATTACAATACAAATTAATTATAATTTATTCAAATGCTTTTTACGACTGGTCTTATACAAAATAAGCTCAATATTTATCTTCTTATATTTTTTATTTGTACTTGATTTAAAGTGCTGTATGATTAATACCCATTTTACGGCAGTATAAAGAATAAAAAATCAATTTATTCTTTAATTTGACAATGTTTTTTAGCTAGTACAGGAAAGTAATATAACTGCAAATAGCGGATGATGGAATGCATGTTTTTGTTTTCTAGCAATTTATATGTCATGAAACATGAATGTTTTAAAATTATGTATCTTATTATATTTTACATATTATTTTAACATAAAACGATCAGTCAAAGCAAGTAAATAAAACATTAAGATGTAGTCAATATTTTACAGTTACGAGTCAGAACTTTTTTTAAACTGTTTTTACTTTTTGTTTCATTTATGGTATGAAATAAGCTGCAAGTGCATGGGATGTTCAAAACAATAGCAATATTGAAGTCAGACTTTTCTCAAAGGGGAAATTTTTAAACTCAAAAGGAAACAAGGATTTGATAAGAAACTTAAAAGACTTTTTAATTTATTGTAAAGAAAAATTAAGTCCATTGTGCTACTTAACTTACACAAATAAAGCTTCACTAACATTTGACTTACTTTCATAGAATCCAATTCTCCTGAAAGATTTTGCGCTGTTGTTTGAAGGTTAGACTGTTGATCTTTCAACTCTTTAAGATTGGACTCTAAAGCATTCATCTTGCTTCCAAAATTTACAATGCTCTAAAATTAATTTTAAACAATCCTTTAAAATACTGATGATCATTTGGAAAAATAACAAGAAAAAATACTACATGTTATTATGATAGTGTATTCAAAACAGTTTGTCATGCACATTTTACAAAGACAACTATCACAAAATTCTTAAATTGCAATAAATAAAACAAGAACGATGAATCACACACAGATTATGAAACATTTTCCATTATTACAAGAATATTGTTGAAAAATTTTCCATCCACATGCAAAATGTATTGAATTTTTTAGTGCAGTCCTATATAAAAACTATTCACATTACAAACTCAAGCAGCAACTCAATCGTGCTCTATTTAGGCCATGTTTTATGGGCACAGAAATCTGTCCTTTTTAAAATTGGCAAAATGCAGTCTGCCTTATTTAAAAATAGTGAAATTTACCACTCATTGTTCTCAGAGATTTCTTGAAAAAAACATTCCTGTAATACAGTATTTCTAATCTTGGTGTCCGAGAGCTTGCAAAAATTAGAAAACTTTCACATTGCTTTAGGAAAAACATAATTAAATCATGTTGTAAATTAATTATATTTCTTAATTAAAAGTTATTCATAAAATTATTCAAAGTTAATATGACTATTTATTATACCTAAAAATTGCATGCTTTTTATTGTTCGTAAACATAATACATTTTCTCTTGTTATACTGCCTTTTTCTAATGAATTATTGCTGTTTTACTGCTTCGGTAGTTCTGTTTTCAATGAGTTCCCCCTTTAACAGATTGCTGGAAATATTTCATAGAATCCTCTTTTGCTTAATTACTACCATTTTTTTTTTCTTTTCACATTTCTGGTGGCATTACTTATACTATTCTCCCATTGGCTGGTACACGCATTTTCCTGTTTCCCCATTGGTTAATGAACTTGAAGTATGGTAAAGAAAAGTTAATGGTAAAGAAAAAAGCTAAAAGCTTTTTTCTTTATCACACCATTATTATATATTTCAAGTAATTGCCATCCATAGACCATCATAGATTCAAATACTTTTGTGTTCTGTGTAAAAAAGTATAAATGTTATGTGCACAGTTTTCAACAGGGAGCCTGTTAAGATGCATCTCTATGTACAGTCGTGGAAAAAAAAAAGTCAACACCTCCTACTAACTCCGCAACAAATTATCGTAGAAGAAAATTACTGGTACCAAACGATTGGAAGTAAAGTCTACTTTTAAATGATGTATATAAAATTTGCTTAGGGGACCATCTACATATTAAAACGAACCATAACTTCATTTTTTTCAACAGCAATACCCGATTCTGACAGCATAAATGAACTCTACACTCTTCAATTAGCCTAAAAACAAATTTTTATGCAATTCGTACCATAAGTTTCCGAGAAATTAATTATTTTAAAATGAGCGTATTTTAAGGGCTGTATCCAAATTGAAGTTGGGTACTCCATTGCTAACCGAGAGAGCCCCCTTCTTGATCAAGGCATTTTAAGCAGTCAATGAAGCCTGTTAGATAACAAGGCAGCAGAAGAAATTTCAAAATAACTACTCACTTCTATCATAGACGGCCCCTTAAACCATCATTTTGCTGTTTTCTAAGCATAATTTGAAAACTATTTGGAGGAAAAATGTGGAATTTTGGATTTTCATAAAGCAGGACTTAATAAATCTAAATCCATCAAAAAAATTGTAGGTTGCAATTCATAATTTTTTCGAATATTAATTTCATAATTCATAAAGTTATAAAATTTGCAAATTCAATGTATTTATGTTTGGGCACATTAGTTTTATTGTTACACAAAAAATTAGCACATTAGGAGCATAATTTCAGGAGATATAAATAAAAATTTGAAAATGTAATTTAACATTAGAAGCACTCCATTTTGAATGCTTATAATTCAAAAACTTATCATTCAAATGACTTGAAATTTGGTGTCTAGGCATAGTTTGAACCGAAGATTTGAAATATCTCGTTAAAATTGGGTGTTGCTATTGAAAAAAATGAGGTTTGGGTTCATTTTAATATGTAGATGACCCCCTAAGCAAATTTTATATACATCATTTAAAAGTAGACTTTATTTCAAATCGGTCGGCACCATTAACTTCCGTCTACGATAATTTGTTGAAGAGTTAGTAGGGGGTGTTTACTTTTTTTTTCCACGACTGTACACCAATTTTGTAATGTTTTAAATAGCATAACACATTTAAATGAACTTTAAATATTTATCATCTATAGACCATAGTGTCTACAAATTTTGAATGCCTTTGTAAGCGAACAATAAATGCTAAACATACCATTTTCAATGGAGATTATACTGTAAGAAACCTAAATATTATATAAAAAATTCATGGCAATAGTGTATATATAGATGATAATCAAACTCATCCTATAGTTAAGCGAGCATGTTTGGTATTACTGCAGCCACTGTTGTAGTTTATATTTGCATTTAAATGAAATGTGTTTTTAGCATTGAACACACAAAATGAAACAAAACTCTTATTTTCTATGAAAACACAAAATTCTAAACATATTTGTTTATCTTATTACAAAGGACTTGCAGCAATTGAACTGGTAACTTACAAATGATGCTAGGGGATTTCAAATGAAAATCAAATTTCAAAGTAATTGCTTAATAGGCGCAAAGGCCAACATAGTGAAAAAGATTCCAAGCCGGGACTCGAACCCGGGCCATCAGTATAGCGCACTGACGTTCTACCGACTAAACCACTTGGAACGATACACAGCTCGGAAAATTTCTCACTATTATATATTGGCAAGGCTACAAACGCAGCACAAGATGGAATATTTATCGTGAGCCACCGATCCAGGGCTAACATGGGAAACAGCTTCAATGTATATTTTAAAATTTGCTGTGAGATTCTATTTTCATATATAAATGATATAACCTTGTAAAATTAGATAATCCTTTTATAAACACTTTGTAATTTACATAGAACATTACAAGGTTACTACTCAAATCTGGAAAACTTCTGTGTTTTTCCTGTATGCATACACATTTTTAAAAATGCACAAATTAAGATAAGAAACACGGCAGCTACAGTTATTTTCTCATTATGAAGGTAAAGAGGGGAGATCAACTTAAAAAGTAAATAAATTTTTGTCTATTATTAAAGAACGACACGTTACGAAACTTGAAAAAAAAATGATTGTACTCCAAATTGGAACCAGTTTTATGATAAAATATGTGTACCTATACAAATGGAGGTAAACTTGAACTTTAAAGTCCTTTTTATCAAAACAGATATTTTTGACATTGCGTGCATCATATTTCCAAAAGTAAGTAACATAGAAAATAAATATTTTGTATTATATTGTATTTTATATAGCTTTATAACCTCTACCTATTTTTAAGTAAGTATCTGTAATATATTTATTTATTTTTAAAAATTTTATTGAAATTTTATCATAAATTTTGTATTTTATGGTTTAATTGCCTGAAAAAATAATTTCATCTGTAAATTTGATTATCATTTTAAGTTGATATTAAAGTATTATATTAACTCGATCTTTCGAATACATTTTTTATAATCCTGCATGCAACACATGTATGTCAAATCACCTTTTAAAAAAACCTTAATTAGTATGTAATTAAACTTAGTACTAATTATTTTTCATTAAAAGTATTAAAAGGAATATGTAAACAAAGATTTGTAAAATTTACTCAAATTCTAAAAAAAAGTAACATACGCTGTCACCGCCGCCACCGGTTTTGAATTTTTTTGTGACCGGAGGTCTTTCTCCGTTAATATTAAGAAAAATACTGCATGCAAAAATATGAAAATCGGCAGTATTATAGAGAAATGTTTGATAAACAAGCTGGTGCAGACAGTTTTCAAATCGAATAATTATTTTAAGAGATATTTAATGCTAAAGTTGGACAAAATCATTCCATTAAAAAAGTTTTATAGGAGCAAAAACTATATATGGGAATAAATTCATTTTTAGATCTTTTTAGACGTTAGAATTTCCCGGTGTGTAGACTGCATTCACTTTTTTAATTTGACTCATTTTTTGAGGTTTTATTTCTATTTTAAATTCAAATTTTCAGCATTTCGAGAGATATTTTTTACTTATTTTAGAAATTGGTATTAATTTAAACTGTTGCCAACTGTATAAACAGCGCAAATAATAATGTTTGCTTCAAATTAAAAATTTATTTTACACGTGACTATTATTAACAGGAAAAAAACTTTCAAATTAGGATTAAATAATTACATATGAAAAGCAGGAACTTATTGAAAATACTTCATAAAAACTATACTCACACATGAATTTTAAAAGAGAAAGGATATTGTAAAATAATAAATTCATTAACATGCGTTAGAAGTCTTAAATAGGGAAATTAGTCACATTACACTTATTACATAAAATGAACAAAAAGTAATATTGCAAAACAGTTTAAATTTAAAAATTGCGCCGGACATTATTTTGATATTATATTAATAAGATTAATATTAATTTTATTGAACGTGTTTAGATTGCTTTTGAACGACTATTTAGTAATTTAATAAAAATAAAAAAGATTACAAGCTGAAAATGAAGTGTTATCGACAAAAAATATGATTTGAAAGAGAAAAATCTGTGAAGCAGAAAATAAAGAAATTGCTTAAATGGTTTAGTTAAGATTCGTTAACCTTCTGTGTCGTTTCCATCAAAAGAAGGCATTGGTATTTGTGAAATATATTTTCATATTGATGCAGATTTGCTTATTATATTAGCATATTTTGAAATGTTTAGCTGATTTTATTTAATCAAAGACAAAAACAGCCATTGCATTATTTAACAACGGCTGATTTTTCCTTAAAATTCCCCAATCGAAGAGAAATGAATAGAAACCTGTTTATCGCCACTGTTTTTTAAATTATAATTTAATCTTTCAAGGTCTGTTTAAAGCCGATCAAATTAGCGTGCTTTTAGAGACTGCGATGTCCGAACTTATTTAATTTGAAATTAAGTAAGTTCAAATTAAAAAATTTTATTTAATTTGAAGAAATATTTACAGCTCCAAGAATTTTTTAATATTGAGTTAAATCAAGCAATATACACTGCTGAAGGTGATCTCCTCCTTAAAAAGACGAGCATTTCGTAAATTTTAAAAAACACAAAATTTAAAATTCTCTATATTTCTAGTTTTTTAAAGAATAATTTGCAATTCTCTGCATTTTCCTACTATCAAATTCCCCAGGTGGCATAATGACTGTGCATCAGAAAAAGAAACTGAAACATAAAAGGTATTATCAAAATCAACGCATCTATTTAAAAGTTGTGTAATAACATACATAGAAAAGTATCTACTGCACAAGGGTAACTTTTTAAGTTGGTTAATTAAAAAACACCAGAAATTCTATAAAATCTAACTTGAAAATTCAGAATAAACTACTCAAAGTTTTTATGTTTAAAATTTACCGGAAGAAAAAAAAAAAAGTGACCATAATCAAAACAAAATAAAACATTTTTACCTCTGACAAAGCATGAACATTCTTAGGTAATTCTTGCAATGCTGGAGCAGCTGCTATACTTTCTTTGAGATCATTAGCAACATCTTTTAAATGCTTCATCTAAAATAAATGTAACAATTTAGATGAGTTTAAAATACAGTTTTACTCTTAAACACAATTACATTGCATATCAAAAATCAAACGTAAAAATTAAAATAAAGAGCTACTTCAAAATTTCAAGATTATCTTAAATCAATAAAGCTTCGAATCATTTTCTTAAAAAACTGAAATCTGCACTTATTTATCTTATAGCAATATATATTTGATTTTAATATTTATAAAGGAAAATCATGCCAAACAAATCTAACGTTGAGGACCCTACTGCCATCGACAGCATACAACCTAGATTATGCTTGATTTTATAGTTTTAAATGTATATCTATCCGAACAAATTAAGAGCTGATGATTTGATATATTAAAAATTCAATTCTGACCAAAAGTTCCTAATAAAACTTAAATAATATAAAATGCCCTTGCCCCTCCCTCTTTTAAACTCAGAAAGATCTCTTTCTGTTTAAACGCATGCACAGAAAAAAAATATTCTAGAGAAGAATTAAAATGGAAAACATATCTTCAAAAGCACTGAAAGAGACAAAAGCAAGTTTTAGAAAAGAATTTCTTTTAAAGGATTAATATCAATATTTTTTTAAACCAAAGACATGATTCTAAAGCAAAATGTATGCTCACTAAGCTGGTACTTTATTTATTTGTTGCCAATTTTTAAAAACTGCAGAAAAAAAGAAAGTTGCAAAACTGAGTTTCAAAACTTTTTTTTTTTTTTTAAGAATTAATATTAATTTTTTTTTAAACAGATACCATCTTTCGAAAGGAAAATGAATGCAGATATGATCTGATATTTTTCTTTTTTTTAAATATTAAGATTAGAATCGCAGATGCAAATTTTTAAACATTGCAGAAAAAAGAAAAAAGCCCAAAATGGTATTTCCAATTTATTTTTTTTTTTTTAACCAAAAGACATTGTTTTAAGGGAAAAGATACACTAGTCAAGTGGGTATTTTTCACTTTTCCATACTTTTCGATTAGTTCAGCAGATTCGCTTTGAAAACACTGGAAAAAAAAATGATTCAAAGTTTCTCAATTTTTTTGAAAGGGTTATAACATACGTATTTTTTTAAACGGATTGGACAGTTAGAAAGCTTAAAATATGTAGATGTAATTTAGTACATTTTGCTTTACCGTATTTCAAACAGTTAAACTGATGTAAACTTTGAAAGGGACACACAAAAAAAGAGCCATTTACCCCCCCCGTTCTTCATTGCTTTTGAAATCTCCAGAAAGTTTTGAATTCAGTGTGATCAACAGAAGGGTGCCATTTTGTGATGTTCATTATGGTTTAACAATTTAAAAAATCTAATCCAAAATCTGGCTTCACGATGCATAACTAAGACATTGAGATACTTTCCTGTCAAACCCTGTAGCTCTGTGTGCAGCAATCTCTTCAGAACACTGTACACCGACAGATACAAACTTCATCATCATTATTATTATTATAGAGAAAAGATATTTTTCTGTCTTTAACACTAGAACAGCGGCGAGGGGCATTTTTACCCTTGCCAAATGAATACATGTTGATTTGAACCAGAAAACTTTTTATAATATAAGATTAATATATGCTGCACAAAAAAAAAAAAAACTTAAATAACTAAGTTAAATAGTTTTACGCAAAAATTCTGATGCCAAATATTTTTATAAAACTTGAGAAAAATTTCCCGCCATTCTAGTGTTAATGATGGTTAAAAAAATCTATTGCACATAGAGGTCTAGAAATTCGGGTAAGGATAGATAAAGACAGGTTCGAAGGCGCCTAAAACTCAAGATTTTTAATTTTTCAATAATTAGAAGACAGATTAATTAAAAAGCCATATTGAATGCTAATAATGAGCTTCAATTTTCTCAGTTCACTGGCATTTTGAACGCTTCCACACATATACAGAGAACACATTGTTTTTTCAAGCCCGTAGCTTGTAGATGGGAGAAAAACATCCAGTTTTTTTCCCTACAGTTTAAAATCCTGAACTCTCATTGGTGAAGAAAAATTAAAACCTTTTAGTATTGATGGTACTTTTCAATTTTAAAAAATCTGCTGAATGTCATTTTCATATTTTCTGCTTTTAGTGCATTTCAAAATCTCAATACCAAGGCGTATATGGAGTTATTATTTAAAAAACTATTTGTTGTTTGCATGTTTGTGGTGCTGATGGCATCTTATTTTTTAAAAATATGAATTTTTACTACTTAAAAAAAAAAAATAAATCCTGGAAGAAATTTTCAAATTTTCTGCAGTTTTAAATTGCAATCTTCTTACTACTTGCTACTTGGAATGAATCATCTCTTGAACTTCTAAAAGATCCTTAACACAGAAAATATTGAAACTGCATAAGAATATTAAAAAATTGTATGCAAAATAATATACAATAATTTTAATAAAATTATATAATAGATTTAATATATAAATGAAAAAAAGTTACATCACCTCTAATGTCATGTTGTCAATATTTGCTATATTTTTCCTCACTTCAATAAAAAGCATTGTAACATTATTATCCAGCAGCCGCAATTTAGAATGTGTCATATGTAAGGCTTCAGGTGTATTTCTGTTGCCTGCTTCAACTGGTAAAATAAAAACAATTTTAAGAAATCTTCATAAATATACTAAACAGATTTATAACATACTAAACAGACTTATAATATACTAAACCAGAAAACATGGGTTTTAGAAGCACAAGAGTTTAGATATTTCAAAATTAAACTGGTAAGTTGTGCCAATTGCAAAACTTTCTTATGCATAAATCAAATCATCTGCAACGAAAATAAAATGACAACGTATTCTTTCTTGAGATGTAGATAAAGCGGAAATCGTGAAAAATAGAGCATAACAGTGACAGCTGTTGGGCAGTATACACCCAAATGTAATAAAGATCTATTTACGTCAAGGTCTAACAGAACAGAATAGAATACAAAAATTTGGTGAAATGCTGTGCATTAGTTCTTGAGATCTATCGTAGAAATTGTAATAAATGAAGCATAAGAGCGGCATCTATTGGGCGATTTACATCAAAACCTAATCCGTATCTATTTATATCAAGGTCTAACAGAATATAAAGTTTGGTGAAATTCCGTGCATTAGTTTTTGAGCTATAGCTATTGCAGAAATCATAAAAACTGTAGCATAAAAGCAAATTTGTTGGGCGATTTCCACAAGCACCAATTTATGCAAAGGTCTAATTCAATCTGAAATTTGATTAAATTCTGTGGATTAGTTCTTCAGATTGGACACTCACAAAATTTGAGCCACATACAGTCAGTTATTTTCTAAAAATAGTCAAACCGTCCTCAAGATCACCTAAGAACGTATAAATCCGTCAAAAACCAGAAGTTGAAATTTTTCACAAATCTAATACTTTCTTCTTGTAAAGATAAAAGAAAGTAAAAAACATACATAAATGCCAATATTGAAATATGGTTTGTAGTACATTAAAATGTGTGAATTTCATATTTTTTGGAAATTTTTAAAGAAACCATAAAACAAATTGATAGTATTTGCAAAGTAGTAAATATAAAAGATAGGTGAAATTGTAAACAATGTCAGCAAATATTTATACACAACAAATTATATTTTAAACTGTATGCTGTAAACATAAAAGAAGCTTATATTATTGTAACAGAGATATGTATTTAATAAAGATTGAAATACCTGGAAATATTCTGATCAATATGATCAAATTTTGAGAAAAATAAAGCACATTAATATATTGTTGTATTAGTTGATTTTGTTATTGTTTATTTTATTTTTTTTTTCATCTGGTACATTTTATTTCATATCTATAAAAGTTATTTTTAAAATCTTATCTTAATACATTCCATGTTCAGTTTTATGCATAACTAGATAGTACCCGTGAAGATCTGACGGTAAATAAATTGAATGTTTCATGAGAATAATTCTTGAATTTTTAATTAGTTGCTTTGAAATTAAATTGCTAAAAATTTATATATTCCATAAATGATTCCTATTTCTTTAAGGTGACAGATGGTGTTGTCAATCTAGCCTATTCAATGAAGTGAAAGAGTTTTAAGTTTATGATTTACAACTAATTATGCTTGCTTTTTATCAGAAATTTACCTAAAAATACTGGGTAGAGCATTTATTTTTACTTACTAAGGTCTCCTATTTTTTCATAACAATATTTATTGTTATGCTATTTATTTTTTAACTACATGATCATTAAAAGCTGCCATGAATTTTATTTTTATCAAATTTTATTTTACATTTATATATATTTTTTAAATATTAAGCCGTGCATATCAGGGTAATTTCTTTTATAGTTCTTATAAGAATATTTTTCTTTCTCTTTTTTATTTTTTATGGAGAAGAATGGCAAACTTTCCTTTCTGACATACAACCATATATATATTCTTGATAATTGCCAGAAAACATGACAAAAATTGTAGGTCAGTTCAATTTATTTAATTGATAATTACATGCAAAATATTTTAAATATAAAATTATTATATTTTCAAAATATTGATGAGCGTTAAATTTTATTCAATTACAAACCATTCAAATAACAATAAAATAAAAATCATATTACTTCTCCTCCGAATAAAATATGTCATTATTGAAATCAATTATCACCAAAAATCATTTTGCCGAGCATTGGGGTCGATCACTGTTCCTCTACAAAAGTTCAGAGCTTTAAATTTGTGCTTTAAACCACTCCGCTAACCAGACCTGCTTCTATTTTTGTCTAAATGCAAGCGCTAGTAAATTTAACTTCACACATGCGCAAATGTGGGAATTTTTTACTCTGATCTTACGGAATCAGCTTTATGTTTTAATATATATGATGCACATGACATATTCAACAATTTTAACACATTCAGTGCCATTTGTATCCAAATGACTTCGAGGTATGCTAACCTAATAGGCTTGTTGCACTAGTGGTACTCAATATGTTACATTACGAAAAAACTTTCAGCATACTAATTGGTAAAAAAGCAATTGGCACTAGCTACATGGTAATTATACACAAAAAAGTTATTATTAAAACCAATTTCATGCATTCATAACTGATTTCTTCTTTTTTACACTCTTTTATTTAACCCAACTTGGTTTTTGTATGTAAAGATGGAATATTGTAATCGATTTTCAACTAACTTCCTAATGCTAGAATTATAAAAAATGTGCACTACAAAGGTGTGTTTCCGATGACAGCACAACATCTCAATATTTTTAGAACTTAATTATAAATTAATAACTTAATTTTAGTTGATAAATCCACAGGTGATTAATTGCCAAATGTTCTTTGTGGTTACAATTATGTACGAGTTCCAACAACAATGGATTTAATTATACAGCAAACCTTGTTCACCAAAAAAAGTCAAATGGTTGTGAAGTTGCAACAACAGAATATTTTAAACACTATAAAGTAGAAAAAAAAACAAATAGCATAATATTTTTTTTTAAATATGCTTTAATTAATTAATAGTTCCATATTAATTAAATTATGATTATATGTTGAGAAATCAAATTTTGAAACTCTAAAAAGGTAGTTTAACCCCCTCACTGACAAGCTCGTGTTAATACGTTCACTAAGCTCCAGGTTTCACTGCAATACAAGCAATATTTAAAGTAATATAATTCTACTGATTTAATGTATTTTTAATACATCGAATAATGATTAATACTTCCAAGGATTGCATTCATATTCGTTATTAAGTTTTTTTATAAAATGTTCAATGAATCATTTTTTTTAGCATTTAAAACAAAATGCATTTAAAACAACATTACAATTTTGCCCTTTTCCAAGACAGTCGGAGGGTTAAATAATGATTTTTTTTCTTTCCTGTTACGATATCCTTAAAAATAAATAGAGCAAAAATTATATATATTTTTTAATAAATAATAAAAAAAAAGTGATGAATTTTCCATAATCAGGCTCAGTGCCCTTGTCATATTAATGCCTTCAAAAAAATTTTGGGGGGAAAAATCATGAAATTAGGCATGATTTTCAAGATAAAAATTGAATGCTTTAAAAAACTACTTTTACTTTTATACTAATTTTTTCCCACTAACCAGTGATTAGAGCAATTTGTTATTGTAGTGTTCAAATACATTCTTCCAGCATCAAATGTTGCAATCAGAGGTTTGAATAGAATGAAATATTTAGGTTGTAATTATTAGTTATAACAGATCAAGAAGATTTGAAAGAACGACCATGTGTCATTTAGGTACATGTTTTCCCATACCCTGAACAAAGTTTCTAGTGTTTTCTTGCTATCTCAATTCAACAGTTAATATTAAGGGAAAATCCTATTAACGACTAAAGCTTAAGCTAGTAATTTTTAAGTTGGTGAGTTTCAATTTGAAAAGTTTCTTTGTACATAAAAGGGAGAAATAATGTCTTAAAAACAGTCTAAGATAACACACAAATTGATTTTAAAAATTGCTATTTTTAGGTACAAAAGGATTACACATAGATTATGCTATTTTATATTTTTAAAAAAATGGCATTTTTCTATTTTTCAAAAATTCAAATACATGCAAAAAACCTCATTAAATATATGCAAAAGTAACATAAAAAAACAGATTTAATAAACCTTGAATAAGTTGATGCTGAATTGAGACATAATACTGAGCATAATTTATACAAGAACAAAGCAGGATTATTTATTTACCAAGATTTAATTAACTCATCGTGATTCAATAGATCTAACAAAGATATGCAGGCTACATATTTTATAAATAAAAAGTCTCCTTTCAAAATACTTTATTATAAAAATATTATATTTATTATGAAAATAGCTATCATTTATCATATACATGTTTATGATTTTCAGAAAGATGCATATCAATTTTCATTGCATAAATACAACCAGTCAATCATTTTTATGCATCCTGGATATCCAAATCCATAATCCCTTAATTACTAAAATAAGGTCCATAATCACTTAATTACTAAAAAAAAAAAAGTAAAAATGTAGATATTTGCATCTTTTGAAGAAATTCAGAAGCCATTCTCAACAGAGGAAATAATATACAAAGCAACATACAAAGGTTTAAAAATAGTCCTAATAAAAAGAAACCTAATTTATAAATAAATGCACAGTAATAAAAAGAAATTGCTACTTCCTTGTTATAGTGGTCCTTACATTTGTAATTATGCCAAGTTTGCAGTTATGATTTTGTCAAAGTCATTGCCAAGCTCATATATGTATAATAATATATATACATGTCATATAAACATAATATTTTATGTCTTATATGTCATATATATATATATATATATATGCCTAATACAAGTTCATATATACGTCTTATGCACATGTCATCTCATATATATATGTCATATATGACTCTAAACTCACATATGCCAGACACCTTGGCGATACATCTCAGTCACTTGCCGATTCATCCTCAACAGTGATGTAGTGGTGAAAAAAACAAAGGGCATATGCTCTAAGCAGAGGGTATACGCTCAAGACAGAGAGTATAACTTAGAGTGTATATACAATAGCTTTTCTGAGAAACAGAGGGTATACGGTGTTCCTCAAAAAAATCCAGATGGTATACATCGTATACCTCCGTATACCCTCCACTACATCCCTGATCCTCAAGGTTCAATATAATAAGGAAATGTAAAAAAAATTAACACATTGAGGGGGAAAAAATGTGCAGTTAAAATTTATTACATGAAATCTAATAAAAAATCTGATATCCAATGCATACATACATATACTCTCTCTCTCTACACCTATGCTATGCATGCCACACACGCACCTGTCCCCTGATATTATTATCCAATAACCAATGGATAGATAATTCTTAAACGATTCATTTTTACAGCTGTATAGATCCAGTTGCCAAGACATTTCAAATACTCATCATATCATTTATATCAGAATAGTTATTTTTCTAAAAGTAAATTTTTATATGCCATCTGGTTCTAAACTACATTTACAAAAAATTTCTCTATGCTCTAACAAGTAAAACACCAAAAACTCCATTCTTCTACAACCAAAACTTACCGAGTTATGATGCTTTGAAATTTAAGCATTTTATGGAACTAAAAACACATTTTTTAATTTTCGCTTCTGTTACTTTAATTTTATTATAATAGTTCAAATAACAATCATAAACCTTATGAATAATAAATAAGCAGGAAGAATTTAAAACACTTGTTTGAATTTGAAGATTCTAATACAACATTCAAGTTCTTCTCCCTTCCCTTCTTATACACACAAAATAAAAATAAAATACTGCAATAAAGCCTCTCATTTTCCAACCCGTTATTTGAATTTCTTCAGTGTTTCGATAAATTTTTAAAAACTTATTAAACAAATATATTTTAGTTTTATTTATTTATTTATTTTTATAGCTTTGCAAAATTAATTTCTAAATATTTAAAAGAAGAAAATAACCTAAAATTAACATCAGATTATAATTCTATTTCCTTTGGCCATTCAATTGTCCAAAGCATTGAATTGTATTCACCATATAAACCCTTTGTGCCCCGACAGAACTTTTAAATCTCATAAAATAAAATCAGGTAAAAAATGTATTTAACACAACTATTAATGAAAGTAGGTTATCTACTTCATACAAAATGTCTTGCTTTACCATGCTTAGGAAAAAATTACAAAATTAAATAATTTGAAAATTAGATATTTTTTCCACCATTTACATATAGAAAACTTAATTGTTTTAAAAGACGCACAGTGAAAATTTTTCCATTCAAAATATCTCCATTTCTAAATATTTAAAAGAAAAAAATAACCTAAAATTAACATCAGATTTTAATTCTATTTCCTTTGGTCATTCAATTGTCCAAAGTATTGAATTGTATTCAACGATATAAAACCTTTGTACCCCAACAGAACTTCTAAATCTCATAAAAGAAAATCTGGTATAAAATGCATTTAACACAACTATTAATAAAAGCAGGTTATCTACTTCATACAAAATGTCTTGCTTTACCACACTTAGGGGGAAAAAAAAAAAAAAAAAATACAAAATTAAATAATTTTTAAAATTGGATATTTTCTCCACCATTTAAATATAGACAACTTATTTTGTTAAAAGATGTGCAGTGGAATATCACTATGATTATAAAATCATAATATATTAACTTTTATTTTAAACAAAAAACATTTAAATATACAAAAATCAAAGTTATGATTTATCTTAGGGGCTGTGCATATATAATGTTATCACTTTAGGGGGGAGTGGGGGGGGGGGGGGTCTTTTGATATTGTTATCATTTTTGATGAAAGCAAAGTTCTCTTTTTATTTGTAAACTTGTTCTTTATAGTCTGCTAGCTTTTTTTAGTCTATTATCTACTTTTATGAAAATACAAGGTTAATATTAAAATCACTATATGATTATAAAATTATTTAATTCCAAAATGTGGAATACCCTATCTTTGACATTCCTATTCTTCTGTCATGTGTGTCTATATATAATCCTCTGTTCAACAAACCAGGTCTGAAGTATGTTTTAAATTAGTATACTTGTTGTGTTTACTATGGGAAGAAAAGCGAAAGAATGTTGTCTACCTGTTTTTCTAAGACACCCCCCCCCTCCGCGGGGGCAAGTGCAAGAAGGCATTTTTAAAAAGTAATTAAATTATTTTTTCAAAAAAAAAAAAAAAAATAGACATTGATAATGATAGTATTACAGGGAGTGGTGGAGGGGGTTCAAGATTACCAAAAAGTTGATAACTTTATATAAGTACAGCCCCTTACTTAAAAAGTACTAAAAAATACATAAAATAGGTTTTTAAAAACATAAAAAACGTCAAAGTTGTTAAAAAGTTGACACCGAAGTGCTTTCGACTGATTCAAACAGTCATCATCAGGAGAAAAATTTTAAGGTGCGATTGCTCATGAACACCTTAAAATGTTTCACCTAAAAAACTCATTTTATGCATTTTTTTAGCACATTTTAAGTAAGATAAATCACAATTTTGATTTTCGTATATTTAAGTGTTTTTTTGTTTAATCTCAAGGTAAACATGACGTTTCAAAATTTATAAGAAAACTATATTTTATTTATTAACCCTGCGTTAGGCAAATGAATATCTGTTACGCATTTAGTTGTGCAGGTGACATAATAAAGCAATATTCTAAAATAACAAAATACAAATTTAAAATTTATATTTAAAAGTTACAACTTTCTAAGCACAATACAATTTTGAAGAAGAGAAAGGGAATAAAAAATACAAACATTTCAAATGCCATGGGTGACGTATGTCACCCGCGCGCGCCTAGCCTATGTTTAAATATATGAATTAAAATATTTTAAGAACCAATATTGGAATAAAACCGGTTAAAATTAAATTGCAACAGACCGGAGAAATGTATCTTTTCAGACAGTTTTCTATCTTAACAAAATACAAAAACACTAGATATATTTAACTGGATTTTTTTTTTTTTTAAACCTTAAACTTTTCAATTTTAGGCAGGATTCCATTACATACAGGTTGCATTATGAAATATTTTACAGTGTTTTTTAATACAAATATCATCAAAAGTATTAAATTGGTATTTATAATTTCATTTACAATTTTTTTTATTGTATCTTCATATATTAAGGGAGAAAATTGCTAATGTAGAAATCTTCTTAATTCATAATATATGACAAAAGAGTTCAAACTACAAAGTAATCTACTATTTATTTGTACAGTAGAGTCCATCAAATCTGAACCGCTTAGTACAAGAGGTTGTGTGGATTTTAGAATTTTGTGGATTTCTGGTACGGTCATATTTTTCATATTTGGTACATACTTTTTAAGCAATCATTGAATTTAATAATGCCATCAAAATTATAATGAATGCCTGAAATATACTAAAATACCCAGTAGCAGAAATTTCTGCAATTGTCTGCAACAGATAATTCAGGGGCAAAAAGTAATCTGCAGGTAAAATATTTTTATAACTGAAGCGTTAATTAATCAATCACTTACCTGTAGCGTGTTTAGGCATTTTATAAATTTTTATTAAATATAATCTTAACTTTTTGTATTAAGTAATAAAGAGCTAAACATAATACGAAGCAAAATAAAGGTTCGATGAAAAAGAATCTGCAAAAGAGAAAAGAAAATCTGCGACGCCCGTCTCCCGCCTCGAACTTTCTGCTACCGGGCTAAAATATCAAAATAATTAAGCAAAGTAATAAAGTAAAATAATAAAAAGTAAAATAATAAAAAGTAAAATATTTTTAAAAATGATTAAATAATTAAAAGTAAAGGTCAAGGGAATAATTAATGTAAAATTAAACATGCATAATACAGATGAGATACGTTTTCTTTGAAATTATTCAGTGAAACTTTCCTTATAAAGGTATCATATTAATTTACATTAACCACTTCAACATTTGCCCCGAGATAACTCGGGGGTAAAAGCACTGTTTCCCTATACCTGTTGCCGGTGAAGTGGTTAAAATCATAAGAAAGTTTTATTTCAGGTTTAGTCAGACTTAATAACCAAAAAAGCTTGATTATAATACATAAATATATTTGGTAAAAAGATTGTGATTACCAGTGATATCAGCAATATCTTGATTTTTTTTCAGAAATAAATTTATACTTCCTTCGTGAAAAACCACGAGTTCAGTCATATTATCGAGAATAACATTAAAATACATAGGGAATGTTACAAAGCTAAAACATTCTGCAATTTTTTTTGTAATTTTGCTCCTACATCTGAACTAAAAGTTTCATTGTTTACATATACGATGATGTGCGGATTTTAGGCATTTGCAGATTTTAGGTTTGCAGATTTGAAGAAGTCTACTGTATTTAATGCTTTCAAACGGCTGTATTTTAACTTTAAAAAAAAAAAAAAATTAACAATATTAAAGACTTATTGTAATAATGAACTACTGAGCATTAATAAAACATTGTAGGCCTTAAAGTTTGATGAAAAAATGATCATACATAAAGGGGAAAAGGTCACAAGGAAATAAAAATGTACATGTCCGGATATTAAACTACAGATAAGTTTAACAGCCAGAACACACAAAAAAAATTATACAACGGGAATTATTTATGAAAGGGCATTACCTTTCTGAAGATGAGCTCTAAGTAGATCAATATCTTCTCTGAGCCCAATGTGGAGCCAAATCAAGGCTCCAGACACTAAACAACAGGTGGTGACCAAGATGAACTGGCACAGAGAGAGGCATACTGATGTAAGACAAAACCGATTTCCATGTCTAAATCAGTAATAAATTTACATTAGCAGCTTCTTAAAATTAAAAATAATTAAAAATTTAGTGTTTTAAACATATTTTTAAATTAATCCCTCAACATTATTAAAGATTTTGTTATTCTTTCCAAGGGTTGTGAATGATTTTAAAATGTTATTTTTTTACTTCATTTATTTACTGCAATAAATTTTTGAAAATCTATAATTTGAAAAAGATAAATTAATGAGTTTATAAAGTAAATATTTTTATATGTATAAAAAGTTAAAATTTTAAAGTTAGATATTACTTTAAGTTATATATCTATAGATTTATATTTTAGTAGTTTAAAACATCATAATATATTTATAAAGTTTTACTATGATATAATTCCACAATTTTGTTTAATTAATATGATATAATTCAACAATTTTTTTTAAAATTAATATGGTATAATTCAACAATTTTTTTAAATTAATATGTATGACATTGTGTGATTCACTCATGCAAGCATGATACATGCACAATATTCCAATAAGTGCACTTTCTATTCTATGACAATTAAAAATAATAATAAAGACGGTGAGAATTTTTTTTTTTTTTTTGATCTAATGTTTTGTTCTTTTTATTTATTTATTTGTTAATCTTGCTTGCAGAAACTAGACATTGAAGATTTAAAAAATGACATTTAAAATACATAATTGTTTCAATATATAGGACAAACGATGAAAACAGGAAAATATAATAAAAAAAATTGAAAAATCTAAATAAACATAAACTGGTTGGGAGGGGGGGGGGTGTTAAAAATATATAACTGAATGAAATCTTTAACATAAATTCGATTGAATAAAGTCGCCAATAAATGTCATTGAGTGATATCGCTTATAAAAATATCAAACGTGTATGACACTGGTCATAAAAACTGATGAAAAAAAAACCAATGAAATATCACCAGGGTAAAAGAGTATCATTTACTCTAATAAATACATTTTGAGAAAAAAAAAATATTAAGGCAAAATTAATTATTGAATTTTTTTTTTTTTTAATATTTGAAAAGTTAATTAAAAAAAAAAATTATAATGACAACATAAAAACGAAATGCCAAAAATAACATAAATAAGTAATATTCATTCACAACAAACTGAAACACATTTGTATCCATATTTCTAAGCATCTAGTAACTGATGCTTACTTTTTGCGCCCTTTCCTTCTGGGCTGCAGAATGGAGAAATCTTCCATATCAGAAGAATCGGTATCGTGTCGGAGCAATTCGTGAGCAGAGCAGGATCCGGATCCCTTCTTCAGACCGTTTCTCTTGTTCGAACCTATTTTACCGTTCGAAACAAGAGCATCCAGCTCTTTACGTTTTTTCATCTTTTTATACTGTTTGACCTGCACATCTAGCTTGCTCGTAGGCTCCACGGTGCTGCTGAAAATTACTATGGTTCCCGATTTTTCAGATTCCAAAATTATAGTGAGCGATACAGAAGAGCATTAATTAAATATGTATCTTACATCCACAGAGATTTTGTAGAGAAGACCACATCACAGATGCATACACTTATGCCGGGTTTACCATCAAAAGAGGCAGATAAATAGAAAAATATCTGGTGACACAGGAACTTCCGAGCCGACGGTATTACGTTCGCGTTCGGTTCTCCGATACTCTGCGCTTTTTAATCCAGGAGAAAGGTGCGGGAGGGTTGCCATGCTGAATCGGAGAATAATTTTAATCAATAGCCAGTCGCCAAGGTAAACGCCAAGAGACGTGGAAAATAAAATTCCTCAGAGCTTGTTTGCAAACGACTGCCCGGTGAAACAGTTCGCAGGCCCGAGGCAAAAGCAAATAAACAGGCAAACACAACGGTAAAGGTGAAAAGAGATTAAAAAACATAATAAAAAATACTTCAGAATTTGTTTAAAAAACGTATTCGTTAAATCTAGTCACAATTTTATTTAACTTTAAATATAATAACTCTCATCTTCGATGTGATTAAGCAATTTCAGATAACCTTTCAACAACAATGTAAGAGACAAGAGAAGGAAAAAAACCCAAGAACAATTAACCTTCAAAGAAAAATTTAGAATAGGTAATATGCTCAGGTCGATTAGTATAAATTCACTTATCAAGCCATTCTTTTTTACATGGTAGACACACACACACACACACACGTGTGTGTATGTGTATATAAATAAAACTTTTCGGAATTATAAACAATTTATAAAATAGAACGTTTTGCAAAGATATATAGTCGAAATTTCACAATATCTGAATAAAGTATGTGAAGAAAAAATCCAGACAGTTGAATCAAATATAGAAACATACTTTTTTCTTCTTTCTTTCTGTTTTTTTTTTTAAATAATCTTGTACCTTTTATGACAAAAAAATGAAAAATCAAATTATTAGAATAATTTATTTAGAGCACTAAACGAAAAACGCATAAAAAAAATCACATTAACCAAGTTAAGTTAAACTAGTAAATCTGCTGATCAAGGGCTACAACGTCAATTTTGCGAGACATTTTAATTTCCATCTCACTTTAAACAATATTTAACATCTTGTAATCCGCAATTTAATAATGTTAGATTACATATAAGGTTTTCCCAAAAATTCTAGCTTTTAAGAACCCTGTTATACTAAAGACGATTCCATGCAGTTATACTCTTCAATTGCTTATTAATTTTTTTAGAATAACAATGTGCATTTCTCCAGGTGGGCTCTGCCCCCTGAACACCCCCACCCCCCCCACCCTCTCCGGTGTCCCGTTGAATTTATGTTTCATTTGTCAATAATTGTGCTATTTCAAGTTTCTAGTATATCTCAACAATTGAGTCTTATACTATATTTTATTATAATAAATATATAACAATAAACGAGATAGTTTTAGACGATATTTTATCCTATCGTAATAAAATACTGATATACCTGTCGGCTACTAAACATAGACATTTGCTGCAAAAGTTTGCTAAAATCTCATGTAATAAAATACTTATGAAAATGTAAATCCTCTTACGAGATTTAATTTAAAAATCTAACGTTTTTAGAATATTTGTTCGAGAATAAAAAAAATGGTGACTATTATTTAAAAAAAGCCCTTATCGAACGAAATCTGAATTTCTTTCTATAAAATTCTATACATTTATTTCTACTTTCTAAAAATTATACAAAAATAAAATGTCGTAATTTTAATTTAAATATCCTTCTGCGGTGACCAGCTTGGTGTATGTACACTAGGCGTTGCAAAACTGCACTTTGTCAATTCAATTGAGTTACTTCACTCTGCGCAAAATGAGGAGAAACCAATGGAAAAATTTTCACCATGGAAGCATTTCGTATATTTTGTGTTAGCATGGTATGGTACTTCAGCTTTCCAGCACAGAACTTGACAAAAAACTTCTTACCATTCACTTTGACAGTAATGCACCAAATTTGTGTACTTGCATTGGAACGTGTTCACTTATGGCAGCTCAGACACAGGAAAGACTTCTGTCACATCTGAGATGTGTAGGCGTTTAAACCTACTGTGAAACTCTCCGTAATCGGGTCAACTACTAACTGTTGTATTTTAAACAAAGGTGATTTGGCGCAATAGAGTGGCTTTTCATGCAGTACTTTAACAGTATCCAAATTCACTTTAAACCATATTACTTCTAGCATCGTTCATGCTTGATGCTAATCTCAGTCGAAGATCCGATCACAAAAAAATTAGTTCCCTTTTTTCACATTTAAACCTTTTTTTCAATGTCTTTCATAATCGGGAGTGCAACAATGAATGGATTATTTTAATACATTCTCTTTCTATCATACATTATGAAATACAGTGGCTAGGAAACAAAACAGTTAAAGAAGAGAAAAAGCCATGAATTCCTATAGTCTGAATTCCCATTGAAAAGCATTATGATGTAAATTATAATGTTCTATATTTTTCGAACGAATTAACCAAATTTAACTAAAATACTATACAGCTGATTAGGGATAAGATGATTTTCGCAGCAGTTATCCCAAGACATACACACAGATAGACTGATAAACACACATACATCAAAAACATTTCGGGGCTCTTCACTGACATAACGTTTCAGCAATAAGAGAGAAATGATTTATTATTTTACAAGTTCTAAAGATATTAAAATGTTGTTTTGTCATCGGAAACACACCTGTGCACATTTTTTTTATATATATATAGATGTAGCATATTGAGAAATGAGTTAAAAATCTATTACAAAATTTATTAATTCTATCTTTACACACAAAAACAAAGTCGAGTTAAATAAGTCCCAGCAAAAGCCATGGTTTGTTTGGATTAGCGAAGTTTTATTTAGTAAGATAAATATTTGAAAGAAACAATATTTTTTTTTTATTATTATTTTTGCATTTTTATTAAGCAAAAACGTTATTTTATGTGTTGGCGCATTTTAATTTAGAAATGTAAATTCAGCCAAACAACTAAGAATTTCCGCGGAATTTTTTATTTATGATATAACGAATTTAACAATGGTAATTTTATTTGTTTACAATTCTTTTGTACAATACCACTTTACAAAAAAAAAAAAAAAAAAAAAAAAATTAAAAAAAAAAAAAAATCATAATTCTTTTAAAACGCGTAAGTATCGTCTGCGTAAATGATTTCACATAAGAATAAATTGTGTATTTGAATTCTTAACACTGAAAAATACTATAATTGAATGTAAATAATTGAATTTTCGCAAATTTTAATTCATTAAAAATATGCTATAATTTTCATAAAAAAGGTATTTTAAAAATTTCATAAAGAAATCGTGAAACTATTTGATTAATCATGATTCTATTTATAATTACTAACTCCATGCTTTATTTTTTCTTTCTTCTGAAAATATACGTGTTTCATTTTTTATTTTCAAAAATGAGACCGTAATGGAAAAACATGTAAAATAAATTAAAATATTAAATTTTTTAAGGTTATTGTGCAAATCTACAGATCATAATTTATTTTTATGTTTTATTTCAAGTCAAACTACTAAATAGTTTTCTTGTAAAGTGTACAACAAAATGTAATTTGTGTAGCCTTTTATAGCGTGAAAATCACGCCTAATTTCATGACCGCAAACCATGACTTTTCCGCAAAAAATTCCATTCCATTATATAGTTTGACCGTGGGCACCTAATCAGATTGGGGGGAAATCACCGTTTTTTTTTTTTTTTTTTTTTTTTTTTTTTTTTTTTACACGTTTGATAGCGAGCTAGTAGATTTATTTAAATATATAATTTTTGCTCTGTTTCATTTTTAAGATGTGAAAACCGGGGGAGGAGGGGAGCATTATTTAAACGCTACTTTTCCTTTATAGACTTAAAAACTCGTGCAATTTGGATATTATAAAATGAGATGTTTGCCAAATGATATGAACAGGTATGAAAATAAATCTGATCAAATATGTATATATATGTGTGTTTGTGTGAGGACTCTAGTTTCAAAACTCACCTTATCCAGAAAATCAAATGTTGGGAAATCGCGAAAAATCTCTGACTACTTCCATTGGTTTTTATTGTAAACCAAGATTTTACAATGCCAGAAATACACGATAAAACTAGGTTTTTTTTTTTTTTTTTTTTTTTTTTTAAGATTGTAGTAGTTTTTCGATGTAAGTTCACCAATAGAATAGATTGGAAAATATTAATCAATGTGATAACCGCAACGATGAAAAACATTGAAATATGAAACAAATTAAATAAATTAAATCATAGACATACCCAGCGAGAGAACAGCCAAGACAAATTGACCATGACACAAACATATAACGGAATTTGGCATAGTATAAAAATCCCGCTTAAATAACTTGCACAGTTAAAATATATGCCACAGTTGCCGCAGTAAATAATCACAAGCATAAAATATAACAGTTATAATTAACATATAGTCCATATAATTATTATTATTACATGCTATTAAAATGATCCTGGAATAATTTAATACAAGTACATGAACAAGAAATTGTTTAAAATTAAACAATTAATAATTAAGAGATAATAACCAATATAACAGTAATATAAGAGTTCATGGCAACTTTATAATATTAGAACAAAATAAATATATATATACAGTGAAACCTCTCTGTGCGACCACCTCCCTGAACGACCATTTTTTCCATGGAACGGGATTTATTCCCATAGGTTCAATATTAATTTTACCTCTATTCAGAGACCACCCAGTTGAACTCCCTCCATGAGCGACCCATTTCTTTGAAGAAAGTGAAAGAAATTCCGTTTTTTCCCGGGTCGCTTGAAGAAGGTTTTATGAGAATAATAATTCCGGAGAACGCATTATTCATCAAACTTCTAAAATAGATTTAGAATTTTTATTTATTCCGATAGCTTTTAAGTGTTTAAACCCCTTTGTGCCTTTTTAGGCAATGAATTTAACTCTGATGACAAAGTAAGGATGACGGTCCATAAACTCCCTGCCCTATTCTGTCAGGGATATCTCAAAGAAATAGATAAATTAATAAAATCGTCATTATTTGTTCCGGTCCAAAAAAAAAAAAAAAAATTGCATTTATTGACTGAACTTCGAAAGAACTTGGAAATAAAAGTTATAAAGATAAAACCGTAAAATCAAAGCAAACGTTAATGTATTCATTTTTTTTTTTAAACTCTGCAGTCATTAACGTATGTAACTAACTTTTGTTTTGATACTTACATTTTCATATTTTTTCCTAATGTGAAAAATAAATTTCAGTAACATTAATTGTTGCCTTTTTTCAACCATTAAAATCTAGATTTAAACATACCCTCCATTAAGAACCACCTCTCGGAGCGACCCATTTTTATTGGAACGGAACGTGGTCGCTTTAGGGAGGTTTTACTGTATGTATATATATATATATATATATATATACCGTGCGGGGTACCGTGTGAAAGTTCTTGTAATGCCGAACTCAAAGATACATTTTTTTTAAAATTTTAGGTACTATATTTTCAGAGATATCGTCGAAAATGTAATGCAAAAATATGTCCCTCCTCCCTCTATTTCCTAATCTACTGAAGCTAAAATTATGAAAAAATTAGGGGGCGTAAAAGTTTATTTAAACAGGGTTCCTACACAATTCTGGTAAAAAAATTTCCTGACTTTTCCAGGTTTTCCCTGACTTTATTCAAAAATTTCCCTGACCTTTATCGGTAAAAATTCAGCTTATATCTTGTTGTAAAACCCTCCACAACGGACTTTAATTTAGATAAATGCTAGAAAAACGTATGTGCTGTATGAATTTACAATTTTTAAATTACTTTTCATATTGTTATATAGTTTTTATAAATTTCATTTAAAAATTTTTGATTGAATGAATAAATAATTCAAAATTTCTTCATTTACAACGATAACAGAAATTCCGATGGAAGAAGTAAATAAAAAATTCCCTGACTTTTCCCTGACCTTTTCAAATATTAAAAAAATTCCCTGACATTTCCCTGACTTTTTGCCTAAATTTTCGAATTCCCTGACTTTTCCCTGTTTTCCAGGTTTTCCCTGACCCGTAGGAACCCTGTTAAACCTTGAAGGAAAACTATAGCGATTACCCCATGTTACATAGTTTGAGAAAATCGCATTTTTTCAGTTCACAAATTTCACTTTGCCGGCGCTCAGCAAGGGTGTTGAGGGGCGCTCGAGGTACCTATCGTCGCGAAAGTATAAAAGGATTTTTGATAATGATTTTCGAAAAAAAATGTCGGTAATTATCCCAGATATCAACCTTTAAATACACGGGCGGCGTACTTTATGCGCCGTCGACTTTTAAGCCTAGATAACAACTTTTAATAATATATAGTTATACGCAACCCTATGCGCGAGAGTAATACTCGAAATTGACCGATTATTTAAATCTTACAATACTTGATATTGTGCAAGATTTATTTTCAACCGCTTAAGGAAGTAAATGACTTGAAAATTATTATCAGAAGTCATAAATATTGTAATTTCCTAACTGAACTAAAATATTTTACATACATAAATATTTAATCTTAAAATGTGAAATTAATATGAAGAAATTGAATTTTAATAGATTTTTGTTAACTTTTTTTTTTTTTTTTTTTAAATATCTGCAAGACTTAGTTCATTTTACTGATAACAACTTATAAGTTTTAAATTTTAGATACTTTCAATTGGTAGTTGTGAAACTGTCTGGCGCGTAGATGAGTTCTTTCTTTATGTGATTTTTTTTTTTTTTTAACAAAAAAGCAATATAAATTTGGTATCAAAATGTTCAGAACTAAAATAGCTTTCATTTAATATAAAAATTGAAATTTCGATTTTTTTTATGAGTTAGATGCACTATTGTTTTAAACAATAAACTGGGCATTTAATTATGAGTCTACAAAATTTTTTAACTTTAACATTGATTTCAGAGAAATTATTCATATCAGGCACCATATAATACAATTTCAATTTAGACTCCATAGAAATTACCATCCAAAACTTGCATTTATGTATATAAAAGAATTTGAGTTTAGAAAATAATTCTGAAATGATAAGATAAGATATCAATCGCATAAAAAATCTTTTTAATTGTATAAAATGTTGAATAATTATTCTACGAGGATTAAACCAATTAAATTAATTTTCTTAAAATAACTGCAACAAACAATGCATGCTAAAATTTATAGATAATATTTTCAACTGAAAATGTCACAGAATTTTGCAGTTAACCTTCTAATTTTGCATTCCACATTTAAGGGGTCCGAGACAGAAAATTCTCAAAAAAGCAATTTTTTTTTTGTCATAAAAAACAAAACTTTTGAAGGATGTATCTAAAATTTCTTATAAAGTATATGTATGAAAATTTCAACAGAGTTTCTGTATTATATCTACACTAATAAAATAAAGTTTCGCTCCGTGTGTATGTTTGTCTGTCTGTTCGCGATGGCTAGCAAAATCTACGGCATGTAGGAGGTTCAAAATTTTTGTGAGGGCAGCCCAAAGAGTCTCCTGATACACCTGGGAGTCAGAATTTTAAATTTCTAATAATTAGTTGAGTTATTAATTAACAATCTCAACGCACTCATTAAAAACTCATCTCGGTTCTTGCGAGAGGGAAAATAGCGGCGTAAAAGCCTTATTTACGCATCCGGATAAAATGATGGTCGAAAAGAAGGAATTTCGGGGGGGGGGGGGGGGTATTTTGTCATTATTTATTAACTTACATCGGTCAAACGCTTAGTAAACTTAAAAACGGGAGACATATTTTGAAAGATCGTACTCTTACGTCTCAAATGCCACAATCAATTTTTTTTTTAAAAAAATCGAAGTTAACTCTTTAGAAAAAATTTCAAAAAGTGTCGTTTTACCGAAAAAGTTTTTATCCCTTTTTGCAACGCCCTCCAGGGCGCAAAATTAGAAATACCGACAAAACAAAAGGATGTTCTTAAAGCTGAAACCTTCTTCTAATGACGGTCACTCGGTTTTAAAAAATATGAATTTTAACCCTTTCAAATAACCGGCAAACTCTTCGCGCCTCACGGAGACGATAATTTTCTACGCTAAAAGTAACTAAATGTCGAGTCAACTAGTTTCTAATAAATTGTCTTCGGGATTTTTGATTTTGAGTGAGAATTGTGAAAATAAAAATGCAAAAATCACTCATGAAAAAACTTCATTTTTTTCACTTTTAAATTCATTATGAACTTTATAATTAAAATTTTTAAAAGTGTTAAAGATAAATTAAAACTACACATTTTCTGTACACATAAATGCAAACATTATGCAAATACGGCAAGTGGTTCAAGAGTTATATCAAAAGTTAAATATGTTTAAGTTTTTAAATTATTTTTTTTAATGTTTTGAAGTTTAAATTTATTTCACGTGTTCATTATATAAGCACATATTTCACACACAAAAAAAAAAAAAATCTATAAATTAAAAAAATAGGATTTTGTGTCCCGGACCCCCTTAAAAGCACATAATTTATGAACATATTTCTGTAACTTGACAAATGTGATTTATACATTTTCTTCTCAAACAAAAATCTATAATTTATATACAATCTAACCTTTGTCATATAAGACACTTCATCTATACTCCTATTATAAAGAGGAAAAAATTGTTTATTTGTCGGAGATAAGCTCTGGAACTACCGAACCGATTCCAAAAGTAATGGTATCAAAATGATGGTGTTAGTCCAACTTAGAACATAGGCTATATGTTATGTCGGTGCCACTAACCCAAAGGGGGTGTAGGAGCAAAAAACGTTCTAAAAATGCGATTTTAGCGTTACTGAAGGGCCTAGAAATATGAAATTTTGAATATTAGTTATAAGATATAAATGATGTCTAAGAACAGCTCTTAAACAATTCGAAATTTAAAAGGGTTGAAAATGCACAAAAAGTGTTCTTAAAAACGTTCTAAATGGTAGTTTCTACACAATCTCAGGAAATACCAAACCGATTTAAAAAGTTTTGGTGTCAAAATGATGGTGAAAACCCTTGCTCCAACACAGGTGATGTTTTATGTCGGTGCCACTACCCCAAAGGGGGTGCAGGAGCAAAAAACGTTCTAATTTGCGGCTTTTGCGTTATGGAAGGGCCTAGAATCGTGAAATTTGGAATTGTAGTTAGTTATAAGATATCAATGATCTCTAAGGTCTTTCCTAAAAAAATCAAAATTTAAAAGGGGGTCAAAATGCGCAAAAAGCGTTATAAAACACTTTCTAAATTACGATTTCTAAGCAATCTCAGGTAGTACTGAACCGATTTGAAATATAATGGTGTAAAAATGATGGTGACAGTTCTTGCTCCAAGATAGGCTATATTTTATATCTGTTACCACTACCCCAGAGGAGATGCAGGAGCAAAATGCGCGAAAAGCGTTCTAAAAACGCTCTAGATGCCGATTTGTCGGCAATATCTCAGGAAGAATGAATCTGATTTCAAACGTAATGGTAGGAAATTGATGCTGACAGCCTCTGCTCTAACATAGACGCTATTTTATGTCCGTATCACTATCACCAAGACGTTGCAGGAGCAAAAAAGCGTTCTAACTTTCGATTTTTGTGATCGGTAAGGGCTAGCAACTTAAAATTAGGCAAGGGACATATTTATTAGATATAAATGATCTTTAAGAACAGTTTCGAAAAAAATTGAAAATTTAAAAAGGGGTGAAAATGCGCGAAAAGCGTCCTAAAAACGTTCTAAATTGCGATTTCTACTCAATCTAAGGAAATACCAAAGCTATTTCAAAAGTAATGGTTGCAAATCAATGGTGGCAGCCCCTGCTATAACATAGGTTATATTTTATGTTGCTGTCACTACCATCTGAGGGTTGCAAAAGCAAAACATGTTCTAATTTGCATTTTTTGCACAACTGAGCGGTCTAACACTTTGAAGTATGGCATGGTACTTACTTACAAGATGCAACTGGTTTCTAAGAACAGTCGAAAGAAAATTCCAAATTTAAAAAAAATGAAGTGAGTGAAAAGCGTTATAAATTACAATTTTTAAGCAAACTTATAAATTACCAAACCAATTAAAAAAATAATGATGACAAATTTTGGTGATAGAACCTGCTCAAACATAAGCTATATTTTATGTCTGTTCCACTACCACCAGAGGGTTGCAGGAGCTAAAAACTTTTTAAATTGCGATTCCTGTGTTACTGAAAAGGCTAGAAACTTTAAATATGACATGGTAGTTACTTATAAAATATAAATGCCCTCGAAGGAATGTCGAAAATAAATTCGAATTAAAAAGGGGTGAAGTGAAGGGGAGGTGCGAAAAGCATTCTAAAAAAGTTCTAAATTACGATTCTATGCAATTTCAGGGAATATAAACCGATTATAAAAGTAATAGTTGCGAATCAGTGGTAACAGTCTCTAATCCTACACAGGCTATATTTTATGCCGGTGATTCTACCACCTGGGGTTTACAGGAACAACAAACGTTCTAAAAAAAGGCTTTAAAAGGTTTTTAAATTACGTTTCTGTGGAATATTAGGAAATAACAAACCGATTTAAAAATTAATGTTGGGAAATTAATGGTGACAGTTCCTGTTTCAACATAGCCCTTTATGTTGTGAGAGGTGGTAGGACTTGGAATTCAACATGATGGTTAATTTTAAGATGTAAGAAGATGGTTCCTAAAAAATTCAAAACTTCATATGAATACTGAAATGAGCGTATTAATTGAGCATAAAAGTTTCAAAATATTTTCTAAATTATCATTTATTTAGTTTTATTTCATTTTATTAATTTAAGTCTCATTTCTGCCTAATACAATGTAATAATGATGTTTAGTCAAACTGTGTTTTAAATAGTAATTTTTGAATTATTCCTAAAAGTAATAAGTACCTTTTAATAAAATAAAATATTAGCTTTTAATAAAATAAAAATTTAGTTAGTACCTTTTGATAAAAATTAGACATATAAATATGACTTGGCATATTTCAAATATTACGCGAGCAAAGCCGCGGGGTTTGCTAGTTTAATATATTTGGTCTAGGAATTAATTCGTTCGGTTTTTAATAAAAAATTAAAGCTTTATTTCAAAAGCAAAATACATAAATACGTTAACAAAAATATTGTCCATCGCTACCCACTACTTTTTTTCCCCATCTTTCAGGTAATTTACGAATTCCGTGTCGAAAGAAGTCCTCACTTTTCGAAGCGATCCAATCAGAGATCCATTTTTCTATATTTTCTGAAGAAGTGAACAGCTGTCCAATCAAATCGTTATTCATGCAATCAAACAAGTAGTAGTATGAAGGAGCAATGTCTGGTGAATACGGCGGGTGGGGTAACACTTCCCATCCGACATTCTCCAAATATGTTTTGACCGGTTTTGCGACATGTGGTCGAGCATTATGTCTGTTATCCCATTCTGGTCGTTTTCTGGTCAGAGCTTGTTTCAAACGCATCAACTGAAGTCGATAACGCTCTCCATTAATAGTTTCACCAGGTTTCAGGAGCTCATAGTACACCACACCTTTCATATCCCACCATACACACAGCATAACGTTTGCAAAGTGAATATTTCGTTTCGGTTGTGATGGACCTGGTTCACCTGGCATTACCCAGGCTTTTTTTCGTTTAGGATTCTCGTAATAAATCCATTTTCCATCACCAGTAACAATCCGATGCAAAAATCCCTTGTTTTTCTATCTTTGAAGCAGCATTTCGCAAACGGTTTTTCTTCTTTCAACGTCTCTTTCTTTCAATTCATATGGAACCCAATGTGACATCTTTTTGAATCCTTCCCATTGCTTTGAGGCGTTTGGAAACTGTTGTTTGATCAACCTCTAATGATTTTGCAAGTTCTTCCTGCATTTGACACGAATCCTGATCGAGTAATGCTGTCAATTCTTCATCTTCAAATTTTTTTGGCTATCCAGGTCGTGCTTGGTCTTCCAAGCCGTAATCGCGACTTTTAAATCGTGCAAACCACTTCTGACACGTTCGTTCAGCTAGAGCAAGGTCACCATAAACTTCCACCAAAATACGATGACTTTCAGTAGCACTTTTCTTCATCCCCTCAAAAACACTTTATCAGGCACAAAATTTGACATTTTCAGTTGGATAAAAATTGTTGTTGTTTACGCTTAAACCAAATGGCATATACTAAACTGGATGCGCAATAACAGTAGTTTTAAATGCATGTTTTAATAAACGAAACTATGGGACAATACGCTAGTTACGCCATCTCTGGTAAAACCGCACGAATATCCTATACCAAATACATCTTGGTGAAATTCGCACAAATGTTTTTTTTTCCCCCTTGAGATATTTTGATGTCATCTCGATATCAGATTTATCATGGCGTCATCTAAGCCCTATATCCTATGCCACCCAAAGTGCCAGGATGAATCCAACGTTACCTAAATTGCCAACATGGATAGACTCATTTAATTTTAAATGGAATAAAGGAACTCTAATATACATAGACATGCAAAAACATACACATGTCTTCCTTTTCTGGTTTTAAAGCAGTTGGAAGCAAATGATAAACATTGATAAAGTTGTAAACAAGAAATATAAATTATAAATTTAAGTAACATGCTTTTAATCCAAAATTTAATGTATTGTCATCGACAATGGACTTGTATGCAAATTTTGAACAAAATCGGCTCAAGAAAGTGCGATTTAAATCAAAAAAGTGAAATGTTTTTGTTCCTAGACTAAGAATATTGCATTGTCATCGACAGCGAATTTGCATGCAACAGTTGAGGAAAACTGGTTAGACGAAAGTGGATCAAAACCGATTGCAAGATTTGACCAAGACAGACAGGCATTCCGTCAAACGAGGTTAAATAAAAACGCGTAAAAAATGAAAAATATATGCACCTAGATGATTAAAAATATTAGACATAGTACAGCAAGTTAAAAATACGAACATTTACATTAAACTAAGCTTTAAACTGCGGTAGCTCTAAAAATGTGAAAATTTACATAATGTTGAAAAGAAAGCACTTAGAATTTTGAGAATACTGCTTACATTAAGGGGCTATAAGTTTAAACTACGATATTTCATATTTAACACTTCAAAAATTAAAAAATGCAAATTTCCAGTGTCTTATATGCAAGCAACGATAATGTTCTGAGGTTAATAGGCATAAGAAGTGAATATAAACTAGATTTTATTTTAGAGGCTCTAATAAAAAAATTCCACTTCAGATGAATTTCTGAATGACTTAAAAAGCATATAGTGATTCATTTATTAAACTTTCATTTTCTTTTCCTCTAGTTTATGCAGCAGCCAAATCTGCTATTCTTAATATTCCAGTTTAAAAGAAAATATTTCTAATCGATAAGACTTAGTATGAAATGCGGGAGAAAGATAATAAATTCCATATAAAAATTACGTTACTGCATTAACTTTGCAAAAATGAATTGATTTCTTATAAAAAAAAAAAAAAATAGAGGGAGTGGGAGAGGAAAAAGAATTGTCAAAGCACAAATTTTAGAAGCCATCTTTTAGTTTTGACAAATCCAACATCAGATGCTTGCTTCTTATAACATTCTTTTGTCAAATGTGCTATGGTAGATTAGATTTTGAATAGAGAAGTAAAATCGAAATCTCATTAATTTAATAACTATCGATTTTTTAATATAAAGGTGGATGATATGGATTGTGGAACTATGGATGGATAGCAAAAAATATTGTCTACTATTAACGAATTTCTGCTTTATTGATTTATTAACGAAAACTACTTCTGACATTAAGCTATTGTAAATCAATGTCACGAGTGCGATACGCTTGTGATGTATTTTTAATTACCAGCATAACTTTTTAGCTTTTGTATTTTTTAGTTTATTTCCTCCTCTTGTGTTGAACCTTGAATAATATTTTTTTGGAAAATAAATATATATGTCTATTATAAAATATAGTGGACAAGCAAACTGTTAGTAATAGACAATCAAGAGTATATCAATAATTTAGAAATAACTGTTTATTGTCATATTTTACATAAAATAAACATTTGACTATCCCAGATTTTAATTATTAATATTTTATTAATCCTGAATATTTTCATAAATGTATTCAAAATAACCTGGTATCAGGTATAGTGGAGGACAATTTTGTTATAATCAACTACTTCGGAGATGATATAATAGTTCATTAGATTCCATTGGAGATTATATAATTTTTTTTTTTTTTACTTTCTTGCATGAATTTCATTTTTATTTTAGCCGCATTCTTTGTTAAATTACGAAATGAATTTTGTATTCTCTAATTAATTCTATATCTAGAATAAATACTGAATATTGACATTTTTGTCCCCCCATTATTATTACTTATTTGTCCATTTGGTGGATTCACTAGAATTGTATGATTGCTGTTTCTCTTTTGATTACATAAATAGTCGGTTGAAGTTAGTTTTTAAAAAAATATTATGAAGCAAATATATATGTATGTATACATTCATTCTTGTCTATTTTTTACCCGAAAAGTACTTGTGTTTACTAAGGAAGCAGTCCAGCATCTGGCAACAAAGCTAAATTATATTCAGTAATTGAGATCTGAAAGGGGAAACAAGTCGGAAATTGTACGTCAAACGTGGCAAATGAGGTGCGTTTGTGCTATAACTAGTTTTATAAATATTCAGATCTTGGGGCAATAGTTGTTGCACTTTTGTGCAAAAGTGCATGAATACAAAATTTATTACGGTTATAAATATTAAATTCAGTAATACCCATCTTAAATAAGACGTAACCGCCATGGCAACCTAAAATCATTACCTGTCATGGAATATCGTTGAATTAATTAATTATGGTAGGATTTAATAGAATAATCACCATGGCAACCTAGAATCATTACATATCATGGAATATCATTGAATTCCGTATGATAGGATTTAATAGAATGAAGAAAACTTAATATCTTTTTAAGTTTCATTCAATTATCATAAAATTTCAAATGACTCGACAAAAGTCTGCAACGATTCTATATATTTCAAACCACTCAGTTGGGTAGTTTTTGCGCTGTTATAGACGGACCAGACAACGACTGTAGGTACTACGTATTTATATAATTACGAACGCACCTTCAAACAAGTTGGAAATTGCTCGTCAAACGTGGCAAATGAGGTGCTTTCGTACTATAACTAGTTTTTATAATTATTTTTTGCACCCCATATTGTACTGAATGTATATTTGTTTGCATTTCATAAGTGCATAGTCTGTAACATCATTAAAATACACTTGCAATAATTTTTTCCCATTCCCCTTAATGTAATGAAAAACTTTTGACTGTCCCTGTAATTAAACTATACATCCGATTTTCATAAAATTTGAAATGGCTCGACAAAATTTTGCAACAATTATATATTTAAAATTTCAGACCATTCGGAAGGCTGTAACACAATTAAAATGCACTTGTAATAATTTTTCCCATTGGCCGTAATGTAAAGAAAAACTTTTGACTGTCCCTGTAATTAAACTATGCATCCGATTTTCATAAAATTTGAAATGGCTCGACAAAATTTTGCCACAATCATATATTTAAAATTTCAGACCATTCGGTTGGGTAGTTTTTGCTCTGTTACATGCGGACGGACAGACGGACGGACGGACGGACGGACTGAACGACGACTATAGGTGCTACGTATTTATATAATTACGAACGCACCTAAAAAAGTCACGAAAATAGCAATATAGAATAATCAATTTATATATACTATATATATTTCGAACAACGAGGAATGGAGAATCGAGAAGTCAGACAGATAAAAGAAAATACAACAGTTGTTCTTGAACCCGACAACCCGCATATGCAAGGAGACAAACTATTTTTTTTTTCCACCAATTTTCTTATGTTGCCACAAAACAGGTGCACATTACAGTTTCCCACATTTTACAGTAGGTAAATATTACTCACTAAACAGTTATTTCAAACGGCTGTGTACGGATGCTTCTCTCTCGACTACACTGCATCAATTACTTCGCAGATTTTCCTTGAATGGCGATTACACTGAACACGGTAGTTTGATGCGTGGAATGATGAATTACTTTTTATTTCGACAAATGTAACGCATGGAATACCTGTCTAGTATTGTGTAATTTTACGTGCCACACCAGAAAGCGATTTCATATGATTTGATGGTCTACGTTTACCTTCTGCACATGAAGGTCAGTTTAATTGTTTAATTTTATTTATTAAAATCTGATTGTAACTGTATGTATGTATTTCACATCTACTTCTCCAAGAATATGATAAATTGCGAGCTGACACAAACATTAATAATTCAAAAGAAACCTATGATTTTTACTTAAATTTGAATTTTTCGAAAACTATTAAATTTCCGAGATTTTTTTTTTTTTTTTTTTTTTTTATGAAATTTTAGAGATAAATTCAAATGCTGGAAATTATTATATGCTAATTTTGTAAGTCATTTCCAAAGATTTTTCATTCTCCATTTAATTTCTTTTAGTTTTATTAGTGTCCTATGAGGCGCTTTAAACGAAAATGAGTACAATATTTACTTTATTCTCGAATTGAATGCTTTGTTAATTCTTTGTTAATTTTTAACACTTACCAAAGTAGTTGAAAGGTGTTATGCGGTTTGTCTGGTCGTGCTCTAAATCTACTCGGATTGCCATGTAATTGATACGTTACTGAGGTTTACCATAGGATGTTCGGTATTGAAAATGAAGTGTGTAGCATTTATAGTTCGTTTACATCGACAAATAAAATAATTTCGTCACATTATGGTCTATAAGAGAAAATCGTTTGCAATGTATTTAAATGATGTTACACTCTTTCGAACATACTGAAATTAATATGCATCACTGAGGTGCACTACAAGATGACTTACTATAAAACATGGTGGGGATAGCATTTATCGTTCATTTACTGTACATACATACCGCCAAAATTGAAAAATCTGATACACATCAGGTTGCCAACCACATAGTAAATATAATAAAGATAATAACCGTCGTTCGGTGCGACAACTTTTTTTTTTTTTCTTTCTTTTAATTTTGAAGATTGTTTGAATGTCAATGTAAATTTTTTTAAATACTGATTTTCTTTTATAACTCTTATTACAGTGAAGATACTATCTTGTAATTATTTTTTATTTGTAAAGCATATTGTTATGGTGAGTTTTACTAGAAAGCAGATTGGCATTTTGCAACAGCATTTATACAAAGTGATTGAAAATCCAATAAGCCATGATAGGGAGAAATGATACATTAGTGCTGGGGAGAAATGATACAAATGTATATTTGAAATTTAATAGTTTTTTTTAAACTTTTAAACTAATATAGGACTATAATATTCCTTATTGTTTTATAGCAAGAGCTACTGAAATTAGTAAGGAAGAACAAAGAGACTATCCATAGACATTATGTAGGTTACATAGAAAAATAGTGCGAAGATAGATGGTTAGTTCGCTTTGCTCGTCATGTAGAAGGAAAAAAGTTTAAATGGCCTGAAAGGAAAAATGTTTCTATAACTGACGAAGGGCAAATTGAAAAAACATTAAATCTACCCCATTTTACTTATCAAAATGATAGAGTTATTAGTTTTTCGTTTAACCATTTCAGGGGTGGTGGTATATTTATGAAACCACCTAATTTTAATTCCCAAACGCCACATTGGCACCAGCATTTTGATAAAATATTTTCCATCTACTATGAAAGTGAAATATATCCCTTTTCTTATTTCCAATTAAATTTGTTGGTAAATTCCGATGCCATTCATTTATTCAACACTTTAGCATTGAAAATGCTTTGCCCCTGAAAAGGTTAAAGGAATCTTAAATGTGCTAAATTTATGTTAAATTGCTTGAAAATCAGCAATGTTCATTTCATTTTTCCTTGCAGCTAGATCTCTAGGGCTTTTTTTCATTATTTATTTTCTAAAAAGTGTGTTAATAGGATTGTTTAAATAATAGCAATAGTTTAAATATTTTTGTAAAAAACATCTCTGAAACAAAAATATGTCAATGTCATTTCGTTTTAAATTTTACTTAAATATTTCAAGATTTATCATAAAAAATTGTATGATGCATAAACTGAATTGTCTGCATTTTTTTTTTTTTTTTAATTTACATAATGTATCAAACCTCCCTTGCTAGTGTATCAAACCTCCCCAGTAATGGGGAGATTTGATACAGTAGTAACCATTCAAAATGATTGGGATATATTTTTTGAATGACTATTTCTTAAATTCACAATATTTTTAATAAATTAATAAAAGGTCGCTTTATAAGAAAGCACGAAAAATTTGTTTAAAAATAGCTTTCTAAGGGTTGTAAAAAATTAGTAAAAAAAGTGTATCGTATCTCCCCTACAGCACACGGGTTTGGCCAAATAAGCAGAGATCAAAGAATAATTAAGAAATTAAAACGAAATGCTACCTGGATTAGATAATTCGAAGAGAATAAACACTACGTTTTAAAACCCGAATACCTCTCTCACAGAAGCAAAATAAATTCATAATAATCTCGATCCACACAAAGCTAACTATCAAATAAATACCTCAAAATAAGCAGCCCCACAGAGGAACGTTTATTCTAACTGAAATTGTAAATTATCAAATGCGAATGAAAAATGCGTATCAGAAAAATATGTATGTGCAAAACTTATCGAAAATGGAATAGCAGAAAGCTATTCAAAAGCCATTAGCAAAATCACTTAAACTTTCTCCAAAACATTGCATAACTTTATGGTGTCACTTTCGAATTCAAATGTCAATTTTCTGATGAAGAATAAATAATAAAAAAATATTTTTAAAAAGGAACAATAACTACATTTGGAATCAGTTATACTAATTTCGACAAGTTTAACACCTAGAAAATAAACTATAATCCCCCCCCCCCCCCCGAAAAAAGAAATTTGAAAATACAAGGACACTTTTTGTGTGTGTGTGTGTGTGTGAATGCGAGCGTTGACTCAAAGGCATCAACATAATGGAGTTTAACATTAAGCTCAAAGTAGTAGAAGTTCATAAAAATAATGAAAAAAGAAGGAAAAAAGCATGCGTTGATGGTCGTAGCTTCTTTTTTTCTAAAGTAAACAACGAAATGTTGATCCATACTGCATAAAAGTAATTATAGGATTTATTTAAATTATGTTTTGTACTTACATTGTTATTTTTGTGATATTTTTAACGCTATTTCAATTTAAAATTTTATAATGAAAAATAATGCACTAAAAATATATAGTAATAAAATCAAACAATGTAATAATGACTATAAAATAACGTACTACACAGCTTCTATTAAAAGAGAAATCATCTAGTTTAAAAAGAAAAAAATCTGGACTTTAGCACTGCAAAATTTTAAATGCCAACACTCGGAAAAATAATAATCCTTTAATTAATTAAAAAAAAAAACAAATAAACGCTAAGGCCCACTTGACGAGCCGTTAATTCCCAAATTGGCTCAACCGAGCCCAGCAATCTGATTGGCTAAAACTAATATTTATATAGTAGATAATTATATTTATTTTCTTATGAAGTAGTGTAATGTAAAATAGAATGCAATTATAATGACTTAAATTGATTTATTTTGTTAAATTTGATCAAAATCACAGTAAAGTAATCCAAAATATTAATATTAACAAAGAATCAGATTGCTGAGATCGGATGAGCCAATTTGGGAATTAACGGCTCGTGATCACTTGGCCTTTCGCGATCACGGTTACGAACATCATCAGTTGAACATTATATTACCAAAGATAATTACAAATAAATCAGCGTCATATCATTCAAACTGCTAATCTGAATTTCAGTAAACCAGTTATTTACATCATTCGCGTCGTAATCGCGAGGTTTTAAATTCGAATCTCAGTCAGACATGCCGATTGCGAAGAGGTTGAAAGATGTTTGATCGTATGGTATGAGATATGGAGGAGAATAGACTAGAGATGTTCCAGATGAAATATAATACTATTATCATTATTTGACAAATAGAAAATTAACATATAGAGTAGGTGGGTCCATAACTTTGATTTTTAGTCCATAAATTTTGATTTTTAACGAACACATTGGTCTAAACTTATTGAGAAGAATGATTAAAATGTTATATTAGAACATTAGGCACGTTCCACAATCATCCGTTACTATGTCAAATTATAATTCCGTGGAAAATTGCAATTTTAAAAAATCATTGCTCTGCGTATCTTTGCCCCATCGGCTGGGGTTACGCAGTAGTGAAGCAAAAATACGCAGTGCGTATTTTTGCCAAATTATCACTAAAACGAATAAGTTATGTAAAAGTATTAGTAAATTTCACTAGTATCTGTAGTTAAACTGAAAATTACAAGTTAAACCGAGAAAAAAGAAAAAAAAAAACAGCGGTCTGTATGACTACAAACACCAGTTAACTTTGAACTGCTGTGACAAAAATTGTTTCACAAATACTGCGAGCGGTCTCTGAGACCGCTTGATCGTAGAATGAATAAAATGGTTGACTGACTGATAAGATACTGTTTCTGCGCTAAACTTTACGTAAAGGCCTATTATAATAAAAATTCTCTCATTCAGAAGTGAGTCTTTAACGACACTACTAAGTTTCCAAACGAATCAAAATTAAACTAACATCAATAGTTAAACTGCAAATTACAAGTTAAACTGTGAAAACTGTATATAGCAACGGTCTGTAAGACCGTTAACAGGAGTTAAGGGTTAACACTTAAAACAAAAGCGTTTCATGAAACAAGAATGTTGATTTTTAAAAGTAGGTAGGTAGATACCTACGTTCTATATTACAAAATTTAAAAAAAAACTTAACTGGAAAAAGGAAAAGATAGTTAACTAGCTATTGTATTTTATACAATACTAACTTAGAAAAATATAAAGCTTTCCGCAACGTAATTGTGGAAAGCTTTGCATCTAGCTTAGAGATCTGCACGGGCCGGGCCGATTTTCACTCACGGCACTCGGGCCGGGCCGGGTCTAACTTAATTTTTCTCTACAGAGCCGGGCCTGGTTTCATTACCTAGTCTTCACGGCCCAAAATTTTCAATCCTAGTTTTGAGCCAGCCCGTATGAAAATCATTGTATCAGCGTGGCCTGGTCCATTTAAAGGTCAGTTAAATTAAGCCTGGCCCAAAAGTTTTTGCAAAAAATGAATACATTTTTGAATCGCCATTATTCTACACTTAAACATTAAAATTATTATTTTTAAAGAATAGTAGATTTCTATGCATATTAAAATATAACTAAATTAAAATACAGTAAAATGTGTGAAACCTGCCTATGACGGAACCCTGTTTTAAACTGAAAAACGTGTTGATCCATGCAAAATTAATATACTTATAAGTAAGAAAAGAATATATAATACATTTACACTTGCTAAGAAAGGAACTTGTCTATAACGCATTTTTTTTTTTCTTTTCTATGCAATTCCATCTTAGAAGATTTTACTGTATAGCATTTTTCCGATTTTTAACACTTCTATACATGGAATATGGATTAACAATATTAATGATAACTGAAACATTTACATACAAGAAATAGAGATTCATTAAAAAAATAAATATCGCAGCCTGCACTGTAAAAAAAAAATCTGTAAAGTTACTAAAGTTTTTCTAGGAAACTGGGATTCCTAGAACATTTTATGTAACGGCAACAAGAAAAAATTCTGTAACAGACGCTGTTACAGGAATTTTTGTTGTTGCCGTTACATAAAAAATTCTAGGAATCCCAGTTTCCTAGAAAAACTTTATTAACTTTACACATTTTTTTTTACAGTGTGCTGCACTTCTATAAAAATAAAGAATATAAACATGAAAAAAAAGGTAAGATAAATATTTTTAGTCAGAACTCCTCGTACGAGACAAATTTTTAACCAATTCGACGTAAAAATCAATGTTTTGCAGAAGCTCACTCGGGCCGGTCCGGGCCCGGGCCGATATTTTAACTTTATTCCGGGCCGGGCAGCGCTTTTAATTTTTTTATCGGGCCGGGCCGATTTTTTCTCTCTATGAGTCGGGCCGGTCCCGGGCCTGGAATGTCGGCCCGTGCAGACCTTTAATCTATCTAAAACGATAGGGCATCTTAATCTTTAACTGATGTTACCGGTCTCTCAGACCGCGGCTTTTCCAATTTTTATAGTTTAACTTGGAATTTTCAGTTTAACTACAAACACTACCGAAATTTTGTTCCGTTTGGAACTTTAGTACTATCACCAGAGACTTTTGAATAGGTGAATTTTAATTATAACAGAGCTGTGCAAAAAGTTTAGTACAAAAACATCATCCTATGAGTTAATAGTGCCTTTTATTCATCTTTCGCTGCAGCGGTCTCACAGACCGCTTCACACTAGTTATGTGACAATTTCTGTGACATCAGTTAAAGGTTAAACTTGTGCGCATCTTTGTCCCAAGAAGGATGCGTACTTTTACCCCATTCTGCAGTATTTTGCTTAACCAGCTACCTACAAGTTTAAGCAAATGCGATCGAGGTAAACTACACGGCATTTAGAAGCTAAAGAGCTTCCGTTCTCCACTGAATTTTTGGATTTGTAAAAATTTGAGGTATTGTCAGCTAAACAATAAAGTGAAATTTAAAAAATATTAGACCAAAATTCGAAAATTTAACCTTACCCCATTTTCTTCGCACGGAATGCTACTTTTTTCACAAGGTTTGAACACACAACTACTACACTTTAAACGAAACTGCTACCTGGTGGTCGTGATTGTAGAAAGATTGCTTCATATTAAATCAGCCAGTGCGTATCTTTACCCCCTCCTACTCTACACAGTATTTTTCACGACGACTAATAATTGAAAACAAAAGTAAATGAATGAAATGACTATACGTTTTAAATGCAAATAATAAAAATTCAATCCGTGTAAAAATCGCTCTCCTGATCAGGGCTTAATTTCTAAGGAAAAAGGTATCGGACATCTAATATTCTGCAGTAATAACATACGTAGTGTCTCCCCACCGTATATTTATATTTCATACATTATTTACAAAATTTAAAGCAATTTAGTCTTCAGCAAAATTATTTTATTAATATATGTTGACTATATTGAGCTGCATTTTTATATAATAAAATCTAATAATGAACTGTGCAAAAACATTAAAATCAAGAGTGGTGAATTTTGAGGAAATCCTACTCCCCAGGAATTTCTTTGTATCAAAACATAAAACACAGCGCTATTCCGGTAAAGTTTCAGTGCGCAATAACTATAAGCTCCGGTGGGTTCCGACTAATATTTAAATATTCTCTAAAAATAAAGTCACTAAACTCAACCCCTGTGAGCTTCGGTAAAAATTATGCATCGCGTGGAGCTAAAAAGCTGATCAGTAAGAATAATTTGCAAACACGAAGAAAAAGCAACGAGTAAACGTAACAAGAGCACAAGTAAAAATAGTAGATACGGTTGCGATTAATTCTTATTTTGTCACACCTCGTCGCCGTTCGGAAACCACTGAGACAGAAAACCATTGAGTCTACACTTCTGAGCGCTAGATAAAAGTATGCTCCTACGCGGGCGATACGCTACGTCACATATGTAAGCGCTTTGGTAGGAAAGAACGCAAAAAAAATAATTTAGGCTTCGGTTTTTCGAAAGCGCTGTTCCTCTGGGATGCGGTTGGTTGGTTGTATTTATGATCTGCGGTGAATTCAGACTAATATTTCAATATTCACCAAAAACAAAGAAGTACCGGAGCTGAGCTCCGGCGCAAATTACTGCACTGTTCCGGATTCTAATGTGTTTCTATTTCTTGATGCGGGCCTATAAAAAGAGTTATTTATTCTAGGGATAATTTTAAACAGAAAACGCACCACATATTTTAATTTCATTCCCATCTGACTAACTAGCATTATGAGAGTTAGAAATGTAAATTAACGTACAAACTGAACTAAAAAAAAAAAAAATCAGTATTCTCAAAACAAAACCATCATGGCGGAATAATATCAATTTACTTAGTCAACTATAACACCCAACTAAATCTATCTCAAAATAAAATGCATTTTAACTTCATAAAAATGAGTCAATATTCTTGTTTACTGGTTTGTTTTTGGCAATTTTTTACAAATAAAAGGTAAAGTTAAAAAAAAAATGTTTGACATGTCGTACTTCAATAATTTCCTAACATTTATTTTTGATGTCACACACACAAAGTTCAACTCTAAATTCTAAAGAAATGTTAATCCATAAGATTTGACAAAGTACTTTAAAGAACAAAAAAATAAAAGAAATTGACTGAAATGCAGTGCAGCGCGAGCAATTTCCTTACATGAAGCTATTTCCAAGTATTTTTTAAAGGGAAAAAATAGTAGAATTTGTAAATAATAAAAATAATTTAATAATAAAGTCAGTAAAATTTTATAGAATTTAAAAATGATTAGTTAGTATAAGATAAACTAAACGTATTCTTAGAGCAAAAGTTCAGGTATTTTTTTTTTTTCCTTTTCTACGAGATAGTTTAAAAACATCTGGAATGCAAGAATTACACAAATAAATACAGTATTATCAAAGTTTTAAAAACGCTAGTAATTAATAGATTAATGACTATACGATATAAAATATGGAATCGATTAATACTTAAATATATCCGGTTAAAAACAAGAATTTAATTTTAAAAAATAGATATTTTTCAATTTCATTTTTAAAAAATACGCACTTCTAAACCAATGACACAGTATTTTTAAATAACATTAAATATTTCTTTAAAAAGAAAAAATAATTCTTAATTCAGTCTCTGCAAATTGAAATTATTTGAATATATATACTCGTATACTACTATATAAAGCGAGTTTAATCGTTTACACAGCTGGTGTAATCAGAAAATATCTAAAAATCCGTTTCGCCAACAACGTAAGGCGATAAAGCGCCAATTCTTTCCGCAGTATACCCATTTGAAATAAACCTCAGCGCAAGCGCTATGGATAAATAAATCATCTGCCATTATGAAATTTTCTGAAAACAGTAGAAGACGGTAAATTTTTCCACAGTCACAAAAGAAGAAGAAGAAAAAAAAAAAAAAAATTTCAAAATTGTCCGATTAATTACTGTTGCAAAAAAGAAAATGAAAAAGGAAGAGAGAACTGAGTAAAAGAAAATTTAATGGAAAAAAAAAAAAAACCAAATACATTTCAGAGTTTATTATTTTTCATAGCTTTTACAAATAACTTGCAAACATGAAAGCAAGGACAGAAAAGGACGCTATTTTAAGAGGACTCTGTATCCTACGAACATTTTTTATTAAGTATTTACAATACCCTTTTGGCATACTATAATATGATTTTATGAAATAAATCGTCTCTTTCTTCGAATGCATTTTTTACAACTTTAGGTACACTGTATTTTTTATACATAAAATCTATTAAGATATCCTAACACCTTTAAAACGAAATTTTCGATCAAAATATCGATTTCTCATTTTTGCAATAATATTAAAATTGAATCTTTTATTTTGTCTGTAATCTAAAATAGAACCCGAGTTACAGCCATTTAAAGTTACAGTTATTACAGCTTTTGAATTGTGTTTAAAAGTTATTTTTAGCTTTTTCTCAAAATGAAGTTTTTCAGATTTTTACTATACGCATAACATCCTTAAACAAAAAATTTTGTATGAAATGCTACGAAATTTTCTGTAATTCTTTTACAAATGTCTTTTGAGGAAACAGACTACACTCATGATAACATATTAAATAGTTTTATATTTACACTGGTATAAATGACAAATTTGAGACAAATTTTGCGAATTTTTCATTGCATTAGTACTTTAACTGCCATATCATCTGAGATAGGGATGCGATTATAATGTGCGTAGTTTAAGTCCGAGAGAAAGTTATTCTGTTTATTATACAATTTACAAAATGTCAATGCATTGTTTCATTTTTGAGTTATCACGTTTTGCGGAAATGTCAATTTTTGACATAATTTTCACTATTTTTCTCTTTAAAAAATTATTTCTGGGCAATTGCTAAAATTTTTATTTTTTTTTTTCAAAGTTTTAAAGTAAATGTCATTATAAAAAAAAAGGATAACAAGGGAAATTTTCAAAAATTTCAAAAAATCACTTCCGAAGGTGTGCGGATACCTTAAGCTAGAGAGTAGACACTTCCAATGCTTGTATTATAATCTGTTTTCTTTTAAACTATCTAAAATTATTAATGTAACCATATTATTATATTTAACATAGTAAGAAATATTTTGGTTTGTATTTACTGCTTTTGAAAAATATAAAAGTAGCCTATTGACCTGTTATTACTAAAAGAACTTCTGGCAGGTTCTGAGATTTTATTACTCATTTTAGATGCAACATAAAACAAATTCGGAATCAAAACTTTATGGTTATTAATCTGTTGTTTATATCAGTGTTCTCGTAACGTCGCCCTCAGACCCAAAGTATTTCAGGAAAATTTCAGGTTCATAAGAATTTTGGAATTTCATTTGCAAATTTTAATGTGAGATAACTTTATTTTACTTAATAACGTCACCATATTTGCAATTGTTCCTGTATATTTAAAATATATATATATTCTTTTTCTTTTTGTATGTATCTTGTTTGAAAATGTTACTTGCAAATTTGTATTATCATGTTATTTTGGAGGTAAAGGAAAAATAAAGAAATTAGATTAATAAAAAATAAATTTATATTGTATGACCCAGTGGATGGACCAGCGTGCCTCGCTTCTGGGGCACACTGGTCCACTTTAAGAACGTATACAAATAATTTTTTAATGTATTTGAAACTATGTTCTGAAAATATTCTGAGGACTAAAAAAGTGTTTACGGAATGTTCAAGAATATTTTCAGGCAAATTGGACTTCTCATTTAACAGGGAAAAAAAAAAAAAAAAATTAAACTGCAAAAGTGATCTACTGTGCCCCAGTCTCCCCAATATTACGAAATTGCAATTTTTAAATCTGGGTATTGATCAATCATTCCTAATAGGCACTTTTCCGACAAAAAAACCCAACTTTTCAAAATTTGTAACATAGGCCCTTCTTCCAGACACCCATTCAATTATAGAGCTAATCTTTCGTAATCGGATTCACAACCAAAGTTCTCGTCAAACATGAGCAATCGAGCAATTTTGGCAACGATAAGTTTCAAGAATATAAGAATTTCATTTTTTTTTTTTTTTTTCCAAAAAAAAGGGAGTACTTTAGCATATTTTACAAAAGTATTTATTTTTATTTTCATTTTATTTTTGAGGATTTTTTTTTTTTTTTTTTTGGCAACAGAATTAATGCATAAATTTCCACACGCTTTTATTTAGTAAAATCTTTTTTTTTTTTTTTTTTTTTTTTTTTTTTTTTTTTCCTACAAAGCTGTCCCTACGAGCTACGTTCCCCAACCCATCGTCTAGACACCAGTCTCTAAAAGTACACCAATTTTATCTACTTTAAAAAGATTACCCCATTACAAAAAATTGAATAATACTACCACGAACAGTTGTGGTTTCCTGTAATCGTGTTGCCATTCATTTCCTTTGTCCGAAGGATTTTTCCGTTCTGGGCCGCATCCACCACAGTCGCGACAGCTAAAAAATGTCGCTCCCTCCCTGACTTTTATGAAGTCTAGATTCTAGAAGAAAAGCTTTCTTTTAGACGCTATAAGAAAAATGTTTTAACTATGATGTTTTAAATATAACTTTCACCATAATATGCTTTCCGCACGTACTAATAGTTAAATTATTTTAATTAAGTTATTCTCGGTGTGGAGGAACTCGATATCGAAAGCATGTAGTAGAAAATTGTTATTAGCATTTTAAAACTGTTTCAATATTAATTTTTCATTTAAAAATTCTCTCCGTACATAAAAATAGGTGTTAATGCCAAATAATCCCTCGTTACAGCATTTCGTGTCAAGGACTTCAAACAGAAAACGATGGTAGTCGAGGGATATACCACGGCTTCTTTATGCTACAAACACTGACCTTGCAAAGGTTTCAGAATCAGACAGAATGTTTCTCCTTATAACCCATCAATAACCATTCAATTCCCTTCCAAACCGATTTTTAAAGGATTGTAAAACACTTTAAGAAACTTGGACTACATTCTTGTTTCTCAAATAGCAAGTTTTTTTTTTTTTTTTTTTTTTTTTTTTAAATACGTGAATTATTAAATTTTCCACTAAGAATCAAAGTCCGAAGACTTATAAAAAATCGAGCACGTTCATCTCTAATATATATGTATATTTAAAAAAAATAGTAATAATATCAGGGTTCGTGATTTTTTTTATTTTTTTAATAAAAATCATAATCTTTTTTTATCTCATTTTTTTTATTTAAATCAGATTTTTCATTTTTCATTTTATTTTTTTTTTAATCTCACACAGCATTATTGCTTTATATGATTTTTCTTATAATTTTTAAAATAAAAATTATACAAGCACATACATACATGTTATAAGTACTACCAATATATATTAACCCATTACCCGCTGGTATTGCGTTTAAGAATTTGCGTTTAAGAATTTGCGTTTAAGTGCGTAAATTTTAAGATCATATAAAGCGAAAATTATCTTTCAGAGTTTGTGGTGGCAAACAACGTTCAACTAAAAATTTGAAATTTTCAACTTTATAGTTTTGGCGGTTAATGGGTTAATAATATTACACAGTTTACATAAATAATTAAAAGGTAACATTTTAGGCTATGGAAAAATCTTTATTACACAAATTGCATGGAAAACTACAAATCAGATGCCACAAATTAATTTAACCTTAAGTACTTTAGTTACTGCAGGACATAAATTTTTTAAACAAATTTGGAAACAAACAAAGATGTTAACTTTTGTTTTGTTAAAGTGCTGGTACAGAAAAACAAGTTTAGCAGATTTATCAGTCGATTCCTAATTTCAAATGCACCAAACCAAAGGCAGAAAAATTCGTTCCACTAAAGCAAATGAAGCTATTGCAGTAAAAAGCTAGTTGATCATGAATTCTATAAGTTTTTTAGTATCAGCCTTTTCGATAACTGTAACAGGTATCTTCCACCATTCTAAAGGACCAAGATCCACTATATTAGATTCAAACGAAAATTCACTGAAGGGTTCACATTTTGCTCAAACTTTAATATAATAGAGAGCAGAAAAAGTCATACAATTTTATTTTACCTCAACTTGCAGAAGTTTTTTCTAAATACTAACAAGTAAATATTCTAATATATAATATATTCCAGCTTATATTTCCTTATTGTAGCAAGATTATTTTATAATTTGATATTTGATTCAAATGAAATTTGAAAGAACTCTCTTCGAAACTTTACACTGTACTTTACTTTTTACAAAGATTAAGCTTTATCTTTCTAAAAGCTGTTTGATTATCTGTATTATATAAAACCAAATTATATTAAAGTACATTATTATGTTTGTTTAAATTTTGAATTTATTTTAAAATAATTTAAAAGAAAAACTGATTTTAATCAATGATTTTTTTTAATCAATTGATTTAGATCGTGATTTTAATCAGGATTAAAATCAAGCTGATTTAAATCAACAAACCCTGAATAATATTAATTTTAAAAAAGATTATATTCGGCCATATCACTGTTCATTATATCCTTAATTCTTACAAAATATGAAATTCTTTTGTAAAGGGGGGGGGGGGGGTGTAAATACAGAATAAAAGTTACGTCTAATAATAATAATAATTTTATAGGCATGCACTGGAGTATCTATCAAAAATTGCAACCTTAAAATTAAAATCCAGTGTAAACTTCCATTTTAAACAAAGCAATTTGTATGCTTCTTTAAAATTTAACCTGCTTTTTTGAAACACTCTCTACAAATGGCTATCAGGCAGTGGGGTATTTAGGGAGTAGGCTGATGGAACTGCAGCCCCCTCCGAAATTTGTAGAAAATGTCAAGTTTTATTACGAAAACTTAGCAAAATATAATGAAACCTGCTAAGATGAATTCAAAAGGAACCTGAAAAGTATTCCGTTTTAGACAGGTTTTCATCTTAGAAGTGTGTTATTTCGCAGAGACCATGAAATAACCATTTCAGTCAAAATTCCGTTATACGCAGGTACTATTTACGCGCTTTTTATCATGTAAAACGTGACATGTAGTGATTAAGTGCATTATTAATTTTAGTTAGTTTAAAAAATATTAATAAAATGTTTACACTTGTTATTTATAGATTAAAAATCTGTGAATTAAGGCAATGCATAGATTGATTTGAGGCAACTTCACAGTATGAACTGCAAAGCCTTGATTTTTCTTTTTCTCTTTTTTTTTACTTAAATGCTTGGTACGTTATAGATTTGTTATTCAGCTCGTTACAACAGCACTGTTATGTGTTATTTTATTTCCACAGCATTACAAAATATTGACAAAAAAAAAGCTGTTCTATGGTTGTGTAACTTTTTGATTATAAATAAGCTTTATTTACGTTTAAAATACATCGTAAATCTAATTAAGTGATTCTGAATCTCGAATACACAAAAAGCTTCCTTCCTATCAACCACAATCTGTATATTTAAAAGACCAGGCTGTTTTTTTTCTTTTTAGTCATCAGCTCTGAGCTTTCTACAGAACCGATTTTGATAATTATTTTTTTAAACGAAAGCTTAATTTGTAGATGCGCCCGTACTAGCTACTTTTTAATTTATTTCCATTTTTATGCTTTTAAAATTAAAAATAATTTTTTTATGATATTTCTTCAAAATGGTGGCAATCAGGTTAAGCTTTTCTCTCTATAATATTTGCTTTATCACATTCCACCAATCAGAAGCGTGATTTCACCAGGGAACGTGGTCATCGTATTTAAAAGAAAATGATTAATGGTTTTCATAAAATTTAACCATAATAAAATGATTGCGTGTAGTTATGTATTAATCACGGGAAAACAAATTATTTATTGAGAAATAATATTAAGTAACCTATATAAATGAGGCAACAGAAAATAATCCACAATAAAAAGTAATAGCTAAAACGAAATGTTTCCGATGAGGAAAACGAAGTCATTCAGAAAACAGATAAATTTGCTCCATGAATATAATATATACGTTCTTATAACTGTGTCGGTGATGACATCATATTCCTGCATCTAAACATAAAAATAGACTGAACTTCAGCAATTTATTTAAAGATCCTTGGTAATGCACAAATGAAAATATTTCTAAAAATTACGTCATTTCCATTCAATTATAATCTATATATAGTTAACACGTTAAGCGGGTGACTGACACTGAACTTTTCGTTTAGAACGCGTCATTCACCGATCACTGATAGTCTAGAATATGATATAAAACTAAAAATATATATATTGTTTTAAGTAATTACTGTAAATTTATTTAAAATTTACTTACCTTTTATTTATTACAGGATTATACTTTCTTAAAAATTACTTAAAACATTGTAAATTTTTCAGCTTCAGTGTCCGTCACCGTGGCACTCAACGTGTTAAAAGATTGATAAAACTAAATATTTTATTGAAAGTGTGTCTAAAAGTAAATTTCTGGATTTCGCCGGCACTCAGATTAAAACTTCAAGTAAAGAGTGCGAATGTTTACATGCAAAATTGTAACTGGCAAACTTAATGTCAAGTTTAGAAATATATTTATTAAATATTGGTTCATTGTTGTAATTATATATATAGTAAATTCAGTTTTTTAAATATTTTTGTTCATCGAATTCGACGGGTTTCGACTCGTTTATGATTAAAAAGAATTCGGAAAATACCATAAAATTTGGCAGTTTAAGCCGATTTTCGGGGCGTGGCAGTCTCGGAAAAGTCACCATCAGGGAGCTGCTATTCCAAATGTATTTCATTTATGAGAAAATGAAAAACGCTATTCAATACTTAAGTATTGCAAATGTGCTGTATTGCATGCACAAATGTGATAAGTATTGCATGTATGCTCCAAAACTAGTCCTAGAATGTGTTGAAGGAGCTTGGGGAGGGGTAGACTGAGAACACTCTTAAATATTTTTAAATTTGCTCTTTACTTCGGTATTATTTACTATTTATTGAGATACCGTTTAGTACATAATTTTCAGTTTAAAAAAATGTGGTATAACCATGGAACTATACTTGTTAAGACGAAAACCTGCCTAAAACGAAAAGTTTCCCAGTTCCATACGATTACATTCTTAGCAGGTTTGATTGTATAAGAGATGCGTTACCTGCCATGATAAAATCCTGTTTAAAGCGGAATTTTTCCCGTTTGCTGCCATTCTATCTTAGAAACTTTTACTATATCTCAGCCCCTCCGAAATGATAAGTCTAGATATGCCACTGCTATCAGGTATGTGTTTTCACAATATTAAGGTTTCTCTTATTAAGAAACAACATTATCAAATTCAAACTCAATAAAATATCTTTAGAATTAGTTAAAATACATTTAAAGGTTTGAGTTTAAAATTAAAATACTTTACTGTGTAAAAGCCAAATTTGGTCAATAAAAGGTTTGGCTTTTTATTTAAATTTAACCTGTCATTTTTGCAACCTTGATTATACATAATTTTATCAGATTGATATCAGAGTTTCGAAAACACTTAACATTTTCCCCGATAAATAGGAAACAGAATAGTGTGAAATCTCTTGAGAACAAGTAAAAATATGATAAGAAAAACATCGAACAAAAATGCTATTTATCGACTATATATATTGATCATTCCTCCCATTAAAAAGGATATGCATTAGGCCTAAACACAAAAAGAAGCCAAAGAAGTGCAATAATAGACCAAGAACGATCTAACATTTTACCCTCATTTACGTGTTTAGTAGGGTTTCTTACAAACGATGAAAATCGTAACAGAACTTACATTAGTGTGAAGATTATCGAACAAATTTCTCGTATAATAGCTTGTCCTTGAAAATACATTAACACTCAAAACGTATTGTTTATGAATGAACAATGCTACTTCCTTAAGATTGCTACATATATTGAATAATATTCAACATATAAGTCATAAAAGTGAACCTTTTTTCATTTAAATACACACACACAAAAAAAAGGGGGGGGGGGGGGAGGAAGAAAGAAAGAAAAATAAAATACATATAATTTTGAAAGATTTAAGTTCTTTTACAAACTCATTTTCTAAATGTGTGGGAATGATTTTCTAATGAGTAATTCTTTTGGGGTTGATTTGGTAAAGATATCAGTAATTATTGGCCATACTGACAAAATTCTTGATTTCATGCAAACAGACCAGGGGAAATGTACATTTTACCTTGCAAAAGGTCCGGTAGAAGATTTCATTTTTTTTTAATTTGTTTATACTGAGGAGAACAGGAGGAAGTTTTTCAACAAAAATTTTTAAAAGAATTTTCTGTGGCCAGAAAATAACAAAATTTTGGGACATTTTTTTAAAAGTATCTCGAGACCCGTTGCCGTAGCACATTATTAGTCAATTACAATCTTAAAGAGGGCAAAATTCTCTACAACTTTCATACTTACAACTTTTTTATACACTCAATAGCAAGCGCAGTACGCCATTTCAAAAATAAGACAATTTTTTAGATTTTCTTAAAAACCGTGAAAAACGTAGTTTTGCCCCGATTATTCAAATGTTCCCCACGGATTTAATCGTGTATGTCGACTTCTAAAAATTGGTAACCGTAAATTATCTATTATTTGCACACCCACGTCTTTATTTTCATCTCAACAGCATTTTATATTCAATAAATTTATATAATTTTACAAGTAGTGCAGAGGCAGAGTGTAGATGAGTAAAACAAATTTCATATTTAGACAGTAACTTTAAGTGTATACATAATGTTAATTTCAAAGCATAGTTTAAAAAAATACTTCAATATTTAGTAACTTATTGGCACGATAGTTTCAATTTAAAAAGAATTCTTGTTTCATTTTTATAATTTTATAATGCATACATATTTTTCCAGGGATCACTGCGATAGGTATGAAAATTTGCGAAAAACATTTTATTCCCCACTACAATGGTATATTTTATTTACCAATTATTGATAACATATGTTTTAATGTTTTAAAAATAGCGAACATTGGATTGTAGTTCCATATAAAAGGGGGAACTCAAAAAATAAATATATGTAAGAAATACTTTTACCTTATAAAATAGTTACAACACAAATGACAACAGATTATTTCACTAACTAATGCTATGTATTTATATCTTGTAAAATTTAAAAATTCTGTCAATAAAATTTTTAAGACCACTATTTTCATATAAATATTTAAAGATTAGTGTTAATAAACTAGGGGGCTCTGCCCCCTACGAGTTACGCTCGCCAAACCCCGTTCAGACATCCCAGATTTTAAAAGCACGCTAATTTGATCGGCTTTAAAAAGATTGAATTATTTAAAAAAGTGTCGATCTCTCTGTAAACTCTGAAAATCGTTTTCCTTTTATTGGGTGATTTTTTAAATGATTTTATATTTTAAATTAAAAATATTGTAAATTAAAAAAATGTTAAATTTAAAAAAAAGTTATTTGGATTTATTTTTCCTTATCTTACTAATAAAGTCGCTATTTTGTAGTTATAGTAAATAACGTTATCAAATAAATTTCCTCTTCTCTAAAATTTTCATATCGCCGCCCTTTTTCCGCAAACATACACTGTTAAAAATTTGCAGCATTCTGGCAGGTCATTTGACCATTTTTTCCGAAAACGGTTACACAACTGGTAATTTAACATTATTCTGACCATATTATTGGCCATTTTATGGTCAGAATATAGTTAAATTATGGTTATGAAACCGTTTTTTCAAAAAACGGTCGAATGACCTGCCAGAATGCTGCAAATTTTTATGCTGCAAAAGTTTTAACAGTGTATGTGTGTAAAATTATATATATAGTGTTACGTATATTGTAAACAGTTAGTGTTTGAGCTTAAAAATAATATAAATAGCTCAATTAAGCTCCATTTATAAGCTAATATTAGTTTTTGTTGCATTAAAATATCTCAATTTGTTGATTTTCTGCAAGCAAGTAAACCCTATTGGATTTCAATGGGTGCCTATGGAAATTTGGCGAAATACTGGAAATAGCGCCAAGTTGCCGCCACTTTAGGCGACTAATTTTTGTCGCCAAATCTGGCGATATATTGCCAAGTTGGCGACAAACTTGGCTATGTTTGGTGACAGTCCCGGGTCCCCTCCCCTGGTAATCCCCTTATAGCGTCAGAAAGTTCAGACCAATCAGATGCATTTCGCGGTATCTACGCAGATTTTCATTGGTCCATTTCCAAAGCGTTACTTTTTTTTTTATATATAGAAGGATATTGTTAATATTTTTTCCACTTATATCAATAAATATAACAAGAGATTATATCCTTTTAGCATGCAAAAATATATAAAACTTTAAGAATATCTATTAATTGTTTAAAACTCAAACAGAAAAACTTACTTTGGTTGTTGAAAAATACCCTTTGTGGAATACTTAATCTTCTGTATTATGTACTGTTTTGAAACTATATCTGTTTAATAATTTCAGTGATACAAATTATCAAATGAAATACCAATTTATTTATGTTTGTAGACCATATAAACATTTTTGTTTTCGCATTGATCCCCTGTCTCATTCAACTCCGCTTTCCCTACACAATAAAGTAAGGTACGCAATATGACTGCATAAGTTAAATGAAAAAATGTATTTTAATAATAATAACTACTAAAGGCTATTTAACAATATTTTTCTTTTTGATGGTACTGTTGACTTATCCATGTTGACTGTTATTAGCATCCGGTTTCAAAAGAATATCCTTATTCTTAATAAAAAGAGATATCTGGATCATGTTCATCTAGAGGTATAAAGCCAGATATTTCCCATTTATTAGCATTTTCCCGCATTTTCTCTAGCATTGCCATAGCGTCACTTTCATCTTCATTTGAAGAAAATTTAACAACATTTTAGCAAGTGATTCCGCAACAATTTTTTGCAAATCGAAGAGCACTTTATTCCTGCCTTTCGGCATGTCATGCTTTACCGCAAATGAAGATTTTATTTGCCGATTAATAGAAATATATGTATGTGTGTATGAAATTTGGATAAAAATGTCTCGCAGGAAAGAAAACTAACAAAAAGTAAAACTTAAAACTGTAACCAAAAAGTAAACACTACTAATCCGGTTAGAATTCAATGTCAGAAATTTTAAGCAAAAAAAAAACTATTAAAATGCAAGAGAGAAATTGTAAAAAGAACGCTCCCATAGGTTTAACGTTAGCATTGCAGTTTCTTTGCGTGACTAATGTAGTCTCACGCGAAAACATTTGCAAGCTAATGTTAAACCTATAGGAGCATTCTTTTCAGAATTCTTGCTTGAATTTTAATATTCATCTTTTTTTTTTCTTTTTTTCAGATGTTACCTGAGGTCGATATCTAACGTTGTGCGTTTTTAATTCTTCAAATTTAGTTGCATTTTTTTTAATGAGGATACTTTAAATTTCAGAACAGATTCCAAACAGTTTTCCAAAAATGAAAGAGTCCTAATATTAAAAAAAAAAAATGCAACCAAACCCGAAAAAGTACAAAAGCACAACACAGATAATCCTATTTAAAAATGTATTTAAAAGTAATAAAATGCAAGCGAGATATTTGTCAAGAACGCTCTCATAGGTTTAATATTACCTTGCGAATAGTTATTATGCGTTTTTTTAAACTAATTTTATTTTTCTTAACAAATATTTCAAAATAAAATAAAGTGGGTCATGCCTCCCATATGTGGGGAGCCTTGACCCATTATTTTCTCATGATTAAAATCAATCATTTTTTAAGTTACACTTATGTCGCACTTTTATTTTGATAACTGATTGTATAACGAATAAAATGATATATGAAACTTTATTCTGGGTTCAATATTTGAAAAATAAAAAATCATTTTGTAAAAAATGGGTCAACCGTCAACAGTCCTCCCCCCCCCCCCCCCCCAATAAGTAAAAACGTAGATCCTAATTTTCCAAAGTTTGCCCCCAAAAGCATAATAAATAAACTTTACTTTGGGGGGACTCAACGTATCTTCATTTCTAGTGCCAAAACGAAATTCTTCCCAAATTTTCGTGAATGGCCACCAGTTGTTGCTGTAAAACCCTATTAACCCGTACTAAAATTTAATTTTCGACTTTTCATTCATAAAACATGCCATAACTTTGTAACAAATAATCGTATCGACTTGCGGATGGTGTCATTCGATTCAAAATTAAAATATACATAATAAACGATACCCCCACTTGACCTACTTATAAAAAAAATAAGTCCCCCCCCACCCCCCACCCCCCAAAAAATGGTAAAACAACTATATTTGGGGGACTCGTCAGATCTTCATTTCTAGTACCAAAACGAAGTTCTTCCCAAATTTTCGTGAACAGCCACCAGTTGCGGTCTATTACTCACTTTTTGATCTATTATAACTGTACTATAAGTCTAAGTGACGCCCTTGAAAATCCGCACTAACGGGTGTTCACGTACATATTATATTAAAATTTGAATGTTAGTATTTCATAACTGTTCCTCCGAGAATACTGAACACAGCGCGATTAAATTCAAACCAGATATCCGCATGAACCCGAGGATGTCATAAGCTTTTAGAATTTTAAAATTTGAATTTGTTTCCAAAATATTTTTTTTTTTCTTTTCTTTTCTTTGTTTTCCTAATTATTAAGAGGGCTGAACTACACAGCTTTTTAATTTATCAAAAAATTAAGATCTGTACAGATTAAAAAGTCTTTAAAAATCTACGTTAATTTTTTGTCGGTAACGTGTTTTTTAGGATTTTGAAATAAAATTTGTAAACTTTTCTAAATAAAATTTCCATCCTTTTTTTTTTTTTTTTTTTTTTTTTTTAATCCTTAAACTTTATGGCGGAACACTTAATATATGAAAAGGCTACAAACTTCCTCAAAAAAGTAAAATGAACGATGAGAAGAATATATTTTTAGAAACTATTCTATATCTATTTCCGCGATTCTTTTTCCTAACTGTGTAGGAGGGGATACTCAGAGGGAAATAGGGGTAACATCCGTTCAGTCTCAGGAGATTTATATAGGGTGATCCGAAATATTTATAAAATGGATTAGCAATGTTACAATTTCGTAATAAAAAGCTAAATGCTTCATATATAAAATTACCTCATTATTGAATTAACTTATTCAACTTTAATTTCTTAAGCACTGGTAACAGACAGTTTGCAAACTTTTATATCAGAATAGGAAATAATTTTAAGCAGATTTCTGAAACTTTTTTTTAAGCTAAAAATAATTAGAATTTTACTTATAATTTGTAAATTCAATCTTAAAATAATAAAAACGTTAAAAGAGAGAACAATTCTTCAAAAAAGTAGCTCATTTTAATCGGCAAGATTTCAAGAAATTTAATGATTTACTTATTTATTCTATTTCCGTTATTATTATTATTATTATTATTATTATTATTATTCCCGTACGCACGATTAAAACTAAAGATTGTTGAATGATAGCTATTAAATAAAATTAATTTATAAAAAGAAATATCCACATGAAACCTTTTAATAATAATTATATAAAAAAAGTCAATGAATGTTAAACTTTTAATTTTTGCATTACACCAAATTCTGGTTTTATACAAAAACATAAGTTCTGAAAAAATACGTCTATACTGTAATCATGTAAAAAATGCATACTAAAACCAAACTTAAAAATGAACAAAATAAAATCAGCGGTCGCCAATCTTTCGGACTACTAAATTCATAATTTTAAAATCACTTCGCCTGCCTACATGAATTTTTTTCAAAACAAATACATTTGTAGAATAACGCTCAGAAAACTTAATACACACCTAACACCTATTGAAATTATAAATGGCTATTTAAATTAAAGAAAATTGTAAATATTTAATCGTAACAAAAAATTCAAAAAGTTGTTTATAACAGAATTATTAAAGTTAGCTTAATCATTTATAAAATAACTGAAGATTATTTAACTATTACATATTGTTAGTGCGATATTTCCTACTTGTTTGAAACAGATTGGGGGATTTTCGATTTTAACACCCTTGCCTGTGACGACCGAACTCAGTTCGGGCAACGCAAATGCGCCAATTTTGGAATGCCCGACCTTAGTTCGGACAAGAGAAAAATCGATGTTTCAATTCAAACTCAGTTCGCCCAATGCATAATATGCCTTCGTAAAACAGACTCGAGTTTATTGTAAAGACTGTGATGTAAGCTTGTGTGCCATGCCATGTTTTCGTATATACCATACTGTACAGGATTTGTGAAATTCAAAAGAATCTGAGGGACATGGAATTCACGACAGTTGATATAAATAATAATATTGTTGTATTAGTTTATTATATTTATCTTGAAAATTATGTTATTTGATTTATTTTGCTATAATCTGAGCAAAATTTACTGCAATCCATTAACATTTCTCACATATGTAAAAATATTGAATATAGTAGTTATTTCGTTTAAAAATTTGTTTTTTAAAAAATAATCTATTTCTAACATTTTGATCATAGTAACGAACAAAATTAAAAATACTTTTTCCCCCATTTTTGGCACGTTTTCTCAAATATATTCTACAAGCAAGGGGTTAATGATGTTAAAGCAAGACAGAGCCGTTTTTATTTTAAGCTGAGCCGGTGCTAGTTTTAATTGCTGTGACAGATGAAAATGTTTTCGCACAAATTGTTGTTGAAAATTAAATCAAATTTTCAATCCCTTTTCCACTCAGTAACAGATATTCAATTTGTATAGCGAGCCAAAAGTTAAAAATTACCGGTTTCGCAAATAAAAAACAAATAATATCAATTAACATAATTATCAATGCCTGCTATACTTTAAAGTTTTCAAAACAAAACATAGCTATCAAAATGCTACGTATTTTTGGCCACCAGTAACTTCGAAAAGTAATCTTCGCCTTATTTAATCGCAAATTTCTGCGACTAAATTTGACGAACTTTCACAACGATGTCAAAATAAATAAAATTTTCTTTTTATTGATCTAGTTTTCCTTCTTCTGTAGAGAAATGAAAAAATGCTTGATATATATTATATAGAAGTTTTTAACTAGGGGGGGGGGGGGGGTCCTGATCGGCGTAGATCTGCAAAAATTTGTCAGACATTCCAACATAGGGGAGAATGTAATAGGTAGGGTTTCTTACGAAATCTACCTAAAAAGCAATTCTTTTTTCTGGTCAATTAAATACTTAAAAAAGAAAATGGGAATAAAAGCATTATTTCATAATTGCGATATATATATATATATGTGTGTGTATGGAAACAATAATAGTAACTTTTAAAAAGATGAAATATCTATACAGAAATTAACTTTGATTTTCGTCAGAAATATCAGTTTAAAAATTTCATAAAAAGTATACATTTTCATGAAAAAATTATAAGTATAAATTTAAGAAAATATAAAAAAAGGTTTAAAGCTGCTGAATTTATAATTCTGCTTGAACCTTGTAACGTGCCAAAAATATAAAATTAATTAAAAACGAAAAAAGTCATAAGTTAGAATCGAACCCTCGCCTCCTCGACCGCGTGCGAACGTGCCACGAAGCGTGTCGTACAGAAGTTTAACCAACCAAGTGAGTATTCAAACCGCGTGCTGAACTCCAACTCCCAATTTCTCAAAACATTAAGGCCCATTTGAAGTAAACCTTTCACGAGATTAGTTAAGGGATAGCCCCTACAGCAAACTTTAAAATCATCAAAATCTGTAGGCACCATGTTTGGCGATGTCCTTGTAAATTGTTTCAGGACATTTAACTCTTGCGAATTGCAACGCGAGTACGATTACATGCGCTGTCACTCCCTCTGAACACACCGTTGCATCATTAATTTGATAATAACTCTAGAATTTAGCATCATAAATATCCCATCTAAAATAATTTAAATACTGATACTGAATACTGATTTTGTGATATATATGAATGTGATTAAAATAATTATTATTCTCATAAGTATTTTATTGATAACACAGGTCTACAATCAAAAAACAGTTTTGATAATTTTAGTTGTGCCTAATGCAATACATATTTCATCCTGAATTCGAAAATTACAATAAAGTGGTATACTATTACGTACCAATTTTGCGCAAACTTGACTTTTATGGTACGTAAACTATGTAAAGCAATGCTACAATCAGCTTATTGCAAATACAACGTCTAATTTTTAAATTAAACGAGAAAAAAAAAAATAAATAAATAACAGGAAATTTTGTTTTCCACAAAATTAAATGCGTGCAATTTTACACATTCCATTAGAAAAATATATTTCACCTATATTTTGGAGTGAATGTAGAGGATAAGGATATACAGGGTGTCCGGTCGCAACGGTGTCCAGTGGCTAATTCCTAAACCGTTAGTCATAGACATCTAGTTCCAATTACAAAAATGTTTTAAATCAGGTAAAGAAATATTTTAAAAGCGATTTGGGTCAATAAAAATATTTCTTCAAAAATTACGAAATTTAAATTTTTATACGGACCCCCGGACCTATAAGTTATATTTAGTAAAATTTTCCTTTTACACTGACAAGTAATACACAAAAAGTCCCGTTATTCTACGATTAAAATTGACCGAGTAATAGCTGTTTAAAGTTGGAGCATATTTGTTGCTGCAAATTGGGTGTCATTCACAAATTTAGTCGAAATATAACGTCGAAACATATATTAAAAAATCCCTGCCGGCTCGGGCCTACAGGCGGAGGTAGATTTCGAAGTTAAGTACTAAATTCACCAACAAAACTTAAATCAGGATTAGAGATAAACCCAGTTCCTTCACTAAGAATGAGCTCTAGGGAGCAAAACATTTTGTGAAAATTCTAATATACACGAATACACGCACGCATGTATATGGAATAGGTTTTAAAATGGCTAAAACAAATTCAGAGAACCTCAAAGTGTTAAAATATGTTAATATTTCCATAGTCGGGGTTTTATCATGTTTTAATACGTTTCTTCAAACTCACATGACATTACATATTCACCTGCTGAGGTCCATTATATTTCCAATAAGGCGCAATATATATATTTTTTTAATTCCTCAAACTATTTATTTCATTTTGAGTTTTCATGCTGAAATCTTGCTCTAGAAAACTTATGACGTAATATTCAATTTGTTTTCAATTCTTGAAACTATTTATTTAATTTATTTTTTCACGTGAAAAACTTGCAATAGGAAAGCAATTGTTGTGGTGAGAATTTTATTGTTTTTTTCTTAATTGTTGGCAACTGCTATAACGAAAAATATTTATTTTTTCCTGTCATTGTTGTGTAAGAGCTTGTTTTATCAGAATCTTGTTAAGACGGTATTCAAAATTTTGAACCCTCCCCATTTCCATTCCCTTGGGCCGATTTTGCCCATTTTCAATCCCCGCCGAGATATTAGCCATCTGAAAGTTGTTGGCGAGTTTGAAGACGATCCTTGCATAATTGCGACTTTTATCGTGAGGACAAAATTTAGTACATACATACATACATATATCTATATATATATATATATATTTATATATATATAAACTTTTTAGGTGGGGGTGGTTTTGGGTTCCTGGGGTCATATAATGAAAAGTTATGAAGGAATTTTTCAAAAGTCGCACCATGGTAACGACTGCAATAGGTAGTATTTCTTACGAAATCTACCTAAAAATGGTTGAGAGTAAAATTAACATTGCAATATAAATTTGAAATCTTTAATCATTCTGACATATTAATGCAAAATATACAATTTGTAATAAACATAAGAAGAAAGAAAAAACAGAATTTTTGCTAAATAAAATTATGCTAAATTAACAGCCTCAATTCTTTACAAAATGGTACGTATTTAAAAATATTATTAGATTACACTAGCCTGCAAAAGTTGGGTTATGTCATGTTTTTTAGCTTTTGATAATTGATTCTTATGTATTCTGTACCGCTGAATCTGAAATAGAATTTCATTTTTAACCATCACATCAGGATTTTTCGCAAATTTCAAAGTTAAAACGTTCAAAGTTAAAATTGAATCTCCTCCCTCATCTCATCGGACCACTCAGCTATTTAGTTGTAAGAATCCCAGGATAAGCAAAAATATCGAATAAATTATTGAATAAAATAAAATAAAACAAAAAAAGTTTTACATATGTTTTACAGTATGAGATTTTCGCTATATTTTAACTTACACATTTACAATTTGCAAAAAAATTCTAACGTGATGGTTAAAAATGAAGGTCATTTTCAGATTCAGTGCTAAAAAGTACCTAAAAATCAATTATCAAAAGTTAAAAAACACAACCATCTCCTCTACTTTATAGTATCAGATTTTTGTTATTCTTTAAATTTGACAAATTATGATTTGCGAAATATCCTGACATGATGGTTAAAAATTAATGTAATTTTCGGATTCAGTGCTAAAAAATACATAAAAGTTTAAAAAAAAAACCAACAATCGCAGTCTTGTATTATCTAATCTAAAACTTTTTCTTACTTCTTGGCGGTAATCTATCCGAATTTTTTTGTGTTATCCTGTAAAATAAGTATGCATGGTAACCACCGAAAACCATAATAATATTAGATTGTTATTGGATTTTCGCCAGTATGTAAAATGTAACCTCGATTGGATATTTAAAAGTGAGTTAAAGTTCGAGTACAAATTTTGAACTGGATAAACATACATACGATCGTTGAAGTAACATAAAAACTTATAAAAATAACAAAATTTTTGTTAAAAGAAATCATAAAAGAAATAGTCTTAAATCCTGACAAAATAAAACATGTTATTTTAGCCAATCTGAAACTTAATAAATGTTAACTTAATCGTAATACTCGTACGATTATCTTCAAAGCGCAGATACACATGAAATAAGATCTTCGAATACTTTAAGCATTTGGTATGTGACCCCTCAAAGCCAAGCCGAACTCATTTGTTTTTAGAGCAGAAAAGTGGCATGTCATGCATTTTTAAAGTTTCATAACTGGCTCAATTTTAGTGTTATATGAATGGGACTTGTCTTACTTGTCACTGTAATAGGAAAATTTTTACTAAATATAAATTATAGGGCCGGGGACCGTATAAAAATTTAAATTTCGTAATTTTTTAAGAAATGTTTTTATTGACCCAAATCGCTTTTAAAATATTCCTTTACCTGATTTAAAACATTTTTTTAATTAGAACTAGATGTCTATGACTAACGGTTTAGGAATTAGCCATTGGACACCGTTGAGACCGGACACCCTGTATAACGAGCTCCACACAAAGTTTGTTGTGTTCGTGATTTAATGATGTTTGTCCAGTCAGACTTGTTATCCTTTAATATGAAGGGGGACTAAATACTACACTGATGATTGTGTTTTTTACTCATTCAGTGGTTATAAGTACAGAAACAAGGAAACCTTTATATAACGAAAATTTCATTATTACCACTGGTTCTACAAATTTCCGACCTTCTTTCACAAGACATATCTTCAGAATCACCTAATTCTGATAATGCTGTTAATGATGAGTTTCAGTGTAATATAGAAAATGATTTCCCTCAAATATTCAATCAATCTGAACGTTCAAATTTGAACAGATATTTTTGGTGTTGTCTAAGGGGTCTGCGGAAATTTTAGGCTCCAGACTAAAAGTAAAAACTTGCTATCTCCTACAAGATCTAAAACAGTGTGTAATATACATCCAGAGAATGGGAATTTCTCTCTTTCTTTCTACAGAATAGTGACTAAATTTACTTAATTGATTGATAAAAGATTCGCAGGTTATATATGCGCATTAAACATAAAGTCCATGAATGGAGACTTCTTTTACATAATGGAAACAAGCATGCATATGTATCTACTTCACTGACTATACCAAGGTTAGTGAACACATGAAGGCTGATTATTGTTGGATATTTTCTAAGAAACCATTGACTAAGAAAAATAAATGAAATTAAATCTATACTAACGTAATCTATATGTATGTGGATATCATTGTACAAATTTTCAAATAAAATTGTTCATCAATATTCATACATCAATGTACCACATGAAGATGCAGATTGTAAAAAAAAACTGTACGTGATAGAAAAAAAAAAAAAAGTAGTAATTTTTGAATTAGCATCAAAAAAATGTATAGAATCGGTATAAACTTTTAAAACAGTTTTCATGAATGTAAATTTTGTAGACCTAATCGGAATTGTTCAATCATATGAAAATGACCACTCTAACCTCTCTCACAATTTTTGATTAGCAACGCCATTTTTTTTAAAGCTAGTACGTACTATGTCTGTCTTTCCATACAATTCAAGGAGAAAATGACCGATCCAAACTATGGCATTTAGTGTTATGGTTCCTCAGAGACTAATGAACATGTCATAAACAGGAAAAGATAAATTCTTTCATTCGGCTGGCTAGTTACTGTTTCCGATTCATTTCCCTTTTCTGCTCCGAACGCCGTCTGTTATACGATACTGTATCTTCAAAAAGCAGAATCTGCTAAAATAAATTACAGAAGTTACAAATAAAGTATCAGTATGAGCTGTTATAATCTTTACCCCCCCCCCCTTTTGTTTTTTCAGGCATTGTACAAGTACATATTTTCACAACAGAATTGGGGTTTATTATAACTATCATTATTATATATGTGCCAACCTTCCTTTTTTTTCCTTCATATTTTGAACCAGAAATTTTGTTTAATAAATCAAATAAAATAAGTACCATAAAAAAGGAGAGGTTTTATTAAATAAATTTCATAAAATAAATTTGCAGGACAGGAGGGGGGGGGGGGGGGTATTTGTTATTTAAAAATATCTAAAAGAATAATGGTACCAAACAGCTGTCTCAAAGACCTCGCAAGTAAGCACTTGCACTGCGAATGCTTCTTTTCTTCATTTTTAATTTGCGCTGAAGAAGTCGCTTTGTTTTGAAGCCTTTAAACAGTGACACGCACTATTTCTTTTTATTAGTTTTTGGTTTTCTTCTTATTAGTTTCTCCTTACATATTTAACCCGTTTGTGACGAGCGTCTCGAACACAATTTTTAATCTTTCAGCACCAGTAATTCGAAACAGAAATGTTTGCTTAAAATAATCACACAAGTTCTGTGATTAAATAATAAGTATGCTATTCAAAATTACTAGAAACACTGAAGGTTGTACGCACCTTATCCGTCACGTTTACGCGACGTTTATCACGAAGGCGTTAAGGAGCTACAGTATCTTTCAGTATGCTAAAAAAAAAATTAACTTATTCTTTAATTTATTCTATGCGAAATCACCCGCCTTTTTTTTTTTTTTTTTGGTGTGTGTGTAACTTTTTGAACACGTATACCAGCGTTTGGAGATGAGAGTGGAGTCACTTCAGATTCCCCCCACCTCAACTCGGTGTTCAAAATTGAAAAAAGGTAAAAACATTATGGCACATTTAGATGCTGTACAGCAGACCTGTCCAAGCTTTCAGTAAGCAGGGGCGCACCTTAGCTCTTGACACTCAATGAAGGGCGCCATTATTCCCTTGACTGCAAACATGCGGTAATATTATCTCACAGTATTAGTATACACGCACGTTTTAACATAATGAGAATGAATCTTACAGCGGTAGACAAAAGGCCCGTACGGTTCTGGAGTTACTTGTATTAAAACCACTTCACCGTTTGCCCCGAGATAAGTCGGGGATAAAAGCACTGTTTCCTCATACCTGTCGCCGGTGAAGTGGTTAATTCAAATTATACATTTTTCCACGAGGTCCATCTCAAAAATGTTTGTAGGGTAAGGTGCCAGAAACTTTAATAGCGCCTAAAATAACAACAATAACGAAAAAATTAATTAACATGGAAATCAGAGATGTTGCTAGGTTTCTTTTAGGATGTGAAAATACGCTTTGATTTATTTTGAAAGCGTGAACTTAGTTTTACAAAAAATACAAAAACAAAGGCAGACATGATAGCGAGCAGTGACCAAACAATATGGGTGGTCCCAGAGACTGGAAGAGCTTTCATAGAAATAATGGAAATAATTCTGCACTGTTTTATAAATTTTCCTAAGCAAATAGGAAAAAAAAAAAAAAAAAAAAAAACGTAAAATTTCATAAGTCAAGCAGGAAAAATTTAGCCCCTTTACCCCTCGTATAAAACGGCCAATGGGCCAGTGTGTGAACAGCAAAAAGAAAAACGCTGAACTTTCATGCACATGTGTTTTCAAAGGGGCTGGGGAAGGCGATTTTTTTTTTTTTTTTTTTTTTTTTACTTCTTAATTTTTAAAAGAGCTATTTCTAATATTACCAAATTTAATCATCATAGTTACACTTTACGAACAATAACTACAAATCGTGAAAATATGCATGAGTACATTTTCAAAGTATGTTTCTGGTTTTTAATGCGTTTTCACAGGTTTTGAAGATATCTCTGATGCAAATATTAACGATTTTAAAGAAAGCATTCTTTACAATGGAATTTTATTTCTAAAAGTCTAATAACAGAAAATCTTCAAAAGGGCGCCAAGAAAATCTTCAAAAAGGCGCCGCGTTGGACAGCCCTGCTGTACAGTAACAGTAGTTAATTTACTCTCGATGATTTCAAATTCATAACTAGAGAACAGGAATTCTGCTTTTTCAGAAATTAGTGTCGCCCCCGACATTTCCATTCCTTCATTTTCTTCTGATGGACTGATGGCTTCTATTATTATGAAACAGCCATTATAAATGAAGTGTTAGGTGAAGATGAAAGAGATAGAACTCTGATTTTCTGGTCAGAATGGGGGGGGGGGGGGGGGAAATGGCCTTTTTTTTTTTTTTTTTGGAAAAAAAAATTATGGCCATTTTTCCCTCTATTCTGATCAGAAAATCAGAGTTCTAACTTTTTACGGCTGCTCTATCATCTTCACCTAACACTTCATTTATAATGGCTGTTTCATAATAGAAGTCACCAGTCCATCAGAAGAAAATAACTCGGTTAAGCAGGACTCTACTGCAGTACAAAAATATTCCAATTTTAAGACTTAAAGCACACGTTTTATTTTATGTAAAATGACGTCATTCGCATCCGCTTAAGCATTCCACATTTACGATCTACTCTTAAGCATCTACAGTAAAGCATGCATAGCACATCACAATCGCGAAATAAGGCACAAATGCAGCAAAAGGATGCCGTCATTCAAGAAAATCGAAAAAAAAAAGGGCTATCTAATGATTCACAGATACTTAAAATTAAATATAGTTTATAATAGCTCCATTGTTTTAACAGAAATCAATCGTTTATATATTTTTTCAAAATAGCACGTATTTTAATTGCATTTTCTTTCGGTTGTTATGAGAAAATGGCAACAAAAATATATAATTACTATTTTACAACTTTTTTTCCTTTACTTTCTACAGAAATGGAGTCCTTCCGTTGCCAAAAGCTCTAAAAACTATTAAAATAAATAATATTTCAAAAATAAATGGAGATACAGTTTTCAAACAAATTGCATTTAAAAAGTACTTTTTTTCCCAATACGACGGTCTAAAAATTAGTAATGTGCCATGCTTAGAAGTTTAAAAAATTGCTATAGAGTATTTAATCGTACTGCTTTGTTTTACGGCTGGCTTCTGTAAGATAACGATATTTTTTAGAGACGGCACAAAATAAGCTGGGAGAAAGAAATAGCATACCGTACCGGGGGCTAATAAAAAAATGATTAGCTAAAATCATTCTACCCGCTTTAGAGAAACTATGAAAAATTTAAAACATAAAAACAAATAAAAGACGCATAAAGAGGAAATCGTGATTTGGTGCTCAAGGCAGGCGAGTATTTGCGATAAGCCGGAGTCAAGGTAAAACTAAATAAATCCATCATTGACGTCAAAAATAAAGTCAACAACGCGATAGACAGTTCCAATGTTGCTGTCCAATTTGAGCACCTTCTAAATTTTAATTGCTGATACGATAGTTAATAGTCGTATAAACAAATTGTAATACGCGGGTAAAAAGGCATCAACGTCATGACATATCTAAGGACGTCAAAATTCTTTAGAAAAAAAAAAAGCAATTTAACAAATTACAACGACCATTTGGAAAATGATTTTTTTCAAAGACTAAAATTTAAGACATAAAAAATCGCACGGAGTTGATCATACATTACGTAAGCCATGAATTAAACATTAATAATGTTATTACACGTAAAAATTGCAAGATTTCCTGAAACTTAAGTATTATCCAAGCATTTCATTGGCTGTTCGGGAAAAGGCTTTTTTATCGTCAGATTTCCAAGAAATCTAATGGCCCATTTTAAATGAAATTTCATTCATAAACTTCTAAACATCCCACAATATTATTTTTTACACCGTCGTATAGAGAAACAAGTAAGAAAAATCATGCGTTAAGCATAGGTTATGAAACACTTTCCAAAACTTCCTGAATGCTTTAACAAAACTTCGTTATTTAGGGAAATAAGGTATATAAGAGAACTAAGTAAACATTTTAGAAAACGCATAAAACATTTGAAAAACTGATTTCAGCAGTTAACTTCCATAGCAAATATGTATTTCAATTCTTTTGAACAGCCCTGTATTTGATCTGTAAGTTGATATAGACACTATATAATGGAGAAATTTAGTTTAGCAAGAAAACATATAACAGGTTGAAATTTCTCTTTCAGAAAATTATACTAATAGATGGAAACATACTTGTATACTTTTGTACAACCCTGTAGTTAACCTAGTACCTTTATTACACGCCACTATTTAGCTAAAGTTTAATTCAAAGTTAAACACTCTTAAAACTACTGGAATCACATTTTCAGAAATTATCATTTATAGACGGCCATGTATCCAATTCTTTGCGTGACCCTGTATATCATTTTATGTATGTTCTACAAACATTTCTTAGTAAACTAAATGTAGTTCAGCGTAAAAAACATTTAAAAAAACCACCTTTAAGCAATTTGTAATCATACCCAGTAATCATTACGAATTCTTTTGTGTAGCCCTGTATATCAATTACAGCATTTACACACACCATATACAATGCATAAATATAGTGAAACATAAAAGCACATACCGTAATTAAAATGAATTTTCAGAAATCATCGCTAATGTACAGTACTTCGGATACAATATAGTATCTGAAATATTTTGTGTGTCCCTGTAAATAATGCTATCATACCTGCCAACATGTCAATTTTGAAATCCTTACAATTTTTATGACGTATTCTTGGGTGCTTAAAAATGCATAACATATGCACATGCAATGAAAAAAGTAATACTTCATAACATTTTCTATGCTATATTCATGTATAGTCTTTTTTTTTTTTCCAAAATAAAAACGTGAGATATCAAAAGAAAATTTTTTTGCATGGGAAATTCTCAGAAAAAAAATTCTGAAATTCACAGCAAATTTTCTGAAAGGTTACACAGCCAAAGGATTGGGGAGGAAAGGGGGGGGGGGGGATAACCTTCCGGACTAATTATGAGTTTTTTCGAGGCCCTTTGATGAAATTCGCGCTTTTTCCATGATAGTGTGAAAAATTCACGTTTTTTTCACGATACTTTGACGAAATTATTGTTTTTTTCGCGATCTTTTGACGAAGTTTGCATTTTTTTCGCGATCTTTTGACGAAGTTTGCATTTTTTTCGCGATCTTTTGACGAAGTTTGCATTTTTTTCGCGATCTTTTGACGAAGTTTGCATTTTTTTCGCGATCTTTTGACGAAGTTTGCATTTTTTTCGCGATCTTTTGACGAAGTTTGCATTTTTTTCGCGATCTTTTGACGAAGTTTGCATTTTTTTCGCGATCTTTTGACGAAGTTTGTGTTATTTTCGTGATCTTTTGACGAAATTTGCGTTTTTTCGCGATCTTTTGACGAAATTTGCGTTTTTTCCGCGATCTCTTGATAAAATTAGCGTTTTTTTCGCAATTTTTTGATAAAAGCGTTTTTTCTGCTATCGTTGACGAAATAAACATTTTTCTCGCAATCTTTTGACGAAATTCGCATTTTTCTCGCGACCTTTTGACGAAATTCGCGTTTTTTTAGGAGATCTTTGACAAAATTCGCGTGTTTTTTACGTGACCTTGACAATATTCGCGTTTTTTTACGAGATCTTTGACGAAATTCACGTTATTTCCCGCAATCTTTGACGAAATTAGCTTTGTTTCAAAGATTTTTGATCGAAATTAGCGTTTTTACGCGTTTTCTGACAAAATTCGCGTTTTTTTAACGATCCCTTGACGAAATTAGTGTTCTTTCCCCGCGATCTTAGACGAAATTCGCGTTCTTTTCACGATTCTTTGCCGAAATTAGTGTTTCTCCTGCGATTTTTGACAAAATTCGCGTTCTTTTCACGATCTTTCGACAAAAATAGTGTTTTTCTGCGCGATTTTTAAGGAAATACGCGTTTTTTTTTCGCGATTCTTTGACAAAATTTGCTTTTTTTCAAATATCTTTGATAAAATTCTTTTTTTCCCCGCGATCTTTGACGATATTCGCGCTTTTTCTCGCGAACTTTGATGAAATTCACGTTCATTTCCCGATCCTTTGAACAAATTCGCGTTTTATCCCCACGATTTTTGACGAAATTCGCGTACTTTTCACAATCCCTTGTCGAAATTAGTGTTTTTTCCCGCGATCTTTGACGAAATTAGCGGAGTTTTTTTCGAAAATTAGGGCTTTTTTTCAAGATTCTTTGAGAAAATTGGCGTTTTTTCGCGATCCTTTGACAAAAGTAGTGTTTTTGAACGGATCTTTGATGAAATTAGCGTTTTTTCACGCGATCTTTGACGAAAGTAGCGTTTTTTCACGCGATCTTTGATAAAATTCGCATTTTTCAGCGATTGTTTTTCCCGCGCGCAAAACCGTACAATCGTACTGTTCATCCGTACAACCGTACAATTAGAACAAAATCCGTACATTGTACGGCCAATCCGTACAAGTTGGCAGCTATGTGCTATGTACATCGTATTATACATGAAATAACTTATAGTAAACCTTAGCGACGTATATCAATTTCATTATACATGAAAAAATTTAACATAATTGAAATACGCCGGAAAAAATTCCCTCCACCCCTATATCATTATGTAACGGAATCCTTTTGTGTGGCCCTTAAAATGAATAATAACTATTTTTTGAGCCGCATATTCTACAGAATGCATATTTTAGAGCACTTGATAAATGCATATCAATTTTATTATGTTTGAAAACATGTAACATCATTAAAAATCATTTTAAACGATTTTTTCCCATAGGCCGTAATGTAACGGAAAACTTTTGACTGTCCCTGTAAATGAACTAAACGTGCTACAAACTTCATTTGAAATAGGGTTCGTGCTATGATAGTGGTCACTAACATCCAAAAATTTCAGAACGATCAGAGTATATTTACGGGAGTTAGAGTGCGGACAGACGGACAGACAAACCGAAGTCATAAACACTTTTCAACTTTGTTGGAAAGTGTTAAAAAATGTTCTTTTAAATGCAATTTGTTTGAAAGCTGTATCTCAATTTGTTTCTGATTTTTTTTTTTTTTTTTTTTTTTTTTGTAGTTTTTATTACTTTTTTGTCCTAGTGGCAACAGAAGTATCCATCTCTGCTGAAAGTAAAGGGAAATACAGATTACTGTATAGACCAATCAGAAAACGAATAAAATGCAGATTAAACCAATAAAAAGCTTCAGATATGCTTTTGATTTCCTACCCTGACAAGGGCAATAACCATTTTTCCAAATGGTTAAAAAAGAGTAATAATTTTAGAGTGTATATAACAAATTTGTTGTATAAATTTAACTTAAACTGATGTCACAGAAAATGTCACATAACTAGTGTGAAGCGGTCTGTGAGACCGCTCCATCGAAAGATGAATTAAAAGACGTGATTAACTCATAGGATGCTGTTTTTGTACTAAACTTTTTGTCAAGAATTGTTATAATTAAAATTCACCTATTCAAAAGTGTCTGGTGATAGTACTAAAGTTCCAAACGAAGCAAAATTTCCAAGTGTTTGTAGTGTTAGTAGATAAACTGAAATTTGCAAGTTAAACAAAATTGAAAACAAGCAAAATTGAAAAAAGCACCGGTCTGTGAGATCGGTAACATGAATTAAAGGTTAACAATACTTGGATAAAATTATTTAGTTTATTCAACTTTTTTCTCTCTCTCGAATTACATAAAATTAAATAGCCCAAAAGAAAAGTAATAAAAGACGAACTCCTGAATGATCTCACTGAAATGAAAATAATTAGTAACTCTTATACAGTTACTACTCATAATTTCACTTACTACTACCATACTCACATTACATACTCACTTACAAACAATTACTACTTACAATCAAGTCCTTTTTTAATTATGAACCTTATGCCTTTTTTCCCCTTTTCTTATTGATTCATTATAAAAAGGAAAAGCTTATTAATTAAAAAAAAAAAAGTATCAAATATTTAGATAATTTATAAATGTTTATATTTTTTATGTCAAATACTGAGAGATCTTACAAAATAACAGAATTTTGATTAAATTAAATCTATGATTGTCAATGAATATTGAATATTCAAGTTTCGTCAACACTTTTCAACGAAGCTGAAAAGCATTTGTAACTACGACTTAAAGAATATACAGTAGAACCTCTTTTATCCGAAACTCTTTTAACTGAAAATCTCGGTTAACTAAAATCCAGTTTTAAAGTTTTTTTTTTTTTTTTTACTATCACATTCTTTGTGTGCAAAATCCATTTTGAAAGCTTTTTTTCCCCCCCTAACTATCATATTCCTTATGTGCAAGTGGTCTTTTACGAACTACGAGTACATATTAATATTTTCGATTCCCTTTCTTAGAGTTGCTTTGAATTTAACTTGAGCTCTCGTAAGGTGAGGTGTTGAACGAAGTAAACGAACAAATTAGCAATTCTGAATCTTTTGAATTTTTGCAAAAGTTTTGACATGGTAGGAGCAGCAGCAAGACTGTGATACGGGTGAACTAATAATATTAAAAAACCCCTTGATAGCGCTTCAAAGCAAAGGCAATCGAAACTGCAACAAATAAAACATTTTTCAAACCCTTGTGATATGTAAAGGGTACTTAATTTCAAAATTAAAATTCAGGTAATTTATTCTTGTTTGTATTTTGCTATTGCTTTATTTTTATTAAGCACTTGTTACCATAATAAGAAATATTGCTTATATTCCTTAATCTTAAAATAAATAAGCATTCTCGATTATCCGAAAATTTCGATTTTCCGAAAGAGGGTCGGTCCCAATTACTTCGGATAATCGAGGTTCTACTGTATTTTGTAGAGCGACTTCGCTCTTTTAAAAATAATTTTATTGTATCTATTACAATACTTAAATACATGTGCGTATGTAAAAAAAAAACATATATAAGGATGAACTCGTATAAACTACATTCTCTTTTTTGCTTTACAAAAGAAAAAAAAATCGAAACCCATTTGAAAGATAAAAGATCTGTTTCAGGGCATTAGAGGGGGGGAAAAATTACACTTGATACACTCGCCAAGAGCGATCGCAGAACAATAACAAAACAAAATAACGTCTTCGCTAATGAAATTTCAGGCGCATAGGAGAGGAAGGGGCTCATGGAGCTTAAGCCCGAGAGGAAGGGGGGGCGGGCTTACAATCGCGATTTTACGGTGTTATCAGTTTAAAAATGTTACTTTCTTAAAATATTACTGATATCTATCTCCATTCAAAGTATCATATACATAACTGTTTTAGAGATGGAAGTTTGGAACAAATGAAATAGAAAAATTCTCAAAGTTATTTAACGTAATACTCTTTGTATTAATAATGCATAAAAAAAATATTGTTGTAAACCGTTTAGTAAAATAATACATAAGCACTTATTGCATTTTAGAAAACAGAGTAATTTAAATTACATATACATATGAAAGTAAACGAGCTTGTTGTTCTTAATGTGCTCGCTGGCAGATGTGTTTGTGGAAGTTTCAATACGAAATCAACTTTGTATATGACGGAAATGTCTTCTAAGGAAAATGATAGATATTGGAGTTGACATTATTTCTCATGAAGTTAATTGAAAGGAACAGAATCACAGAATGATTATTGAGCACTTATGAACTGTTCATATCAGCCCCAAGTAGTCTGTTCAAAAGTGCCCCACATGTCTGCTATAGTTAAATTGATAAATTATTAACATTTCTCGATTTTAGAAGGGAAAAAAAAACAACATCCAAAATATTTATTAGTATTCATAATGTATGTTAAAACATTAAAATTCAAATAAATGAATAAAGTTATTCGCTTATCAAGTTGGAACTGATATTTTACTTTTGAGATCTATAAACAGTGTTTTGGCTACCGAGGACAAACAAAATGTCAAAGAGCTTCAAAAAAATTTTGCCATATGTCTACAGGTGCTGCCATCGTTGGTAATTTTTTTTTCAAATAAAAAAACATAATAATGAAAAATTGTGATGATCACATCTGCTCCATGTTCACATGTGCCCCCCCCCCCCCCTAAAAGAAATTGGCTGGATAATTTTTTGTTTTAATAAGTTAATTCGTTCAACATAGATAAAATATTTTTCGTATAATGCTTTGCTTTTCCGTGGCTTGCTAGCATCTTTTAAAAGAATGCAGACGATAAATAAAATTTTATTATTCATTGAAAAAGAAAATAGCTCAAAATTCATTTAAAAATGTTAAATTTATAGGTTATTAAATCATACATCCTTGATTACCTGTATCTCAACTTCTAAATTTTGTAAATAAAGAATTCTACAAATTTGTTCATATATTTTGTGCTTTCATCTTTATTATATATACAAAATAAATTTAAAATCACAAATATATGAAGAAATTGATAAAGTTCTAAAGATGATTTAGAAAAGAACATAGAAATCAGTATGTAAAATAAGAAACTATGAATGATTCACAGAATCGTCAGAGGAACTTGCGAGTTCATTCATAGAAGATGCGTTATTTCATCCAATTTTGTCGGCATTAAGCCTAAAATGACAAAATTTAGCTCCTTATAACGCAAACATTACAGAAAATGGATAATAAAAAGCTAAGAGATCCAAAGAAAGATACACCTCATACAGGATATTATATATATATATATATATATTCCATCGGATAGAGGCAGACAATTTTCAAATTAATTTTCTCTGAAAACTAACATAATTTACCAATTTTTGAGTTTTACTTTTTTCTATTTTTACAAGAAAGTATTGGATTCATAAAAAATTTCGAATTCCAGTTTTCGACGGATTTACACATCTTAGGGGTCACAGAACCCAAAAAACATGTTTTTACAAAATGTCTGTCTGAGTCTGTCTATCCGTCTGTGTTTAGTTTTTAGTGTAAATCGCCCAACAGGTGGCGCTGCTAGGCTGCATTTATCACGATTTCCGCAATAACTGTATCTCAAGGACTAATGCATGAATTTTCATCAAACTTCAGATTCAGTTAATCCCTCATATAAATTGGCCCTGATTAGTTTTTGGAGTAAATCGACCAACAGGTTGCGCTGCTATGTAGATTTTTTTACGATTTCCGCAATAGTTCTACCTCAAAAACTAATTCACGGATTTTCATCAAACTTCAGATTCAGCTATAACTTGACACAAGTTGTTGTTGATTAGATTTTGGTTTAAATCACCTAATCGATGGCATTGATATGCTTTCTTTTTCAGGAAATATTAACATGTATGAGATAGAAAAAAGTGTTGGGATTGCCAGATCCGACTAGTTTTTTTTTTTTTTAATACTATATATTTATAATAATATTATTATAATAATATATAATAATATTATAATAATATATATAATAAATATTATAATAATAATATTATTTATTTATTTGACTTTCAAAGATCTATTCACTATGAAAATCGCAACTCAAAACGATTAACAGAACCTAATAACCTAATAGTACAAAAGAACTATCTTCAACAACGAAACTAAATCCATTAGTATTTATACAACAGTAATCAATAAAGACGATACATAGATCATATCACACACACAACCTTTTTTCCTGATGTATATAACATCATATCAGACAATGTTTTGAAATAGAACTCTGTAATTTTCGTCATTATTATCAATATTTTCCGATGAAATAACCACACAAAATGTATATACCAACATAAGTACGTTTGCAGATATTACAGATAGATAAAAGGTGTTAAAGGCCAAATGGCATATTTTGTAATGATAGGGTTCATGAATTTTTTGTTCTATTTTGTTGATGATCGTTCTAATAATTTTATCATTACTACATCACTATCGTTAAACAAATAATCGATAATTTTATCTATTTATCTCTAACATGGAGTAATTTTTAGAACTAACAACACAGAATGATCAATCTATGGAATACGGATTTTTATTTATTTTTTAATCATTACTAAATATTGCGATATAATACTGGTGAATATTTACTCACAAAAATCTATATCATAAAACGTACAATACTAAAAATAATTAAGCGAATTATCAAAATTTCTCACTAGGAAGAATAATTTTAAACTTTTGTTAAAGAGAAAGAAAGTAAAGTATTTTTATATATCGCCTTCATACATAAAGGGATAACATTCGAAAAAAGTTAATTTCTTTTGAAATCTCCTCTTCCCCTTACTATAACGAAAAATCGTTTTCCCAATAAAAAGTTCAACAATTAATACTATTTTTTTTTTAAAACAAAAGCTATTTAATATATTATTTTAATTTTATTTATACATAAACATGGAATCGTGCAATTTTCGACTTTAGTTTTTATTTTTTTTTTCCTTCTCGGGTTTATACAATTTGAGATACCCCAAGACACGATTTAACTATTTATAGAAAATGTCAATTGACAATTATTGTCTATGGCAATTTCTGTAACCGCTGTATCTCAAGAACTAATGCACGGAATTTTATCAAACTTACAAGGAAGGTCTCCATACTGGGCATACTCAGAATATGTTAAAAAAATGCTAGTGAAAGTACTCATGTATGTAATAAAGAATCAGTTAAAATTAGCGGCGGAATTACAGTAGAAAATCTGTAAAAAAATAAAATACTTTCTAATAATTGGCGTGAAAAGACAAAAGCGGCACGCAATTTGGCGATCAGCCTTTTTCCTCGCCAAAAGCAAACGATTTTAATGAATCTGAAAATTGTTAATTGATTTTGAGAATATGCAGTTTTTAATGAATTTGAACGTAAACATGAAAGAATTTATTATTATTATTACATTTTGTATTATGCATGTTGCTTGTTGCCGATTTGAATGAAATTTTGCGATTGTTTTATTCTCCAATCCACAATTTTTTAAATTTAAACCGCTTTATCGGTTATAAAAATAACTTTTAACGCCAGATGAATAATGCTGCCGTAATACATTTCCATACCGAAGAAGTTGTTTCCATAGCAACAATGTTGAATCCACAGTGATCAATGGGGCATATTTTTGAGTTTAGAACAATTTTAATCAATTTAGATTTTGTTTTAAATCGTAAAATATGATAGTTAAAATTCGTTATAAGTACATATAAATATGTATGACAAAACTATAGTTAAAACAAACTAAAAATGACAAAGCTAAAGTTATTTAAACAAATTTAACACAAAAAGTTTTTTCCTTAAAGAGTATTCGACAAGCGTATTTTTTTTTTATTTATTTCTTCGCCAAACGGTGATAAATCGCCAAATAAACGAAATTTTCGTTATTTTTTTACGGACGTTTTACAGAGGTTCCGCCAAAATTTTTTTTTATAAACGTATATACCCATGGGAGAAGAACATTCTGTATTTTTTTCAGATTTTTCTGAGTATGCCCGTATGGAGACCTTCCTTGTTAGTATTCAATCAGTGACATGAATTGGTGCGGATTAGATTTAAGTGTATATCTTCTAATACGTGGAGCTGTCCAGTGTTGAATTCAGGGGGGGGGGGCATCCCCCCCGGATCAATGAGATGTCCCCCCGGAAGATTTGAGATTTTGTGTTTTCAATGGTCAAAAAGTGAAATCCCCCCCCCCCCCCGGAGCCACAGAAATCCCTCCCGGAGAAAAGTGTCTGAATTCAGCACTGGAGCTGTTAGGCCGCATTTTCCCGATTTCACTGATAGTTATATCTCAAGAACTAATGCATGAAATTTATTAAACATATTCAGTAACCTTCACATAAATTAGTGCTGGTGACATTTTGGGTGTATATCACTTTACAGGTTTAAATTTCATATCCAATAGGGGACGCTAGTTGAAATGTGTTTATGCATTTCGTTTGTCTGTCCTTCTGCCTGGTTTATTCTCTCTGTCCGTCTGCCTGGTTTATTCTCTAACTCCCGTAAATATACTCGGAATGCCTTGTAATTGACATGTGTTAGGCACGGTCGGTATTGAAACTTAAGTGTGTAGTATTTATAAATCGTTTAAAGAGGCACTCAAAAGAATCCAGTATGGTCTATGGGGGAAAATCCTTTACAGAGAATTTTAATTATGTTAATTTCAAACATATTAAAATTGATATGTATGTCTGAGGTGCACTACAAGATACTTATTATTATAGCCTATAGTATGTGCAGCACTTTACAGGAGCATTCAAAAGATAATCTATACTTTACGCATGATTTTTCTTTCTTGTTTTTCTTTTTTTAGTGATTCGCTGATCACTATTATACCACGTTAAATTCAAAGAAACACACTATGCTATATATATTCAAAAGTGTTGATACTATTATAAATTAACATATTAGAATGATACAGAAGAAGGATTTGTGATGCCAAAGCATACTAATATTTTCTCCCCATAAAAATGGGCGTGTTTATTCCATATAAATTTTAACTGGATGTAACCAGCATGATGTCACCATCGCTAAACTTTCTTCTATATATTAATTCTTCTAATATATTAAATTAAATAGCACTGTTACACACCAACAATGACTAAGTTATATAGCATTTCTTCGAATTTAACTGGGAGTTACAGTGATCAATGAATACAAAAGGTGGAGTTCAACAGTGCCCTCTAATTGGTATTCAAATAGAAAATTGGACCAACATATATATTTTTAATTAATAACTTCAAATATAAAAGAATTGGTGCATTTCTACCCAATACACTGAGATGCCGCTATAATGTTCATCGTAAAAATATAGCACCCTTGTTGAGTGAAGAAAACTCGAAATTGAATCAACATAATTTTTAATAAATATCTCACTGATTAAATTTGGTGAAATTGCATCCCATAGACGCCGGGATATTGTTATCGCGTAAATCCTGGAAACACACAGCACAGCAGCGCCACCTGTTGAGCAAGATGCACTCAAACCATGGAGCTATAAATATTAACATGGAGCTATATATATTAGTCTTCATTCCTCCATGACCCAAACCTAATCAGTACCAATTGACGTCAAGATCTAAGTACGAAGTTTGGTGAGATTCTATCTAACAGATGCCAAGATGTAGCTGTCGGGAAAACCGTGAAAAAAAAGCAGAACAGCTCCACCTGCTGGGCTGCATACACCGAAATCTAATCAATATCTATTTAGGCGCGCCACACACCAGTGAGACATGCAACAAAAAAGCGTGAGGCATGCGACAATTTCACCCTGTTAACAAAGAAAAAACCGGTTTGAGCAGCAGAATTTGCTTCCTGTCTCACAATTATTGTCGCATGTCTCTCTGGTGAGTGGCGCGCCTTATGTCAAGTTCAAACAGAACATGAATTCTGATGAAACTCCACCCTATAGACGTGGAGGAGAGGGGGATCACACTCCTCACTAGGAAAAATTAGCAGCAGTTTTTGGAGCAGAGAAAATGAATTTTGAAGCAGCAAACATAACTTTCGTAGCAGGTAAAAACATTTTTTGTGGCCAAAAAAAAAAAAAAAAAAATCCTTTTGTAGCTTAAATATCAACTTTTGTAACGGACACAAGTATGAAAATGCACAGTATTCATTCTGAGCATTACAAAACAAGCTGGAGAAGAAATTATCCAATATTGCAGTAGCAGTCAAAAGCGACTTGGAGCAAACTAAAACTTAAATATTATTTTTTTTTAATTCAGCAATGAAATAAACAGAATTATGGAACCTTTTGCTTTGTGCTACACACCATGCTATACATCAACATCTATTATAATTTCCCTCCGCCTATTTTTAGAGGGGAAGGGGTTGCTAAATTTTTTAAATTTCTTCGCATGCCTCCAGATTTATACACAATGAAAAGAATCCGCTAAAATACAATTTTCTGTAACATTTTACAGAATAGTTTGATTATTCTTTAAAAAAAGTACAATTTCCTTAATGGAGATCCGTGAAAGAATTCCTCTTACATAGTCCACTATAGCAAATTTTGCTCTCTTATTTTCAATTGTTAGCGATTTATGATGCGATTTTTAGCGGGTATTTTGTGTTTCGCGGCATTTTTTCCACATTAGTAAAAATAATCCGGTTTTAATTTTTTAGTTCAATATAAGTTAATCTTGTCATCTTTTCAATAAAGTTTGTTTGAAATTCGCACAGCGATTTTTTTGAGTATTTTCGTGCTCTGCGGCGATTTTTCGACATTCGTAAAAAGAATTGGTTTCAAACTTTTCGCCTAATGTAATTTTTCTTCGCGATTTTTGAATATTTAGCGATTTTTAATGTGATTTTTCAATGAGATTTTTTGGGGTTTTCTTTCGACATTCGTGTTGGAATTCCTATTACAATGTTTTAGGCCGCCAATATAATAAATTTTGTCCTGTGCGATTTTTAGCGGGGTTTTTCCGTTTCGAGAAGATTTTTCCACATTAATAAAAGGAATAAGATTTTAATCTTTAACCCAATATAGTAAATATTGCTCTCTTTTCAATAGTTTATTCGGAACTCGTACAGCGACTCTTGAAATTTTCGCGATTTTAAGTTTTTTCGCATTCCACCGAGATTATTTGACATTAGTAAAAAAAAAAAAAAAAAAAAAAAAATCTAAACAGTGAAACATTAAATGTTAATGCAGCAACATAAAATCACAAATATGAAAATGCATAAAAATTGTCTGTTTGGAATGAATGATGAAATGCGATTTTATGAATGATAAAGTAAGCCCGACAGCTTTTCAGAAAAGCGAAAGTTCAACCGGTATCGGCATAGTGGCACTGTAACGCGTATCGCCGATCAAGCATTTCAAAATATTTTTCGAAGGGACTAAACAAGAGAATCTTGCTCAACAAGATTTTTTTTATATTACCGGGTCAAGGAATACTGTAATTTACAAGTAATTATTAAGATAAATACTCAATATAAAACATTTAGTATATTTATATATTATATAGATAGATAGATATAGTTTTTTTTTTTTTTTTTTTTTTTTTTTTTTTTTTTGTATATATAGCATAATTACTCATTTTTAAATTAATCTCTTATTTTGAAACACACACAATTTTAATTTTCAATATCGCTCAACTTAAAAAAGAATCAATGATTCTTAAATATTCACCATGTGTAAATGGGAGGCTGCTCGCCCAAAGTATCAGAAGATTACGATTTTGATAGGAATATTCACCTATTATGGCCCAAATTATAAAGTTCTGATTTTTTTTTTTTTTTTTTTTTTTTTTTTTTTTAATCTCGTTAGATTCACAGTGCTAGTTATTTTAAATTCAGAGGGTGAAATTACGTGATCATCATTTGATTTGCGTCCAATCTTGCTTATGCTAAGCCAAAAACGATATATTTGAATATATTGTTTCCTATGAAAGATCTAAAAACTAATCATTATAATTAAATTTGTTTATTAGCCTTTTTCTTTACGTTAATTTTTTTAAAGGCAAATGCCTAAAAAAACTATTTTTACGCCCCTATAAAATGATCAAATTATCTCTTTTCCTTCTTCTTTTCACTTTTCATGATTAATCATGCTCCAAAACCTTTAAGTTACGATTCTGGCCGGATAATACAGTATAAAATCATTGCTGGATTATTTTCCTCATTAATTTTTTTGTATTTACTAGTAAGTGTCGTATCAGATTATGTCTAGAGCGGGAGAAGGTGTGACGGCCAAATTGAGAATGCTTAATTTTCCAGAAGTTAGATTTAAGCATCCCACTGAAAAACACTTATTTCTTCCAACTACCCAACACTTTGGTAACATACACAAAAGAGAAAATTTCACATCCATCAGCGTCTGAAGAGGAAGCTTTGTTTCAAAACTACTAAATAAAATACCACGCACAATAAATCTTTCTTGTAAAGAATACTAATATTGCCTCCGATATAAAAAAGAAAGAACATAAATCAGCAAAAAAACAATGAAATAATAAATTTTGGCATGCTTGATATGTTTCATGTTCTTTTCTATAATTACAATAAACATACATATATATATATATATATATATATATATGTCGTAGGCTAATTGAGAAATCAGGCTCCTGCAAAGAGCCGGGCTAATTGGAGAATCATCTCTCTTCATAAAAAAACCACTATCGTATTACTTTTTACTGTTATAAAATTAGTATTGTGTAAAAACCATAGAGCATTTTAAGGCAGGAATTGAATACGAAGAAGTTACTTTTAATTCGAACACGTTATTCAAGAGAGGGTGTAATTTCTTCTCTGAAATACTTTGAAATTGCAGGGAATCATAAAAATAAATACGATATAAATTCCTTTAAATGATTCAGTTGATATAATTTTTTTCACTTCAATAAGAAGTTTTTACCTCCTGGATTCACATGCAATATCGTCGTGTTTTTAACATAACAGAAATATAGTCATTTGATATTCGCTAAATCAAAATTATTTTATACTAGGAGAAACGCCTGACGTAACCTGGATCCGGCTGTCGAGAAAGGATAATTCAATAAAAAATTAAAATTTCAGTGCAAAATTCAACTTGATAATAATTAAAATTCATAAGATACAAATAAATGTACATACATTGCAGAAAAACTTTATAAATGAGCGATTATATTTGACGCACCTTTAAGCAATGTAGTTACATTTATTTGTATCTTATGAATTTTAATTATTAATCAAGGTGAATTTTGCACTTAAATTTTAACTTTTTATTGAATTTGAGTTTTATGCTGGATAGTATGAAGTGCCAAACTACAGAAAAACTTTATAAATGAGCGTTTATTATATTTGGACGCACCTTTAAACAATGTATTTACATTTATTTGTATCTTATGAATTTTAATTATTAATCAAGGTGAATTTTGCTCTGAAATTTTAACTTTTTATTGAATTTGAGTTCGATGCTGGATAGTACGAAGTGCCAAACTACAGAAAAACTTTAACAATATGAGCATTTATTATATTTGACGCACCTTTAACCCCTTCGGGACGAGAGCCTTTTACGAAATTTTTAATCTTTTGTCACCGTTTTTTAAAAACAGAAATTTGCGTCTTCTTGAATCGAGAAAATGCGCTGATTAAATAAGGTTAATTTTATAGTAAAATTTTACTGGTGAGAAAAAACAAGGATTCTGAGCGCTTCATGTGGCACGTATACGTGTCGCTCGTCCCCAACGGGTTAAGCAATGTATTTACATTTATTTGTATCTTATGGATTTTAATGAGAAAAGATAATGTCAAATTTCATTTTGGTGTAAAAATAAAATATTAAAAACATAACGATTTACGCTAATGTCAGCGAACGTCTATATTTGCACGCTTTTTGTTTCAACATGAAAAATGAACACATTCGCTAGCAGGGATTTCTTTTTCATATTGAAACAAAAAGCGTGCAAGTAGATGTTCATCTAACATTAGCCTTAGTTTTATAATAAACGAAAGTCATGGCGACATAAATTTTTGATGATAAAAAGGTTGCCTTGCCATAGAAAGAAAATTTTTCCTTTCTGCTGGCTACGCGAAATCGAAAAAAAAAAAAGAAATAAATATTAAAAATATCTTCTCAAGAAAGAAAATAATTAACATAGAATTTTCGACTGCAGAAAAGTCCCTGCCTCTCACTTAAGAAAACTAATCGTCATAACTTTTTGGTGATAAAAGGTTACTGTAAGAATCCAACGCCGTAAAAATCCCTCTTTAGAACTTCATTTCGGTAACAAAAAAATTCTTTTTTTTTTTTTTTTTTTTTTTTTTTTAAGTTTTTAAAAATTCGTATAATTTTGCAAACTATTAAGATTATTATTATTATTATTCCCGATGGTTTTCTCCATACAAGGACTTTTTTAAAAAGGGTCGCTGAAGAATTCTGAATAAACTTTACGAAAAAGAGAACGTCTCACAGTTATGGTTACAGCAGAGCCGTCCTTAGGGGTGTGCAACAAGTGCGGCCGCACAGGGCCTTGCGCCTGGGAAGGCCTCGCGCTCGAATAAAAAAATTAATACAAAATAGCTAAATATTTGTTATTCATTTTATTGTGAGTTATTTATTTTCCAAAAAAAAAAATTACAAGTGTAAACATGCTTATTTGTAAAATGTAAAATATTTTATGTATAAAATGCTCGGTGCGAATTGTGAATGTTAGAAAAGAGAATAGATTGTTTGTGGCTTATATTCAATTTGAAGGAATTGTGATAGTATAGTTTTGGCAGCACCAGGAGCGTAACGAATATGGAAAGGTGTTCTTAATAGTTTGGTACCGATGATGATTCTGACAAACTGCTCACCCTTATTTTAATGACTATTTGTAATGTTATGACATAGATTTGATTTCCTTCTTATGCTATCAAGTTTTTTTTTTTTTTTTTTTTTTAATTACAGGAGTATCGATGTTTTCCTGTGCACACGCATACGCATATCCCATTGTGTAAACATGACAGAAAGGTCGGGTTAATTCAAACCTCGTTCCCCAAACTCCTGAGGCTAAACTAAAGATTTAAAGATTCCAAAAAATGTGAAAGGTTAAATTTTAAACTGTTGTGAAGAAAAAGAAAATTTAGGAAATATTGATTTTGACTCCAATTTTTTCTATTTTTAAATTCTCTTATTAAATAAAAGATATAAACCTGTTTAATATTTGCTAATTAAATAAAAAACTTTAAAAAAGTTATAATTATAGAAAGAATGGAGTTTAAAAATCAAAAGTTTCATCTTTATCACATTTAGTACTGCCATAATATGAAGTGGGCTGAACGAGTAATGTAATCGATTAATCCTTTGACTACGAGTTTACATTTTATTAGAAATTTCTGTAACTGGCGACTATTTTAAAATTTTATTCGTAGCACGTGCCGAAATTTCCAGACGAAGATCCAGACTGGTCCACAGAAAGCTATCCTGAGCCCGGTGTAAAAAAAATAAAAACTCAGTCACTGCCTGAGTTGAGCAAAAATCACAAAAAGCAGGCCCGACCCGACTCAATTCCTACAAAAAAATCCTATATTTATTAGCCAGAATTCTGCTATACAATTGAACGTTATTTAAAAGGATTTTGCATACATATCCAAGCAAACATTTTAAATTACAGCATTTTTCAGATTATATGTCATAACTTTGAAGCCTTGTAAACGAAAAAAAGTAGATTTTTAAATATATTCCTCTTTTATTTATTAAGCCAAAATAAATTTCTGAAGATTACGTTAACAAATATACAGTCTAGTGAAACAGAAAAAGAAAAAATGAGTAAAAGAGAGCACTCCATACTTTTTAATGACCAAGCTGACGCGAAGAGATGCCAGATGTGCCATTCGACTCTGAATTTTGTCTACTTTCCGAATATGAATAAAAAAATTTAAATAAAAGTTGTCTATATATTAAAAAATTGTACTAACTTTATATTTTCAAATGGTAACATTTACTTTTGATATCTGTTTCTTGAATGACGGCAGCTCGGGAAAAAAGTATTGTTTATATTCTTTTATTTAATCTTCATAGAAAAGAAAATGTATTACGAATTTATCCATAAATTCAGAAAAAAATATATCATGCAAGAAGGTGTATCTAGAATATTAACAGAAAACTTAAACAGAATTTTTTAGTGTAAAACAAATTCACTTTATATTTTCTGATTACTCCCTAACGTTTTCCATTCTGTGGATGTTTTGATAGCAAGAGACGATCCCTTTAGGTTTAGACCATCAAAAAGTAAAATTTATCAATATACGTATGTCTCTAAAACGAATTATTAGAATGATTTGTAAACTTATATGCTAATTTTTTTTTTTCAATTGTGGTTCGTTTTCTGTGAAAATGAATGTCTGTCATAATTAATAATTTTTAATATGATTTTATTAGTACTTTTCATAATTCAAAAAGTATTATTGAAAGGAAAACAATGCCTGAAATATCCTTGCATCTATTAATTTTAACAACATAAAAAAATATATCGGATGGTTTTGGTGAAGATAATAAATAAAAGTTTGTCGCGTGTATTAACATTACCATCCTCAAATTTTTCACTCAGATAATTCTACGATGATTTAAGAGAGATATACAATCGGTGATTTTTTTTTTACAGCCCAAGCACCGTATTCGCGTATTGTGAAAGGAAATTGGTCCGAGTCTGTAGATTGCGTTGTCGGAGGTAGTATTCCCAATTTATCAAATTTTTTTATTTAAAATATCTACCAGAATTTCCGAATAGTTACATTCACTTTATTAAACCACAGGACGTCTATCATTAAAAAAAATAGCAAATTATTACTCGAAATTTCTGGTTGTTGAATAAAAATCCCAGCCAAGTTTGCAACATTGGTGCGAATGGGAGAGCATTAATTAGTTTGGAAATGAAGGGCCTCGCGAAAGTTCTTGCACTCGGCCTCGCTTTCGCTAAGGACGGCTCTGGGTTACAGAGACAAAAATTCTAAAATTTCAAGAGGCAACATCCAATTTTTTTTTTTTTTTCCATTGTAAAATGATCTTCACATTGAAAATACATAAATGGCATTAAAAAAATAAAGTTTAGTAGTGGAAATGGCGACATGAAATAAGCACAATTAAAACCAAAGAGAACAAATGCGCCCATACAGGCGACAAATAATAATAATAATAATTTTACTCGAATTACAAAATTTTTAAGGGTTTGCGTTCGGTCAGAGGACGATGTCGCATAGCATGCGGGAGATTATGGACAACATGACAACGCAAGCATGGCATGAAGACGTATATAACTGAAAATTATGTGTGTACATATTAAAGTTCTTTTACATGATTGCACAAAATAAATTCGAAAATATTACCGACTACTGGGAGGCACATGGGCTTTTAAATAGTTTAAAATATAGTTTTTTTTTTTTTTTTTTACATGAACGGTAACGAAATTTAAATATGTTGTTACGGACACGACACCTAGATCATGTTTCTTATTGCAGATGGTGTCTACAGCATTTATTAAATATTTTAAGGGGCCAGAAAAAAATAGCTCGTATACACTACTGTCTAAGGGGGGGGGGGGGGGGGTAACTGTTTGAAATACATTTACAATAATGTAAAACAACACCAAGAAACAGATGTCGATAAATCTAAAATACTTCGATAAAATAAGCGAAAAAATATTTTTGCGAATCATATTTTCGGCGCATGAAAAATACCTCTCTCATCTCTAATGACCAAGATATTTTTCGGATTTTGATATTGGTTATTAGCCCGATGTAATACAAATAAAATATTGGATTTTCTTAAACTACAACATACACGAAAATGTAAACTCCTGCTCAATAACAACATGATATTAAATAATCTTAAACTAAAGGTGTTTTTCATAGATAATTTCAACTTTTTTATGTCTACAGTCTTTAACTCGTAAGTAGTTTAATTTATATTGTAAGTTAGTTTTAAAATACATTATGGACTAATTTTGATTATAGTGTAATATGACTTAACGAATGTCTCCCATACAGTGGTGGAGTTTTGGCTAATACTTATGAAATTCGGCTAATGATTTTCCAGTTGTTTGTCTAATTTATTGGCTAATAATGAAAATTTTCTAGGTCGGGTCCTGTTTTGTGGTGCCAAAAGGGAAGAGTCTCGCTACTTGCCAACCCCTGAATTCCCTGCTGCTTTCCGCCTCTTATTTACTGGAGATCGTTTTTTAGGTGCGTTCGTACTTCTATAAATACGTAGCACCTATAGTCGTCGTCTGGTCCGTCCGTGTGTGTGTCCGCATATAACAACGCAAAAACTACCCAACCGAGTGGTTTGAAGTGATTAATATATAGAATCGTTGCAGAAATTTGTGGAGTCATTTCAAATTTTATGAAAATCGAATCAAAACTTAAAAAGATATTAATAAAAGTTTTCTTCATTCTATTAAATACTACCATACGTTATTAATTCAACGATATCCCATGGCAGATAATGATTCTAGGTTGCCATGGTGATTATTCTGTTAAATCCTATCATACGTCATTAATTCAATGATGTCCCATGATAGGTAATTAACGATTCTAGGTTGTTATGGTGATTACGTCCTATTTAAGATGGAGTCCTATTATTTCCGTATTACTGAATTTAGTATATAGAATCGTAATAAATTTTGCATTCATGCATTTTGCATAAGAGTGCAACAGCTATGGCATCAAGATCTGAATATTTGTAAAACTAGTTAAGGGGTCTCAAGACTCTTAAAATTGGAAAAAATGAAAAAAAAAAAGAACCATTTTCAACATTTAATATCTTAAAATGTATTTGATATTAAGACACAATTTTAAATGGGAATGAAAGATACGAGTATGTTCTTTCATTTCAAATATTTGAAAAATTGCAAGATGCAGAATTAGCATTTACAGGGGGCTCTAAACTGTCAGACTTTTGTCGAACAGAAAATCGGCATAACAGTTTATGCGCACGATTACAAAATAAATTTTGCAACTACAATGAAAATTTTGGTGCCTACTTATACCTCAGATTATAATAATTACACTGAACCTAAATAAATTTGTGTTTAAAGCATTTTCAAATTTTTAATACTAAGTTGTATTTAGCTAATGCAAAATTTAGAAAATTTCAACAATATAAACCCCTAAAAAAATATTTTCTTTTTACAATAAAAAGGAAATATTAGGTTCAGTTTACACAAACTAACACGAAACATATCTTTTGAAAATTCCATGGAAAAATATTCAGAAGTTTTTGAGATAGCGTGCGCGTTATGCCCAAAAGCGTCATTTGGAGAAACATGACTTCAAAGTTTTGGAAACACCGCTTCAGCTATTGGACTAGTATAATTCTAAATGCCATAACTTCTGTTCAAATGGGAATTTCAAGATAACAATTATATCAAAATGTTCAGAAAACATAGACGTTTAACATCTAAAAAAATTTAAATTTCGAATATTTTAGAGCTTTAAGAGTCCTGAGACCCCTTAAAGAACGAACGCACCTCATTTGCCACGTTTGGCGTACATACAATTTCCGACTTGTTTCTCTTTTACCCATTGAACTGAGTTCTAGATAATAAAAATATATACATATATATTACATAAATTCTCAAATATATTTTCAGTTTAATACTCAGGGTAGTACAGTTTTACTACAAACTTTTAACAGAATTTTGAACCTTATTTAATAGCAAAACAATATCACAAATTCTGCTATTAAACAAGTCGATTACGAGTTCTGTGATTAAAATATTAAATAGAAATATTCTAAATCAGAAAAAGTGGTGCCTCTGAGGAGTGTGTGCACATTGAGGCATTAAGCCTGAAGTCCATGTAGTGGTGTAAAGTAATATTTAAAATTAATTATTTGTGAACAGATAAGCCCAACTCAACATAGCATTCAATTTGGTTTAAAAAAAAAAAAAAAGAAAAAAATTACTTCCGAGATAACCATAAAAAGGTGAACACACAACAGAATTTAAGATAATAAGATTATCTAAAAGCTGATTGCTGACATCAAAATCAGTGTGTCTACAATCGATTACATAAAATCCGTAAAGCAAAGCTTTAAATAGATTATGATATTCATGAACCAAGGGTCTAAATAATTGTAGTTATCGATCCATCGATAATATACTTTTTTTATATAAAAAATATATATTTAACACATTTTTCTAATACAAAATTTAAGGGAAAGAAATATTTCTTTTTAATTAAGCGTAAATCGGAATAGTACTACATTTTGATATTCTTCAAAAAGAAGAAAACAATTAAACACGTTTCACCTAATTGCCATGCTAGATGAAAATGAAGGTATGTGCATAATATAATTACGGAATATTTTAAGTACGATATATGTATGACTGCAGCTACGTTAAAAACAGAATAACGAGTCATCATATTTGAGCCAATTAAACTAATGCTAAATGAAAGGAATACCACATATCTGCATGAAACACACATTTAAACAGTGACTTAACAAATCTGGTTGAGCAACAAGTGAATGCTGTTCAATAACACTCAAATATAATCTGACAACCAGAAAATATATCCCTCGCTCTTCATTATTTTAGTAGCACGGGGAGCGGCCCGGGTGGGAAAATATTTTATTTACTACTTAGAAACTTATAACTCACTTTTTTCCCCACATTACTCTTCATGCATAGTGTATGCTTATGCTTATCTAAAATCTTGATGCGCAATACAGGGCTACTACAAATGATGGACCCGATATAAAAAAAAATCATATTTTCGAAACTACTGCACATATTACAATAAGTGATACATGAATTTAAAGAGAAATATACTACTTTTTTTCAGTTACAAATGTTCGATGTGTGACCTTCATGTTACAGGCATACGTCCAATCTGTAATAGAGTTCGTTCCAAACATTTTGTAGCATCACTCTGTCAATGGTTCTGAAAGCTTCACAAATGCGTTCTTTAAGTTCTAAATACTTTGTTTTCGGCATTGGTGGTACATAAACAATGTCTTTGACACTGTCAGAACTTAAAGAACACATTTGTGCAGAATTCAGAACCGTTGACAGAGTGATGCTATAAAAAGTTTGGGACGAACTGGATTACAGATTGGACGTATGTCGTGTAACAAGAGGGTCACACATCAAACGTTTGTAACTGAAAAAAAACTTGGTATATTTCTCTTTAAATGTATCACTTATTGTAATATGTGTAGAAAATATGATTTTTTTTAAATCGGGTCCATCATTTGTAATAGCCTTGTATAGGTAAGATTTCGGATAGTTTAAGCAAATTGAATTTTCATGAATTGGCTTGAAAATATTTTCATGAAATGCAGTGATGGAACAGCATGGACCTCATTTTGGAGCAGAAAGTAACAGTTTTGGAGCAACAAAAAGTCACTTCGGAGCAGAAAATAAATAACTATTTTAGAGCACCAAAAAGGCTCATTTTGGAGCAGAAAATAACTATTTTGGAGCATCAAAATGTCATTTTAGTATTCTTTGACGAAATTCACTTTTTTCCGCGACTCTTTCACAAAATTCGCATTTTTTCGCAATCCTTTGACGAAATTCGCGTATTTTTCGCGATCCTTTGAAAAAATCCGCGTGTTTTTCGCGATCTTTTGACGAAATTCGCGTGTTTTTTGTGACCTTTTGATGAAATTAGCGGTTTTTTAGCAATATTTTAACGAAAGTAGCGTTTTTTCACGATCTTTTGACCGTGTTCGTGATCCATTGACGAAATTCGCGTGTTTTTCGCGATCATTTGACGAAATTTGCGTTTTATTGGCGATCTTTTGATGAAATTTGCGGGTTTTTTTTTTAACGATATTTTAACGAAAAAGCGTTTTTTCAAGATCTTTTTACCCCGTTCTGTTCGTTTTTTGACGACATTGGCGATCGTTTGACAAAATTCACGTTTTTCTCGCGATTTTTTGACAAAATTCGCGTGTTTTTGCGACTTTTTGATGAAATTTGCGTGTTTTTTGAGACTTTTTGATGAAATTTGCGGATATTTTAACGAAAGTAGCGTTTTTTCACGATCTTTTGACCGTGTTTTGTTCGTTTGACGAAATTAGCTATCCTTTGCCAAAATTTACGTTTTTTTTTTTCGTGATCCATTGATGAAATTCGCGTGTTTTTCGCGATCTTTTGATGAAATTTGCGGGTTTTTTCGCGATATTTTAACGAAAGTAGTGTTTTTCACGATCTTTTGACCCCGTTTTGTTCGTTTTTTGACGAAATTAGCGATCTTTTAACAAAATTCACTTTTTTCGCGATCCTGTGACGAAATTCGCGTGTTTTTTGCGACTTTTTGATGAGATTTGCGATTTTTTCGCGAATTTTAACGAAAGTAGCGTTTTTTCACGATCTTTTGACCCCATTTTGTTCGTTTTTTCACGAAATTAGCGATCTTTTGACAAAATTCACTTTTTTCGCGATCCTGTGACGAAATTCGTGTTTTTTTTCCAACCTTTTGATAAAATTTGCGTTTTTTCGCGATATTTTAACGAAAGTAGCATTTTTTCGCGATCTTTTGGCCGTGTTTTGACGAAGTTAGCGCTCCTTTAACAAAATTCACGTTTTTTTCGCGATCCTTTGACGAAATTCGCGTGTTTTTCGCGATCTTTTGACGAAATTCTCGTGTTTTTCGCGATCTTTTGTCGAAATTTGAGACCTTTTGATGGAATTTGCGGTTTTTTTCTCTATTTTTTAAATAAATTAGTATTTTTTCACGATCTTTTGACCAGATTTCTTCGTTTTTTGACGAAATTAGCGATCTTTAGACAAAATCCACGTTTTTCTCGCGATCCTTTGACGAAATTCGCGTGCTTTTAACAAAATTCGCGTATTTTTCCCGATCTTTCGACAAAATTTGAGTGATTTCGCGATCTTCAGACGAAATTTGCGTGTTATTCGCGATCTTTTAACGAAATTGTGTTTTTTCGTGATCTTTTGACCGCGTTTTGTTCGTTTTTTTGCCGAAATTAGCGATCTCATGTTAAAACTCACTTTCTTTCTCGTGATCATTTGAGAAACATCGCGTGTTTTTCGCGATCTTTTGGCCAAATTAGCATGTTTTTCGCAATCTTTTGGCGAAATTCGGGTGGAAAATGATCGATTTGGCTCAAGAATTATTATTGAATTGGCGCAGTTGTGCGCAATTTTGTTGAAAAATGATCGTTTTGGCGCAGAAATGCGTAGCATTATCGATTTGGCGCAATTGGCCCAGCTGTTCCATCACTGTGTAATGTGTAACTAATTAAAAATGAAAAACGACTGAAAGAACACATGAATAAACGAAGGTTTGAAAGAGCAAAAAGGTACAAGTTTTAAATTGAATGAACACATGAAAAATGAATGATGTTTCTGGTCAAGGAGGCTTGTCACCCAGGTCCCTCTACTTATTGTTAAATTACTTTGATAATCACGAATCTGCAAGAATTATACTACTTAAGTTATCTTCCAATACATTATAAAAGATCTAAATGTTGATCCTTTTCACTTACATACTGGTAGGTATAGACAAAGTTTATCTAGATGACACACATGTCTGTGCGTAACGCTGACGTCATTTTAACGGTGGCAACAGCAGACGATTAAAATTAACTTTTATTCCAATTTTTTAAACTTCTAAATATCGCACGTTTTCCGCAATTTTCACACCGTCGTTTTACCTTTGTTAAATCAAAGCGAGTAGAAAAGTTATTCTTGCTGAGTTGCTACAATTTGAAACTCGAATAGTTTGTATTATTTATTTTTACTTTAGTCTCTTTCGGACAATTAAGTAATATATGACCCTGTAACGCTTTTCTTCCAATTTTTTCATAATTTCTCCTTGATTTTCAGAAGTTTGTTTTAGAATTTAAAAAAATTTTATTGATTTGTTTCAATTTACAAAAGAAGCCATGAAATTTAAAAATTTCATTTATTAAAAAAGTTTTATAACTATCCTCTTCTTAAATAACTCAAAGCAGATTTTTTTTTCAGTATAAAGTTTACTTGTGAAAAGCTCTTGTTTATCAAAATGCAAGTTTCTGTATTAAACATTAATGTAAAATTGTTTAAAATTTGACATTTTAACGCCTTTAAGCTTTGAAATATAAAAGTAATTGGTTAGCCGAATATTCGGTATTCGGCCGAATAGTTACTATTTTGATGGCCGAATATTCGGTCTAACACTTACTATTCGGCTGGCCGAATATTCGGTATTCGGCCACAATCACTATTCGGCGCATCCCTAATATATACCCTATATTTTATGTTTATTAGGGAACTACAGTAATTTATTGGCAAAGTTTTAAAACTTTTTTTTTTTTTTTACATGACTTGCAGATGGGGCGCTGCAGTTCAAATTTACAGGCTGCTGCATAATTTGAACGTTTAAAAAAATCGAGGATTTGGAAGACACATTGTTGGAGGAGTTCAGTTTTATCACAGTGAATGGTTTTGGAGGTGAGTCATGAGGATGTGAAAGAGCACATTGAAGGATCTTCACCTAGAAGTGCAACAAACGGCAGACGAAGAAGTTGCTTCAAATGAGGAAGAAGAGAGAGGGGAGAATGTGTCTTCTACAGAGATTAAAGATATCTCTATGTAGAGTAATGCACAGGGGTTTAGGGACAATTTTTTCAGACAACAGAAAGTTGTTGCAAGTCGTGTCTGCAACTTGTTTAATGATAATGTCTTGCCCTATTTTAGACAAATCTTAAAGAGGAGGCACATTTTGGACAGCTTTTTTGAGCGACATAGATCTTCTGACTCTGAAGCTAGTGCTACTGTGAAAAGACCAAAGAGGGAAGTTACCCCAGCCAGATATAGTTCCTTGATGCGATACGCCAAGAACAATATATTAATTTCTTATAGTTTTTAGTATTAAACACTAATATTTATTATCTATAAAATGTGTTTTTGATGTATATTTTGGAGTGTTCAGAACAAATTAATTTGATTTACATTGATTCATTTGGGAATATTTATCGTTTTTCGTCGATTTTGGATTTTGTCAATTATTTAAGAACGGACTATTGGCGAAAACTGAGGTATCACTGTAACTAGGTATGAACTCAATATCAATTATTTGGCATTAAAAATTAACAACAGAAATTGCGTTTACTTTTTTTTAATTACTGCATAAAATACAATTTTTTAACCCTAATAAACAACAGGGTAAAAAAAGGGTGATTGTGATTAACTATTTTTGCTTCACTAATTTTTGGGGATTAGGGTGGGAGGGGGTCATAGTCACGTACAATTTTTTAGAAAAACTGTCATGAAATATGAAAATGTTCGCCATACAAAAGTACCAAAGTCATGTACAACTTTTTTTTTTTTTTTTTTTTTTACTGTCATGCGGTTATGAAAAAGTTCGCCATTGCTGTAAATTGGCAGAACATATGGTAAAAATTGGCCCAAAATGACCTAAATTCTTACTTTTTCAAAGATTTAGATTTCTTACATATACACATGGCTACACTATAACCTCTTATATAGCTAAAAAATGCTTTACTTACAAAATTATATATATATATAAAAAAACTTTGAAGCTTTTGTTCAACACGTTTCTGCAGTTTTAATTACAATATGCATCCCTTTGCATAGACGCACTTAAACAAAAACTAACAAAATTTTCCATAATAAAGATAAACATACAAAGTACAAAACTCAAAGTTTTTTGCTTGAAGTAATTGAATTACTTATTAGGAATATTACTCCAAACATTTTAAAAAATTGATAAATTATTTCTGTAAAACTCTCTACTTTCAATAAAATTACAGATGGCCAAAATTTGAAAATGAAAATGATTGTTACGTGCATGTCAATGCCTAGTCTTAGAAGAAACAATCTGATTTTAATTCAATTTAAGTGTGTGCAGGGGTTATTTTGCGCCGGAGCCCACCGGAGCTCAGCTCCGGTACTTCTCTGTTTTTAGTAAATATTTAAATATTGGTCGGAATTCACTGGAGCTCATAAATACAGGGCTCCGGAACCCAGTGCAATAGTGATTCTGAAAAACCGCAGCTTAAATTACCCTTTCCTTTCCCTCCCATCTCCAAGTTTCTGCATTCTTTTCTATCAAAACACATATATGTGACATAGTCTGTCGCTCACGTAGGAGATGGAGATCAAACGGCACGTAAGATTTTCTGAAAATTTTTCTTATGAATGTTTTTGCCAGTTGTTCATTCATTATATATATAAGGTTGTAACGAAAGTTTTCCGCCACAGCTAATACGGTCTGTGCAAAACAGTTCACGCTGACGTATTTGCTCATATTTTGTCAAACGATTTTTGGCATTTGAAACAAAGAGACTTGCTTTATAACACTGTGTTGTAAAATTTGTAAAAAAATATCGTTATCAGTAAGTGTAAGGTGCCTGAAATGGAACTATCATGCTACCAGATTAGAACTATCATTTACTTCCAGTTCTGTTGCAAAAAGTCAGCTATACAGAATGGCACCGAATAAAGTGTACAGCTTTAGGTACTAGTGTTCTATCATATGACACTGTGATGGTTGGCGGAATGATGGTTATATATAAAATTACAGTTAATTATATATAATTAGTATTATGTAATGGTGATTTGGCAGAAAACTTTCGTTGCAACCTAATATATATACCTTAACTTATTTAACTTCAGAATTCTGCAATTAATTAGCATTAGAATTGGGCAAAGATTTGTATTCAGAAGGAGTGATAAACTAAAAAGTGGAGCAGTTGATAATTAATTATATGCAGATAGATATATTTAAAATTGTTATTTTACTAAAGAAAAAATAGATGCTTTAAATTTTGCAAATAATGTTTGAAATATAAATATGCGGATTAGAGTGACGGGGGGAGGGGGGCACGCTACGGTTTTAGTACTGCAAAATATTAGGGCTCCGGTACTTTTTTTGTTAGAAATTAAGCCCTGAGTGTGTGTGGGGGGGGGGGGGGGGATGCATACTTTGAGCTTGCAGATGATTTTATGAATTATTTTCTACCAACAACTTACTTAGAAATTACATCCAGAAAATATATTAATAATCTGCTAGAAATAGAAATATTGTTCTGAAAATAACCTCCAGATTAGGGTGGAGCGAAAAAAAAGAATTTTTTAAAATCAAAAATGGGTAGGTGCCAAAAGTTGCCTTTATACAAGTACATTATCTGCGTGCAATATTACCACTGAAAAAAAAAATGGCTTGAGTCTGCGCTTTTGGTCCAAAAGTCGAAATTTTGGATAAAATTTGACATTTTTTCAAAAAAATAAAAAAATTCCTATAGAGCTGGCTATTATTTAAAAGTTTTATTCGAACCTTTATTATTAATGACTTAACATATTTAAACGATAAAACAATATCTTTGTTCTGTATAACAGGAGCAAAAATGACAACTTTTGGTAAAAGAAGGCGTTTCCACTCTGTTGTGTCATACAACTAATTGTTGTTTGGAATACGCAGTGGCTTTCAAATCTACCCAGGAGGTATCACGTGGAGGTGGCTGCATTTCATAACACAACAGTGCATAGCTCGACCTCGACCACCCTTCCATCTGAGCACAATGTTTCATTTATATATAGAATTGTGATTTTTTATCAAAGACTGGCATAAGTTTTCTATGCACAAACCTAGTCCATCTCTTCTCTGTATCCGCAGACGTTGGGTGATGCTGCTGTGACACTCCTTCCCGTATATTTCTGCTGCTTGTGTATGATAAGGTAAGCAGAATAATGCAGTGTAATTAATGGAATCTATTCAGCCCTGTAGTACCTTCACCAAAATTGCATCCAGTTACTGCATAGTGATTGGGAGTTCTGTTCCGACAACATTAAGGTATTTCATCTTTGAGTATGCCATCATTTACTCTACCTCTTGCATTTTTTATATGCTGATAAGCTTGTTGTTTAATGTGATGGCGATCGTCATCAAAATTGCAATAAGAATTTGCTCTCGATGTGAAAAGCTACCATTGTCCTAAATAAATTTTTTTAGTATTTGTTTTTTGCCGTTTTCTGTGATGTTTAGTAGCTGAGTAATTACCCATAAGTTTTTAGATCAATTTTTTAGATGTGGATTATAGTTAGTGTAAACCATCCTGCGGCATAAACTTGGAATACATACTTTGTGAGTGAACCAGACTGATGATAAATCAGTGCTTATATGAAAGCGAATAATTTTATGCGCATTTGTGAGCCATCTTGCGTTGGACAAGTTTCTTGGGTTCCTATTCGCTAGTTCTTCTTGAGCAATATCTTGATGAAATAGCTTTGCAAATGTCTAGCAAGTATTTCTGGTATGTGCTGAGTACCCTTTTCTTGAATTCAGGAAATAATGTTTGAAAATTACTGTCTATGGCATCAAAAATTGAAATAAGAAGGGAATAAGCACGTGGACAAAGACTTTCCTATTGGTCCGGCGAATCCCTATGGGTTAGAATCTAATTTTTGACAACGATCTTGTCTAATAAATGATGCAGAGGAAATTCATTGGACTTGGAGGTGGCATATGATCAATTGTAATGGTTCATTTTAAACATGTCCCTCTCAGAAAGGATAACAACGACTAACACATTTATCCACCTTCGATGGGCACTCACCGCCCATCAGAGTCTCTACGTTCACTCAAAAAGTACTATATTATCCAAGTTTGGCCCCAGGGATCTACAATCAAATGTAATCCACAGTTAAAGAAGGGATCTAAAAACTCATGGGAAATTACTGGGCAACTAAACAACACACAAACCGGAATAAAACAAATACTAAAAAAAGGTTATTTAGGACAATGGTCGCCTTGCATACGCAGAGGAAATTCTTATTTCAATGCTCTCTGACGATTGCCATCATATTAAACAGCAAGCTGCTCAGCACATAATAGTTGAAAAATGAGAGGAAACGATTGCATACGCAAATCTGAAATATCGACAATCAACTTTGAAGTGGATAATTATATAAATTTAATTCATTGGAAAAGTGTGATAACAGAACCTCTAATCAATATGCATTTATTGGGTACAATCTTGGTGAGGATAATAAATGGCTGAATAGATTACATTAATATCATCCGCACTGAATTACAGTGTTTGTCTTCTCTTACACAAACAGTATATAAATACGTAAAGGAGATCACAGCAGCAGCATCCAAAGTCTGTGGATCCAAAGAAGAGATGTACTAGGTTGATACATAGAAAACTCATGCCAATCTTTGATAAAAAATCACAATTCAATGTATAAATAAAACATTGAGATCAGATGGTAGGGTGGTCGAACTATGCACTGTTGTGACATGAAATGCTGCCACCTCCATGTGGTACCTCCTGGGTAGTTTTGAAAGCAACTAGATAAGAGCTGTATTCTAAACAATAATTAGTTGTATGGCACAACAGAGTGGCAACGCATTTTTTTCACCAAAAGTTGTCAGTTTTGTTCCAGTTATACAAAAAAAAGATATTGTTTTATCATTTAAATATGTTAAGTCATTAATAATAAAGGTTTAAATAACACTTTTAATTAATAATCATCTCTATAGAATATTTTTTAATTTTTTGAAAAAATGTCAAATTTTACCCAAAATTTCGACATTTGGACCAAAAGCGCAGACTCAAGTCATTTTTTTTCAGCGGTAATATTGCACACAGATGATGTACTAGCATAAAAGGCAACTTTTGGCACCTACCCGTTTTTAATTTTAAAAAATTAATTTTTTTCGCTCCACCCTACTCCAGATTGAGCAAAAATCTTTAGATGTATGTACGTTGCACACATTTTCTGTTATATGTTTAAATATACCTAACAGATTTTTAAATCCTAAACACTTTTCATTAGTAGCCCACAGATAAATAATATACTTAGTGTTATAATTCACTTAAGAGAAATTATAAAATGAAATTATTAATGAAAAATGCTATCAATTAAAATAAGAAATACACACCAGTTACAATTCAATTACACATATACACACAATGTTAACTCTTAAAAAAAAACAATCCTTTTTCAATTACACATTTAAAATACAGTAAAACCTCTAACTATTTCTTGGTGAATTACATAAAATTAAAATAAGACAGTTCATAAATACAGATAAAATTTTCTACTTTGTGATATATGTTAAACATAACTTACATTAAAAAAAAAAAAAAAAAAAAAAAAAAAAAAAAAAAAAAAAGTTTAAATATATATATTTCTCATTGATGCTGCAGATGAACTACAATGCATAAATTATGCAAAAAATAATTTGTAAAGCATCTTTCAAAGCAAGGCACAAAATTTAAAGTCTAAATATACTGGTTGCCACAATTTTTTACCAGTTGAAAATTCTTTATTTACACCTAAGGTTGTATCTCAGATGTACCAGCAGGCAAACCCTTATGGAAAGCCAATGGAATATAGCATTGAATTTAAACTATTATTTCATTCTAAAACAAAAAACATTTTTGTTTCTAATATATTAAAAAATAGAATCTCATATGTTTACATAATCATAGGGTACTGGATCAAAAGGTGGGAAAATCACTTTTCTATGGAGAAGAAGAAAAAGAAGGAATGTGCAGAGAAGTGAATGATTAACAATTTTTTGTGAGAGTAAGTATAATAATCATGTAATTCCATATGCTGCCAATGGCGGCCTTCCAACTGGAAATTTCATGCCCTGCTTTAGAAGATGCATAATTTTTTTTTTTTTTAATCTCTATTAAAAATTTTTAATTTGTCTTATTACTAAAAAGAACACTTTTTTTTGTAAAAAGAAAAAGGTTATAGAAGTGTCAGGGTTACAAAAACTTGGGATTCAAACTAGGGATTGACCGAAGCAGCAATTTTGCCGAATACCGAAGCTTCGGTCGAAGTGTACACCGAAGCTTCGGTATTCGGCAACCGAATACTTGAAACTTTTTAATGTGCATTTTTGCATATATTAGCTTTTTTAATAAGCTTTAATTGAAATTAAATTCTCAATAATTTAATTCAGTTACATTTTTATTCTAAAATCTAATTACACAAAAAAAATTGACTTCTTTCCACTCACAAATTCATTAACCCATCACTTATTTTTTATTATTTTATAACTAGTCAATACCCAAAAATAACCTATGAAAGTATTAAAATATACAGGGTATTATTAAGGATAAGGATTGTTAGAAAAACAAAAGTTCATTCAAATAATAAGAAACAATGTTGTCATTAAGCTGATTTACTGATTGTCTAAGTTTAATTATAAACATTTTGAATAGGAATGTTCTCAAAATACAAAAGGTATTACATCAATTTGTACATTTAACTATTTTCTATCAAATTATTGAAAGAATATATTTTGATTAATATTTTAGCGTTGTGGTGGTGAATATAAGAAATTTAAGCGATTTTGATATAATGGTTATAAAAGCTATAGGATAGGCATAGGGGTATACTTATTTGATGTATGTATTGTCTTTAATATACACCTTACATATACAGATATGAACTCTGATATACTTATTTGATGTGTATATTAAAGAAAATGCACATTAAATAAATTTAAATAAATAATTTAAAAAAAAAACTAATGTAGAAGTAAATAAAATTAAATGATAAGGGAAAGATGCGCATCTTCCTTACTTTTTTTTCCTCTGTTGTAGACAGTTGTTTTGATTTCACACCTATGTAGACTATTTTAGGAAGGAAAAAGTTTTTTTTAAATAAAAAATGGCCTTTGACTTCTTTTTTGTAGTGCAGCTGAACTCTGAACTCATGCACATAATATCGAAACTCATTGTTTAGCCTATTCTACTGATAAGTAAAAGAGAATTCTTCTACTTCTAAGAAAATACTTATCTGCAATTATTCGGCCGAATACTTAAAAGTATTCGGCCGAAGCCGAATATTCGGTTTACATGCCGAACCACCGAATACCGAATCAACTATTCGGTATTCGGTCAATCCCTAATTCAAACTTCTAATAGCATCACTGATGTGGGTTAGATAAAAGCTTTAATACCCTCTTTTCAGCTTTAACAAAATCATTTTCCTTTTGTATACCCCTTGTCCCCTGCAACACAGTTTTTGTTCTATGTTTCTTCATTTTATTTAAGGTGTACTGATCTTTCTAAATTAATTGCACATTCTGTAGTCATGTGCAAGCCCTAATAATGTTAACCAAGGCCTTGGACAAAAGGAGATTTTAAGACTCTTATCAACAAAAAATTGCATTCAAATGCTCAGTTAAATCAACACATTATATAATTTCGAAATTCTTAAAAATCTTGGGAACTCTGAGCAAATGCTTATTTTGCCCATGCAGTTATATGATCCAGATTGTGTGGAACAATTGTTCTGGAAAATTCCATCAACATTGAAAATTTCATCCTGCATACTTTTAATAACTAACAGGATCAAATTAGTAAATTTTGGTGCAACTGGATACTCTGGAAGTAGAACTACAGTAGAAGATCTTTATAATGCAAATCTAAAAACGCAATGCTCTGTGTTATATGGATCACATTTCACACATAATTAAATTTACCTTGTAAACATAGCCAAATATGTCTGAAACATATCAAAATACATTAAAGTATCTTTATACTGCATTCCTTGTCACTAACAGTTATCCAGATTATAAATTTGTGCATTATATAGATCATTACACATTGGTAAATTTACTTTATATGCATGGTCCAACTATAACTGGACCAAATCATTCATTATATTACTCATTTTCAAAAATGCCTTGTGTAATAATAGCAATTTTTTCATTAAAAAGTTCTGAATTAAGAAGATATGGTTGAACTGATGTTTCAAATTTAGTTTTCTAGAAAGTAGCAATTTTTTACAGTGTGGGAATTCAGGTACTTCTTAACTTCAAAATTCATTGTTCATACCTGAGAAGTTGTGCGTTATAAAGATCTTCTACTGTATATCATATAGTGATCTGGTTAAACTCATCTTTTATGTGTTTGGTAACATTAAATCAATACGACAAACAATTATCTGATAGGTAACAGCATGTCTTGATAGATCTCCCAGTCTTAACAAACAATAACTTCAACTTGACTAACTTAAACACAAATCCCACCTAATTACAACCAAAGTATGATAAAATACTAGAATAGTATAATATTCATGAACATAAATAAAGGGCCTGAAAGTTTCAAATGCTTTTAATGTTTTAGACAGAGCCAGAAAACAATGAAAAATAAGTATACAAGTAAAAATAACTTTTTTTAAAAAAACACACTTTTATAAGCATTCAATGTTCATCTTGAAAATCATGCCTAATTTTTCCCCAAAATTTTCTGATATAATACATTAATTTCTTTGGAGTGGGTTCAAACTCAATTATAAAAAAAAAAATCACTGTTTATTCTTAAGCTTTACAGAAAGGGTAAGCAGGGGATTACATTAATTTAAAATATAATATTTGCTCTGTTTCTTTATGAAAGAACAGGAAATGAAAAGACAACAAGAAAGAAACATGAAGCATGATTTAATCTTTTTCGGATTTCAAAATTGATTTCTCAACATATAAATCGTAAATTAATTAATATTAAATTATTAACTGAAAAAAGAATTTTTTTTTTTTTTTAATATTACACTCCTTATTTTTTATAATTTATTTTCTACTTTTTAGCTTTTAAAATGTTTCATTGTTGCAGTTTTACAATCATTTGGCATATTTTGGTGAGCATTTAATGGCATATCATTAAACCCATTGTTGTTTCAACTCGTATACAGTTGTACAAATTACAAAAAATATTTCGATTTATCCCCTAGGCAAGCTAACAGAAAAATGCCTTAAAATTAATGTATTAAATTATAAAAATATTAAAATGCTGTGCTGTTATAAGAAACACACCTATGAAAATAATGTTTATCTAGCATATCAGAAAATGGGTTAAAAATAGAATGCAAAATTCCATCTTTACATACAAACACCAGGTTGAGTGTAATAAAAGCCTTCACAATGAGCAGCAAACACTCTTTTTAATTTTTGGGCACCAATTTTTTACATATAGAAATGGCTTAACTGCCTGACATAGACTCTTCAGATGAGGGAGTCAGGCCTGTAGGCATGGATGTACCTCCAGGTCACCTTTATTAAGGTCTAAAAAAAGATTACAGACTGGAGTTTGTGGACTCAAGCTGCTTATAATGAGACAGAGTGTGGCACAAAGGTAAAAGTATGATACATAAGATAATAGAAAATAAGCGAAGAAACGCCATTAAATTGCCCAGCAATTAAAAATGCAAAAATGAGCAGCTGATAAATGTAAGATGGATATCAATTATGAGAATTATGGACTGGTTTATTGAGCATGGCTCAGGGTGGGGGGGGGGGGGAATAAAATTTAATAGCAATTTTTAGGTTTTAATTGATTCTATATTGGACTGTTAAGAAGTTGATGTAAAAGTTTTTAAACCTTTACTAGGATATATTAAGGTGCATTAAAAAATCGAAGATGGATTTTAATTTTGTACCTATAGCTTGACAGGAAAAAACATTTTCCAGTCAACTGACTGAGGGAAGAGGAGGTCGATGAAGGTGTCAGCACTGCGCGAGAGGACAATTATATTAACAATGGAGAGCAATTGCTTGAGAACCACGCTCCCAGTCAGGGGTATCGGAAAGGGGGAATTTATGGAGATAAGTGCCAAAAGGACCATGACCCATGAAAAAAAGCTGTAAGAGGATTGGAGAGGAGAGGAAACACTAGAGAAACCACTAGGAAAAGTCCATGTGTAAATCTATCCTTATCCAGTCGCAATGGTCCTGCCACTACTTCAACAGACAGGAATGATACAAGCTCTTGCCGTAAGAGTACAATATCGGTAAGGAATAATTTACCGTAAGAGATTTTGTAGCATTTTTGGCAAGAGCATCCATTGATTCATTTCCAAAAATTCATTTGTATACTGAAAAATGGCGAAGCATTTCACCATTGAAATTCTGTGATTAAAGAAAGCAAAAATTTCTCTTACAAAATACTGGTGTTAAAATTGAAGAATTTTGCACACTCTAAACTGTAGATGTGCTGCTCATCACAAAGAAGTTACGATTGGGTGCACTAATCCATACTAAGCAAGAATCCAGTTTTTATTTAAATTGAAAGGTAATGACAAAAATATAAGAGAAAACTGCAGAGAAGCCATGAGAGAAGTCATGACATAAAATGAGCTACCGTATTTACCCGCGTATAACTCAAGAAATTTTGGACAAAAAAAGACTTTAAAGCTTGGGGGGTCGACTTATACGAGGGTCCTTTTATTTTATTTTACAAGAAGTCAAAAATGCCCTTCTGAAAGACAATTATTCTCTTTTCGCATTCCATAACAGAATGACGCTGTTTACTGTCGATTTCCATACCATGAGAGAAAAAGAGGAGACTGAGTGACGGGTTTGGTCCTGGCGATGAATGTACGCCTACTAACCCCCCCCCCCCCCTCCTCCCTCTGACAGATCAGTGGATAAAACTCCGAGAATGTATCACCTCTATGTGCAATTGAATCGTCCGCGAGTGGCTAGAAACATGTGACTCTCTAAAAATACGTGACCCGGGTTATATCTTGGATGTTCTTGATAGTACACATATTCATTATTTCTTCGTTTAACTTACTGCACTTTTTCTCCTTGTTTCTACTGATATGGCTGATTTAGTTATTAGAAAACAGAAATGCAATTCATACGCAACTGGATTTAAACTTAAAGTTATTTCTTTTGCGGAAAGAGTCTAACAACTGTGCTGCTTCTCGTCAGTTTGAGGTTCACGAAAAATTGATTCGTGATTGGCGAAGCTAGAAAACATCTCAAAATCAATAAAAGCTTTGCGGCGTGGAAAATCGCCCTTCCCAGAACTCAAAAATGTATTGCATGGTTTTATTGCTACTAGAACTGGCATACGTTTACGAGCAATGAAGCTTCCAAAATAAGGAAAGTATGGTGTTCCAAACCGTTTCGTGCATCAGAACATTGGTGCACTAGATTTAAGAATCGTCATGGTTTGACTTTACGCCAGCGCACTAAACTGGTACAAAAATTACCATCTGACTTGGAAGCATAGATTATGAAATTTCAAAAATACGTCATCGATCAAAGAAAAATTAAATCTTTTGAACTTAGCTATATAGGAAATATGGAAAATCCTCTACCAGAAAATAAAACAGTGAATTGCAAGGGGGAAAAAAGCATTTTGGTAAAAACGACTGGGCACGAAAAAACCCGTTTTACTGTCGTTCTTTCCTGTTTGGCCAACGGTAATAAGCTTCATCCGTTGATTATTTTTAAAAGAAAAATGCTGCCGAAAAACGTTACATTTCCTTCTGGTGTACTGATTCGAGCCCATGAAGAGGGGTGGATGGATGCTGACGGAACAGTCGACTGGCTTAAAAATGTGTGGGGTAAAAGACCGGGAGCTGTTTTCAAAAAACCTTCCCTTTTAGTTTACGACTCGTTTAGCGGCCACTTTTCTGAAAATGTGAATAAAGCGACAAAAGAACTGAAAACGACTGTAGCTGTAATCCGGGGTAGTTTGACATCCGTCCTTCAACCCCTAGACATTTGCCTCAAAAAGCCCTTCAAAACAAATGTTAGAAAATGTTGGACAGAGTTGATTTCATCTGGTTGTCCAACATTTACAAAGGGCGGTAACATTAGAAAGCCCGACATTGCATAATTGCCCAGTGGGTTAAAGATGCGTGGAATCAAATTCCTTCCGAAATGATTATAAAATCGTTCAAGAAATGCTGCATATGCAACGAACTAGACAGCACAGAAGATGATGCCAATTTCGAATGTGATAACGACGAGGAAGAATGTCGCGATACAGAGACTGAAAACGTGTATCGTGATGAGCCGATAACGACGGAGGATTTTTGTGAATTGTTTGGCGATTCCGATACTGAATCGGACCTTGAATCACTTTAACTTTGTATATTACTTTAGTATTTTATTATCTTCATTATTACATATTTAATACTTTTTTTTCCATATGATTTCGAATAAATGAAAAAAAAATTAAAGTTTCTTTATTATTGTACATTTAGTACATTCCTTTTTTTTCCATGTGATTTTGAATAATGTATTTAAAAAAAAATTCAAATTTCTTGATCGGAAAAGTAGGGGGGTCGACTTATACGCGGGATTTTAAAAAATTCAAATTTCTTGATCGGGAAAGTAGGGGGTCGACTTATACGCGGGATCGACGTATACGTGGGTAAATACGGTATATACAATTTTGATTCTTAATCCGTAATTCCCATCATTGAATCCTGGGGATTCCTAGATAAGAATGGACAAAAAATTGATGACAACTTACAGGTTAAAAATCAGGTTATAAAATGAATTTATTTAATAAAATCACTAATTTTCAAGTTTTATTAATAATGGTTAAATAAAATTCGCCAATAAAGAAACTAACCTTAATGTCAGCTTTGTTCCAAAAAGACAAATAAATATATGTCTTAAGTACACAAAAGAGAAGATAGATACTTCATGCAGCATTAGTATAATTAATATAAAAATGCATATTACTTTTTAGCAGTTACTTAACTTACACTAAAATAAGACATTTTCAAAGACTATCAGATTATCAATGTTTGGATAAGAATGGATTTAGATCCAACTATAATGCAAAATGATGGATAGGAGCTTCTTTTTAATAATGGCATTTATTACTCCAGGTAACAGTAATTCCTTAGAAAAAATAAACGCAGTTTTGAAAAGTTGCATAAATTGTTTTTTCCATGGAGTGGTTCTTTCCATATTATGAGACTCACTTGATAACTTGAATTAATAGGAAAAGGAAATACTATTTATTAATAATTGAACTAGAGGCTCTACGATACACTTACTTTAATAATATGATAAATCATTGTTGTAAAATTACCAATTTTTGTTGAAACAATAATACACAATTGCAAGTAACCTTTAATTTTTTTATGTACAGTCCGGGTAAAAAACACCCCACCCCCTACTAACTCAGCCACAAATCATTGTGACTGGTACCAATCATTTAGTAACAATTACTAAATAACGCTATACTTAAATTTTGCTTAGTAGCTCATTGACATAAATAGAAATTGCACCAAACTTGAATTTTTTCATTACTAGCACAGGCTTTTAACATCATATTTGGATCTTTAGGCATATTTTACCTTTGGATACCAAATAGGAACTCATTCAATCAAGTAGTTTAGGAAATAGGCACGGTTACAGTTTGGAATTTCCAATGTTAAATTTATTGTTAATTGTTGCATAACAGATTGCAATGTGGGTAGTGTTTTAACACATTAAGCGCCACGTCAATCACTGGTGACTTACACTGAACCTTTGGTTTAGAATGCATCATTCACCGATGAAAATATGGTCTAAATTATGATATAAAACTAAAAATATATATATTGTTTTAAGTAATTACTGAAAATTTATTTAAAATTTACTTACTTTTTATTTATTACAGGATTATACTTTCATAAAAATTACTTAAAACTTTGTAAATTTTTCGTGTTAAGAATAATTCAACAAATATTTGGCACAATGAACAGTAATTTTAGATTTCTATTTTTGAAGCTGCTAAAAATCAATTTCTGTTAATTCATATTTTTGTCCTGAAAATTAAATTTTGAAAAAATATATTTTATGAAAATAATATGAAATGTAACCAAAGAATTTTTAGACAGAGTTATGGAAGCTTCAAATATGCAAATCCAAAATTACAGCTCATTCCACCAAGTTGCTGTTATGCTTAAAAAACTAACCAAACTGCAATGTGTATTGCAACGATTAAAAATTAAGATTAAGAATCTCAAACTTTAAACTTGCATAATTCCTAAACTACTAGATCGAATGACTTCCCATTTGGTATCTCACTGTAAAATGTGACAAAAAATACAAATAGGATGTCAAAATTAGGTGTTAGTATTAAAATTTTTCCAGTTTGGTACAATTTCTATATGTAAATGATCCCCTAACCTAATTTTAAGTATAGCATAAATTAGTAAATGTTACTACTAATTATTAATAAGTTATTGGTACTAATGGTACCAATCACATTTTTATACAGTGATTTACAGTAGAGTTAGTAGAGGATGGTGCTTTTTTCTTTAGGACTGTAGATTTTATATGTTCAGATCTTTATTCAAGGAGTTACATAGAAGCAGAATAATTTTTTAATATACATGAACTAAATTCTTTTTTATTTATAAATGCAAATTTAGATCATTGTTTCACAATGTTTCCACATTTAATAATAGTTTTCTTTTTTTAAAAGCACATCTGGTAAATAAAGAGTTAAAAATTCCTGCTGAAATACATTTTTTTTTACATAAAAGTGACATATAATATAACGTTTTCACAATGTAACAAAGGAGAACTTTTTTATGTAATTTTTTTTTTCTTTCAATTACTGTAAACTTTAAATTTATAGTATATTGTTTAAGAATACAGGAATTGAATGAAAGAAATAAGCATTTTAAATGTATATCATTAAAATTAAAATACTTACTATCTGCAAATTTGTTCTGTAATTCTTGAATCCTCTGACTAAGGCTCATAACGTACCATAAAAGTGCACCTACAATAGCTAGCATAGAGAAATAAGACAATATTTTAGCTCCTTCAACAACACGACAATTACAGGTCTTGGGAGGAGGATTTCTACCACCTTTTGAACGAGAATTTGATCGAAAGGGCCTAGAAAAAAAAATGCACAAACATTACAAACTTATAAGAACAAATCCTAAAACTCAGCTATTAAAATATCAGTCTTTGAGCAATATAATAAAGTTTGAATGAATCTAAGGTAATAAACAATTCACAAGAAAAGCCACAATATAATTCTAAAATAGCAGTCAGCAGAGACATCATTTTGGGATAGCAGGGTAAGGCAATTGCTTTTGTCTGTTTTTCAGGTTTTTTTTTTTTTTTTTTTTTAAATCAATATCTGTTTCTGTACTTTATCATTAGATGAACATTTTCATTTGTTTTTACCAATATACAGTGAAATACGGTCAACACGAAACTGAGGGGACCAAAAATTTTTTTCGTGTTAAAAGAATTTCACATTAAAAGTTTCGTAAAAAAAAGAACAAAACTCACAAATATTTTCAACGTCGTCAAATTTTACTTCGATTTCCTGTTAAACTACTCGTAAGTTGCATCCATTAGGATAAAAAGCAAGTAAAAAAATATTGTTTTTTGTGAAAAAATCAAATATCTTTTTTTTTTTAAGTGTCTTTTTCAGCATTCTGAGATCTAGCTTGTTTAAACCAAATAAGCAAAGCTGTCTCTAAATCTTCATGCTTAGCCGTCCTCATATGTTTTCTCTCTGACTTAAATATATACCGCACTCAAACATTAATGTAACGGGATCCTTGTTTTTTATTTTTGTTGAAAAAGTAGAATTGGCAATGCAAAACTCTTTACAGATTTCTGTTTTCGTCCTTTTTCATCAACTGCTTTAAGCAGTTTCATCTTCATTTGAAGCGAAATGGCAATTTGTTTCCGCACCGATTTCTGAACCATTATTCTAATAAAACATAAGCTAATTTACAAAAAATACGAAATTCACTGATTTTCACCCAAAATTCACCAATTTTAACTCTAACTAGCTCGAAAGCGATTTTTTTTCGTGTTAAAAGAAAATAAATGTATTAAATTGCATAGTATACTGTCTGGACTGCTAAATCATTTCGTGTTAACTGATTTTTCATGTTAAGCATTATCGTGTTAAACGTATTTCACTGTATATTAAAAATTGTGTGAAAGAAAATACAAATATTCCTTTGAAAATGCCTATGAAAAATTAACAGAAAATCCACAGCATAATTGAAGGCAAAAGGAGTGGTAGTTGTTAAGTAACAAACATTAAATTTCGAGAAGTAAAATGGAGTATTGAATTCGAGAATTGAAGTAAAATGTTTTTTCTTTTAATAAAACAGAAGGGTTAAGAAGAATCCACCAAAGATGTTGGAATAAATAAACTATTTTGTATTATTTCAACTATTGAAAAGTAGGGTTAACATTTTTCAATCTTTTGGAGAATTTTCTTATTTTATAAATTATGTTAGTCAAGGATTAGAAAGCAAACTCCAAAAATATAAAAAGAATGACACTAAAATGTGAAGTGTGATGCTGTTTCTTGTTAACAATGTTTTCCAGTTTACTGAGAGTTGATAAATTAATTCTTAAGCCTAACATGACTTCCAGTCATTTTCAATATTTATTTTTTAAAACTACAGCAAATGAAAGAGACAGGATGCAATACTTCACCAATCTTGGTTTCAGCCTATATTCATTGATCACATGGCAGTTCGACAACTCATGTAAACCTGCCTATGTTGATTCTGTGACAGCCAAGATAGACAGAAGTATCGCAGTGTGTCTCTTTTGTTGGCTGCATTTAGAACGCAAAAATAAAACACCATTCTCGAAACTTTCTTTTACATGACAGGGAATTAATTTTATTTTTTCTGCCTTTTTGATAATTTAAGGGTGCCACAAGAGCAGGTCTGAAGCTAAATGATCTTGCAATCCTGGCAGAATAGTACCTAAGGCTGTAGCCAAAGGGGTGTTTATGGGGTTCAAGTTCAAACCTCCTCCAAAATTTTACAAAATACTTATTTATTTAAAAAGTTTTTCATTTCTAAGAACTTTTCATTTTTAAAAACTTTTTGCCCGAAAAAAAGTGCAGACTAACATATTGTATAAATTATGCAATTGCTGGAAAACATGTATAAGCAACTATATTAAAATTTAAAACTAAAACCCTTTAGAAAATATTTTTCTAACTATGACACTGATTGCACCTCCTTAGCTATGGTTATGGACCTAATTAACTTATCATTTCGCCTCAAATCCATCTCCCTTTTAACCATTCAATTTCTTATGTACTTCACCATGTAATGATCATATTGTTACACATAAGATCTAACACTGATTTTATTATTTAAAATATAAGGTTAAAAATTTTTTGGGTGAGTTCTTTTTTGTTTTTTAAACTGTAGTACTAAAATAATACATAATATTGATCATTACTTTATTTGTCATCGTTAAAATCATAATAATTATTTTTATTTCTAGTCATAAAAACCTCAAGATTACACTAGCAGACTTTGAACCCTCTATGGTCTCTAAGTCCTTCCTCTCCACATACTAGTTGCAGCTGTGCACGAGGACTGACCAAAAGTACCACAGTTGGAAAATACGGTCTTAGATAACAATATATTAAATTCTTCATTTACCCGTCATAGATACGATACTAAACCTGATATGACCCATCATCTTCTTAAATATTTGACTGTTTATAAATTGGCTCCTCAAATAAAATATTTGAGTTGAGTTTAAGGGGGAAAAACAATTAAAAAATAATCATCTTGAAACTTCTTTTATACATATTATTTACACTCACAAATTGGCCAACAATAAACAAAAAAATAAATGACCGTATAGTACAGAGAAACTGCAACTGAAAGTTACTTATGCTATCAACAGTAGCATAGCATACGGGTTATTTAAATTGAGGTCCACAATACCTAAATTGTGAAAATAAATACAGTGAGTATGACACAATGCACAGTTAAGGGTGTATTCCGATCCAAACTGCTTATTTTCTGATTCATTTTAAAATTCATTATTGCTCTCAAACGCATCAAACTGGGAAATTCTCTTATTTAGAAACTATATAATGTGCCGTGCTTCTTAATTTTTTGATAAATGCAGAAAATACTGTAAAAAACACTGTCAAAGTTGGCGTTTTGAACTGAATTTTCCGAAGAGGGTGATCTGGGATTGAAAAAAATGGTCATACTGAGAAAATAGTTGTCTAAAAATCAAATTCTAATTAATTGAGCTGAAAATGAAATCACACGGCATGTTAAACATCTCTTCAGAAATCACCCCAGCAAGTTTCATGTTTTTACTTTTAAAAATGAGTCTGAAAATGTCTCAGAAAATTTCGAGCTGTTGAAGGTGGAAAAATATTTTTTCGAATTCACCCTTAAGGCGTATTCGTGCCTTCCCTCCCGGTGAAGACACTCAGGAGCTAATGCTAATCCTATGGGGATGGATTTTTCGGCACAGATGTCATATTCGCCCCATATTGGCGCGATTTTTTTCTGACGCCAGTATCATATAGGCAACGGGTACTTAATTTGCGCCAAAGTGTCGTTATTTTGCTTGATGTGATAATTCGGATTATGTTTTGTTTATGCTGTTGATGTTTTCGCCAAATTGGCAACCGAAAAAAATCACGCCAATATGGGGCGAATATGACATCTGTGCCGATTTTTCTAATATCGCGTTTGCATATCGACATTTTTAAATAATTCTTTTTGCATTGAATAGCCGAGATCCGTTTCTACATCACACATTTTTTACTTTTTCGATTTTGGTCGCAGATATTTTTTATAAAGTTACTTTCACTTTCAAAACCGGTTCTGAAAATGAAAGTGTCATTCTAAAAAATATCTGCAACCAAAAGTGAAAAAGGTGCGATGTAGAGACGGATCTCGGCTATTCGATGCAAAAAAAATTTAAAAATGTCGAAATGCAAATGAGATATTAGAAAAATCCCTTCCCATAGGAATAACATTAGCTCGTGAGTGCCTTCGCAGCCAGGGACAGGAGACTTAAGAACAGACTTGTATTTTCAAAAGTTAAAAGAAAAAAAAAGGGGTACTTTTCCATTATACGGACACCATTGTCGCCAAGGCATGGTGTCCAATATATACAGTCGAACCCGGTAATAGCGTCCTCGGTTATAACAACGTCAAATTCTGCAGTTAGTCATTTGGTACCTACATCTTTTTTATACGGTCATGTGCAAGAAAATTGCTAAGGTTGATAATTTTTTTTTTTTTACATGATTCTTATAAGGTATGACAAAAAAGGTAACAAAAGAATAAAATAAGAACATCCTAGCCTTGATATCAGTTATCTACTACAAGCTAATCTGTGTTCAACTTGCTGAAACTTCTATATATTTCATGATTCATTTTAGAAAATTGCGTAACATTGTGTAGATTTGATGGAATGTTAACTCATTAAAGCTGGTTGGCAAGAAAACTTGCTATGTAAAGCAAACAAAACTTTTAAATTTGAATACTACCAGTATTTTAGTTTGGAAATTTTCACATTATCTAATCACAAATTTTGAGCGATTAAATAATTCAATATTAAAATGTGAAAAAAACTGGTGTCGAAGAATTAAAAGAAGTGCAAAAGGGGCTCGTCTTTAATGGGTAAAACAAGCACAAGGAATATAAAGAAGTCTTCTATCTAGATTAGACTCAGAGACATAATATTAAGCCATTTTCACACTTGGTACTGTGTGAATGTGTTAAACCCTGTCAACCCAGATACAAACAAGCAAATAAAATTGACATGAGTTCGTTAAAAATTTTTGCGCCTTCTAAAAATCCAAGGTCTGCTCCCTTTTCCATGGCCCAGTCCAACACTGGCTTACATATAAATATATTCATATACAGGGCATGTGGTATCCCATAAACATTATATTTACTGGGAATCTTTGGTACCTACTACATTTACTAGGTACTTTGATACCAAGACACAATTTTGAAGAATTGCTAGCCACAGTACAGAAAATAATTATTTCTAAATGAGAACAGGTGAAGAAAATATTGAGTAAAGCACTAAAAACAATTTAGTAAAAGCTAGCGAGATTGTCAAGTAGTTTTTAAGAGAAAAAAAAAAAAAAAGGAAGGAGGGACGAGTGTAAGACAAACTATTATAAAAAATAAAATTGTTAAACACAAGCAACATTACAAAATATAAAATGACAACTGAAAAGAATTTTCTTTTAACTCATAAAACTTCGATAATCCTTATGTAGCATAGACGTTATTGTGGGGGAAAATAAATTCATAATAAAATGTTATAATAAAAAAAGAGTGCTTTGTATTCTTTCACGATGTTTATGTTCTTCCATTATGTAAACATTTATGTTGTATAGCAGAAAATAAAGGATGAAAACTTACTTCTTAAATCTAACTTTTCTCTTTTGTTTAGGCGCTTGAAAATGACTAAAAGAAGGTGAATCTAAAGAATCACTAGAAGAAAAACCCAGAAGCTCGGCGGCTTCTTGGCTATTATTATTTAAAAGTTTTGGAGGATTGTTCTCCATATCAGTATTTTTATTAACAAGCGATATCATATAGTAATGTTATTGAAAGGAGTTAACAAAAATATCACGTTAAGAAAATAAACATTATCAAAATCTTCGTAATTTCAAGAGGACACGTGAAACTAGACATCAGCTGGTAAAATGCAGACGACACCAATGTATAAATTTCATAAAATCGTACGTGTAATGAATTAATAAGTTAAATTTTCGTAATTCCATGCATAATTGCTAGCGTACAATTACAGTAACTTAATTTAACGAAACACTAAATTTTTATTGACATTTGATTACACGAAATAACATTTTGAAATCAAAACATTTTAAATACAAGCCACATGCCCTCTAACGGATAAATTTGTAACTATCATTGTTTTTATTCTTTTTCCGCACCGAAGAAAAAAATGCAAATTTATTATTTGAAACGCAAATGTATGTTAATGTATGTTATTTTAATATTTATAAAAATTAATTGAACTTCTTTTATTTTTCTAAATTTCATTTATTCTTAAAAAAGTTAAATGTCAAGAGAAATGTGATTTTAATTCTTTTATTTTATTTTTGCTAATACTTTTTCTTAGCAAGTTAAGGTATTAAAATTATTTGTTCATAATTTATCTTATTTTTGATTCACAGTGATTTATTCTTCTTATTGTTTTCCAAATAAAAGTATTTGTTTTATAAAAGACTATTACGGAAATCATGGTATGTCAGGATGGCCGAGCGGTCTAAGGCGCCAGACTCAAGGATATCCTTCTCAGCATGGCTGAGGTTGAGTGTTCTGGTCCACGAATGTGGGCGTGGGTTCGAATCCCACTTCTGACAATATCTTTTTCCTATTTTTAAATTTGCTAATCAATATGCAAACTTTGTTATTTACTTTTTCAGAGTTTTATAGTTTTATACGCTTTTAATAAAACTTGCTAATCAACATGCAAACTTTGTTATTTGCTATTTAAGAAAACCATATAACCTTTAATAGAACAATGTTAAATATTCAAAATCTTGTATTCATATGCATGCAAACATGGAAATAATTTAAGAATTACATAATCCACCTATACACAAATTCCGTTTAAAGAAAGGACAGCCTGAATGAATAATTATATCAATTTTTATTGATGATGGAAATATTTATCAATGGCTTACATCTAGTACAGTAAGCGGAGCTAATAAAAGTTCGTGCAAATATGGTTTGGGATTACATAGCAATGTAAGTGTAGTACATTAGTTCTGGCCTTGCAAACGCTCTGATTAGTGTTATATTTATGAGGTAAGTGAAGGAGGAGAAAATGTTTTCAGAAGATATTAAAAGTTTTTCTTTTTTCATTATTCAGAATAAATTTGGTATAGATATGTGTTTAGTTAATTTTGGAGATATATTTGTAAAAAAAATTATAAAATTCTTCAATTATTTATGGACTTTTCTAATCCAAATATCCGATCATGAAAAATGAAAGTACTCATCGCTGCAATTGTTTTTATCACTAGAATCAAAAATGATGCCATTGTTGTTAAATTAAAAACTTGTTTTTACCTAAACGTTTTATTGGTGCAACTTTTCAATTTTTTGTATGTTTAAAAACTCAATCATGAATTACAAACAACAAAAGTTACAAGCCACCTTAAAATGCATATTATATGTGCTTGGTGCGTAAATACAATTTTCTCATATATAAAATAAAATTAAGAGTAATGGATTTTTATTTATTTATTATTTTATTTTTGGTCTGTGTATAGCAAAATAAACTTAAAAAAGAAGAAGTATTATCAAAATTCACCTATTTGGAATAACTTTTGTACTTGAAAAACGTTTTACAATTGTGTTACAAAAGTTTTTTGGTTCAAATTTTCATGAATTACAAACAACAAAAGTTGCAACCCAGCATACAATGTATATTAAACGTGCTTGGTGTGTAAATACAGTTTCATCATCTATCCAATAAAATTAAAAGTTAGTTTTTTTTTTTTTTTTTTTTTTTTTTTGCACGTATTATAAAAAAATGAACTTAGAAGAAGTATTATCGACATTCACTAATTCGAAAAAAGAAAAAGTTATAATAATTGTGTGACAGTGTTGAGTTTATTCTGTAATAAGAACTAAAGATGGCAGCACTAAATAAAATTTTTGATTCTGTATAAGATAAGTTCAGAGTGGAGACAAATTATAAATTATAATGGAAAAAATCCATTAATAATTCTTAAATTACAGCATTTTCTTTCGTGACTTACTTATTATAAATGTCACGCGTTAAACCCAACTTTATTTTGTTATGAAACTATTTCCACTTTTATTTTTGTAAAACGCTTCATTATGTAATTCTTGGAAAAAATAATTCTTAGTTTTAATAAAAAAATATATATATACCATTAGGATTTTTTTTTTTTTTTTTTTTTTTTTTTTACTTTTATTGCTTTTTAGTAGCTTAGGACTTTTTAGTACCTTTATCGGATCTGGATGAATGCTAGAAAAACTAAACATGAAAGAGCTTTATATTAACTTCGATCGCAGTGACATCTGTTTGCTGAAAATAGAACTTTTTTTTTTTTTTTTGCGATAATGACTAGCTTTTCCTTTTCATGTCTGAAAAATCCTTTTAAACCCAGAATTACATCTTTAAAATATATATATGCTTTGCTTTTATATAAAAATGATGTCGTATTTTTGAGAAATTTGATTAAGAACGTGAAAAAAAGATTATTGAAGCAAAAATTAATTTCACATTCCTCCACCCCCATTCAAAAATCAAAAGTTGAAATTTTTGACACTATAATACAATAATTTTCATTCGAGATAGATTAGCCGTCGAAATTTGTGCCACCAGGTCCAGGACCAACGCTTTGCCGCGCGCGGCGCCCTACCAAAGCACTCAGCCAGTCCCAACGTCTCTGATTGCAATGATACTCTATACGTCTATACAGTACATTATACAATCATTTTTTCCACTCAAAAGAACATTAAAAAAAAAAACTAGATCAAAAATTTTATAGTTTTACACGAAGGCAATGTTATTTCGAATTGCATCAGAGATTCTCGGGACCCTAATAAGACCCCATCTGCCGCAGGGCCCGGCACTGGGCAGCTGGGCTGGCCCTAGTCCGATGGTTACGCTGGCACTGTGCGCCACACTTTATTAGATTATTATTATTTTTTTTTTTTTTTTAGTGCCTCAACAAGCATAAGTTTAAGTATATTTGAAAATGTAATAAATATAGAAATGAAAACGATTATCATTGTGTCAAAAAATTCAACTATTGAATAATGGTGGTGGTGGTGGCGCGCGTGTGTGTGTGTGTGGGGGGGGGGGGGGATATGAAGTTATTTTTATTCTTACATGAATTTATTACACGTACTGAAAATTTTAGATATTCTTAAGATCCATTATTTTGAAAATCAGACAAGTGTCATGGTTGTATTTTTTGTTTCGGTTGATTTTTTTTTTTTTTTTTATGTTGAAGTAGATCACATTTAATGAATAATGTGCAATTTTGAAGCCCTGAAAAAATTTTTCCTTCCCTGTAGAAAATGTCAAAGTTCAAGGTTGTAACCGTCATTTTTCATAAAAAGTGAAATGCGAGTATGTTTGCAAGGCTAAAGCTTGGGAGAGCAACGACATCCCAAAATTCTTTTGTGATGAAATATTAGTATAACACATACCTGCTTAGTAGACTGTATTCGTTTCCATGGGGCATTGTTATTTTACATTGTTATGTTGCGTCAAAATGCAATGAAAATGACGTTTTTGTGCGTTTTCCGCACGTATTTTCTTATTTAAACAATAGTACCCCAAACTTTTTCTTATAGAATATCAAAGTGTACTACTAGGACAAGCTAAATAATATAAAACTTTACCAGAATATTGCTGCTGTTAGCAGGAATAGTCTGTTAAATATTCAAAAATTTCAAAATAGGCAGCATTTCAATTAGTCTTTTCTCAAAACAGCATCACGGTTCAATAAAACAAAATATATCACGTAGTAGTTGGAAGTATGTACAAACACATGGAAAAGAAAAAAAAAAGTGGGGTTTCGTCATTTTTTTTTTTTTTTTTTTAAATAACAAAATTTACAAAAATTCACAGTCAAAATATCCCGTTTAAATTTCCCTTTTTTCCATTTAGAACAAGGAAGGGGAAAGAAAAAGAGATATTCCATTTTCTCATAGGGAAAAAACATAGCTAGCGGAAAGAGAACCGGGATGTTTCGTTTTCTGATAGGGAAAAAGTATGATAAATGACAGTCTTTTTTGTGACTTTTGACATTTTTTTTTATATAAAAATATGACGAGACCCCACTTTTTTTTTTCTTTTCCATGTGTTTGTACATACTTCCAACTACTACGTGATATATTTTGTTTTATTGAACCGTGATGCTGTTTTGAGAAAAGACTAATTGAAATGCTGCCTATTTTGAAATTTTTGAATATTTAACAGGCTATTCTTGCTAACAGCAGCAATATTACGGTAAAGTTTTATATTATTTAGCTTGTCCTAGTAGTACATTTTGATATTCTATAAGAAAAAGTTTGGGGTACTATTGCTTAAATAAGAAAATACGTGCGGAAAACGGACAAAAACGTCATTTTCATTGCATTGTGAGGCACCATAACAATGTAAAATAACAATGCCCCATGGAAACGAATACAGTCTACTAAGCAGGTAGTGTTATACTAATATTTCATCACAAAAGAATTTTGGGATGTCGTTGCTTTCCCAAGCTGTAGCACTGCAAACATACTCGCATTTCACTTTTCATGAAAAATGACGGTCACAACCTTGAACTTTGACATTTTCTACAGGGAAGGGAAAATTTTTTCAGGGCTTCAAAATTGCACATTATTCATTAAATGTGATCTACTTCAACATAAAAAAAAATCAAGCAAAACAAAAAATACAACTATGACACTTGTCTGATTTTCAAAATAATGGCTCTTAAGCATCTCAAGATCTAACATCATTTTTTTTTTCAAATATTTTAGACTAACTAGGGGACTCTGCATCCTACGAGCTACGCTCACCAACCCCGTTCAGACACCGCAAACTCCAAAAGCACGCTAATTTGATCGGCTTTAAAAAAAAATTCGGAAGAATGAATTATAATTAAAAAAACAGTGGCAATCTCCCTATTTACGGGTTGTTTTTGTCTTTGATTAAATCAGATCAGTGAAACATGTGAAAATAAGCTAATATAAAATCAATTAAGTAAACAGAATCTTTGTCTCCCGATATTTTTTAACAACGCTTAAGAAAGTTTTTTTAAATAAGACATTTTAAATATATCGGTTTGAATCTGACGTAATTTTCACCAAAGTTTTCTTTCTCTTTTTAATATTCACGAGAAAATACTTTTGTTGTTAGAAAGGAAATATTATTTGCGCTGTCTTAGAATTCTCAACAATAGTTTAAAAAATATTATCTCAAAATATAAAATAAATATCTCGCGCAATTTAAATTTAAACTGTTTTTAAATATGACGTAATTTCCTCCATTTGGGACTTTTAACACATATTAATGAATTTATTATTTTACAATTTTCTTTCTCTTTTAAAATTCACGTGTAAATATAGTTTTTATGATGTAATTATTAATATTTTCCTGCTTTTAATACGTAATCTTTTAATTATCATTTGAAAGTTTTTATCTGTTTATAATAAGTCACGTGTAAATGAATTTTTAATTTGAAGGTATTGCTATTTTTTGCGCTTTTTTTAAAGGGTATAGCCGGGTTTCTTAGTAAAATATGCCCTTGAGTCAACCAAGTCGAGTCCTAACATGAATCGATAGCCCTTAAAAAGAAATGAATTTATTCCCAGTTTGAAGCTTATACCTCAAGCCCATGGGGGTTTATGACCCTTAATGTCCATTTTAGAAAAGAGTGCATTGTGACGAAACTGCTGGTCGGATTTGAACAAAAAAATTAAGGGATGTATAATATTACCATAGAAATAGTGGATATTTTTTTCAACAAAAGCACAAGTTTTTTTACATTTTTCGGGTTTTTAATTGAACATTTTAATTAAGAATCTATCGAAATATTTCAGTGACCACCTTAATTTTTTTGCATACTTCGGGGTATGATGTATATTTGGTGTCAGTTTCAAGTTTCTACGCAGGATGCATCATATAAAAAAAATTAACCCTCTCTCTTTGAACTCTAAAAATTAATCAACTTTCTTTACAAAATTTGTTTTTGGCATCAGTAATAAAGGAAAATAAAATTTGCCTTATTTAATCCGAGCATTTTTGAAATTGTGTACTTGAAGGAAACTTCGGTACTTTTCGGTTAGCCGGGTGCCAGTGTTATATGTATATATACATGTATGTATATATACAACGTATTTATATATATACATATGTATATATAAGGTTAGTTGGGGTAACTGGACCCACGAGGTAACTGGGCCATAGGCTATTTTATAAAAAACTGTTGGTGTTTTTTAAGTTTTAGCTTTTGTAAACAATGCCCCTTAATCTCTACTTCCTAAAACAACGCGTATCAACTCAATCATAACTCTCACTTTGCTGTGATAGCTTGTCAAAAATATACGTTTCTTTTTTTTAAAACAACGTCAATATGGTTGAACTTCCTCGGCTTTTTATTAAAATACTGTAAGTACTTTTATTAAACAATCTTTTTTTTAAAGATTAGACATATAACTACATTAATATTATTAGGTATCTATATATATTTACTTCATATTTCAAATGTAAGCCCGGTGTCCCAGTTATCCCATAAATTTTTCAAGAATGGGGTAACTGGGACATGTATCCAAGGTAACTGGACCATGCTGGATCCAGTTACCCCAATAGTTATAAATAATTTTTTTTAGTTTCTCTTACTACGGGAAGTAAATTTTTCCATTGTTTTTTGCTCACAATAAAGAAAATGATAGAATACCTTATTAAAATTACGTAATGAAATTTAAAAAAAGCATATTGAGTGGTATCAAACCAAATTTCTTGACCCCTTGAGATGCGGTGATGCCGTTATGGCATCACTTAATTTTAATTCTTAATTGCCACATTGGCACCTGAATTTTATAATGAAAATTTCACCTTTATTAAGTACGCGAAAATATACTTTTACTTGTTTTCAAATAGATTCTTGTGTAATTATTGTTGTCATTAAATTATTTCAACATTTTACGAATGCAAGTACCTTGCCCCTGAAAGCGAGATAGCCAGACCTTTAAATTGTACTATACACAGGGGTCCCATTCTATAGGGAAACTTTTATCGTTCCTACCACTATTTTGAAAATAATATCTTCATCGCACCTTTCTTTAGAATATGTTAAATAAAATGATCATGAAGGTAACTCATTAAGGGTTCTGGTAGGAACAATAAAATTTTCCCTATATAATGCGACCACTGGATAAAGATAAAGTACTTAAGTACTTACGTAGCCGTTTGTTCATAAATTTACCTTGCTATTTTTTCCTTAAAATACCCATGTGACTTTTATACTTATTATCTATACTAAAGTACATAAGTACTTACTTAAGTTTTATGTTTTTGGTATAAATAAATCTAATATTTTCACTTTTAGTCATTTTTTTAGACACATTGACAGTAAAGGTTTCCCTTACAACGCTGTTTATTGACATATCATTTACATGATCTGCCTGGTTTAATTTTTTTTAAGTTGTTTACACTTTTTCAAACAGGACCTGATATCCGATATGAAAAAAAATAAACGCGTGGGGAACACATAGACACCTCTGGTCCAATTACCCCATTTTGGGGGGAAACTGGACCCATGAGCAAAGAAAGATGAAATGTGCATATTTTGATATTTTTAAATAGTAAAATGTAATTTTGAGCATTTCTGTCTGATAGAGGGAACCTAACTGAACACATTTACAGAAGTTCAGACTTTATTTCAAATGAACATTAGCTTTTTGAAGCTGAATTGTCAGAAGCTCCAGAGTCACATTGTAAAATCATGGCCCAGTTGCCCCAACTATCCTTATATATATATGTGTGTGTATATATATGTATGTATATATAACACTGGCGCCCGGCTAACCGAAAGGTGCCGAAACTTCTTTTAAAAAAGTGGTGCCGACCGAATAAAATTTGTGTAAGTGACGCTTGAGTCCAAAGGGTTAAAATCCTATTCCGTGAGGGGGGAGGGGGGGGGGAGTGCTTCGCCCTAATCTCACATTTATTTATAAAGTAGCTAACTTGCCCGGCGTTGCCCGGGTACGTCAAAAAACAAATTGCGAAAAAGCTCTGAAAATCATAATAAGATATCGAGAAAAAAATTTTAAATCGCTGCACAAATTTTGAAAAGAGAAAAAAAATTGTATGTTGTGTTCGAAGATTGAAAGTTGATTCCTTTCACTAATGTGGAAAAATGGGAGGAAATCGCTAAAATACATTAAAAATCACATACAAAACTCCCGAAAAATTCGAAAATTGCTATACGAAATCCGAATGAACTTTATTGAAATGAGGGCAGAAATTACTTTAGTAATTATAGGTCAAAAATGGAATGTCAAAAAATTGCAGCAGATTGCAAAGAAAAGTAAAAATCGAATTAAAAATCACAAAAAGTTCAAAAACACGAAAGTCAAAATTTACTATAATTGGATAAAAGTTAAAAATCTAATTCCTTTGACCTGCAGGCTCTCTTAAAATTTATGTTTGGGAAAGCATGCTAAGTATTGTATCATGTTACTTTTGCTCATAATTTAATTTACTTGGATTCCTTAAATATAATTAATATAACCCCTTAAGTTAATATTAGTTTTTGTTGCATTAAAATATCTCAATTTGTTGATTTTCTGTAAGCAAGTAATCCCTATTGATTTACAATGGAAGTCTATGGGAATTTGGTGAAATATTACAGATATCGCCAAGTTAGCGTCACTTTTGGCTACTAAATTTGGTCGCCAAATTTGGCGATATATCGCCACGTTGGCGAGAAACTTGGCGGCATTTGGCGACATAACTGTGTTCCCCCTACGGTAACCCCCCTATAGGTATGGAGATGCATTAAATGCTGTTCAAAAATCGCATAAAAAAATCAAAAATCGCTGTACGAATTCCGAATAAACTTTTTTGAAAAGAGAACAAAATTTACTATATTGGGTTAAAATAATAAAACCGTATTCCTTTCACTACATACATACATACAATGGTGATACAATCCATGTAGGATTTTGACCTCCCTCAAGATACCTTTCTAGACCTTCCGATCTCTGGCCTTTACTTTATAATTTGATTTTGTGCAAGATCTTTCTCTACCTCTTCTATCCATCTCTTCTTGGGTCTACCAATCTTTCTTTTCCCAATTAGATTACCACTATAAATCTTCTTTGTGCTTCGCCCATGGCCCATCCCTTATTCTGATTAGATGACCTAACCATTGCATTCTTCTTATTTTTATAGTATTTATTATATCCTTTTCATAATATAACTGTTCTATCTCCATATTTGTCATTATACGCCATGTATTGTCTTCTTTAATCAGGCGTGGATCCACGGAGGGGAGGCGATCGCCCCCCCCCCTCAAAAAAAATATAAATCCGCCGATTATCGCGAATTTCGACATATGGTCGCCGAAAAAACTCAATTTTTCGTCAATCATTCGCAGGTCAAAGGATAGCACAAGAAACTCGAATTTCGTCAAAGGATCGCACAACAAAAGCCAATTTCGTCAAAGGATCGCAAAAAAACGCGAATTTCGTCAAAGAAGCTCGGAAAAAAACACTAACTGCGTCAAAAAATCTCGCGTTTCGTCAAAGGACCACGAAAAAAACGCAAATTTCGCCAAAGGATCGCAAAAAAAATGCGAATTTCGTCGAAGGATCGCAGGATAAAATGCGAATTTCGCCAAATAATTGTGGGAAAAACGCTAATTTCCCGAAAGAATCGCGCAAAAAACGCTGATTTCGACAACAGATCTCTGAAAAAATGCGAATTTCTTCAAAGAATCGCTGAAAAGGGCGAATTTCGCCAAAGGGCCGCGGAAACGCACAATTAGCACCGGCAGGAGATTCCCCTAGGCGCGCATCCACGGGGGGCAAATCGGGGCAAAGAAGGGAAGAACAAATTTACCAAGTCGGTTTTTAAGAAATCGACACACCATACGCATTTTAGCTTTTAACTGACTAGGATTAGGACATTCATCAAATACCCTTGATTTTTACCAATGTCGGTGGCAATAACAGTACATTTTATACACATTAGTGGCTTTCTTCAGAAAACATTAATAAGCTTGAATTTTTCAAAGGACCTTTCTTTTCCTTTTTTCTCTCTTTTTTTGGAAATTGCTATGAATCCCATTCTTTTCTCAAACTCACTCATCGAAAAATATCATTATACAGAAATTAGAATTGAAGCTTCTTTGAAAGAACGAAAGAGTTTCAACACTTTAAAGGGATCCGCATAACGTTGTCAGTTTCTGTTGAAGCGATTCAACAAAAGGTACACGAAATGGCATCGTCCCCCACCTCAATTCATAGTATCAAAATTTATGGCGCTATATGGCTTTTTGCAAGAAAATAATCTTTTTTTGTTCACTAATTGCCGAAACGTCAGTGAGGTTTACCATCGACTCCCGAAAAGTGTTTTGTTTTCGTTTGCATGTCTGTCTGTTCCGCGAAAACTGCCGTTAAAAGCGTTAGATTTATATCTTGGGATCGACCGCCCCGATCGATCCCCACCCCGTCGGTGCGCGCCTAGGGGCACCTCCTCTTGGTGTTAATTGTGCGTTTTTTCCGCGGCCCATTGACGAAATTCGCTTATTTTTCGCGATTCTTTGACGAAATTCGCATTTTTTATGAGATCTGTTGACGAAATTCGCGTTTTTTTCTGCGAACCTTTGACGAAATTCGCGTTTTCTGCGATCCTTTGACGAAATTTGCGTTTTTTTTTCGTGGTCCTTTGACGAAATTAACGATTTTTTGACGAAATTCACGTTTTTTCCGTGCTTCTTTGGCGAAATTCGCGTTTTTGCGCGATCTTTTGACAAAATTGGCGTTTTTTGCTCGATCCTTTAACGAAATTCGCGTTTTTTTGCAAACTCTTGACCTGCGAACGATTGACGAAATTGATTTTTTTCGGCGACCATCTGTCGAAATTCGTGATAATCGGTGGATTTATATTTTTTGATCCAAGTGGGCGGGGGCGACCCCCCCCCCTTCCTTGGATCCGCGCCTGTGAAGAGGTATACACATCATTTAGATGACACATTTTGACTTTCAAGGATGTTAAGGCCCCTTCAGATTTCTGAAGGGGATCTTTTTTCAGAGACTAACTTCTTTCAGAAATATGATATTAAAAAATGGATGTGATGGTTATGTTTTTCAGCTTTCGATAATTGATTCTTATGTATTTTTTAGTGCTGAATCCAAAAATGACCTTCATTTTTTACCATACCATCACGTCAGGATTTTTGACAAATCGCAAATGTTTAAAAAGTCGAAATAGTGGGGAAATCTGCTACTATAAAATAGTCGTAACTTATTTCATAGTAATTTATTAATTTTTTTTGCTTATACTATGCATTTTTACAGTTAAACATGTAAAATTTTGTGTATTTAAAATCCTTATAATTTTATTCCATGCGTGGAAGTTTCTTTGAACTGCTTATGCTCTGCTTCGCGCTTTTCCTTCAATCTTCTCTATGAGGTTAATCTCGGTATCCTCTTTTATTTTGGCGGTTGATAAGGCTAGGAAATTTGTCGCAGATGTATTTAAAACATTTACATTCTTTGGTTAAGGTTTTGACAAATTGCTTTGAGAGATTTTCGCTATTTTTTTTACTTTTTAACTTTGAAATTTACGATTTGCGAAAATCGTGACGTGATGGTTAAAAATGAAGGTCATTTTCGGATTCAGTGTTAAAAAAACCATCAAAATCAATTATCAAAAGTGAAAAAACACAATCATCGCAGGCTTGTGTTTATTAACGTTGTTAAAACTTCACTACCCGTAAGGCATGGTGACGTCACGGCGACGTTGTTGTGAAGTCACACTGTGACTTTGTGACGTCATAGTGACTAGAATGCGAAGTCGTTATGGCCATTTTAGAGATCGTTTGTGACGTTACATTGTGACCACTCTGTGAAGTCACGGTGTGACAAATTTGTGAAAAGTGTGTCATTTGTGGCTACTTTGGCATTAATTTTGGGACGAACATGTGACGAAAGCGACAATGCTTTGAAGTCACATTGGGACCAATTTGTGAAATATGTGTCATTTGTGACGAACTTGTCATAAACACTGTGATGATTTCAAATGAAACTCAAATTTCAAATTAATTGCTTAAAAGGCGCAAAGGACAACATAGTGGAAAAGATTCCATGCCGGGACTCGATACAGGGCCATCAGTATGGTCATGTGACACATCATCAGTATGATCAGTATGGTCAGTGTGACTTACGGTTTTTTTACTTTTTAACTTTGAAATTTACGATTTGCGAAAATCGAGACGTGATGGTTAAAAATGAAGGTCATTTTCGGATTCAGTGTTAAAAAAAAACATCAAAATCAATTATCAAAAGTGAAAAAACACAATCATCGCAGGACCATACTGATCACATACTGATGATGTGTCACATGACCATACTGATGGCCCGGTATCGAGTCCCGGCATCTTTTTCACTATGTTGTCCTTTGCGCCTTTTAAGCAATTAATTTGAAATTTGAGTTTCATTTGAAATCATCACAGTGTTTATGACAAGTTCGTCACAAATGACACATATTTCACAAATTGGTCAGAATTGGAAGTTTCATTTGAAATCATCACAGTGTTTATGACAAGTTCGTCACAAATGACACATATTTCACAAATTGGTCACAAATTGGAAGTCACACTGACATTCTACCGACTAAACCACATGGAACGATACCCAGTCTGGAAAATTTCTCACTATTACATGTTGGCAAGGTGATAAACGCAGCACAAGATGGAATATTTATCGTGAGCCACCGACATGGGGCAAACACGAAACTTAATTAAATCCAGCAACGATTGAAACTATATTAATACTTGGAAATGTTTCCAGAGAGAACCATTCCCCTTGCATACACTATTTCAAACGAAAATCAAATTTGCCGGGTTCGAGTCCTGGCATGGAATATTTTTCACTTTGTTGTCCTTTGCGCCTTTTAAGCTATTAATTTGAAATTTGATTTTCATTTGAAATATTGTATGCAAGGCGAATGTTTCTCTCTGGAAAAATTTCCAAGTATTAATACTGTGATGATTCTTGTCACAAACACTGTGATGAATTTTAAAGTAAAGTTTTGTTTGAAATATAAAATCTTATCTTTTTACCGTACTTTTTAGCAAAATATCGCTATTTTGGAGTCCTATTCTGCTAAAATAGTTTTAATTTTTTCCATTTAAAAAACAATGTTTATCAACTGACATCTTTTTTTTATTAAATTCTAAGCTTGATATTAAGAATGTGTAAGTTTTTTAATGTGTTGTGATTTGTCATTGCTTTATTAAGTATGAACATGGAGTCTAACAGATATTAATACAACTCTTGTTTATAGAACGACATGATATGCCTTATTTACTTAAATTTTTTATTCCTGTGTATATTGTATTTTGTGAATATGAGCTAAATAGATTTGGTATATTTTATAGGAAAAGACTGATCTGGGAAATAGAAAAAACAAGTAAGAAAAAACATGCGTTAAGCATAGATTATAAAACACTTTCTAACACTTCCTGAATGCTTTAACAAGACATCGTAATTTAGGGAAATAACGTAAATAAGATAACTAAGTAAACATGAAAACGCATAAAATATTTGAAAAACTGATTTCAGCAGTTACCATCCATAGCCAAATATGTTTTCCAATTCTTTTGAACAGTCCTGTATTTGATTTGTAGATTGATATCTGTAGTATATAATGGAAAAATTTAGTTTATCAAGAAAGCGCAAACAGGTTGAAATTATCTTTCAGCAATTTATGCTAATATATGGAAACATGCTTAAATACTTTTGTACAACCCTGTAGTTTACCTAGAACCTTTATTACACGCCACTATTTAGTTAAAATTTAATTGAAACTAAAACACTCTTAAAACTGCTGAAATCACATTTCCAGAAATTATAATTTATAGACGGCAACGTATCCAATTCTTTGCGTGACCCTGTATATCATTTTATCTATATTCCACAAACGGTTCTTAATAAATTAAAAGCAGTTCAGCATAAAAATGCATAACTCATTTAAAAACCACCTTTAAGCAATTTGCGTCCATACCCAGTAACCCTTACGAATACTTTTGTGTAGTCCTGTATATGAATTATAGCACATATATATACACCATATACTATGCATAAATACAGTGAATCATAAAAGCGCATATCATAATTAAAAATGCATTTCCAACAATCATCGCTAATGAACAGTACTTCGGATACAATATAGTATCTGAAATATTTTGTGTGTCCCTGTAAATGCTATATACATTTCATATTATACATTAAATAATTCATAGTATGTAAACCTCAACGACGTATAGGAATTTCATTATATATCAAATGGATTAACATTATTAAAGTACGCCACAAACAATTCCCTCCACCCCTATATCATTATGTATTGAAATTTCTTTTTTAGCCCTGTAAATGAACAATAACTATTCTTTGCATCGCATATTCTACAGAATGCACATTTTAGTGCGCTTCATAAATGCATATCAATTTTATTCTGTTTTAAAGCGTGTAAAATCATTAAAAATCATTTGAAACGATTCCCTCCCCCCACAGGCCGTAATGTAACGGAATATTTTTGACTGTCCCTGTAATCCTGTAAATGAACTAAACATGCTACAAACTTCATTACAAATAGGGACGTGCTATGGTAAACGTCAGTAACATACAAAAATTTCAGGGCAATCCGGGTGTATTTAGGTGAGTTAGAGCGCGGACAGACGGCCAGACAAACCGAAGTCATAAACACTTTTCAACTTTATCAGGCATGAAAAACACTTTATTTCAATGCTTAAATGTTATATTTAATTTTTGTCAATAATTACGTGTATCGAAAATGTAGAAAATGATTTTACAATCGAAGAAAATTTAATAACTGATTCTGAATGTCTACAATTAAATGTTTGATTTAAAAATAAAAAAAAAAAAAAAGAAAAGAAAAAAATGCTTACATACAATTTAAAAAATAAATATATAAATTTGAAAAACACTAAACGATTAGTATTTATAATTGTACTATTAAACAACAATAAAACAATAGATGAATTAAAAGCATAATTGGATTTAACAATTTCTCAAAAATCTTTCCATATGTTATAAGGAATTCCTATTATTTTATAATTTTGGCAAATGTTAAATCTGAAAACATTGGTATGAAGATTTAGGATTTTAAATACTAATTTAAAATATTATTAGCAATGAAAAATTTTTTTTCAAAAGTTTCGCTACTATAATATGTAAAAAGACATTTTCCCAGTATAATGTTAATTTCTAAATTGTAACAGTTTCGTAATATCATTATAATCGAATATCATATTTAACTCCAAAATAATAATGACGATAAATACTATGTTAGAATAAGTCTCTGCGTCAGCCTTTTTTTTTTTTTTTCTAGCGATGGCAGATTAAGATATTTTACAGTATCGAATCGGAAAATATTGCTTCTGAAAAGAGTTCCAGATCAGTCTCATTGTATGTAACGTAAAACTATTTAACTCGTGATAGTAATGTATAAAACAGGAATAAAATATTTAAATTAAATAAGACATACCTTTTATGCTCCTAAATACTGTAATAATGTCCGTGTTTTAACCTAAAATGTCAGATATCTTTCTGTTATTTTAAAAAAAGAGTTGAGCTAACTTCCCGCGTCAAAAGTTCTATGATCCTCATCTGCGGTCAAATTCGGGGCAGACAATTTTGAGAAAGCGGGTTTTTCTAATGTATTATTATAATAATAATAATTTTTTTTTTTTTTTTGTATACAACAGATTTAAAGTTTAAATGCGCAATAATTTTATCTTTTTGAGAGTGTCTATAATTAAACTTTTCTATTTGAGTGAAACACCTCCCTTTTTTTTCTTTTTCTTTTTTTTTTAAAGTAAAGTTTGTTTTACAGGTAATAAATACAAAATGCGTATCTTCTTAATAAATGAAAATGGAGTGTAGATGATAAAAACATTTTCTTTGTCAATCTGTCATTCTTTTCATATTCATTTTCTGTAGAATAAAACAATTTGTAAAATAACTTTTTTTTAAAGTCATATCTCTAAAACACAAATTTGAAAAACGAATAATTATATCATGAGTTTTGCATAAATTTTGTATATATATTTTTTCTGAAAATGCTAATTTTATTTAAAAAGTCTGAAAGAAATAGAATTTTTTTTTTAAATAGTTACTTAAAATAGTTAAACACTAACAGGAAAAAATATGATTTGAATGCAAATTCTAAAGCAAGAAATTCATATATGACTAAACTCTGAAGGATCTTTCTACGTGCTCATTAAAAGCTGCAGACTGAACTCTAATAGAAATTTTTTAGTTTGAAACCACAGAAGTGTTTCGAATACCACTGGTCGACAAAAAATATAAAACAACTTCCTCCCTGCAAACTCAATGTGTAAAGAGTACAGATTTAATATTCCTAATTCTAAATATGTTATCCAAATTGCTCCAGCACGCACCATTTTTCCGAGAAACACTTTTATAATAATAACAATCGGTGAAGGATTATTATGTATTAAATTGCAACGCTAGATAAAATTGAAATTAATGAAAAAAGTATACTTTCACTGTCTTAGATAACAAATTGATAAAATATAGCATAAAAATCTAGTTTGTTGATACTTGTACCGTGCATTTTCCTTTTTATGCCCCCCCCCCCCCTCTTTTCGTGTCCGAATTTACTATTTGCTATCCACTAATATATTTTCATTCCTTATGCCGCTGTAACTCGGGCCTGTTTAAAATATTTCTTTTCATTTTCAAAGATTTTTGTAGTTCATATTTTTGTCACACTGTGATTTACAATATGGTGGTTTTTTCGTCACATATGTGACGTGACGTACATTACATGCAGTGACATAACAGTGACGTCACAATATTTTTTTTAATTGCCAGAAAATATAATTTTACATAAATAACATGTTTTGAATATTTTTTGTAATTTTTTTAAGTTTTCTGAGAAGTTCACATCTCAGTCACAATCACTGAGTCACAGTCATCATCACTGAGTGGTGACATTTTGGTCATAGGTGTGACGTGACCACAGTGACTTACAATGACGTCACAACGACGTCACTGTGACCATGCATGCTATGAAGGTATAACTAAAAAAGAAAAAAAAAATAAAATATTACCATAGTACAAGAGTAAAAAGAAAAAGGAAAAAAATAAGACATTTAATAAATAAATCTATTCTATACTCATATTATAAAGAGGTAAAAATTGTTTATTTGTAGGAGGTAAGCTCTGGAACTACCGAACCGATTCCAAAAGTAATGGTATCAAAATGATGGTGTTAGTCCAACTTAGAACATAGGCTATATCTTATGTCCATGCCACTGTCCAAAAGGGGATGCAGGAGCAAAAAAACGTTCTAAAAATACGATTTTTGTGTTACTGAAAGGCCTAGAAACATGAAATTTTGAATGGTAGTTACTTGTAAGATACTAATGATCTCTAAGAACATTTCTTAAAAAATTCGAAATTTTAAAGGGGTGAAAATGCACAAAAAGCGTTCTAGAAAACGTTCTAAATGGCGAATTTTACGCAATATCAAGAAGTACCAAACCGATTTCAAAACTAATGGTGGCAAAATGATGGTGACAACCCCTGCTCCAACATAGGCTATATTTTATGTCGGTGCCACTACCCCTAAAGGGGGTGCAGAAGAAAAAAACGTTCGAAATTGCGATTTTTGTGTTACTAAAGGGCCTAGAAACATGAACTTTGGCATGGTAGTTACTTATTAGATATAAATTAACTCTAAGAACATTTCTTAAAAAATTTGATATTTAAAAGCGATGAAAATGCGCAATAAGCGTTCTAAAAAACGTTCTTAATGGCAATTTTTACGCAATCTGAAAAAGTACCGAACCGATTTCAAAACTAATGGTGGCAAAATGATGGTGACAACCCCTGCTCCAACATAGGCTACATTTTATGTCGGTGCCACTACCCCTAAAGGGGGTGCAGGAGCAAAAGAAAGTTCGAAAATGCGATTTTTTTGTTACTGAAGGGCCTAGAAACATGAAATTTGGGTTAGTAGTTACTTATAAGATATAGATGATCTCTAAGAACATTTCTTAAAAAATTCGAAATTTAAAAGCGGTGAAAATGCGCAAAAAGCGTTCTATAAAAAGTTCTAAATGGCGATTTTTGCGCAATCTCAAGAAGTAACAAACCGATTAAAAAAAAAATGGTGTCAAAATGATGGTGACAACCCTTGTTCCAACATAGGCTACATTTTATGTCGGTGCCATTACCCCCAAAAGGGGGTGCAGGAGCAAAAAACGTTCGAAAATGCGATTTTTGTGTTACTGAAGGTCCTAGAAACATGAAATTTGGAATGGTAGTTGCGTATAAGATATAAATGATCTCTAAGAACGTTTCTTAAAAAAATCGAAATTTAAAAGGGTGAAAATGAGCGAAAAATGTTCTAAAAAACGTTCTAAATAGCTATTTCTACGCAATCTCAGAACATACCCAACCTATTTCATAAGTAATGGTTGGAAATTGATGATGACAGTCCTTGCTCCAACATGGGCTTTATTTCATATCGGTGTCACTACCATCTAGGGCTTTCTGAAACAAAAAACGTTATAAATTGCGATTTTTTTGTCACTGAAGGGCCTAGAATACTGAAATTAGGCAGGGCAGTTATTTGTAAGATACAAATGATCTCAAAGAATGTTTCCTATAAATCGAAATTTAAAAGGGATGAAAATGAGCGAAAAGCGTTCTAAAAGACTTTCTAAATTGCGATTTCTACGCAGTCTCAGGAAATACCGAACCTATTTAAAAAATAATGGAGTGAAAACGATGGTAACAGCCCCCGCTTCAACATAGACTATATTTCATGTCGCTGCCACTACCCCAAAGGGGGTGAAGGAGCAAAATACGATCTAATTTTCGTTTTTTGTAATACTGCAGGGGATAGCAACTTGAAACTAGACATGGTAGTTGCTAATAAGATATAAATAATCTCTAAGGACATTTTTTAAATAATTCGAAATTTAAAAGGGGTGAAAATGGACGAAAAAATGTTCTAAAAAGCGTTCTAAATTGCGATTTCTACGCAATCTCAGACAGGTAATACCAACTGATTTCAAAAGTAATGGTTGGAAATTGATGAAGACAGCCTTTGCTCCAATATTAGGATCTATTTCATGTCGGCGTCACTACCACCTTGCGGTTGCATTTTAAAATAGTTCTAAATTGTGATTTTTGTGATACTGAAGCGGCTAGCTTGACATTTGACATTTTAATTTCTTATGAGATGTAAATGCCCTCTGAGCAGGGGCGTAGCTACCGTGGAGCAGTTGGAGCAAACTGCTCCAGGCGCACGAATCCTAAGGGCGCAAAAATTAGAAAGAGCGAAATAAAGAAATATATGAAAAAATATTTGCATTTTTTTTTCATTATTAATCAGATATTATAGATTAATCTTGTTATAATCAGCATATTCCTGAGATATTTACCTTGTATACTCATTTTATACTTGTACTTCAACTATTTCAATTTAAAACATTTTTTTATACACAGTTAAATTTCTTCGCGAAGTTGTGATTTTAATTCATGTCATATTGCAGCATCAAGTAAAATTCTCCACTACAGTTTCAGCATGCCTGATTTTAGGTAGATTTCGTAAGTAATACTATCTATTGCAGTCGTTACCATGGTGCGACTTTTGAAAAATTCCTTCATAACTTTTCATTATAGGACCCCAGGAACCCAAAACCACCCCCACCTAAAAAGTTTATATATATATATGTATGTATGTATGTATGTACTAAATTTTGTCCGCACGATAAAAGTCGCAATTATGCACGGATCGTCTTCAAACTCGCCAATAACTTTGAGATGGCGAGTTTGGGGGGTCTCGCTGGGGATTGAAAATGGGCAAAATCGGCCCAAGGGAATGGAAATGGGGAGGGTTCAAAATTTTGAATACCGTCTTAACAAGATTTTGATAAAACCAGCTCTTACACAACAATGACAGGAAAAAATAAATATTTTTCGTTATAGCAATTGCCAACAGTTAGAAAAAAAAAACAATAAAATTCTCACCACAACAATTGCTTTTCTGTTGCAATATTTTCACGAGAAAAAAATAAATTAAATGAATTGTTTGATGAATTGAAAATAAATTGAATATTACGTCATAAGTTTTCTAGAGTAAGATTTAAGCATGAAAACTCAAAATGAAATAAATAGTTCGACGAATTAAAAAAATATATATATATTGCCTCATATTGAAATATAATGGACCTCAGCAGGTGAATATGTAACATAATGTGAGTTTGAAGAAAAGTATTAAAACATGATAAAAAACCCGACTATGGAAATATTAACATATGTTAACACTTTGAGGTTCTCTTAATTTGTTTTAGCCATTTTTAAACCTATTCCATACATGCGTGTGTGTATTCGTGTACATTAGAATTTTCACAAAATGTTTAGCTCCCTATTCTTAGTGAAGGAACTGGGTTTATCTCTAATCTTGATTTAAGTTTTGTTGGTGAATTTGGTACTTAACTTCGAATTCTACCTCCGCCTGTAGGCCCGAGCCGGCAGGGATTTTTTTTTTTTTTTTTTTTTTTTTTTTTTTTTTTTGTAACTTCTTTTCCGTAGACGACAATAGAAGATTTTCAAATCTGAAAGTAATCAAAACTTATTTATAGGGTCTGTCACTTATTTATTACATCGGTCACTTTATTGGCTACCACTATTTCCAAAAAATAATCTTTTGGCTACATTTCTATTGAAAATGTATTATAAATTTATCGTGATGATTACTGTACGGAAATAATGATAATCAACGAAGTCACCGCTGAGAAACCTCTATTTACGATATAATAGGAATGCCTTAGCTATTTAGTTATTTTACAATTTGAAAAAAAAAAAAAAAATAGTTTGACAAGTTGAAGAAAAGTATTGAGCATTTTATAAACGAAAAACCATGAAAATGAAAATTTTGAAGAATTTTTTGTTTCTTTGTTTGTTTTCGGAAATTAAGCATGCCATCAATACAGATTACTAAATAACAGTAAGAGCAGGGTTTAGGCATTTTTCTACATCAGTCCAAGGTGACAAAATTTAGAGGGGTTGGGTAAGGGTAAGGGTAAGCGACAAAATAAATTTCGTGGGTATTATTTTTGAGATTTTAAATATGGCAAATGTTAAATGCGAATTAATATGCATTTTCCTTCAAAAAGAGAGAAAAAGCAAAGTATCAAATTCAGTGTTCCTTAGGACCTAATTATCGCCTATGTAAATTTACACCACTTTTATTCGAAAAGTATTTTTCAGTATTAAAACTTAGCAATAGGCTGCATTATGGCAAAACATATTTTTCAAAAATACTAATGAGAGTTTGCTTAGGCCGTAACCAGGCACCGTACACCACCAGACCACCATCCGATATCACATATTAGTAATCAATGAAATTTTCGAATTACAAAATGAAAAAAGAAATCTGGAGTTACTCCACTCAATTATCCAAACAGTTTACAGAAATACTGTGTGTTACAACAATATAACAATAAATAAAAACTTACATCCTAATTTTATATCAAAGTGAAGTACTTCCACTAGTGATAAAGACCTCGTGTTTTAAACAAAACGTACACTTTCATTCATAAAGCGTAAACATTTTTCTAATGACATAATTTTCAACAAATTTTCATTCCGCCCGTGCTGAAAGAAGGCCTATACATTTAAAAAAGAATGAAAAAAATTTAGGATTTTTCTAAATTAAATCGCATTCTGGCAGGCTCAGAGGCTCAGACTGGTCCGCCGGGCAACCGACCTGAGGTCGGTGCGCCCTAAGTCAGGTAAAGCTGTGCCCTCCCTCAGGTGAAGGTAATAGTTACAAAATTTGCTACAAGCATTAGATTTGAACAGTCTTAAGTTATTTAATAATTTAAAAAAAAACTTTTTTGAAGCATTTTTTCATTTATCATTTTTTTTTCTCTTTGCAAAGCAGAATCTTTTTCTTGAAAGCTTCTTTATTACAAAGGAGCATTTAAATATTTTAAAACCAAATGTATATTCTGTAATTCTGTCTGTTACCAATGGTGACGGTGACATGATCTGCCCCAAAAATTTTCAGCTTGTCTTGTCTGCTACCAAAGAGCGTCGCTTCTATTTCAAAAAATATATATAAGGTGCGTCAGGTATTTGCGAAAAAATCAACGACAGCTTTCAAACATGATATACTCTAGAGATAGGGCATTTTTTTATTTTAATGTTCTGTACAGGTGACCACATACACACTGGATGACATCATTCATTGAAACCACTGCGAGCCGCAATAACCGCCTTTACAGGCTCTCAAAACTGACTACAAGTAATGATCAGATGAGTGTTGGGAACATTTGCCACTGCATACACATCAGCTGCCTTGAGACCCACAACAGTGCTGTGTAGATGACTGTTGCAGTACCTCTCAATTTCGCCACATACGTAATAGGCTATTCGGTTAATATCTACGTAGCTGGAGGGTTTAACAAGTTGAGGATGGCATCGACATGAATGCTTTGGCCATCCATTTTTGGTTTGTATGAACTGTGTGGGATAGTGCAGAATCTTGTTAAAAAATGTATGACCTCCTGCATGTTACATAAGTAATTTAGTGCTCTAACACCTCGGTATGAACTACGGCGTTGAATCTGGCACCTTGCAGAAAGAAATCTGGAGGCATCAGATCGTCTTCGCTTCTCAGGAACCCCCCCCCCCCCACCCCACCCCCCAGAATCATCAGTGAGGCCGAAATTTTTCTGCACATGTCTGCCAGGACCTCTTCGAGAATTTTACACCATCACCAATCTTTTTGCGGTTCACTTTCTTGACCTGGACAAAATTTTTCTCATTGGAAAGAAACAAGAGCTTTCCTTCCTGGCTCCTCTTGATGTTCCAACTTGTTAAGGAGGTGCTTGTATCTGGTCAGGCGGTTATCCCTGGTTCTCTCGGGAAAGAACAGTACTCTCTCCTCATCATGTACGACCTCTAACGAAGGTCCTCATGAATCACACATCAGATTGTGGACTCATCAACCTGCATATCTCTCGCGAGTGCCCTCATCGACTTCGTAGGATTTTCATCGACTTGACTGACGAATTCCGGTGTCTTGATGATTTCATATTGCTGCATATTTCATATTAAAGTGATTGTGAACCCCTTGTTGAGCCGCCGCTGTCTGCGTGGTGAAACGTTGTTGTATAGATATAAGATGAACGTGAGCAATAAAAATAATTTAATTGAGATCTTAGAGAAAAATGCTCATCAGTTATCGTCACAGAATGGGTGAAAAATACTTTAGAATGATCCTGTCGGTCGATTTCTTCGAATATAATACAATTTTTGCGACAGATTTATAATATACCTGCTGACATCATCAAAAACACACCAAATTGTGCCTTTGGGAATCTGAAAACGTGAGGAAATTTAAACACACCCATACATATTGAATCATTATAAAAGTTGAGAAAGGAATCAAAGTATTTGAAAATGTAAAACTACACCATTATTTTCATTTATTTTTATTGTGATTACAATGCTTTCCTATTTCCTTCCTTACAATGTAATGTGTATGGAATCTAAAAACTGCAATCTTGAGTAGTATATAAGAATATCAATCAGGGTTCTCGCTGCCGATTGCCGCTGCACCAAAATGTTTCAGTTGGCGAGAAAACTGAAGATTGAAATCGCCAAATTGCATGAGATTTTTTTTTCTTTTCGGCAACACTCTCAATGATATTATTGTATGATTAAACCTTTTCTGTCATTATTTGTGTTTTTATATTCTTAGTGTTTCACATAGAATATATTGCTACCATTATTTGAATTTGGCTAGTTTTTCTTTAGAGATTAGCGAAATTGCTCAAATTAGTCAAAAACCAGTAAGAACCACGGTTTAACCTTTATCGTTCTTCATTGGCTTATTTTCTAAATCATAAGCTGTAGAAATAAAGTTTCAATAGAAAAAAAAATTTCAAAGTTGTTCTTCGGCCTCTTAAAAGTAATTTATATCAAAATAGTTATTTTTTTTAAAGTTAGGAAGTTTACATTTTTATTTGCTCCCTGGATACCATATGCTATATTTAGAAAAATCTTTTTCGTACTATACCTGGTAAAATAATGAAAATGTATTTTTATACGGCCAAAACTTACTGAGGTTTGATACTTTGAATTTTATGGGATTTTAGTATTTTCTGGCACTAAAAACATGTTTCATGCATATGCAAAAATTAATATGTATATATATATTAGGGTGTCCCAAAAAAATCAACTTTTAAAATTGTGAACTCTCACCCACTAAAAATGGTCTTCCTGTGAATATAAAACACCTTGAATTGTTTCAGAATTTTAAAAAAATATTTAGAGGTCCCCCAAGGTCATTGAACTTACATGAAAATGGCCAAAATAATGTGAAATGTGGCATTTTTTTTTGTTAGCTACATTAAAAACCATTAATGTTCAAATGACATTTTTTTTCATTTATGAATGTTTCTTATATATTGTTTCAAACAAATTTTGTATAAATTATGTTTTTGCTCTGGCAGGAAGAGATATAATATATCTGAAATCAAGAAAAATGTGATTTTGCAGACATTTCTACCTTCTGTTTAATTATGCACAAAAAGTGAACTTAAATAAACAATTATCTTACAATTAGTAAATAAAACCATCAAAGAAGAATGTTTTAAGGTTATCACATACTTATTTACACATTCAGACATTTTTTATCAACTACATTTCAAAATGATTTTGGCGATTGCTCTTTACAAAATTTCTTTCTGTGCATCTCTATTTCTACGACTTGTAACAAAAACTGTTCTTGCTCTTCATTTGTTGTTGAATAACTGGAGTCATATATGAATACAACAACTTGTTCAGCAACATCATTTACACAAGGCAAGTTCTTAGAAAATATTGCAGCATTTTTATAGGATGGCATTTTGGGCCAATCTTTGACTGGTACACCGAGGAAACAATCTTCAATTTTAGCTGTTTCAATGAAACTATTAGAAATATATAAATCATCGAATTTGAGAGAAAGTATTTCTAATAGATGTGAATTAGAAGTTCTTTCTTTTTCGTGTTCAAAACTACCTTTGATTTTTGTTTTACCAGTAAGAAGATCTGAAAACAATCTAACTGTTGCAGTTCTCCACTCGCATACCATGAATGACGTAACATCGTTTTTAATCCAATATTGCTTATGTGTTTGACATCATATTCTTTCAACCTTTGAATCAGTGAAACATCATTAGGAGGAGCATCTACAGCAGACTGGCAAGTAAACCGGGATTGCGACTATACACACACAACAAACCATTTAAATTGTTGTATACCTTGAAACTCTTGAGTAGTTAATACCATTGTGCTTTCATTACAATTAAACAATAACTTCATTTTCAAGGAATAAATTGCTTTCCAAGGAATAAATTGCCATCCAGCAAGCTCTGGGAAGAGCACCTGGTTTTCGAATTCTAAATTGAATGTCTAATACAATCATTAATGATGCAAGATTTAAAATTTCTTTGTAATCATCCCAAAGTAGTTTTATAGTAGCTTTTACCTGATTAGAAGTAAAAGTTTTTAAACTGTCCGATGTTGTTATGATGGGTACTGATTGCTTTTTTGGTTCATGGTGGTTGAGCTTAGACCAGTTTTCTCGGAATCTCTTAAATAAAGATTTCAGGTCCAGTAGATTGTCTGAAACACACACTAAATGCATCAGAAAGTAAAACCTCAAACATGTGATACTGACATGCTATCCACAAAAGGTTTCTGCCTATTTTTTGCATAAGAATTGTACATGTTCCTTTGAATCTTCCACTATTTGTATGGGTTGTATCGAAACACATGCCAATTACTTAAGATTCACATTTCAAGGATTTTAAGAGCTTGAAAACAGCATCAGCTGCTTCTTTGCCAGTTCCGGACAATAACTTAAAAAATCCAAGAAGCTTAGTACGTTTATCTTGCAAAGAAAAAGCTAGTACCGCTAAATGATCCATATTTCCTATGCTTTTTGGTGACAAATTGGCTAACAGTTTTCCACCTCAATGAACAACTGACTGTGATGTTTCAAACTGTGTTTTTAATTGTTGAACGGTTTCTTGGCGAAGATATTGGCTTTCCCGATTAACAGTACTTTTTTAAAACACTATGGATTTTTACAAGCGGGTCAGACGTCATGGTAGAGGAAGAGCAACCTTCTTTGTTTATTACATATGCTATTATCATTGTGGATCTTTTAGGCTGGTCTTAGTTCAATCTAAAACACCAGCAGTCTTGGAGTAATAATGGATCTGCGACTGCAGAGCTTAGATTTATTTCCTTTGGGCTTTGTATTATCATCTAAATGTATTTTTACTACAACTTCTTCCTCAGAGGTTTCTGCAGAAGATTTATTAGCTTCATCGATATCCAAAACCGAAGACATAAATAATCAATGAAACTTTCCTTTAACACTTGCTTGAGCTGCCATCTATTATTAATATTAGAAACATTGTAGTTCATGATATTCATTTAATGAAATCCAGCAGTTTAATAAAGATTGAAGAGCATTAGAAGAGTAATGATAAAAAAAAGAAAGAAATATGGTTCTCGAATAGTAATTTTATAGGTTTTTATAAAAAAATTTAATAAAAATATATCATCAAATTAAATCATTGTTAAACATGATAAAGTGTTCTTAAACAAATTTTAGGATAAAAAAAATTGTAAGAGAAGCGTGGTAGAATTTTGCAATCCTGCATATTAGAAAATAAAATTTTCCATAAATTCCCAATTTTCTATTAGCTTGGGGGACCTCTAAACCTTTGTGAAATGACTTGAACTTTTTTGTAATATCATATTATGACAGAAAAAACATTTTTAAAAGGTGAGACTTGGCATTTTCAAACTTTTTGTTTTTTTGGCCTCTCCTGGGACACCCTAATATATATATATATATATATATATATATATATATATATATATATATATATATATATATATATATATATATATATATAAATAATTAATAATTTTTGCCAATAGTGTATTTTTTATTAGTTTTCTACAATGCTTTGAAACCTTTGAAAAGAAAAACAAATATTAAGGGAAGCAGATTTTATTGGCCCATTTAAAAAGAAAATCTTGCCCAATTCGCAGAAAATATTGGTACTCCATACTTAAAGAATTATAATTAATTTCATTCTTCATTATTTATTTTTAATTATTTTCATTTAATATGTTGTTAAAATACTTTGACTTTCAAATTAAAGTAAGGTTTTACACCGAATTAAGAACAGTATATAAATTTTGAACTTCAAAATAAAATTACGCAGAACTTTTTGCGAGTGACAAAAGGGCGGAGGGCGCACAAACTTTACTTGCTCCAGGGCGCTGAATATGTAGCTACGCCACTGCCTCTGAGAAGAGTTCCTTAAAAATTTGAAATTTAAAAGGGGTGAAAATGAACGAAGAGAGTTCTAAAAACGTTCTAAATAGCAATTTCTACGCAATCTCAGGAAATATAAACCGATTTTAGAAGTAATGATTTAGAATTGATGGTGACAGTCCCCGCTCTAACATAGCCTATATTTTACTTTGTTGTCACTACCACCTGGGTGTTACAGGAGCAAAAAATGTTCTAAATTGCGTTTTTTGTGTTACTGAGGGAGTCTGACATTTTAAATTTGGAATGGTAATTACTTTAAAGATGCAAATGCTTTCTAAGAAATGTCGAAAGAAACTACCAAATTTAAAAGGATGAAGTGAACGAAAAGCGTTCTATAAGCTTTCTAAATTACGATTTTTATGCAATCGTATAAAATACGAAACCGATTTCAAACATAATGGTTGCAAATTGATGGTGATAGAACCTGCTCAAACATAAGCTATATTTTATGTCGATGCCATAACCCCTAGAGGGTTGCAGTAGAGGTCTGCATGGGCCGGAATTCCCGGGCCCGCCCGGCCCGAACGAAAGCTATCTTGCCCTTGCCCCGGCCCGGCCCGGTGTAAAAATTGAAAGTTCGGCCCGAGCCCGGCCCGGCCCGATTCAATTTCTACAAAAAAAATCCGTTTTTTCTCGACATACAATTAAGATTCTTTTGATGAATACTACGTACATATTTATGGGAAAATTTTACAGTATATTTTAGATTGCTATGTGTTCGCAAAGCAGAAAACACACAATAGTAAACATTAACGATTACACAGTGTTTTAGTCATCGTCTCTACAGACATTTCGAAATTCCAATAAGGATTCATTAAAAAGTTAATGTAGTTCAGAATAAAGGATTAAAAACATGATACCTTTTGAAGCTGTATGCTAAAAAGTAGATTTGCGAAAATATTTCTCTCATTTTTAAGGCTTTTCTCAAATCGAAAGAAGTTACATTTCGACACATTTGAGAATTCATTTCTTTTCGGAAACGCGTAAGATTGGCAGGTATTCTTATTCAGAAACTATGTAAATGCCGTCTTTTTCATAGATAAAAGCAATATATCTTTCTCTGAAAATACTTCCAAAGTTAGCGTTATGAATCAAATTTCCGGAAGCGATAGCACAGGAAAGGAGAAAAACGTACAGTCACATGACAAGAATCTCTGTTATCTCTGTAAGTAATTTATCAAATATGGAGAAAGCTATTCGTTTCCAAATGCCTTCAATAGTCAGGCCTGTGAATTTTATGCCTTTATAGTTAAAAATGAGTCAGAAAATGTGTTTGAAAGTTTCGCATTGTTGAGCAGTGAATATGAGAACCCTTAAGGTATATTTACAAAGATACTGTTAACAGAAGTTCATTATCACTATTAATACTTTTACAAAACATAATGCCTGTCCTACACATCCTGAGATCGATTAAGACCAGTTCCGTCCCGCACGAGTCTCCTGAAAAAAAATTACACCTGTAATCAGACATCTTGTAACTGTACGATGCCGATCTCTACGATGGACATGTTACATATCTGTATTGATGTTGTTAAACTCGCATCGGCTCGTGACGCACATTTATACTTCTCGAGAAAATCATATTCATTGAAAATGGCTCGTATTTTATCTGCTTTGCTTGAATTCTTATATCGGGCCTATCGGCCCGATATAAGAATTAATTTTTTTTTATTGATTAATTTTTTTTATTGGCCCGGCCCGGCCCTGCAGGCCCGTTCAATTTTTTTGCCGGCCCGGCCCGACCCGTTGAAAAAATTGTCCTAATTCTGCTGGCCCGGCCCGCGTCAGTCAACCCTGTCAGTCAGAGAAAAACATGTCTAATAGAGTGTATGATCGTCTGTAACAGCTACACAACTCTCGCATCGGCGTTTCATAGTGTTTACCAGGGACCCTATCAATCTATGTGGCAACTGCACCCACCCTTGCACCAAGGCACCCTTAAGCTCATCGATAGTCGTTGGAGCTGGTCTTCGAGCTGCAATTGATCGTCCAAGGACGTCCAATACGTGTTCGAAGGGATTAAGGTCAGGGGACATCGCAGGCCACTCCATTCGTTGAAAATCCTACGATTCAAGGTATTTGTCCACAAACTGAGCCCTATGTGGACGAGCGTTATCGTCCATAAAGACGAAATTTGGTGCACATGCTCCGCGTAAAAGTCTCACATAGGGTGCAAGGATCTCGTCCCTGTACCGCTGACCTATCAGAGTACCTCTATCAAACACAGGAAGGTCGGTACGCCCGTTTGCCATGATGCCTGCCAGACCATCAAACCAGCTCCAGCATAGTGATCATTTTCGACAATGTTAGAGGGCCGATATCGAGTCTCGAGTTCTCTCCAGATAAGAACACGTCTCGAGTGGCTGTGCAGGCTGAATCGCGACTCATCACTGTAGAGAACCGCACCAAACTATCCTCTGTCCAAGACAGGTGTTACCGGCACCATGCTAGATGGAACTTTTTGCGGTTCACAGTCAAAGGGATGAAGACTACAGGGCGCCTGGCATACAGGCCACCTGCAATAAGTCTCTGGGTGACTGTTATTTGTGAAATGGACGCTCCTGTAACATTATACAGGTGACGAGACAGTTGTGTCGCTGCCACGGACCTATCCGTTTTGGGTAGAAATGTCAAATAACGGTCTTTAGCCGGCGTTGTTGCTCTTTTACGGCCATGACCAGGTCGGGGGACCACTGTTCCTGTCTCTGTAAACTGTTTCAACAGAGTGGACACCACATTTCACGGATCCCCGAGGTCCTTACAACATGTAGCCTGTGATTGGCCGGCCTCGAGTCTTCCAACAATCCGCCATCTTGTGGCATCATCTAGACATATTTCGACTAGCCATACTAGCGATGTGTAAACAAAGAAATTCAAAAAACAAGGATTGGATTATGCTACGATGTTTCAAAACGTCCTTACGCTACAAGCTTCGGCGGTCAAATGAGGCACCTCCGCACAAACGCGATCACAGCGCCACTGCCTTATGACGACACAGACCACTGCATGGCAGGTGTGTCCGCGACGAGCTTAACTATCATCTGATACATTATTTGCGTATAGGGATAACATTTTTTTTTTTCTTTAAACCGTGTGTCCCTTTAATTGTTTTCACCAGTGTACAATTTTTATGCAATCTTATCAAATACCAAACCGATTAAAAAAAATAATGCTGACAAATTGTTGTTGAACCTGCTCAAACATAAGCTATATTTTATGTCTGTGCCACTACCACCAGAGGGTTGCACGAGCTAAAAACGTTCTAAATTGCGATTTCTGTGATTCTGAAAAGGGTAGAAACTTTAAATATGGCATGGTAGTTACTTATAAAATATAAATGCCCTCGAAGGACTGTCAAAAATAAATTCGGATTAAAAAGGGGTGAAGCGAAGGGGAAGTGCGAGAAGCATTCTAAAAAAGTCCTAAATTACGATTTCTATGCAATTTCAGGGAATATAAACCGATTATAAAAGTAATAGTTGCGAATCAATGGTAACAGTCTCTGATCCTACACAGGCTATATTTTATGCCGATGATTCTACCACCTGGGGTTCACAGAAACAACAAACGTTCTAAAAAAAGCCCTTAAAAGCTTTCTAAATTACGTTTCTGTGGAATATTAAGAAATAACAAACCGATTTCAAAATTAATGTTGGCAAATTAATGGTGGCAGTTCCTATTTCAACATAGCCTTTTTTGTAGAGAGGTGGTAGGACTTGGAATTTGACATGATAGTTAATTTAAGATGTAAGAAGATGGTTTCTAAAAAATTCAAAACTTCAAATGAATACTGAAATGAGCGTATTAATTGAGCATAAAAGTTTCAAAATATTTTCTAAATTATCATTTATTTAGTTTTATTTTTTTAAGTCTCATTTCTGCAGTGTAATAATGATGTTTAATCAAACTGTGTTTTAAATAGTAATTTTTCAATTATTCCTAAAATTAATAAGTACCTTTTTAATAAAAAAAAAACCTTTTAATAAAATAAAATATTACCTTTTAATAAAATAAAAATTTAGTTAGTACCTTTTAATAAAAATTAGACATATAAATATCACTTGGCATATTTCAACTATTACGCGAGCAAAGCCCCGGGGTTTGCTAGTATATAATAAAGAAGAAAAGGCAGGTATTACATTTGCGGTCTTGAGCTAGTTCTTTATAGTTTGGCTTACGTGGTGAATGGTAAATACGAAGAGCGTCTTCAATGTGGGCGTTCGTTAATCTTGGACAATATTTGTTGTTAAAAAAATTCATTTTGGAGAAGTTCTTTCACATACATATGTGGAATCAAACATAGTAGCCCGGTTATAGCTTGTCTTTTGCAATTTTGCTAGTTTTCTGATACATGCTTGCCCCAAAATTCTTCAGGGGATGCAGTTTTATACATTGCGAGTACAATATCTCCATTTGAAGTAAAGATTTTTTAATACTGAGCAATTTCGCAGCCGTTTCAAATTCCTTCACAAAATCTGACATAAAACTTGGGAACACCGCAATGTGTATTTAGGAATTCTTCTTCTTATATTCAGAAATTGTTGGAAAATGAATAAATTCTTCATTTGCAATATCTTTTTGGGCGGCCCGGATGTGGACCGCGGTCCGCCAGTTGCCGACCGTGGTTTTAGAAGGTGCTGAACACGATTTGATGGTTTTTAGAAAATGTCTATCTGTCATTCTGTCTGTATGTGAAAAAAAATTGTGGGCGCTCTATCTCAAGAACTAATGCATGGAATTTCGCAAAGCTTTAGATTCCGTTAGACCCTGATATAAACTGGTGTTGATTAGTTTTTGGTATATATCGCCCAAGAAGTGGCGCTACTATGCTGCATTTTGCATGATTTACACGATTTTAGCGATAGTCATATCTCAAGAACTAATGCACGGAATATCATTTCTTTAGATTCCTCACAATGGGCATAGATTGCCATTTAATTTTGGCACTGTGCTAGCAAATTTTGAAATATTAACATGTGTGATATAGAAGAAAGTTTTGGGATTGGTACATCCGACTAGTTTAACATTGTTTTGCTCTGGTTATTTTATTTGTTACTTTGAAATACTAATCAGGGCTTAATTTCTAACAATAAAAGTACCGGAACCCTAATATTCTGTGGTACCGGTACAACAACCGTTACATCCCCCCCCCCCCCTGTCACTCCAATCTGCATATTTATATTTCGTACATTATTTACAAAATTTAAAGCATTTTTTTTTTCTTTAGCAAAATAAAAATTTTAAATGTATCTATCAGCATATACTTAGCTGTCAACTATTCCACTTTTTAGTTATCATTCCTTCTGAATAGTATTCTTTGCCTAATTTTAAGGTTAATTAATTGCAGAATTCTGCGATTAAATATGGTGAGGATTATGATTAGGAAATAGTGTTAACAGAAAACAGGGATAGTTCGCAGCTATTCATTTTTAAGAACAAATGTATGAAATTTACAGAAATTAATATTTATATGCTGAATAATGGAAAAATGTTTTGCAATTTCCTACAAAAGGTGCACATCTTAAACTATAATCGATTCCTTCCGCATAACAATCTTTTGTGGTGAGTCCCTGAAAATAAGATTAAATTAAAAAATTGACACCGTTATCGGAAAGAATCGATGCTTTTTATCGAAAAAGGGGAAACACTGATCGATTGCTTTCTATCAGAAAGCAATGACAATTATATCTACTTACAAATGAAAGTACTTCGTAAATATGCAAAGCAGAGCCTTAGCATGGGTACCGTTAGTGATACAAAATAAATAGAAAAATCACTAACGAGATTTTTATACTTGTACGCAATAGGAATAGAAGACAAAAAACCTCAAACAAACAAAACCCTAAGCTGATGCTCGGCGGCTAAAACAAAAAATATTCTTTTCAGGTTAGATATCTAAATAATAATAAAAATAAATAAATAATTAATTAATTAAAAAAAGCAGCCAATAAAAAATTATCCTACTGTCACAAAAGAAAATCGAACTGAAAGCAAATTCATTGTTCAGTCTCTTGAATGGTGCCGCATCAACACGTCGCCGGCATAAATTTGAAATAGAAAAACACGATTTCTGTTTCCCCGTCATTCTTATCAAAATAGCATTAAAATGATTTAAAATAGAACATAATACGTAATTTTAAAGGAGGATTTTTTTTTTTCTATTCATGAATAATTTTTTTTTTAAATAAATACAGATAGAGCTCGAGTCAGTCCAAGCCCAAAAACTGATATAAAATTTGAGTCCGTTTTATCTCCATCTCCAACGTGTGCAACACATTACGTCACATATAAGTGTTTTGGTAAAAAAGAATGCAAAAGCTTGGAGATGGGGAGTAAAGGAAAAGGTAATTTAGGCTTCGGTCTTTCGGAAGCGCTATCGCACTGGGCTCCGGAGCCTTGTATTTATGAGCTCCGGTGAATTCCGACCAATATTTAAATATTTACTAAAAACAGAGATGTACCGGAGCCGGGCTCCAGCGCAAATTAAGCCCTGAATACATAAATAACGAGTCATCTAAATCCCCCTCCCCCTAAAGTTTTCGATCATGACCCACCCTCCCACCCTTTTTATTACTTTGAAGAGACAAAAAATAAATGATCAACTAGGAAACAGGAATTCAGCTTTTTCAGAATTTAGTGTCGCCGCCGATGAAAAAAATATCTCTATATAATAAAAGGCAGTGTAACGCAGGGCGGGGCGAATCCATCAATCTTACCAGTCTCCGAGGAAGAGACTCAAGGGTGAAAGGTTCCATTCTCCCATTGGTTGACAAGAGACAAGAATCCCGCGATTACTTCTCAAGGTTACAAATCCTGATAATTGAGCAGTGCTAGACACTTCTTCCTAACTGAGATTATTTCAAGTATTAAGTTGCAATCATATTAAATTTTCTTTGCGACATGTAAGGAATTTTAATCACGGAAAATAATGATATGGTATTTTTAAAAATATCCTTTTTTTCCCTGCAAAAAATTGATAAAACTGACTTTCTTTTAAAAGAGTAATCAATTTAAATATTTTAGACTTATTATTTTGTAACTTATTTTTAAATTACACATTATTTATATTTTCCTTTTCTATATACAGGTGTATGTAAATTTAAACTTAAAAAAAAAAACATATTTCATATTTTAAAAGTAAAAAATTAATATTTATACGAAAAGTAAAATTAATAATTTTTGATTTATAGCTTTGCATCAGGTGGACAGAAGCTTAGGGGATTAGTCGCCCCCCCCCCATTCCCGAAATAATATCCTGGCATTTTGTAACTTATTTTTAAATTACACATTACTTATATTTTCTTTTTCTATATACAGGTGTATGTAAATTTAAACTTTAAAAAAAAAACATATTTCATATTTTAAAAGTAAAAAATTAATATTTATACGAAAAGTAAAATTAATAATTTTTGATTTATAGCTTTGCATCAGGTGGACAGAAGCTTAGGGGATTAGTCGCCCCCCCCCCCCTTCCCGAAATAATATCCTGGCATTTTGTAACTTATTTTTAAATTACACATTACTTATATTTTCTTTTTCTATATACAGGTGTATGTAAATTTAAACTTAAAAAAAAAAAAAACATATTTCATATTTTAAAAGTAAAGAATTAATATTTATACGAAAAGTAAAATTAATAATTTTTGATTTATAGCTTTGCATCAGGAGGGCAGAAGCTTAGGGGATTAGTCGCCCCTCCCCTCCCCTCCCCGAAATAATATCCTGGCATTTTGTAACTTATTTTTAAATTGCACATTGCTTATATTTTCTTTTTCCATATACAGGTGTGTGTAAATTTAAACTAAAAAAACAAAACAAACAAAAAAAATCCCTGCCGGCTCGGGCCTACAGGCGGAGGTAGATTTCGAAGTTAAGTACTAAATTCACCAACAAAACTTAAATCAAGATAAAGATAAACCCAGTTCCTTCGCTAAGAATGAGCTCTAGGGAGCTAAACATTTTGTGAAAATTCTAATATACACACACGCATGTATATGGAATAGGTTTAAAAATGGCTAAATCAAATTCAGAGAACCTCAAAGTGTTAAAATATGTTAATATTTCCATACTCGGGTTTTTATCATGTTTTAATACGTTTCTTCAAACTCAATGACGTTACATATTCACCTGCTGTGGTCCATTATATTTTCAATATGGCGCAATATTTTGTTGTTGTTTTTTAATTCATCAAACTATTTATTTCATTTGGAATTTTCATGCAGAAATCTTGCTCTAGAAAACTTATGACGTAATATTCAATTTGTTTTCAATTCGTCAAACTATTTATTTCCTTTTGTATTTTCATGCAGAAATCTTGCTCTAGAAAACTTATGACGTAATATTCAATTTGTTTTGAATTCGTCAAACTGCTTATATAATTTAATTTTTCACGTGAAAACACTGCATTAGAAAAGCAATTGTTGTGGTGAGAATTTTATTGCTTTTTTTTAATTGTTGGCAACAGCTATAACGAAAAATATTTATTTTTTCCTTCCATTGTTGTGTAAAACTGGTTTTATCAGAATCATGTTAAGACGATATTCAAAATTTTAAACCTTCCCCATTCCCATTCCCTTGGACCGATTTGACTCATTTTCAATCCCCGCCGAGAAATTAGCTATCTTAAAGTTGTTGGCGAGTTTGAAGACGTTCCGTGCATAATTGCGACTTTTATCGTGCGGACAAAATTTAGTACATACATACATACATATATATATATATATATATATAAACTTTTTAGGTGGGGGTGGTTTTGGGTTCCTGGGGTCATGTAATGAAAAGTTATGAAGGAATTTTTCAAAAGTCGCACCATGGTAACGACTGCAATAGGTAGTATTTCTTACGAAATCTACCTAAAAAAAAACACACCCCATATTTTAAAAGTAAAAAATTAATATTTATACGAAAAGTAAAATTAATAATTTTTGGTTTATAGCTTTGCATCAGGAGGACAGAAGCTTGGGGGATTAGACGGATGGGATTCAACCCGCGATGCTTATTTATTAATCAATATACATAAAAAAATGGAGGGGGGGAGGTAAACGATAAAAATACAATTTCAAAGTGTTATTAAAAAAATAGTATTATTTCAATAGTTGCAGCAGACTGTTTTAATTACGCACTTTTATTGCATATTTATTAATTTTTTCTTTTATTAAGAAATCTTAATTTTGTTATAGTATATTAGCAGGAAAACCTGGTTTACCCAGAAATATTGTAAAAGCTAATTGTGTGTTTATTAGAACATAAACTAGCCGAACTTGCTCATCTAAATGCTTCCATATTGTCAATTATTTTTTTTATCAGTTATTTACACTAGTATGTAAATAAATATAGATAGTACGAATCACATTTCAGTTTTAAGAGGCCACACTAGTCACGGCTTGAAGTTCGAACGCTAATGATAAGTCTATGGGAACAATATTTTCAAATATCTTGCTTGATTTTTAATATTTTTAAATGATTTTTTTTGCACAGGATAGCTGAGGACTATCTGTTTACGGGCTATTTTTTACTTTTCCGATTTTCGTTGTAGTTTAATTCTCAGGATCCTGTCAATTTAGGATCCAGTGAAATTCGAGGTGTTGTGTCCTTTTTAGTCTTATAACATTCATATCAGCAAAATTCAAGAAAATTTTAAAAATAACAACGAAAATATAGAGTTTAAGCTTTCCAATAACATGCTTTCAATAGTTCTACTACAATTAGGCTGAGCAAAATATGCAAAGATTTTGATGAAAAATGTGTCAAAAATGGCCTCGTAATGTTATGCTCTCCGCCTCTACCAAGACGATGAAAACCACGCCTATTAAAAATATGATTGGCTAGTATCCAAACATTTTAGCAAATGGAAACGATTTAATTGTGATTGGATTATTGTATCGTGTTAAAATAGATCACTCCTATTTCAAACCTTGGATTTATTTTTTTCTAAAATTATTGTTTAATTTCAACAAAAGACTCTTGAAAGAATGAAATATTTTAAATTCTATATTTCTATGAATAACGAAGGAAATTATACATTTCGTTTATATAAACAATTTCAGAACCGCACAGAGGGAGTTACAACATATATAAGTTATTAAGGAATCAAATTTCAGTCCTAGTTTATTAAGTAAAATGGTAAAAAAATAGACGAGTATTTTTTAAATTATTTTTTAAGTTAAAATAGTTAACAAATAATTACGAAGTCATTATTTGTTAGAACATATTTGTGGCCTGGCCAGGAGACTGGTTTTCAAGCCTCCTATTCTTGTATATGTATAAAATATTCGACAATTTAACATTTTACGTTCGAAAAACAGTTTTTTTAATTAAAAATCAGCAGAATTTAAAGATTGTTAACTTTAAAATTGTAAATCAACTTGTTCAAAATTTTAAAGAAATATTTTTATAGTTCATTACTTTAATATTTATTATTTTTAAGGGGACAGTACACCTTTAACAGTCGGAGAACGAAATTTGTCCTGTGTAACAGATATATTTTTTAAAGAGCCCACTTCAGACACGGAGAGAAAGTAAAACGAAGTCTATGGGGGCGTTAATTTAAAATTTCTCGCTTTGTTTTAATATTATTGAATGATGCTTTTTACATAGGATAGTTGAGCACGATCTTCAACCAGGCTAGATTTTACTTTTTAGATTTTTATTATATATATATATGTATATATATATATATATACTCCCGACTGGGCAAGGTTCACTCAGCCTTTCATCCCTTTGGGGTCGATAAAATGAGTACCAAGCTTGCTTGGGAACTAAACACCGAGGGTCTCGCGTTAGGCTGACCACCTGGCCGGGACGCATGCTGTATAGCACCTCGGGCCTAGGGTCAAGAAAACAGAGATGGGCACTGTCGGTCCTGATCCTCATGGATTGTATAGCCGCAGAGTTTAGTTTAGTATATATATATATATATATATATATTAGGAAAGTTTCAATTTCAGAAACGATTCACCCCTGTTCCGAAATTAAAAGTAATTTTTTTTAAATATCTGAAACCAAAATCGAAAGAGTAAAAACTAGCCCGGTTGTAGATCGTCTTCAGCTATCCTATACAAAAAAAAAAAATCATTTTAAAATGTTAAAAAGGAAGTGAGATAAAAAGGAAGTGAGATTTGAAAATAACGCTCCCATATATTTAACGTTAGCGTTTACATTTTTTTCCCGTAACCTGCGTGTGTTCTCAAATGTAACGCAAAGATATTTTTTTTGCAACGGTTAGGAAACGCGAAAATTTATCGTTAACTTTAATAATGTAAAACTAAAAGTTATGAAACTGTAAGATAAAATATAGCATTTTATAAAAATATACTAGCTAGCAATTTTTTTTTCTAATACGTATTACCTTTTAATATTTTATACTTCACTTACATGGACATTCAAAAGTATTTTATATTATGGTCTATGTGGGAAAATACATTTGCGTGTATTTTAATGACATAAAACAATTTTAAACATACAATTTATTCGCATTATTGAAGAGCATAGGTACTTGTACAGGGGAATTAAAAAGTATATTTCGTTACATTATGGACTACGAAGAAAAAACGTTTGCGGGGTATTTTAATAACGTTTTCTGTTACAACATAATGAAATTGATATGAATTTATGAGGCGCAGTAAAACATGCTTTCTGAAGGGATAGCAAAGCATTTATCATTCATTTACAGGGTCACAGAAAAGGGTTCAGTTTTATTACAGAAAAAACTGCTTGCAAAGTGTGTTTTAGTTATGTTTCACAATTTCAAACAAGATGGAATTCATATACGTTACTGAGGTTTACAATATGATGCTTACATTATAATATGATGTGCATCACATTTTATTTAATTTACAGGGGCACATAAAAGATATTGGATACAATATTGCATATGAAGTATTGTCTATTAGGGATGATTGCTGAAAGTGAGATTTCAGCTATGATATACGTTTTTAACTAAATTTCTGCATACTAGATTATATATATAAATTCGATAGACTACGTATAGGGCTACGCAAAAGAACTAGGAAGAATTGTTGAGAAATTGATTAATTTTATTTTCAAATTCAACTACATTTAGAAAGATATGTTTGGAAAATAAAAATATAATAATATACAAGGCTATTCAAAGAATTGGATGCATGCACGCCTATTTCAGACACGGGAAGGAATGAAAACGCTAATTTTAAGTCTATGGGGGGGGGGGGGGGGTCATTTTCATATTTCTCGCTTTGATTTTAATATTTTTGAATGATTTTTTCTTTTTCTTTTTTTTTGCATAGGATATCTGGTGACTATCGACAGTGAGGCTAGCTTTTACTTTTCGATTTTGGCTATAGTTTTTTTTTATATATAATAGGATAGTTTAAATTTTAGAGCGGATTCCAACCGGTTATGAAAGTAAAAGTAATTTTAAAGAAAAATATCTGAAACAAAAATCGAAAAAGTAATAACTAGCCCGGTTATAGAGCGTCCTCGGCTATCCTATGCAAAAAAATTCATTTTAAAATGTTTAAAAGGAAGCGAGATAATTGAAAATATAATGCTCCCATAGACTTAACATTAGCGCTTTCATTTTTTCCCCCGTTACTAGTGTGGGTTCTCAAATGAAACATAAATATATTATTTGTAACGGTTAGGAAACGCGAAAATTTATCTTTAAATATCTACCCTATATATATAAAATCCTAATGAAACGAATTTATGAAACGATTCTTTGAAACGACTGATTAAACGACTGATTCAGTTTCACGGCTATTTTTCCTAAAATATGGAATACATTGCGATGAAATTAGCACCAAAAATCCGTATTGATCTGCGGTTCTCAAAGCTGGTATTAGAACTTTTAAATTCGAATTAGTTTTCGAAATATTAATTTTTTTCTAATTAGGGTATCGTTCATCTGACGAAACCCTATTCGTCTCGCTCCTCTGTCTGTCTGTCTGTCTGTCTGTCTGTCCGTCACAGAGCCCGTTCTCAGAAACTATACATGTTAGAGACTTGAAAATAGCTGAACACCTCACATCAAACAACAAATCATAAAATTTTGAAAAAGTTGGTAATTAACCTAATTACGGGCTAATTAAATTCTAAAATTAACCAATCAACCTTTTGAATGCAGGTGAAAATGCACGTTATCGAAATCCTCCCCAGTTTCTCCTAATGGTTGCCAGTAAACTCGGCGGATGCTCCGTCAAATCAGCCGGTGCAGGGTTACCACGGAGTACTTTAAGCAATAAATGAAGTGGACCTTCAAAAAGCAAAATTGGATCTGCCGAAATATCGGTCGTACAAATTCGTAACAGGTGTAGAAATACGCGGAAAAAATTCTACTTTATTTTGGTATAAATTTCAAATTTCTGCATAGGATAGAACGCAAAAAATCCACTAAAAATCGATCGATAAAAATTTAATTTCTGTGTTTTTAAAAACAATGAAAACAGATTTCCATTCACCGGAAGGCAACTGTCATCATTTCTCGACATATCGGCGCGGGAGAAATTTAAGGGGAGGAAAGTCTAATACGAAATTTAAACTTTTTAAATATTAAATTTTTCGATTAAATTTTTTGACATCCGGGCTGGAAATTTCTCGCAGATTCCACACATACCCGGTTCAAAGAGATTGCTTCATTACGAGCTGAGATATTAATTATTATTTTATTCCTTTTATTTCCATCAAATGCCAGATTAAGATGGAGGCGCGTGCTTTTTTAACGGAGATTTCATTTAAATTGGGAAATTAACAATTTGCGTGGTGTGTTTCGACGGCGCGCTATGAGATAAGTATTAATTATTCAATATGAAAAAGTTTATAGGTTTATAAGTGTTCATCCCACTATTTCCGAATAGCAATTTCAGGAAATATCTTAAATTATTGTTTAAGACCGCCACTCGATGTCTTCGAAACTTTAAGATACTTTATAACACATAAGAAAAAGTGTAAAAAAGAATGGAGTGTGATATTTCGAGGAGTGGAGGGGGGGGGGACTAGATTTATTTATTAAATCTTAGCGTTTGTTATCGCAGAAAATGTTTTAAATTGTTGGTTAAAACTGCACCGCCACCCTCCCGACCATGTATCTACGGAGAGATTGCGCAAAGGAGTTTCGTTCAGATATGCTTTTGTTAACCCCTTGGGGACGAGCGACACGTATACGTGCCGGAAATAGGCCTAAGAATCCTCGTTTATCCTCACCAGTAAAATTTTACTGTAAAATTTGCCTTATTTAATCCGAGCATTTTCCCGATTTGAATAGGCACAAACTTCTGTTTTTTAAAGCCGGTAGCAAAGTAATAAACATTTCGTAAAAGGGTCCCGTCGCGAAGGGGTTAAGAATAGAGTGCGCTCCCTGGTGGTGGAATGCGGAACTAACGTAACGCGATTTTGTTAAAATTAGGAAATATAACAAGGCGATCCGTTTGCAACTTTAAGATACTTCATGACACATAATAAAAAGCTTATAAAATAATGGTGCATGCAATTTCCTGTGAAGGGAGGGCGGGGGAGGGGCGCTGGATTTCTTTTTTAAAAAATAGCGTTTACGACCTTTTTAGGTGTCGTTTTTTGAGCACTATGATATACTCAGACACGTGCTGCTTATGAAATATAAAAATGTCAAAATTTTAGTTACCACTATTTCCGAATAGTACTTTCAGCAAATTTCTTAATTTCTCGCTTAAGGCCGCCACCAACTCCAGTAACACATCCACTGATAGGTTGTTTAACAGAGTTTCGATCTGATACACTTTTGTTATGAATAGTGTGCGCTCCCTGGTGGTGGAATTTGCAACTAACATAACGCAATTTTGTTAAAATTATGAAATCTAACAAGTCGATCTGCTGGAAACATTGACATAGTTCATAGCACATAATAAAAAGCTTATAAAAGAATGTTCCGTGCAATTTCCTGGGGTGCCTACCTATCTCGGGTGCTATAGACCCGATCCCCTCGACTAATATACCTACGCATAGGTTGTAAAACGGAGTTTCATTTGGATAGAGGTTTGTGTAGAATAGAGTGCGCCCCTGGTTGCGAAATGTGGAACTAACAGATTTCACAAAAGGATAAAGTGTTTTAAAGGAATATTAAACGAAACCCTCTGTGAGATCTGTGATCACACTTACCCACTTGTTTTAAGTACATTTTTCTAATGATGGCAACTGAAATTTTAATCAGAACAGATATTTTTTTTTCTTATTTCAGAAAAGGTTATTTTAAATTAATTTGGCGACCAGTTTGGCCTCCCTTAAATATATGCCAAAAAATGTATCGTGCTACTTTTATTTATAATTCAATTTACTTGAACAATCTTTCGCCAAATCGAAAGATTCTGATTGGCGCCAAAATGGCATTATTTTGATTGACATGGTAACTCGGCTATTATTGTTTATTTAATAATAAATGTTTATTTACTTTTATTTCTTTTTTAAAATTATATAAATTATTTTGTTCTATAGTTATTAATTTTTTTTTTTTGTTGTTATTTCCTTTTGAAAATAATAGAAAATAATTTAAAAATACGGTACTACTTACGTAAATAAGTGCGAGTAGTAAATCAAAATTACGTCCATTACGAATCATATCATAATATTAAAATATTTATTTGCTTAAAATACGTTATAAAAACACATTAAAATTAAATTTAAAATCTATATTTTGTAAATATAGATAAAATATATTTATAATATGGATTTTTAATTTACTTTTAATGTGTTTTTATAACGTCTTTTAAGCAAATAAATATTTTAATATTATGATACGGTACTACTTAGTTATTCCGTCGACCAAATTCGCCAAATTATGTAAATCGCCAAATTATACAAATTGACATAATTTTTATTTTAAATAACGAAAGAACAAATAAATTAGTATAACATTAATAAATATACAAATAAAACGTCGAAATAAAAATCACTTGATGACGTAAACATGTGTAACTTACATAAAGTCAAGTGAATGTGACATTTACGATCAACCATTATTGACATTTAATATTATAGTTTGGCGATAGATTTTTGGTCGACGGGATAACTAAGTAATACACAAAATGCATATGTAACTGCTATTCGAAAACAAGGTTTTCGCCAAATTTTTGTAAAAAAGAAAAAAAAAACACGCCAAATCTGCGGTGCGTATGTGACATCTGGCCAAATGTTAAATAATGCGGGAAGAGTTCCGTATTGTGTGCTGGTTTTTTTGGCGAGATTTGTTTTTGGCGTTAAATGAATCGATGTCGTTGCGATCTTCAGCCTTTGAGGTTGTTTTTTTCTGAAATGAACTTTATTCATATGTTTTTTGCGTATTTTTTTTTTTTTTTTTTTTTTTTTTTTTTTTGCATTTAGCCTATATTTTTCGGAAAAATATATAACTTTGTTTTAATTTGACATGTATAATAAATATAATAAATACATAAAATATAAGTACATAATATTTATTTATAGGTGTATATATACTATATTTGTATAAGGTATATCTCTATACGTGATATATATAAAACTATCTGTGTAAACATCGTACTTTTTTTAACATGTGACATACATAAGATTTATTAAATATATATATATTTACAAATATTTAAAGACCATGTTTTTCCGACATACTGAAAAAATTTATAAGACGCTAAAAATGGCTTTTTGACGCCATTTTGGATTCATTCGCCAATCGCGCCAACCAGCACACAATATGCAACTCTTCCCAATAATGCAACAAACCATGACATTTAATTTCAACTTCAAATCAATGTTTTAATTTACCGCTCGAAAAAAAAAAATGCTATCTGGCAATTTGAAAAAAACTATTGGCGAGATTTGCACCCGGCTAGCGTAACAGTACCAAGAATTCTTTGTGACCATGACAACTTTTATATAGTTTTATTTGAAAAAAAAATTTGATTTTTTAACCAAAATGGAAATTTTTTGTACAGATGTTATATACGGACCCATATTGGCGCGATTTTTTTTTTTCTGACGCCAATGGCATATACGCAACGGGTACTGGCACCAAAGTATTGTTATTTTGCTTGATATGGCAAGCCGGATGTTGTTGTTTATGCTGTTGATGCGTTTCCCAAATTGGCGTCGGAAAAAAATCGCACCAATATCCTATATGACATCTGTGCCAAAGTTTCATATGAAAGGCGAAGGGATCAGACCGTATTTGTTTATGACAGTTGTTGACTTGAACTATTATAATATAGATGAAACGATGGCGATAAAATAATATTTGGCGACTTATCACCTGTGCATGGCTAACATTAAAGTACCAAAATGGCACCTAGAGTATAAAAAGCGAAATGGCCCGCCCGAAACCGCTAGAAGCGTCTTAAATTTAGACACATATGTGACTGAAAAAGAATTTTAGACACTTAAGTGTCTTAATCTGAAAATTAAGACACTATAGATGTCTTAATTTAAGATACATAAGCGTCTTACTATGACCATGGTGTAAACGAACTGAGAATAATGTCTAAAATATCCGCAAACGTCTTATTTTAAGACACTTCATTGCTTTAAACGTGTCTTAATTTAAGACGTTTTGATTCTTCCGACGCAATAACCACCAGGGGGCACTAGCACTCCCAGTTGCGCATGCGTTTTAGATGTCTTCGTTCGAAGTGGTATACGTTGTAATTCAAACAAAGTTTGTTTTTATGTACGCGTGTATTTTAATTCGTTTTTTGCGAAATGTGAAGTACTGTGATTTTAATTCGTATTAACTTGGATTATTTATTTATTGAATACATACATCTGACGTGTGTGCTCGACATCAAATGTCTCTTAGAAGCTGTCGTCGATACAAGGGCGGGATAGACACAGAACAGAAGTAGACGACGGTTGAAGATTACACCCGGAAATTCTACAAAGCGTGTGCAATGGGCTTAGTGTTAACTCGTATCAATTTATATCAATAATATTGTGTTATTCATCTTCGTCCTGTCGAAGCTGGCAAAAAAAAAGAAACTTTTGTCTGGCGGGTCCTGTTTTTAGGATGAAACATCTCATTCTTTAAATATGGCTAGTCGGATGTATTATGGGATTACCTTTTAAACTGATGAAAGTCTTTCTCCCTCACTGTGGTTGTGGTAGTTTTTAAAATTTCAAATCGAGGAATATTTCTTACCTCTTGCAGCAACTCAAGTAAGTTTCTTTATAGTAGTAAAATTAGTGTATTTTATGATTTTATTTATTGTACTAAACAAAATCCTGCATGAAATTTAATTAGTTTTGAATCTGTTCGCAAAAAACCCCACTAATTCTAGAAGTATATATTTTTAAACTTATGACGTTCTTTTTTATTACGAATTATATATTCAATGTCAGTTCTTAGTTTCAATGGATAATTTTTATCTCGCAGTAAATGACGGCCACAAGGAAGTAAAGAAAAAAAAAACTTTGAAAGATGACCTAATGCTTTCTTACTTCCTGGCATAAAACCGCAGATTAAAAAAAGATAAATAAAGTAAATGAGACTGGTCTATTATATGAAGCTGCCTGTAAAAATATACATATGTATTTGATTTGCAATCAACTCTAATACTGATTTTTTTATTATTTTTAATAAAAAAGTAATTTGAAATTTATAATGGGAAAAAGTAAAAACCTCTAACTAGATTTCGTATTTAAAATTGTGGTAACTTTATTTATATGCACTTATACGAAAAATACAAAAATGACAGATGTTACTGTATATATTTAAGACGAAAGAAGTTTGGAAATCATAAGTTATTTTTTCCTCATGTTTTTAATATAGAATATGTACTTATTTGTTTTTATTGATAGTTGAATAGCTTTTGTGAGTACCCTCTGATCTACATAAAAACTTGCCCATGTGGAAATATAAATTTTTTAAAAACATAATTTTTAAATAAGTATTTTCATTTTTTTGGGGGGGGGAGGGGGGATTTTGCATGAATTTTTGTAAAGCTGATATCTTAAATCTTGCACTTATATTTTCATTTTTTTTGGGGGGGGGGGGGGGATTTTTGCAATTTTCCTACATCTGATATTTTAAATCTTTTTCCACATTCAACCGAGTATAATAAATATTTTGAACTTTTAGAGTAGGACAAGATTATAAAATATATATATATATTTATCTATGTACCTTAAAAGCCCTTAATAGCGAACACTTCGGGACCGCGAAATTTGTCCGATAATTGGAGATGTCTACTCTTTTGAGGTAAAAATATACAAATATGTATGTCTGCTGATTAAAAAAGTATTCGTTAAATAGAGGTGTTCGCTATTCGAGAATGTCCATTAACCTCCACAACGTATACTCCCGAATACCGGACATCTCAATTTAGACAACTATAATGCAGGGTTGCGTTTTTTGCAAAAGTACTTCTTGATTAAAGGAAGGGCAAACTGGGAAGTGCCCCGTCCCCCTACGACTGTAGTGCCCCCAAATTTGATGTGCAATATTTGTAAAGCTTATATTTTAAATCTGTATCGAAATTGTACTGATTATAATCAATATTTTGAACTTTTAAAGTAAAATAAGCTTAAAAACAAAATAAATTTAAAAAAATCTAATATTTAGATAAATATTTTTTGTTTTTTAATCTTGTTCTACTCCTGAAGTTCAAGATATTGATTATAATCAGTACAATGTCGTAAAAGATTTAAATTATCAACGTAACGAAAATTGTATACCAAAACTGAGAGCACCAAAAAAATCAGGCTGTATTGGGGGGGGGGGGGGAGGGGCAGGACCACAGCCAAATATTTTTCCAGGATTCAACGTGGTCAAACATGGCTACGTATGATGCTTACAAAAAAATGGATGCGATTCAGACGTTTGAAGTGTCTGAAATTCAGACGCAAAAAGTGTCTGAAAAAATTCAGACATTTTAAAATGTCTGAAAATTGAACACTCCATTTCAGACACTTAAGTGTCTGAATTTCAGACATTTTAATTTAGAGTGTGATAGTCACATGACTTAGGCTATTGTTATAGAGATTGTTTTAAAATACCGGGAGACAAAGACTCTGTATACTTAATTCATTTTATTTCAGCTATTTTTCAAATGTTTAACTGATCCTCTTTAATCAAAAACGAAAATAACCATTGGATGTCTTAACAGCAACTGATTCGGCCTTACATTTTTGCAATCAAATGGAATTGAATGGAAACCCATTTACAGTGAGATCTGCACAGCTTTTTTCTGTATAATTCAATCTTCTCTTATATTTTTTAAACCCATCAGATTAGCGTGTTTTTAGATTCTGCGGTGTCTGAACGGGGGTTGGCGAGCGTAACTTGCAGGGGGCAGAGCCCCCTAGTAATAATGTAAAACTAAAAATAATGAGACTGTAAGGTAAAATATAGCATTTTATAAAAGTCTGTCAGCTGACAAATTTATTTTGCAATACGTAACTGTAACGCAATACTGGTTTAAATTGAATATTTTCATGGTTCCCCTAAAAATATTTTACAATTGTATCTGCTAAGAGGGATACAACCCACCTAAAACGGTATTTCGCACTCATTGTTTTTTCCCCGTCCTACCAGGTTTTATAGCGTCACATTTTTAGCATGAGGGGTCGAATTTTAATTACTATCAGATCGCGCGTATTCTTTTATATTATGGCCTATATGGGAAAAATCATTTGCGGTGTACTTTAATGATGTAAAACAATTTTAACATAAAAATTATGCACCTTATTTAAGTGCACAGCTCCTATGCGGAAAGGTTGGCTGTCCACGAGTGGGTGATTTCGGTACGTGTACAGGGGAATTAAAAGTATATTTCTTTATATTATGGCCTATTAAGAAAAAACGTTTGCGGCGTATTTTAATAACGTTTCTCTGTTACAACATAATAAAATTGATATGAATTTATGATGCGCAGTAAAACATGCTTTCTGAAGGGGTTGAAAAGCATTTATCATTCATTCACAGGGTCACAGAAATGAGTTCAGTTTTATTACAGAAAATACTGTTTGCAAAGTGTGTTTTAGTTATGTTTCACGATTTCAAACAAGATGGAATTCATATACATTACTGAGGTTTGCTACAAGATGCTTACATTAGAATATGATGTGAATCACATTTTATTTCATTTACAGGGGCATATAAAAGTTGCTGGACACAATACTGTATACGAAGTATTTTCTATTAGAGTTGATTGATAAAAATGAGTTTTCACCTATGATATCCGTTTTAATACTTGATTATATATATGATTTCTATAGACCGTGTATAGGGCTACGCAAAAGAACTAGGAAGAATTGCTGAGAATGAGAGTGAATTGCTAATTTTTTTAAATTAAATTCTACATTTTTAAGTTCAACTATAATTAGAAACTGTTTGTAAAATATAAATATAATAATATACAAGGCTATTCAAAGAATTGGATGCATGCGCGTGCCTATGAATGATAATTTCTGGAAGTACGATTTCAGTTGTTTTAAGCATGTTTATACTGCAATAATTTTTATCTTCACATGTTGCGTGTATATAAGCTTGTTCGAATGCAAGCGCTGTACAAAATAATGCAAATATACTGCCGGTTATTGGTAGAAATTGCTGAAAGTTTACTTTCATCTGCATTAATCGTTTTCTTATTATATTAAATTTTATCATTTTTTTCATGCCGTTAAAACAAGCCCAAGAATATCCATTGATGACTTTATCATTTTAATTTTTCAATAATTTGAACAATTTAAATTTACTAAGATTTAACAAAAACTTAAAGCTAGTAAAGTATTAAAGAATGTTTACTTTGAAAGTTTTGATCAACTTTAAAGGAATATTGTTAATATTTATTACTTTTAATATTTGTTATTTTTAACGAAAATGTACAACTTTAACAGCCGCAAAAAATGCGAAATTTGTCCTGTATTACACATCTTTCTTTAAGGGCCCACTTCAGACACGGGAAGAAATAAAAAAGCTAATTTTAAGTCTATGGGGGCGTTAATTTCAAATTTCTCGCTTTATTTTAAAAGATTTTTGCATTGGATAGCTGAGGACGATCGACAACCAGGCCAGTTTTTACTTTTTCGATTTTAGTTTTAGTTTTTTTTTAATATTAGGATAGTTTCCACTTCAGAATGGATTCCAACCGGTTCCGAAAGAAAAAACTAAGTATAATAATATACAAGGCTATCCAGAGAATTGTATGCATGCACGCCTATGGATCATAATTTCTGGAAGTGCGATTTAAGTAGTTTAAGCATGTTTATACTGGAATAAATTTTATCTTAACATGTGACGTGTATAAAATCTTGTTGCTAATGTAAGGGCTGTACAAAAGAATGCAAATACACTTCCGTTAATTGGCAGAAATTCCTGAAAGTTGATTTTTATCTGTATTATTCATTTTCTTATTATATTAATTTTTAGCATATTTTTCATGCCTTTAAAACATGCCTAAGAACATTATTGATGACTTTATTATTTTAATTTTTCCTAATTTTGAACAATTTAAATTTACTAAGATTTAACAAGAACTTAAAATTTGTAAGTTTTAAAGATTGTTAACTTTAAAAGAGTTGATCAATTTGTTCGAAACTTTAAAAAAATATATTGATATTTATTATTTTTAATATTTGTCATTTTTATGGGTACAGTATACCTTTAAAAGTCTAAGAAAATGCGAAATTTGTCCTGCGTAACATATTTTTTCCATGAGCCCACTTCAGACACGGGAAGAAATGAAAATGCTAATTTTAAGTCTATGGGGGCGTTATTTTCAATTTTCTGGCTTTGATTTTAATATTTTTAAATGATTTTTTTTTTTTTTTTTTTTTTCATAGGATAGCTGGGGGCGATCAACAACCAGGCTAGGTTTTACTTCTTCGATTTTAGTTTCAGTTTTCTTTTATTATGATAGTTTCAATTTCAGAACCGATTCCACCAGTTCCGAAAGTATAAGTAATTTTTTTCTTTTAATATCTCTAACCAAAACCGAAAAAATAAAAAACAGCCCGGTTGTAGATCGTTCTCAGCTATCCTATGCAAAAAAAAAATCATTTTAAAATATTAAAAAGGACGCGAGATATTTGAAAATAACGCTCCCATAGACTTAACATTAGCGCTTACATTTTTTTTCCCGTCACTACACTGTAAAAAAAGGATTAAATTACTGAAATACTACTGGCAATCTAGACGATAGTACTATTTCCGTATTTTAACGGAACTTTTTCCCTTTAAATTACAGAAAAAATCCGTTAAATTCCGGTCTAAGTGCTGGCGTCTAGATTGTCAGTAGTATTTCCGTATTTTGGTCCTTTTTTTTCTACAGTGTTGTATGTGTTCTCAAAGGTAACCTAAAGATATTTTTTGTAACGCAAAGGGAACGCGAAAATTTATCATTAACTATAATAATGTTAAACTGAAAATAAGGAGACTGTATGGTAAAATATTACATTTTATAAATGTCTGCTAGGTAACAAATTTATTTTTGATACCTAGCTGTAACGAAACCCTGGTTTAAACGGAATTCTCATTATTCCCCTAAAAATACCCTGCAATTGTATCTGCAAAGACGCAAAAAACCCATCTAAAAAGGTATTTAGCACCTATTGTTTATGTTTCCGTCTTACCAAGTTTTATAGTGTCATGTTCTCAGCATGAGGGGGTTGAATTTTAATTACAACTAGGACCCGCATTTTTCTTGAACTCCGCCTTTTTTTTTTTTTTTTTTTTTTTTTTTTGGAGGGAAAATAAAATTTGATATCGATACGAGTGTGTTTCGAAAGGTTATTAGCCCGACAAAGAAAATGAAAAAAATTTGACAATATTTAATTTTTTTAACGCAGTTCCTTACAACTTAAAAAAATTAAACCAACGAGTTTCCGACTTTTTATTATCTTTAGCATAATATGCCTTATCTAACTTTGGAAATGAAGTGGTGGTCTCTGCTTTAACCCCATATTTTGAAGTGAATTTCCGACTACCGAGCCATTTCTTCAGGCTTGGGAAAAGGAAATAATCGCTGGGAGCAAAATCCGGTGCATGTGGAAGCACTACAGAGCGTAGGTCATTGACTTTCGTAGCGAAAACTACAAGCATGTGTGCAAGAGCACTGCTGTGGTGAAAGAACACGTATTTGTTGCTCAGGTATAGACGTTTTGTCGGAATAAGCACTCTTTAATTGGTCCCGTAGAAATGCATAACACTGTCCGGTGACGATTCTACTTTTTTGCCGGTGCTCTATGATCACCACACTTTGTGAATTCCCGAAAACCGTATCCATGGCTTTTCCAGCAGATGGAACCGTTTTCACTTTCTTTGGCGCAATTTCAGCTGCTCTTTCACATTGTTTAGATTGCTGTTTCATCTCTGGTGAATAATGGCGAATTTATGTTTAATCCACCGTTATAAGACGTTGATGAAAATCAGAAGATTGGTTAAGTTTTCTAACTTAACTTGAAATCACCATAGTCCACATTACTAAAGGCAGTGGGCCATCCGCACTACCTTCTTTTGAAAAAAAAATCGAACAGTGAAGATGGAGAAACTCATAAAATGATAAAGAAAGGAGGGGGGGGGGGGGCGTGAAGAAGGAGACCAATTTCACGAGGTTTAATTTGATTATGTTAATAAATGAAGTGTTTTCATGAAGGAATTTTCAGCAGAAAGTCCACCCAAATTAGCATTTCATTGCAAAGTATATATATGTGATAAAATCATAATAAAATCTCCACTTTTGAATTTGCCAAATTCGATCTATAAGCGATGTTCTAATGGAGGCAAATCAGACAAATTTCTACCACTTATTTTAAAATGTTATTATTGTCTTAATTAACTGAAGTTATTAAATAGGATAAAAAAAATTAAAAAATTTGTAATAGAAGTATGCCTACTTCATCCTCGTGAAATCGGAAGCTACGGTTCGATCCAGCACATTTCGGCCTGAAACTTTTTCTATAAGCAAGCCTCTATGATTGAATACGAGTCATAATTGATTGTATCAGTTTATAAGTCTTTGTTGGCTAAATATTTGAAAGTAGAGGTCTCCTCGGAGGGAAATTTCTTGTTCCTGGAACTTGACAATACAATTAGCAGTAAAAAAAAAAAAAAAAAAAAAAAAAAAAAAATTACGTTTTATGAAGCTGAAACTTTAGCCTGACTCAGTTTCTACAAAACATGTCGATATTTTTAAAACAACGTTATTCTACATTATTCAAAAACCAGATTTACGCATAGTTTTTATTTTCAGATTATTTTCGAAATTCATGGAATATAAGGAATAGTAGCAATGTTAATAATTATTTAGACTACATTGATGACTACATCGAAGAGGCAGGCCCGTAGCTAGACCATACTTCCAGGTAGGGCAAAGATTTTTCCAGGGGTGGCAGATTATTTCTTCATTTATTTTTTCTATCTCTTATTCGTAGTTCTTCAAAAATACGCATTGCGATTTTAGGGATTTTTTTTTTTTTTTTTTTTTTTTTTTTTTTTTTTTTTGTCATTTAAAATATAAGATATTTCTAAAGTCAGTACGAAATTTTTAAAATTTCTTCAGAGACATAAATATATTAAAGTTAAATAAGATATTTGGCATAACCAGGGCCGTATGAACCGTCTCCCATACCCCCCCCCCCACACCCATTTGGGGGTGGGGGGGGGTGAGCAAAGTCAGGGTCCCAGTAATAAGTCATTGTATCTTTTAGCCGAATAATGTTTTTAACTTTTATAATTATTTTTAATGTATTTTTTAACAATATTTTAATTTGTTTTATCCAAATTCCTTTTTTGTCAAAGATCTTGGTCAGATTTAGAAAACAGATATGTGCTTTCCTTCTATATCCACTATTCTTTATAAAGGTGCCCAGATGGAAAAGCTTTTGAAGGCTTATATTCTATTTAAAAAATATAATGATGTTTTAGTCTTTTTTGGGGGGGGGGGGGGGGAGGGGGCTATAAATGGGAGAAAAAGATGAAACCAAAGGTTCAAAACTTCATTAATACTATTACTTCCTTCAACTAAATCAGATATGCACTTTCTTTCTACAGCCACCGTTCTTTTTAAAGGTGCCCAGATGAAAGAAATTTTGTAGGCTCTAAATTCTTTTTGAATTGTCTTTAAGGCCTCCTATAAAAGTGAGGAAAAGTTGGAACCCAAGATTCAAAACAGTTAGGCCAAATTTTTTATTCAAATGTTTAAAAAATAGGCTTTTTTATCTCATTGGGGTCCCCAATGAGTTTCAAATCTTTCTTAATACTATTACTTCCTTCAAAAAATTTGTGCTTTCTTTCTATAGTCACCGTTCTTTTTTAAGGTGATGAAAGAAATTTTGCAGGATTTAAATTCTTTTTGAATTGTTTTTTTTCTTTTTTTTGGGGGGGGGAGAGGGGGGGTACAAATAAGAAAAGTTGGTAATCAAGATTCAAAGCTTTTAGGGCCCATATTTTTTATTCAAATGTTTAAAAAATATGCTTTTTAATCTAGTCGGATATCCCAATGAGCTTCAAAACTTCCTCTAATACAATTACTTCCTTCAACCAAAACATATAATGTGCTTCCTCTCTAGCCACCATTTTTTTTAAAGGTGCCCAGATGAAAGAAATTTTGCATGCTCTAAATTTTTTTAAATTGTCTTTTTTTGGGGGGGGGGGGGCTTTAAAATTAAGTAAAAGTTGGAACCCCTGATTCAAAACTTGTAGCTGCCACTTTTTTATTCAAATTTTTAAAAAATGTACTTTTTAATCTCGTTGGGGGCCCCAATCAGGTTCAAAACTTTCTTAATACTATTATTTTCTTCAACCAAAAGAGGCATGGGCTTCTTTCTATAGCCACCATTCTTTTTAAAGGCACCCAGATGAAAGAAATTTTGCAGGTTCTAAATACTTTTTAAAATGTCTTTTTTAGGGTCCCTATTAAATGGAAGAAAAGTTGGAATCCACGATTCAAAACTTTTAAGCCTCATTATTGTTATTCATTTTTTTTTTTAATGTAGTTTTTAATCTCGTTGGGAGTTCCAATAAACAGACATCTGTATACCATGCCTTTGCCACCTATCCCCTTACGTTCGACCTGTTTCTTTTTTAACGTTTCATTTCTCTTCTCTCGATAAATTACTAATGTTAATTATGCATAAATTATATATTTTGTAATTATATAATCTTCTAGCGGAGCTTCGCTTGCTTTGCCGATTGGTTTTTCGAAAAAAGGACCTTTTTTTGGGGGGGGAGGTCCCCCTTGGGGGCCCCACTGCCTTCCGCAGCATAAACCCGTTCGGAATATACCAATCTGATTTTGAATTATACAATCCTTGAATTATTGTATTTTTTCATTCGATAAAAATTATATCTGTTAAAAGTTAAATTTTCCAGCATCGTCGTTCACCTTGCTACAGGAGCCAATTTGTTATTTTCCCACCTTCAGCTTAATCATGACAGCAGCAAAATCTACTGGATAATTTATCGGTTTCAGAAAAACTTGTCAAAAGGTCTTCGCAAAACGTGAAGAAAAGGGTATAAATCGTATAAAAAATTGGTCAAAAATTCCGAAATAGCCGAGAGCAAAATTTTGCTATATCGAGCCAAAAGATTGAATGTGAAACTTTAAAAAATACGCTAAAAATCACATAAAATGTTCGTAAAAAATTCAGAAATTGCAAAGGATAAACTTTCTATATTGAACTAAAAGACTTAAACTTGATTCCTTTTCGGGTTGTTACAAAAAAAAAAAAAAAAAAACCACCGCGGAGGGCGAAAAAAACGCTGCACAGGGCAAAACTTAATATATTGGGATAAAATATTGAAACCGGATTCCTTTTACATTTTCAAAAAAATAAAATAAAATAAAATAAAATAAATCAGTGAATTGAAGGTTTTTTCCGTTCAAACACACACACGCAAAAAAAAAAAAGGCTTTGATTTGCCAATTTTTCGCAAAAATATGGAAAGTCACCAGTCTAACGTAAAAAATACCCAACATCCTTCAATATAAAGATGCATTTTCGTCAAATCAAATCCCAATAGTGCTCCGTCAACTGTGTTGCATTGTACTTTTCATAATTAGAAACTGGACTTACGCATGAAAATTTTTTCCTTCAGAACACGAAAAAGTCGCGAATCAAAGATCAAAATTTCTACAAATTTTCCGTACGAAAGACGAAAATTTCTTCAAATATGAGAAAAAATCTCTTCTAATCACAGGTGCTTAAAAACGGGAAAAACGTTTAAAATAGCATAAAAAGTTTGCGAAAAATTCAAAAATTGCAGAGGACAAAATTTTGTACTTGTGGCTAAAAGATTGAAACCCGATTCCTTTTACTAATGTCAAAAAATCCCGTCAGAACGCGAAAGTGACTTCGTGAAATATTCAACAATCGCAGAAGACCACTTTACTATATTCGGCTAAAATGGAAAGATAGATTGAAAATGGATTCCTTTTATGAATGTGGGGAAAAAAGCACAAAACTAAAAAAACACTAAAAATAGTACAAAAAATTAAAATTAAAAATGTGATTAAAAAAACCAAAACCTGTTTTGATGGGCATAATTTAAGGCATACAGGTATCCTTCCTGTCAAATCTTGTTCTGAACAGAAAAACATCTGGTCAGACGAAAAAAGAAAAAAAAAACTGGACAGAGTTTCTGTCTGTCTTTATTATTATCTAGTAAGAAACCAATTTTTGTTGCCCACAGAAAGGTACTGTCTATCCGAAGTCTTTCTTTTCAATTTCTATCCGGAACACTTGGGTGACAATTTTAAATTAGAGAAAACTGAAAAATATGAAAACGTCATCCCAAAGGTAATTTTTTTCGAATTAGTAAATCTCTAAATATATATATATATATATTTTTAATAAAAGGCACCTTTCAAAGCAGAAAAAAATTATTATAAGTATGCGGAAAAAAACAGAAAGTACGAAAAGACTTCCATATATATATTTTTTTTATGTGCAGTATTTAGCGGTTTTTTGTGACGGTTCTTAACATTTGCAAAGGAAATTCAGTTTAAACTTCTTTTTTTTTTTTTTTTCCTTTGCCAAATTTTGTTCTCTGCTATTTTTGAATTTTTCGGAGAATTTTTAGCTGTTTTTCTGGTAATTTTTTTAACATTCATAAATAAAAAATCCGGTTTCTATCTTTTAGTACAATATAGTAAATTTTGCTCCCTATGAACTTCGAAATATCTTTATCAATTTTTGGCATTCTTTCGCATTTTGCAGCGATTTTTTTTTTTTCTAAATGGGGGAATTCTCAGTTAAATTTTTGTTAGTGCTTTGATTAAATTCAAGTTGTAAGAATATCAGATCTGTTCCTATAGCGCCATGAACAAAATGTTGGAAATTTTAATTTAATCCGGTTCGAAATAAAAATTTACAATAATTCAAGGTTTGTTTGATTCGAGATCTGAGCGACCATAGCCCCGATGGGTGTACGTTGCGAAAGCAGTTCAACCCAGCTCTAAATTCGTTTAATTTGAGTTTCATTTTGGAAAAATCAACTAGTGAAGCTCCGCTGGTGTTGTTATAAATATGGAACTCGGATAGCAAAATTAAATATAGTTATTTCTCCAAAATCTTAGAGGGGGTGGGGGGCTCAAATAAATATTTGTGGGTGGCCTCAAAAGACCTTCCTACGGCCCTGGGCATAACGTAAATAAAATGTTTTTCTTTTAATTAGGAATTGGAATCGAATACCGTTTTTCACTTTTCAATAAATGCATTACACTTTGAGTTGTAATTGATTTCTATCTTATGATGGTCTGTATCAGGTGTCGCCTTGCAAAAATTGGCTTATAATGGCAACTTTCACGACCACTTTGGAAACTGATTTGCTTTTAAGAAAAAGTGCAAAACAATTTCATTAAACAGTGCATTTTTGAATTTAAGAATAAAAATGACTTTATGAATGTGTCAGTAAGTGATAAATTTGGATTTGTAAAATCGTAAGTAACCCGACATATTATATTGCTTAAATTTGAAATAATGATAGGTTTATTTTAGAAGAAGAAGCGCCATTAAAAAAAAAAAAAAAAAAATCAGTGGAATGGGAGACAGTCGAAGAGATGAAGGAACAGACCTTCCATTATCTATTTTGTATTTTCAATAGAGGGAGGGGGGGGGGGGGACTGTCCCTTGGAATTTGTTGTAATCGGACTAAGTTTCCACGAAACAACCATTTAACTGTCATGTACAGCAAATTCAAGTTAAGGAAACAGTATTGTGGCTGTGGGCTGCTTCAACGTTAGTTTCAGAAGCCTTTGGTTTCAACCCCGCCTCCTAACGATAAATTGGTGACAATTGTATAAACAAAGCATGTTTTAGGGGTTTAAGGTAAACCCGATTTGTTGTTGAAGCGATATGGGATAATTTCTACAAAGCGAAAAAGCCAGGCATGCACAATGGAGCAATTTTCGACAGGTCTGTGGGGTCTGTGTCAAGAGGGAAAGAAAAAAGCTATATAGATGAAATTTTGCTACTTTTGTTTCCAGTCTAGAAAGGAAATTTAGGGGTAGAGAGCAAGGTTTGGCATGAAGGAAGAAAAATGGAAATTTGATGTATTACATAATTTTTTTAAAGGGAAATACTGAGTGAAAGAAATGATCAGAATGTCGACCTTCATTCTATGTTGGACAAGAAGCGGGGGAAAACTGGAAATTTAATGTTCTTATCGGAATGCGCTAGGTCGGGCAAAACATTTTCAAGGTCGGGCTTTGCCCGACCTGGCCCCCACCTGGCTACATGCCTGCGAAGAGGCCTTTTAATCAAAGCAAAAGTCAGTTCCTACCTACAGAAGATTTTTCTTCGCATTCAGCGAGACAAGAAAATTGTTTATTAATAGATGTTACGTAGAAAATACAGCATTAATTTGCAGAAATACTGTTTATAATTAAGTGAATTAAATCAAGCAATCCGCTAGAAGCAGCTTCAAACAATCAACAATTAGGCATTGTTTTCCAACAAGACTGCTAGACCACATGTATCTAGCCCACTTCAGACACAAACTGTTATAATTGAGATGAAATGCTTCAATCCAAGAACCATTCTCCAAAACTTGCATCGTCGTATGACCGTTTATTTAGATCACATCAAAACATTTTGAGGATAAGATATTTTATTTTTTGGAAGATTTGAGAAAATACATCGATTCTTTAGCCAGATGAGCGCTAATTATGTAACTGCTAGGAATTGAAATTTACACGAAATACATTTTCTTTAATTTCCATCAACAATATGCGACAAACTTTTGCATCCGTCCCAAAAATTGGAATTTGGTAATAGATTCTTCTCTGGTCTTTTACTATGAATTTTAATAACACTCGATCTTTGATTTCAATTTACATTGGTATCCTGTTAAAGATTGCGTTAGTTAACATTTTTATTTCATGTTGTATTGTAATGGCACATTCTTTCGTTTACTACAATTCATTATTCAATCACACAATTTTATAAAATGATTAGAGAGGAAATTAAGGCTCACAAAGCAACCAGTTAGTAAATTTGTTATTAGCTTTTTAAGAATTATAGGAGAAGGATAATACCGTCATCAACAAGTCTATCACTGTGAAAGTCTGCGTTATATACGTAGAAAATGTCAGTAGGACATTTTTAACAAACTGATAAAAACATTTTCTGGGCACCAATGAATGGCAGCTTACCATTGTCTTGATCGGCAAGTTCAAGTAGAGGCTGCAAAGTAAAACCAGTGATAATTTACCAAGCTAATTTATAAACTAGTAAAAACAGTTTCTTAGCAACAACGAATGATAGCTTAACACTGTCATGATCGGTAAGGTCAAGTAAAGACTATAAACTAAAAGCACTGCTAATTTACCAAATTCCGGTATAGGACACAGATTGGTAAAGGATATTACGGCAACTCCTCCTGATTATTAACTGGGAAGTAGAGGAAGAAGATGGAGAATCTCTGGAGATATTTGACTGTGAGCTTTCAACTGACAAGGTAAAAAAAAAAATCTCTATCAGCAATGCGGGGAAAATAAAATTGTAACTTAGTCTAAAGATAAAGATGCAGAAAATAAATTTATTTTCACTGATTTCTGATAAAGAAAAAGAATGCTTTGGTAAAATTGGAAGAAATTCGAAATATTGCTTTGAAATGGAATTCTATGAAATTCATTATCAGAATTGCATATCAATGGAATGAAAAATCCAAGCAGTTTTCAGAGAAAATAAAAACAAAGTCTTTCTCAAACAATTGTAAAAAAAAAAAAAAAAAAAAAAATACAGCTGTATTTGTTACAAAAATCTCCAAATTCAGAGTAATGAATTAAAAAAGGTTTTTATACACAATCTAGGTATAAAAACACAGATAGGATGTTTTTGTTTTGAAAAGCAGATTTCAACAATTGCACCCATAACCTGGATGGTACTCCAATTCTTTTGTGCAGCTCATATGATATATGCAGCTCATATGAGGCAGTGTATATGATATATTTGTACTGCATATATTTGTACAGGTTCTACATACTATGTTAAAATTTAGTTTTGTAAGAAAATACATAAAACAGTTGAAAATTCACCCTCGACAATTTCTACTAATAGACGGAAACATACTTGAATTCTTTTGTGCATTTCTGTATATAGAATACAGATTTTTATACACGTCAAACAGTATTAAGCTGAAATCTAATTCAGGCAAAATCATGCTCAAAATTACTGAAATCACACTTGCAGGAATTATTTTCTATCGGCGGCCCATGTATCCAGTTTTTGGAATATCCCTGTATAGGATTTTATTTGTATGATACAAACATCTCTAAGCATATTAAATGTAGTTGAGCTTGACCATTTATAACTAAAAAAAACCTAACATCTTTAAGAAATTCATACTCATTCTCAGCAATGGTTACGAATTCTTTTGTGTGGTCCTGTATAGGGTTTGTAAAATATGTGCACACCACGTAGTGCGCAAAAATTTAGTTAAACTTAAAAACGCATTCTGTAATTGAAAATGTACTTTCAGCATTAATTTTTAATAGCTATATCGGATACAGTATTGTATCAAAATATTTTATGTTTCCCTGTAAATGAACGCTAAATGAAATGCAGACCATATTCGAATGTAAGCATCTTGTAGTAAATCAAAGTAATGTGTATCTATTTCGTCATGTTTGAAATAGTGTAACGTGATCAAAATACGCTACAAACAGTTTTTCTCGTAGACCATATTGAACCAAGTTCTTTTGTCTGACCCCGTAAATAATTGTTAAATGCTCATGTTGTACAGAAAGTAGGCTAAGGACACCTCAGAAATTCATATCAATTTCATTATCTTTGTGACAGAGTAATATCAATCAAATACGCCGCAAACGATATTTCTTCACATAACGGAATACTTTTGAGTCCCCTATACTCGTACTTTAAGCATTACACATAACATAGTCTATAGTAACAATTTTAAAGTGTGTCTCAATATAAATTTAACTGTGTTTAACATCGTGTAACACTATTAAAATACATCCTAAATAATCCCCCCCCCCCCCACATAGACCATAATGTAGCGAATATTTTTGAGTGCATCTGTAAATGAACCATGAATGGTGCACCGAACATACAATGATGATTTTCAATATCGTATATCAATTACATGGCAATCCAACTATATTTACGCTAGTTAGAGCACGGATAGACAGACAGACGGACGGACAAACCCAATTCATAAACACTTTTCAACTTTCTTGGAAAGTGTTTAAAATGAAAAAATGTAAATGAAAATAAAAGTATTTTATTGTTATTTAGATTACGAACCGCTACAAAAAACATTCTTAACTGTCTGCATCATTTAAAAAATATTTAGTGTACAGAAATCTCCCCCCCCCCCCCCACACACACCTGAATTTACTCCTATATGCACTTAAAATTTCAAATTGTGAAAACTCTTTTATGTTTTATAACTTACTTGTAAAAATAAAATATAATCTAAATTTTCTTCCGCCTGAAACCTTTCTGCTAACATCACACAAAGTTTTGAATATTTGGAAAACTTTATTTTTTCTGTCATATATTTTAGTGCTAACAACAATAAATTATGTACTATACCTATAAATGACTACGCTGGGATTTAGATGTATAGCACCCCCCCCCCCCTTCTCCTCAAAATTAATATTTCCCGTTCTCCCCTCCACCCCTCTACAGTACAAAATATACAGTTTATTTGGTTAACCTTTTCTCTCCTAATTTTATGAACATCTTATTTTTAACCTTCAATGTTGTTTAGCTTTTATATATCTCTTGATAAATTTCATGTTCTAAAAAGAATCCCCACAAAAGATAGTTATTTTAGAATATTTGTATCTGGTATTTCCCCCCTCATTCAATATCTCCCCCCTTGATTTTAAATGTAATTTCGTTATGTGAAATAAAATAGTTTTTATACTGCGCTAATTTCAATTTTATGTTTGTAAAAGCTGTAAAATGAACTTGATGATTAAAAAAAAGAAATATATCTGAATAAAATAATCATTTATTTTCTGAAAGTCAAATCGCTTTAATTTTTACTATACCTATAAATGACTACGCTGGGATTTAAATGTATAGCCCCCCCCCCTTCTCCTCAAAATTAATATTTCCCGTTCTCCCCTTCACCCCTCTACAGTACAAAATATACAGTTTATTTGGTTAACCTTTTCTCTCCTAATTTTATGAACATCTTATTTTTAACCTTCAATGTTGTTTAGCTTTTATATATCTCTTGATAAATTTCATGTTCTAAAAAGAATCCCCACAAAAGATAGTTATTTTAGAATATTTGTATCTGGTATTTCCCCCCTCATTCAATATCTCCCCCCTTGATTTTAAATGTAATTTCGTTATGTGAAATAAAATAGTTTTTATACTGCGCTAATTTCAATTTTATGTTTGTAAAAGCTGTAAAATGAACTTGATGATTAAAAAAAAGAAATATATCTGAATAAAATAATCATTTATTTTCTGAAAGTCAAATCGCTTTAATTTTTACTATACCTATAAATGACTACGCTGGGATTTAAATGTATAGCCCCCCCCCCCCCTTCTCCTCAAAATTAATATTTCCCGTTCTCTCCTCTACCCCTCTACAGTACAAAATATACAGTTTATTTGGTTAACCTTTTCTCTCCTAATTTTATGAACATCTTATTTTTAACCTTCAATGTTGTTTAGCTTTTATATATCTCTTGATAAATTTCATGTTCTAAAAAGAATCCCCACAAAAGATAGTTATTTTAGAATATTTGTATCTGGTATTTCCCCCCTCATTCAATATCTCCCCCCTTGATTTTAAATGTAATTTCGTTATGTGAAATAAAATAGTTTTTATACTGCGCTAATTTCAATTTTATGTTTGTAAAAGCTGTAAAATGAACTTGATGATTAAAAAAAAGAAATATATCTGAATAAAATAATCATTTATTTTCTGAAAGTCAAATCGCTTTAATTTTTACTATACCTATAAATGACTACGCTGGGATTTAAATGTATAGCACCCCCCCCCCTTCTCCTCAAAATTAATATTTCCCGTTCTCCCCTCCACCCCTCTACAGTACAAAATATACAGTTTATTTGGTTAACCTTTTCTCTCCTAATTTTATGAACATCTTATTTTTAACCTTCAATGTTGTTTAGCTTTTATATATCTCTTGATAAATTTCATGTTCTAAAAAGAATCCCCACAAAAGATAGTTATTTTAGAATATTTGTATCTGGTATTTCCCCCCTCATTCAATATCTCCCCCCTTGATTTTAAATGTAATTTCGTTATGTGAAATAAAATAGTTTTTATACTGCGCTAATTTCACTTTTATGTTTGTAAAAGCTGTAAAATGAACTTGATGATTAAAAAAAAGAAATATATCTGAATAAAATAATCATTTATTTTCTGAAAGTCAAATCGCTTTAATTTTTGCACCCTTATTATAAACAGATTAAAATTCTTTTTACGGCTTTCAGCGTTATCCAGATTCTCCACAAAACATACGGCTTTGATCTACGCTGGACAGTTGAAAAAAGAAATCTCTTAGACCACCTGAAACCTATTGGAAATGATCCAAGAATATTCTATTTGCTGATTGGAAGAGCTCGCTTGTCAATCATTTGAATTTAGACCATCCTTTCAATTCAGCTAAAATGCCAGCGGCCATCTTGATTTCTTTTTGTCCGTGACTGCAGTGGGGTCTTAAGACGTTCGTCACTAAACCAAGCCATATTCGTTTCAAATTCTTGTTCATCAATTTTCTCAACAATAGCGTTGGCGAAACATAACCGCTGTTCCATGGCCATGGTACTTGGCTGATGGGTTTGAATTTTGTATGGGAAGAGATGCAGGTCTTCAACAACAATTTGCCGAAGGGTCTCCCGTTTGATTCCCAACCTGTTGTGCAGCTCGTCTGATCGATTGTCTTGGGCTGGTTTGAAACACAGCGCATGTCTTCTGGATCACACGCTTTTATTTTATATAAATTGACGTCATTCGCTTCCACTGAAGAATTCTACATGTACGATCCAGTCTTAAGGCTCCTGTCCCTGCCTGTGAGGACACTCACGAGCAAATGCGAATCCTATGGGGAGAGATTTTCCTAATATATCGTTTGCATTTCGACATTTTATTTATTTATTTATTTATTTATTTATTTATTTATTTGCATTGGATAGCCGAGGTCCGTCTCTACATCGCGCCTTTTTTACTTTTTCGATTTTGGTCGCAGATATTATATATATAATGGCGCAAAGTGTATAACGCTTCCGGAGTGAACTCATCCGGATCTTGATAATCTTTCCTTAAAATCAGCCATTTTAGTTCGGCCCTGTTAGGCTTAAGCATTCCGATGCCGTGTTATAAGTCGAACAACTGCCTTATTTAATCTACGTTGTATAACATATATCCTTCTTCAGTTTTTTAAAACCTTCAAAAACTATAAAATCATTATATATATTAAAACGCAAAGGTAAAATTTTAAGTAGACCCATTTCGAGACATCTGCACATGCATCAACCCTGTTCAATTTAGAGGGATTGAGAACGAGTTCTCAGTGGCTGATTTAATAAATCGGAAGTTAGAGCTCTTTTTGCAAAATATTTACAAGAATAATTAGATTAATTAACAAAAAGTACTGTAATGGAAATCTCACAATTCTTATAAGAACAGTGCAAATAAATAAAATGTATTGTGATCCTATCTGTAACAGAAAAAAGTTTTGTAGTTGCAAATTTTCCGTATAACCTTTTTAATAGGATAAAAGCTACGCTTAAGTAAAGGATTGAGAAAATAACCACTTTATATGTATAATAGCGCAAAGTGTTAACGCTTCCGGAGTGAACTCATCCGGATCTTGATAATCTTTCGTTAAAATCAGCCATTTTATTTCGGCCCTGTTAGGCGTAAGCATTCCGATGCCTGTTATAAGTCGAACAACTGCCTTATTTAATCTACGTTGTATAACATATATCCTTCTTCAGTTTTTTAAAACCTTCAAAAACTATAAAATCATTGTATATATTAAAACGCAAAGGTAAAATTTTAAGTAGACCCATTTCGAGACATCTGCACATGCATCAACCCTGTTTAATTTAGAGGGATTGAGAACGAGTTCTCGGTGGCTGATTTAATAAATCGGAAGTTAGAGCTCTTTTTGCAAAATATTTACAAGAATAATTAGATTAATTAACAAAAAGTACTGTAATGGAAATCTCACAATTCTTATAAGAACAGTGCAAATAAATAAAATGTATTGTGATCCTATCTGTAACAGAAAAAAGTTTTGTAGTTGCAAATTTTCAGTATAACCTTTTTAATAGGATAAAAGCTACGCTTAAGTAAAGGATTGAGAAAATAACCACTTTATATGTATAATATCGCAAAGTGTTAACGCTTCCGGAGTGAACTCATCCGGATCTTGATAATCTTTCGTTAAAATCAGCCATTTTATTTCGGCCCTGTTAGGCGTAAGCATTCCGATGCCGTGTTATAAGTCGAACAACTCCCTTATTTAATCTACGTTGTATAACATATATCCTTCTTCAGTTTTTTAAAACCTTCAAAAACTATAAAATCATTATATATATTAAAACGCAAAGGTAAAATTTTAAGTAGACCCATTTCGAGACATCTGCACAAGCACATGCATCAACCCTGTTCAATTTAGAGGGATTGAGAACGAGTTCACGGTGGCTGAGCGGTTTAAAGCGCCTATATTTTTAGTGGATAGCAGGTTCGAACCCAACGCCCGGCAAAATGATTTCTGTAATATTTTTCGCGATAAGTTATTTCAATAATGACATATTTTATTAGGAGGAGAAGTTATATGATTATTATTATTATTATTATTATTATTATTTGAATGCTTTATAATTAAATAAAATTTAACGCTGAACAATATTTAAAATAATAATAATTTTACATTTAAAATATTTAAGCTAAAATATTTTTAATGTAATTATCAATTAAATAAATTGAGCTGATCTACAATTTTTGTTATACCTTCTGATCATTATCAAGAATATATGTGTGTGTGTAGTCAGAAAGAAAAGTTTGCCTTTTTTTTTCCCTTAAAAAAAGAAAACGGAAAGAAAGGAAGATATTCATATAGGAACTATTAAAAAATTACCTTGATATCCATTGTTTAATGTTTAAAAAATGTATAAAAATGTAAAAATAAAATTCAAATAATAAAAATTATATGCTGCACCAAATTTCAAATTTGGACATTTAGAGAATGAGACTGATAAAAATAAAATTCATGGCAGCTTTTAATGGCCATGTAGTTAAAAAATCATAATAAATAAATAAAAATAAATACTGTTATTTTTTTCGAAAAAATGAAACCATAGTAAATAAAAATAAATGCTCTACCCACTATTTTTAGTTAAATTTCTGGTAAAAAGAAGAATAATTGGTTGTAAATTATGAAGATAAAATCCTGTGACTTCATTCAAAAGGTTTGGCTGACTGTACCCTCTATCGCTTTAAAGAAATAGGAATCACTTATGCAATATAGAAATTTGTCACAATTTCAGTAATTAATTTAAAAGCAATTCATTAAAAATTCAAGAATTTTTCTAATGAAACGTTCAAGTTATTTACCGTCAAAGCTTGACGGGTATCATCTAGTTTTTTAGAATGACACTTTCATTTTCAGAACCGGTTTTGAAAGTGAAAGTAACTTTATAAAAAATATCTGCGACCAAAATCGAAAAAGTAAAAAAGGTGCGATGTAGAGACGGACCTCGGTTTTCCAATGAAAAAAAAAAAAAAAAAAAAAAAAAAAATATATATATATATATATATATATATTTTAAAATGTCGAAATGCAAACGAGATATTAGAAAAATCCCTCCCCATAGGATTAGAATTAACTCGTGATGCCCTTCACACGCAGGGACAGGAGCCTTAAACAACATCTACAGAAAAGTATGCATATGACGTCACTATCGCAGAATAATGCACAAATCCAGCAAAAAGCGATGTCGTCATTCAAGAAACTCGACGAAAATATCGACTATCTAATGATTCATATATGCCTTCATTTGTTTGTAACATTAATATAGATAGTACTTAAAATTCAATATAGTTTATAATAGCTCCATGTTTTATCAGAAATCATTCATTTCTATTTTTTCAAAATAGCACGTATTTTAATTACATTTTTTTTTTTCAGTTGTTATAGAAAAATGCCAACAAAAAGATATAATATACTATTTTCCAACTATTTTTCCGTGTTTTTTTTTTTTTTCCTTTACTTTCTGCAGAAATGGGTTCTCCAGTTGCCAAAATTAAAGAAAAGGCGTTAAAAACTACAAAAAAAAAAAAAAAATAATAATAATAATAATAATAATATCTCAAAAATAAATTGAGATGCAGTTTTCAAACAAATTCCTTTTAAAAGTACTTAAAAGTACTTTTTTCCCTATACGACGGTATAAAAATTGAAAATGTGCGATGCTTAGAAGTTAAGAAAATTGGAGATTATCTGCATTTATTTAGACCCACCAGTGGCCGAGAGGTTCTGCTCTCAAAGCTGGTAGACGGGAGGTGCTGGGTTCGAACCCAATCGCGCTTGACGGCCTAATCGTTTGGAGTTTTCCATGGTTTTCTTCTAACCTTGGATTTCCTTGTGTAAATACGGGTTCAGTTCCTTTAAAAAGACCTGCACGGAGGGCGACTGCCCTCTCCTCCTCGTGTGGCCGTCATAAACAACACCAACACCGTATTTAATCGTACAGTGATGCATCTGCTTTGTTTTACGTAAGCTTTTGCGTTCGTTTTTATCAAAACACTAATATGTGAAGTAATGTGTCGCATACGTAGGAGATGGAGTGGTCTCAATTTTTATAGCAGTATTTGTGCTTGGAATGGCTCAAGCTTACAATGTCTTACATTCAAAATTTTATTTATTCATGTATAGAGAAAAAAAATCTTTCCCTTCTTCAAAATTACGTATTGTACTTAAATCTTATAAAAATTAATATTTCAAATATATTTAATGCTATTTGATCAGATTGAAGGGAAAACAGAAAATCGCGTTTTCCTATTCTAGTGATGTTTGCAAATTTATGACATTGCTGGCGGCGTCGAGTTGAAAATGGCGCCACTTCAGAGACTGAACAAGGAATTTGCTTTCAGTTCGAGTTTCTTTTGTGACAGTAGGATATTTTTTAATTGGCTGGTTTATTTTATTTTTTATTTAGATGTGTAACCTGAAAATAATATTTTCTGTTTTTAGCCAACGAGCACCAGCTTGAGTTTTTGTTTGTTTGATGTTTTTTGTCTTCTATTAATTACCAGTATAAAAATCATATTAGTGATTTTTCTATTTATTGTGTATCACGAACGCTACCCATGCTAAGGTTCTGCTCTGCACATTTACAAAGTCACTTTTATAAGTAGATATAATTACCATGTATTGTTATTCTGATAGATAGCAATCGTTTTTACTCTTTTTCTATATATATGTAATAATAAAAAATTTTCGCCCTTTTATCTTAGTAAAACTATTCCAAATTCTTAATATATCTACCCTTTTTTACCTATCTCTAATAATATCTTAAGTATCTTTTGTCTTTTATTTCATGCCTTTAACCTTTTGGGGACGAGCGACCGGTATTCGTGCCGCGTAAGTTGCTCAGAATAGGTGATTCTTCTCACCAGTAAAATTGTATTGTAAATTTTGCCATATTTAATCTGAGCATTTTCCCGATTCAATTAGGCAAAATTTTCTCTTTTAAAAATCCGGTGACTAAAGATTAAAAATTCTGTAAAAGACGCTCGTCCCGAAGGGTTATAGGGGTTATACCTGCATAGGTAGGGTACCTGCAAGGTAATACCTGCGTATTCTTTAATTATTATTCTAAAAACCTTAATCCGTTCGTAATTTACTTCTTATAAAACCACTAAATTACTTTCTTTCATTTTATTCTGAGATTAAATTATTTTTCTGCCAGTGTTTTTAATATTTTTGCTCTATGATGTTCCATATCCCATAATTCCTTGCCAGCTTCCTGCCAACATTCTGCTTACGTTATAATTCTGACGCCGTGAATATTAAGGCCAATGTCAGACGCGCGTCTTTTTTGCTGCTTTTTTGCTTAAGTATTATCCATTCACAATGCGTCTTTTTTGTTTAAGTATTATCCATTCACAATGCTAGCATTGTGAATGGATAATACTTAAGCAAAAAAGCAGCAAAAAAGACGCCCGTCTGACATTGGTCTAAGTCCATTCATCTACGTCACGCATACTCCTCCTTCTACCGGATCTCATCGTATCGTAACCTGTCTACCGACCCGTCCTTCCTGTTCTTTCGACGGGCTTGGTTTTTTCACTTGTAATGTATCCATTCGCGCTCTGTTTCATGGAATATTTATACTGTTGCATCGGCTAGGAGCCCAGATTTTTTACGTTTTTCGTTTGTTTAATAAAAAGCCGTCACTTGGGGTGAATGACTTTTAATTTGTGAGATTCTATTAGTATTTAACATCATATAATTTATTACGAAGTGATACTGCTATATTTTGAGAGCAGATGGCTAGTCTACTGTAATTGGCATAATGCGTGTCTGTCAAATAAACAACGTTTAAATTTACAATGCCTCTATTATTTATTGAACGGGAAATTCTTCCAATGTTTCTTGAGTCTGCCTTCTATTCGCCACCACGACTGCGCTCCAGTTGTTCTCATGAATAATGGAGGATTGGCAAAACTTTTGGCATTGATTATTATACTATATTTGCGTCGATATATAGGAGTGTTGCCGGAATGTCACACACACACACACACATATATATATATATATTTACAAAATTACTTTCACTTTTTGAACTGGTTCCGGAAGTGAAATTAGCCTCATAAAAAAACTGCAACCAAAATCGAAAATGTAAAAACTAACAACGTTAAAGATCAAACTCAGCTATCTTAAGAACAAGTAATATAAAAATTTTGTTTTTAAAGTCAATTCCTACTTAGGTCATCAAAGAAAAATTTAATGTAATCCCTTAAGCTAATATTAGTTTTTGTTGCATTAAAATATCTCAATTTGTTGATTTTCTATAAGCAAGTAAACCCTATTGCTTTACAATGGAAGTCTATGGGAATTCGGCGAAATATTAGAGATATCGCCAAGTTGGCGTCACTTTTGGCGACTCATTTTGGTCGCCAAATTTGGCGACATATCGCCATCAACGCTGTTTTTTCCATTTATATTGCGCCAAGTGTCATCTTATTAATCAGTAGTGGAGAATTTTGAGAAAATCCTACTCACAAAAGATTTCTTTGTGTCAACTGGTGGGCTTCAGTGTGCAGTATTTTATTTATATGCTACGGTGGATTCCGACCAATAGTTAAATTGTCATTAAAAATAAAGAAGTAGCGGAGCTATGATCCTGTGAACTTCAGGGCAAATTAAGCACCGCATGAAGCTAGAAAGTTGATCAGTGAGAATATTTTAAAAACATGAACAAAAAAGCAGCGAGTAAAAACGGCAGATACAGTTGTGATTAATTCTGTCATTCCTCATCGCCGTTCGGAAACTATCCAGAGATCCAGACTGTAAATCATTGAGTCTATACTTTCGAGGATAGATAGAAGTATGCTCCCACGTGTGTGACACTCTATGTCTCATATGTCTGCGCTTTGGTATAGGAATGAACTCAAAGAATTGGAGATGGGAGGAAAGGGAATTATAATTTAGGCTTCGGTTTTTCGGAAACGCTGTTCCTCTGGGCTCCGCAGTACGGTACTTGTGAGCTCCGGTGAATTCTGAATTCTGTTTAATATTTAAACATTCACTAAAAACAAAGAATTACTGGAGCTGAGCTCCGGCGCAAATTAAGCACCGACTGTAGCATTGCACTACACAGAGAAAAACAAATGTGTTGCATTTCTCTGGCCAACTTATAAAAGCGGCTTCCATTGGTATTTTGCATAGGGTTATTCGGTTTCCTTGTAAACTGGCTCAACTTACACAATAGAGGTAGCCTTGTTACATAAAGTTGGCAACTTAGCAGGTTTCACTGTAATAAGTTTTGCTTTTGCAGCTTTCATCATCTAATTCTTTAGAGTAGTGCTTTTCATAATCATATTTAAGGTTAAAAAATTAAAATTACACACAGTGTGCTTTATGACTTAAACGACGATAAAAACATAGAAAGATGTGAAACTACGTTCAATTCCTAACACTTTCAACTGCACACATAATCATCGTCAGGGACAAATACAAAACTGATATTACTAACGTCTTATATAAGGTATTTTCCCACTTTGTGAGTTTTCCTCATTTTTTGGCTTTTAGTTCAATTTCAAATTCATGCGCCTTTATGCAAAATGGTAAAAAAAAAAAAAAAAACAGACAGTTTGTTTTTGCTTGTCTACGTTAGCCCCGGTCTTTCCACGATTCAAAGACAACCAAAAGATCATCAAGGACACAAAGACGCCCTATAACAGACAGATTGTCTATAGTCTGTCACATCAAGACAGCTTGTCTACTGTCTTTTAGACACTTAGTCCAGACACTTAGTCTATTGTCTGTTAAGTTAACATCTGTTGAGAATGCTTCCGTATGCGAGCGAAGCCAGCCAAATCTGGCATTCGGTTGCATATGGCAACCCTCTTTTTCATTCCCAATTTCATTTTTATGTAGATGTAGAAATTGATTTGAACCGGTAACACGCCGGTAATGCTGAACTCTCTTTGAGAGTAAAAATGACTAATTTTAATTTCTTAATTCAAGGTAAATAAACCCTGTTAAGTTTTTTTTAAAACCAGCTCTTTATTGATTTGAAGTTGTTGTGTATGAAATTTAGTATTTGACTCCTGAACTTATGATTCGTTAAAATTTTGATCTAATTTTATAAAGTAGTGTGACGAGCCTGCAACTTGTCTGACGCAGTATTTTTAGGTGCGTTTGTAATTATATAAATACGTAGCACCTATAGTTGTCGCTCAGTCCGTCCGTCTTTCTGTCCGTCCGCATATGACAGAGCAAAAACTACCCAACCGGAAGGTCTGAAATTTTAAATATATAATTGTTGCAATATTTTGTCGAGTCATTTCAAATTTTATGAAAATTGGATGTATAGTTTAATTACAGGGACAGTCAAAAATGTTCCGTTACATTACGGCCGATGGGGAAAAATTATTGCAAGTGCATTTTAATGATGTTACAGCCTTTCGAGCAGAATGAAATTGATATACACTTATTGAAGTGCACTAAAATATACATTCAGTACAATATGCCGTGCAAAAAATATTTATAAAACTAGCTGTAGTACGAACGCACCTCATTTGCCACATTTGACGTGTAATTTCCAACTTGTTTACTATCTCTGTCTAATATAGAAAAAAAACCCTTCCTAATTCGACAACAATATCGAAAACTTAAAAAAAATAATAATATGTATATTAGCCCCCGATATGCTATTTTTTTCAAGCAACAATTAAAATGTCGTCTCTAAAAAATAACGTTACGTTGCAGAGGCCAGCCGTTAAAAGATGCAGATGTATCATTGTACTGCACTGAGCTGTACAGTTAAATACTCATAATTTCTACTGCAAGTTTTTAAACGTCTAAACATAGCACATTTTGTTGAGTTCATCAGTTCGTATGTCCTGCGGCGATTTTGTAACCTTTATAAAAAGGAATTCGGTTTGAAACTTTTCGCCTAATATAGTGATTTTTGACTTTTTAGCGGTTGATAGCTTTTTTGCGTTTGCGGTGATATTTTGACATTCGTAAAGGAATTCGGTTTCAAACTTTTAGCTTATTGTTGTTATTTATTATTATTTTGTCCTCTTTTCAAAAAGGTTTTCGGAGTTCGTGCAGTGATTTTTTAATTTTTTGCCATATTTAGAGTTTTTTCCGTGTTTTGTGAGAAAATTCGATGGTCCCGGGCAACTGGCAACGCCGGAGCTGGGTCATATCATACACATATAAAATGCAAATGGGAATTTCGTTCCGGCTGCTTACAACTTAAGTTTTTCTAAATAGATTTTGATGGAATTTGCACTGTTAATTAGATAATTTTCCAGGAACGGTTTTAGTATATAACCTGTCATCCTACGTTGCTTAGTTAGAATTATGGGTGAAAGTTTTATAATCATGCAAACCCGATTATGAAAGATAAGACTTTAACAAAAAAGTTCAACTGGGTGGATTTTGATGAGGCTTTTATTGTTAGTTAGATAATTTTTCTGGGATGAATAGTATATTGCATATTATTCTATCACTCGCTACCGCAAATCCTTCTGTAAATGAATGATCAGCTAACAGAGTTGGTCCTTAACAGCCCAAATTTTGTCTGACACGTGAGATAATATAACAGTGCAGTGGCATTCGTATCGTTTTCAGCAATGCAGAAGGATATTCCAGATAAAGGTCCATATTGCTTTAAAACAGAGGATCAAATTCACTGATATATCTCATTTAATTTAAAAGTTGAAAATTTGTCATAGAACATGGGGTCGTAAACCACTTATTTAGCCACAAATACAGGGTGTTTCAGACTGACTGAACTTTGGTTGAAGGTAATAATTTTCGAAAAATAAAAACATTGCAATGAAAATGCAACGATATGTACCTTGTTTTTAGGTGCGTTCGTAATTATATAAATACGTAGCACATATAGTCGTCGTTCAGTCCGTCTGTCCGTCCGTTTGTCTGTCCGTCTGTCCGCATATAACAGAGCAAAAACTACTCAGCCGAATGGTCTGAAAGTTTAAATATATAATGGTTGCGCAATTTTGTCGAGTCATTTCAAATTTTATGAAAATCGGATGTATAGTTTAATTGCAGGGACAGTCAAAAGTTTCCGTTACATTACGGCCAATGGGAAAAAATTGTTGCAAGTGCATTTCAATGATATTACAGCCTTCCGAATGGTCTGAAATTTTAAATATATAATTGCTGCACAATTTTGTAGAGTCGTTTCAAATTTTATGAAAATCGGATGTATGGTTTAATGACAGGGACAGTCAAAAGTTTTCCGTTACATTACGGCCAATAGGGAAAAATTATTGCAAGCGCATTTTAATGATGTTACAGCCTTTCGAACAGAATTAAATTGATATGCACCTATGAAGTGCACTACAATATACATTCAGTACAATATGCGGTGCAAAAAATATTTATAAACTAGTTATAGTGCGAACGCACCTCATTTGCCACGATTGACGAGCAATTTCCAATTTTGTTTTTTAAATGTTATAACATTACGAGAAGTTCGGGAAGAACAGGGTGCTCAAGCAATCGATGTTATCTATGAACTGGTAATCGAAGTCCAAAATGTGGAGCGTCTAGTGCATACTGTTGGCGCGTATAATGGAAACTTCTACCACTTTTTAACACTTTCCAACAAAGTTGAAAAGTGTTTATGCATTCGATTTGTCTGTCCACGCTCTGACTCCCGCAAATATACTCGGATTTTCAGGTAATTGATAAAGGTTACTTAGGGTCACCAAAGCATATTTGTTATTGTGTATGAAGTATAGGATTAATAGTTCATTTACAAGGAAATTCAAAAGAATCCCATTAAATTACGGTATTTGGCGAAAAATACTTTGCAGAGTATTTTAATGACATTACGCTATTTCAAATGTATTGAAACTGATATAAATCACTGAATTTCACTACGATCACATTAGAATAGGGCATTCATAGCCTTTTTTAGGTGCGTTCGTAATTATATAAATACGTAGCACCTATAGTCGTCGTTCAGCCCGTCCGTCTGTCCGTCCGTCTGTCCGCATGTAACAGAGCAAAAACTACCCAACCGAATGGTCTGAAATTTCAAATATATGATTGTTGCAAAATTTTGTCGAGCCATTTCAAATTTTATGAAAATCGGATGTATAGTTTAATTACAGGGACAGTCAAAAGTTTTTCTTTACATTACGGCCAATGGGAAAAATTATTGCAAGTGGATTTTAATGATATTAGAGCCTTCCGAATGATCTGAAATTTTAAAGATATAACTGTTGCAAAATTTTGTCGAGCCGTTTCAAATTTTAGGAAAATCGGATGTATAGTTTAATTACAGGGACAGTCAAAAGTTTTTCTTTACATTACGGCCAATGGGAAAAATTATTGCAAGTGCATTTTAATGATATTACAGCCTTCCGAATGGTCTGAAATTTTAAAGATATAACTGTTGCAAAATTGTGTTGAGCTATTTCAAATTTTAGGAAAATCGGATGTATAGTTTAATTACAGGGACAGTCAAAAGTTTTTCTTTACATTACGGCCAATGGGAAAAATTATTGCAAGTGCATTTTAATGATATTACAGCCTTCCGAATGGTCTGAAATTTTAAAGATATAATTGTTGCAAAATTTTGTTGAGCTATTTCAAATTTTAGGACGGATGTATAGTTTAATTACAGGGACACTCAAAAGTTTTTCTTTACATTACGGCCAATGGGAAAAATTATTGCAAGTGGATTTTAATGATATTAGAGCCTTCCGAATGATCTGAAATTTTAAAGATATAACTGTTGCAAAATTTTGTCGAGCCCTTTCAAATTTTAGGAAAATCGGATGTATAGTTTAATTACAGGGACAGTCAAAAGTTTTTCTTTACATTACGGCCAATGGGAAAAATTATTGCAAGTGCATTTTAATGATATTACAGCCTTCCGAATGGTCTGAAATTTTAAAGATATAATTGTTGCAAAATTTTGTTGAGCTATTTCAAATTTTAGGACGGATGTATAGTTTAATTACAGGGACACTCAAAAGTTTTTCTTTACATTACGGCCAATGGGAAAAATTATTGCAAGTGGATTTTAATGATATTAGAGCCTTCCGAATGATCTGAAATTTTAAAGATATAACTGTTGCAAAATTTTGTCGAGCCCTTTCAAATTTTAGGAAAATCGGATGTATAGTTTAATTACAGGGACAGTCAAAAGTTTTTCTTTACATTACGGCCAATGGGAAAAATTATTGCAAGTGCATTTTAATGATATTACAGCCTTCCGAATGGTCTGAAATTTTAAAGATATAATTGTTGCAAAATTTTGTTGAGCTATTTCAAATTTTAGGAAAATCGGATGTATAGTTTAATTACAGGGACAGTCAAAAGTGTTCCGTTACATTACGGGGAATGGGAAAAAAATATTGGAAGTGCATTTTAATGATGTATCAGACTATGCGCTTTATGAAGTGCAAAAAATTATACATTCAGTACAATATGGGGTGCAAAAAATAATTATAAAACAAGTTATAGTACGAACGCACCTCATTTGCCACGTTTGACGAGCAATTTCCAACTTGTTATTCATTAACAAGGACACACAAAAGAAATCGGTTACAGTACTGTCTTTCAGTGATAATTGCTAGAGTGTATGTTTTAAAATTTGGTATGCGCTTTTAAATTTAACTAATTTTTTGCATGTTACTCATTATATAAATTCTATACCTCATATACAGGACTGCACAAAAGTATTCACGTACCATTCGCCTTATTAGAGGAAATTGCTGAAGGGGAATTTTCAAATGAAGTATATGTATTCCTTAAGTGAACTAAATTTTGGCATGCATGTAGTTAATAGATACAAATCTATATATCATACACAGGGCTGCTGAAAAAATTCGGATAATTTTCCGATTCCAGATGGGCACAGCTGAAATTGAGTTTTGAAATATGTTATGCGTTTCCATATGGTTGAATTAGACGTAATATTTTAATTTTTTAAACGCTGAAGTTTTGTTACATTTTTCTGAATGTGTTGGAAAGTGTTTCATAATCTATGTTTGATTTTATTTTGACAACCTCCATTAAGCGACCACCTCTCTGAAAGACCATTTTTTCATGGAACAACATTTATTCCCATAGGCTCAATACTAATTTTACCTCCATTCAGAGGCCATCCCAGTTGAACTCCCTCCATGAGTGACCCATTTCTTTCAAGAAAATGAAACAAATTCCTTTTTTTTCCTGGTCGCTTGAAGAAGGTTTTATTAGAAAAATAATTCCGGAGAGCGCATTATTTATCAAACTTCTAAATTAAGTTTAGATTATTATTATTATTATTATTATTATTCCGATAACTTTTTAGTGTTTAAACCTCTTTGTGCCTTTTTAGGCAATGAATTTAACTCTGATGACAAATTAAGAAAGACAGTCAATAAACTCCCCTGCCCTATTCTATCAGGAAACTCTCAAAGAAATAGATAAATTAATGAAATCGGCATTATTTGTTTCCATCCCCCCCCCCCAAAAAAAAAATTGAATTTATTTGCTGAACCTGGAAAGGACTTGGAAATAAAAGTTATAAAAGATAAAACCGTAAAATCAAAGCAAACGTCAATGTATTCATTTTTTTAATTCTGCAGTAATTAACTTATGTAATTAACTTTTGTTTTGATACTTAAAATTTTATATTTTTTTTCTAATGTGTAAAATAAACTTTAGTATCGTTAATTGTTACCTTTTTCCAACAATTAAAATCTAGAACAAGTAATATAAAAATTTTGTTTTTAAAGTCAATTTCTACTTAGGCCATCAAAGAAAAATTTAATATAATCCCTTAAGCTAATATTACTTTTTGTTGCATTAAAATATCTCAATTTGTTGATTTTCTATAAGCAAGTAGGTTTACAATGGAACTCTATGGGAATTTGGCGAAATATTAGAGATATCGCCAAGTTGGCGTCACTTTTGGAGACTCATTTTGGTTGCCAAATTTGGCGATATATCGCCAAGTTGGCGATAAACTTGGCGGTATTTGGCGACAGAACAGGGTCCCTCCTACGGTACCCCCTTATTGTTATTACTTTCATTGATGTTCAATAACCAATGGCCGCCATTTTGTTTCCCATGCAAAACTAAAATTAATTAATTAAAATTTAATTAATTAATTAATATTTGAAAAAAACTGTATTAACATCAATTGTCATCCAGTACAAGTTTAAAAAAATTTATTTCAACTTGATAAGATGAATAATGAGTATTTTATTAACGATTGAAAATTTGAACAAGATAAATATATAAATAAATAAATAAATATAGGGAGAGTGTGAGCTAATAGTAGGAATTGAATTAAACATGACCCCCATTAAGAGACCATCTTTCGGAGTGACCAATTTTTATTGGAACGGAATGTGGCCGCTTTAGGGAGGTTTTACTGTGGGTGATTTTGGAGTCTGGGGGATCATGATCGGAGAAAATATACCGAAATTTTCTGGAATTGCTTTTCTCTGATCAGAATGGCTGCAATTTCTTTTTGTAATGGAAACTACCTAAAAAAATTCTCTTTGTGATGTGGGATTTTATTTTTAGTATAAGCTGAAAAGAAAAGTGAACAGTACATCTCCTTTAAATAATTGAAGCAATGTGTTTTATTTTTGTGGATGAAATTGACAAAAAACTTTTACTTAATTAAGTCATAATCATCGATGGAACCGTTACGTCTTTGTTCAGGGTTGATGGGTAATTTTTTTAACCATTTGGAAAAATTGTTATTGTACTCGGTCAGGGTAGGAAATCAAAAACATATCTGAAGCGTTTTATTAGTTGAATTCCGCATTTTATTCGTTTTCTGATTGGTCTATACAGTAATCTGTATTTTCCCTTTACTTTTAACAGAGATGGATACTTCTGTTGCCACTATGACAAAAAAGTAATAAAAACTACAAAAAAAAATTAATAACTCAAAAACAAATTGAGATACAGCTTTCAAACAAATTGCATTTAAAAGTACACCTTTTTTATCTATACGACGGTGTAAAAAGTAATGTTGTGGGATGTTTAGAAGTTTAAAAATGAAATTTCATTTAAAATTGGTCCAGGAATATTAATGTTTAATCCATGGCGTACGTAATGTATGACCAGCTCCGTAGAAGTTTAAAAATTTACAGTACCGAAAATTGCAAAGCTGAAATTTCTTTTAAAATTTGTTCATGATGGGTCCAGGAATGTTAATGTTTAATCCATGGCGTATGTAATGTATGATTAATTCCGTGCGATTTTTTATGCCTTAAATTTTAGTCTTTGAAAAAATCATTTTCCAAATGGTCGTTGTAATTTGTTAAATTGCTTTTTTTAAATTATTATTCTGTCTGTGCGAATAACGGGCTTAAAACTTGTGAATAATAATAAAAATAGTTCTCACAAAAATTTGTGTTTAAAGCAAGCTCTATAAACTTGACTATTAATATTCACAACTTTTAGTGAATAAATATGATTTAAAAAGTAACCGAATTCTATTTCTAAATATTTTTGTAACAATTTTTATGTATTAGGATTAAATGTGCGTTATTTTTGCATTTTAAAATTGAAAACTTCGCAAAAAAAATAACAAGTCTTAAAGGAATTTTTTGCATTTATTCTTAAAAATTATCTAAATTCAACGCATATATTGTTAAGTAATGAAATACAGATGGGTAATCATCACACATAACATGTATGCCTAAATTTTTCAATCACCTTATTTAATGCTTTATTCTTATTAATAAAATTGAAAAATCATTCATCTTGAATAAATAATACTTTTTTTTTTTTTTTTTAACCTCCCATATGGCAAAGGATTACCGATTTCGCAATCAGATGACGATGCGTTCGTATTCATTTGGGAGATTTTTTTCTTTTGTAGTTGTTGATTACCATGGTTTCAAAAAAATAAAAAAATAACAATTAATTAAAGATTGGCAGTTGGAGACTTTTGATTGGGCGTGACACCTTTTTAAAATTTTATCCAATTAAATTCTTTAACTAATGCTTAAACTTAAATTTTTAATAACAGCAATATTATTGGTGTTTCCACATATTGCACGAGTAGCTTTACTTATCGTTCAAACGGCACGAGGGAAATTCGAAAAGAAGTTTGAAGTCATTTCAATTTTGCATTCTATCTGAGCGGTGAAAATGGCAGATATCTTCGTTCGTGATGCAAATTTAGTTTCTTTGATGGAGAAGACTGGATATAATATCACTCAAGAAAATGGTCAGAGGAAATTCGGACCACCGCCTGGATGGATTGGACCTCCACCACCAAAAGGATCCGAAATATTCATTGGAAAATTACCAAGAGATGTTTATGAAGATGAGTTAGTACCTTTGTGTGAGCAATTTGGTAAAATTTATGAGCTTCGCTTGATGATGGATTTTAATGGTGAAAATAGAGGATATTCATTTGTAACGTATACTAATGTTGACGATGCAACCAAAGCAATAAAACATTTGGATGACTATGAAATTCGACCTGGCCGCCATATTGGAGTCTGCAAATCAATTGATAATTGCCGATTATTTGTTGGTGGAATCCCTAAAGATAAAAGTAAAGAAGAAATTATGGCAGAAATCAGTAAATATACTGAGGGAGTGTCAAAAGTAATATTATACAGTAGCATCGTTGACAAATCTAAAAATAGAGGCTTTGCTTTTGTGGAATATGAAACTCATCGAGCTGCTGCTATGGCTAGACGTAAATTGCTTGCAAGTAAAATTAAATTATTTGATCATGATATCGCTGTTGATTGGGCTCAACCTGAAGCTCAAGTTGAAGAAGAAACTATGAAGCGGGTAAGATAAAATTTAGTTTTTTTTTTTTTTTTTTTTTTTATTATCAAATGATAATCTAATGCCCAAGACTTGTAAGATTTTTATTTTCATGCAAAATTCATGAAATTATGTAACATAATTTATTTAAAAAAAATTTTATGGGAAGTATGTTTCTAGTAAATTTGGATCATCAATTTGGCCTTTGGTTAGTTTTAAAGTATAACAAAGATCCAACTGCAATTTATGAAAAAATATTTGAATATAAAGGCAAGATTTTTACTGAAAAAAAAAATTGTATATATATATATATATATATTATTATTATTATTATTATTATTATTATTATTTGTTTTAGTTGTTTTTATAAAGTTGCAAAATCATTCAAAAAAGTAAAAAAAAAAAAAAAAAATTACAAAATGAGAAAGAGTATTCATTGCAGGAAACATAGGTAGTACTCCTAATATATGGAAAAACATTTCAATGCAGAATGTATAGTAATATTTGTGGTACTTATCGGTATCAATTACATTTTGCGATTAAGTTTGCTGGCAAAATTAGATTAGCAAACTAATATTAACTTTTAAATTAGTATTTATTATTACCAATTAATTTTTAAATGTGACAAATTTTATTTTGAATATTTCAGTCTCGTGATAGATTAACATTTTTACATAAATATGATTATTTTTTCATGAAATAACAATTTAAGAGTTAATCTTCTGTAATTAGGTTTCACACCAGTTGGTGTATTTTTTTCAAGTATGATTTAGAGCAAGTCCCCTTTGTGGTAACCAATCACATGCCACTTTAAATTATATTCATGCCAGCGTCGCTCATATTTGACACAAATCATCAGCATGTAACCCGATTACGGAAAATTAACCATTTAACTAATTGAGGTTTATTATCGTGATGCGAAATAAACTACTATTAAGTTTTAAACTATTTTTATTATTAATAATTATAAATTTTAAATGTGATACAAATATCATTTTGAATATTTCAGCCTCGTGATAAATTAACATTTTCACAAATATGATTATTTTTTCACGAAATAATAATTTAAGGGTTAATCTTCTGTAATTAGGTTTCACACCAGTCAGGGTTGGAAAAAAACCAGGTTTTTTTGTAAAAAACAAAAAAAAACGGTTTATTTGGTTTAAACCGGGTTTTTTTAAATATAATTTCCTACTGCATACAGATGCATATCTGTTGATAAAATAAACATTTTTTGATATTATATAAGTAATATAACTTTTGAAAATATTTAAATTAAATAATTACAGTCAATTATATAGAAAATTAAAATCATTTCTAATTTAAACATTATAAGTAACAGCTATGTCTTATGTTCAAAGTAAAC